>OY740781.1:141423813-142623813 GCA_963514005.1 Raja brachyura
CCTGTCCTATCCATCTACCTGTCAATTGTGTCTTAAATGTTGTGATAGTCCCTGGCACAATTATCTCCTCTGGCAGCTTGTTCCATACACCCA
This sequence comes from Raja brachyura, assembly GCA_963514005.1. Next base: position 141,423,907 of record OY740781.1, read on the forward strand.
CCTTTTGTGAAAAAATTACACCTCAAATTTCTATAAATTCTTTCCTCCTTCACCTTCATGTGCACCTACACTATTCCTCTCATGGGTTTATACATTTCTAGAAGATTGCAAGTTGTTATGAACTCAGATATCATAAGATTAATTTTCCCCACAAACACTTACTGTTGGATATATTTATAATTTTAAAATCCCAATTGTGTCTATTATTGGATTGTTAAGGGGAGGGGTACTATTCCTTTCAATGTTTTTTCAATAGTCAAGAGAAAGGGCAAAGGCAAGGCATGAGCTGGTTATTCCTAGCATGTTAGCATGGATATGGTGGATTCAGTATCTTTCTTCTTTAACGTATTATTATATAATCAAGATCAACAAAGGACATATTGCACCATCCTTTCGTGCCAACAGTATATCTTTCTTTCTAAAAATGTTAACACTATGAACATTGCACATTTCAACAGAACAAACAAAAGAATAATTACAATTAAATTACAATACCATCTTCATATGCCCCTTTCTCACCTTCCCCTTGCTAACAATGATCTATTCTATATTTTCCTTGAACTTCGTCCCATTTGATATCGTTTTCACACCTTACCCTTCCATATCTCTGTGTCTCCCTCTCTCCTGAACTCTCAGTGTGAAGGGTCACGACCCGAAATGTCACCCATTCCTTCTATCCGCAGATGCTGCTTGTTCCACAGAGTTACTCCGGCATTTTGTGTCTATCCTCGGTGTAAACTAGCATCTGCCAGTTCCTTCCAACACAAATTCGAAATTATGCAGCTCTGAGTACTGTACATGAAGTACAGCAGATAATAATGCCTTGTTAATATTTTGGAGAGTTATGACATAAAGGGGGTGATTTACTTATATTGATAAATCGCTGGTTATGCAAGATCATAAGTGCATTATTTATTATCTGCCAATTGGCAAAAACATTCACATGCCTAGTCCTGAGTCATGTGAGCGATTTAGCTTTCAGTAAAGTCACTATACTACAACATGCATGATCAAATTAATCGAAAAAGACAGAAAATTCTGGAAACATTCACCATGAAAGACAACATTTGTGAAATAAGAAACATAGTTAATGTATCAGGTTAGACAATTTTCTCCAACTGAAAAGGAGAAAAACTGAACTCGCCTTTTGCAAAGTAACAATTCTTTTTTTTCCTCAGGTGCATTCTAAATTAACAGTGTAAACAAGTGCAAAGATGTTTTAAAAATTAATGAAGAATAGGATACTGACCAATAGCTAGCTGCTACAAATCCTAGCGTTCACCACCATAAAAAGGAGGAAAGGTGCAAAAAATGTGTCTGTTGCAATTTTTACAACTACCCTGCTTCAGTGAAAGTATGGATTTTAAGTATGTACATAGGCACGTACATATTACTATGCTTCCACAAAGTTTTGATCTACATTAAATCATCCAAATAAAATGTGCTTACTGAATGGATCATGATAACTAATCACGATCATGATAACTGGGCCAGCACCGTGACACAGTAGTAGAATTGGTGCCTTATAGCGCCAGAGACCCGGGTTCAATCTTGACTATGTGTGCTCTCTGTAAGGAGTTTGTACATCCACTCTGTGACCGCTTGGGTTTTCTCCAGGTGCTCCGGTTTCCCCCCACATTGCAAAGACTTTCTGGTTTGTAGGTTAATTGGCTTCTGTTAATTGTAAATTGTCCCTAGTGTGTAGGATATAGTGCTAGTGTGTGGGGTGATCGCTGGAGCGCACAGATTCAGTGCGCCGAAAGGTCTGTTTCCACACGGTATCTCTAAAGTCTAACAACTAGAGTAAACGCTAAATTCCCCCAGTTTTTGGGAGAGAAATAACAGAAAGATATGGTGCTAATTTGACATAGTTGGCTGGACCCCGAGTCAATAGTTCTGGGTTTTAGACATACTTTAGAACACAATTACATCAGTACTTTAGAGGGGTTAAGGAAAGAGCGTTCACGTCGTGGCCCTGTTTCCACCAATCTCTCCACCACCACGCACAAGAAGTGCAAGACAGACACCATTGTATGCAGATGCCGAGAAGTGTGTTCAGCTCTGGCTGAACAACTTCTAATCTTTTGTGAGGACTCGATAAGAAGGAGAAGTACAATAGAGCAGAGGGTACACAAAAGGCTGGAGAAACTCAGCGGGTGCAGCAGCATCTAAGGAGCGAAGGAGATGGGCGACGTTTCGCGTCGGGAGCCTTCTTCAGACTGGGTTATTATTAGAGCAGAATTGTTGCATAACTGCAAGTGCTGCTTCTTGGATGAAACCAAATGTAAAAAAATGAGAAAGCAAATGGAAAAAAGTACATGGTGCTTTTCAAATAATGCAAAAGGAATTTTATATCTTGGTCAACCGAAAACAAATCACCAGATTCACTCGTCATTCATGCTGAATTAATACATGAAGATTTAATGGTGCATATTTTGGCTGCTGTGTTTGTTTATGTTAAAAAAAACCAATTGCACTTCAGAAGATAGTGCATGCTTCTACATAGAAACATAGAAAATAGGTGCAGGAGGAGGCCATTCGGCCCTTCGAGCCAGCACCGCCATTCATTGTGATCATGGCTCATCATCCCCTATCAATAACCCATGCCTGCCTTATTTTTGGGATTTTCTAATGATCAGAAAATGCTTAAACACCAAGTATTTTTTTGAGGAATATTTTAATAGAACATGCAAAGCCTATATTTTTAACGTAAATGTTAATGCATGCTAATGTAGGTAGTGAGACTATAAAAAGATGTGCAAAAGGGTCAAGGATATAAGCACTACTTATGTTAGAAAGGATGGATTATGGAGCAATCAACATACTCTATTACCAATTAATATGTATTTCTACTAATTGGGTAGATTTGAACTTTACAGCATTCTCTGCAGTTGTCAGATTTAGTAGAACATGAGAGACATGGGTGTTTAATTGCAGCACAACAGATAAGTAAACATAGTACTCTGTAAATACCTTAGCAAAAAACGCATAGTATATATATTTAAAAAAAACAGACATCCACTGAATGAGATAAACAACAGAAACTGCTGAAAATACTCAGGTTATGCAAAGTCTGTGGAGAAAGAAACAGGTTAGCGTTTCAAGAACCAAACCACAAAACCTATCGGAACAGGCCATTAGGTCTACCGAGTCACTGCTGACAATCAAGTATTCATTTACACTAATCCTTCACTAAACCTATTTTATACATTACCATCAATTTGTCCCAGATTCTTCCACTTACCTACACACAGTAAAGGCAATTAACAATGACTAATTAATACGCTAATCTGCATGCTTTAGGGATGAGAGGGGAAATGGGAGAACCCATGGAGAACACGCAAACTCTACACCGACAGGACCAAAGGGCAGGATCTGAACCCGGATCACTCAATCTGTGAAGTGGCACCTCTACTAGTTGTGCCACTCTGCCAAAGTGAATTCTTAGGAAAGGCTGCTTTTTGATCAAATAAGTGAGAATGCATCAAGGAGTGCAATATAAATGAATCTAGCCTCATAGCTGTCTCATGTGTACAGTATATGCATTTGAAATAATTAAAATCACAAGAAAATTTTGCAAATGTAATGGTCTCCTATTGCTATAGTAAAACGTTTATAGTGATTGAAACATTTCACAACAAACTTAGATGATACAGTCTGCTCGATCTGCATTGTGCAGAGCTGCCAAGTTTTGTCGGAGCATTTCATTATTCGTGCCTCAAAATCAGTATTTTGCTGAGGAAATCATATTTTTACGCAGTGCCATTTTGCTGATAAAAAGTGTTTTTTTATGTGCAGTCATACCCATGTACAAGAATGCATAACTTTGCTACCAATTGACATGTCTTCTACGCACCTTACTTGACAGTGCATTCATTGCCATCTCTTTATATACTGCTGTTTGAACGGCTGCTTCCTGATTTTAGCACCAGATGATGGTGTAGAAGCCATTTTGGAAGCCTCCCTCTCCCTCCCTCGCTCTGTCTCTCTCTCTCTCCCTCCTTCCTCTCTCTCCCTCCCTCCCTCTTTCCCTCCCTCTTTCCTTCCCTCCCTCTCTCCTCCTCCCTTTCTCCCTGCCCTGTCCACCCCTCCCTCTCTCCCTCTCAACCACTACCTCTCTGCCCCTTGAGCCCACCCACCATTCTGTAAAATCAAGGCCAATCCCAATGTAACTGCAATCCCACTGGTAACGTTTCACCACTAGGCTTATCCAGAATTCTACCACTGCCTGAAAAATAATCAATGGCTCAACTTCCACTGAGAAAGAGAATTCCAAAGACTCATTGTCATATGAGAATTTTCCTGAACAGTCTGTGACCCATAGCGCTGTGGCCATAGCGCTATGTGTAAAGGCCATAGCGCTCCAGCCGGTAGCGCTATATTTAGAACCCACAGCGTGCAGCCAACAGCGCTTTGTTTAAATTCCCACGCGTTAGAATTCCCATGCATTTAAGAATAAGGAGTAAGTCAAAGACAAAGAGAAGCAGGAGAAAGCACTGATTGGCTCTAGCCCAAGTGGGAGGAGAGTTCTCAGTGAGTCAGAGGGGGAGAGCAGTTAAAAAGGAGAGGCAAAGCACAGGCAGACTTCACTCAGTCTTCCCGTGGATTTTGAAGCAACAGCAACAAAGAGAAGCAGGAGAAAGCACTGATTGGCTCTAGCCCAAGTGGGAGGAGAGTTCTCAGTGAGTCAGAGGGGGAAAGCAGTTCCTCAAAACTGAGGAATTTGGTTTGTAAATTAGGCAATTGAACAGTCAATATAAGCAAGGCAGCTCTTGGGGAGAGGCAGTGAGGGAGTGGTCTTGTGAGGGAAGTGCCCTGTGAGTAAAGTGTGAGTCTTTGGCTCGAGAGTCTTTGGCGAGGAGGCTGCGCAAAATACTGGATAGGGCGAGACCGAGGCAAAAGAAGATGTCAAGCAAGCTGATGCAGTGTGATGCTTGCAGTATGTGGGAGGTCAAGGACACTGCTGGTGCCTCTGGATGCTACAAATGTGAGAAGTGCATCCAGGTACAGCTCCTGAAGGACCGTGTTGGGGAACTGGAGAAACAAGTGGATGACCTCAGGTTCATTCGAGAAACTGAGTCGTTTCTCGACAAGTCCTTCAGTGAGATTGTTACACCCAAGGCACTAGAAGAGAGAAGGTGGGTGACGGTGAGAAAGGGAGGAAAACATGGGATGCAAAGGTCCCCGGGTGTTGTACCTCTTGTGAACAGGTTCACCCACGTGGAAGCTGCCGGGACAGAAGACGGTATCCCACTGAGCGGCGGACTGGCTTGCCAAACAAAAAGGGCTGATGAGCCAAACCCACAGGGGCCAAAGTCGGGCAACGCCATTGTAGTTGGAGACTCCATTGTGAGAGGTACGGACAGGGGTTTTTGCGGCAACAGACGGGATTCCAGGATGGTGTGCTGCCTTCCTGGTGCCAGGATCCAGGATGTTACGGACAGAGTGCAGACAATCCTCAAGGGCGAAGGTGACCAGCCGGAAGTGGTCGTGCATGTTGGCACAAATGATGTTGGAAAGAAGGAGATGAATTTTTTGCAGCGGGACTTCAGAGAGCTCGGAAAAATGCTGAAAAGCAGGACTTCCAGGGTTGTTATCTCCGGTTTGCTTCCAGTTCCTCGTGCTGGCGAGAGCAGGAACAGGGAGATATGGGACCTGAATGTGTGGCTGAGGAACTGGTGCAGGGGGCAGGGATTTAGATTCTTAGATCACTGGGATTTTTTTTATAGTAAGGGGGAACTGTACAAAAGGGACGGATTGCATCTTAACAGGTGGGGGACCAGCATTCTGGCCGGCAGGTTTGCCACTGCTACACGGATGGTTTTAAACTGAATAAGGGGGGTGGGGTATCAAATGGGATAGTCGAGGACGGAGTTAGAGGGAAAGAGTAAAGCGATGGTTAATGACCCCAGAATTAACGGGGAAGAAAGCTCACAAAGGGATAGGAGAGTATGGCCAAGTGTAATAGGGATCGATGTGAAAGGGGCCACTTGTCAACATAATTGTATAAGGAGTAAGAGTGTTGTAAAAACAAGCCTGAAGGCTTTGTGTCTCAATGCGAGGAGCATTCGTAATAAGGTGGATGAGTTGAAGGTGCAGATAGCGATTAATGACTATGCTATAGTTGGAATCACGGAGACTTGGCTCCAGGATGACCAAGGCTGGGAGCTGAACATCCAGGGATATTCAATATTCAGGAGGGATAGACGAAAAGGAAAAGGAGGTGGGGTAGCGTTGCTGGTGAGAGAGGAGATTAATGCAATAGAAAGGAAGGACATTAGCGTGGAGGATGTGGAATCGATATGGGTAGAGCTGCGAAACTCTAAGGGGCAGAAAACGCTAGTGGGAACTGTGTACAGGCCACCTAACAGTAGTATTGGAGTTGGGGATGGCATCAAACAGGAAATTAGAAATGCGTGCAACAAGGGTAACACGGTTATAATGGGTGACTTCAATCTGCATGTAGATTGGGTGAATCAAATTGGCAGGGGTGCTGAGGAAGAGGATTTCCTGGAATGTATGCGGGATAGTTTTCTCAACCAACATGTGGAGGAACCAACGAGAGAGCAGGCTATTCTAGACTGGGTAATGAGGAAGGGTTAGTTAGCAGTCTTGTTGTGCGTGGCCCCTTGGGCAAGAGTGACCATAATATGGTTGAGTTCTTCATTAGGATGGAGAGTGACAAAATTAAGTCAGAAACAAGGGTTCTGAACTTGAACAAAGGTAACTTTGAAGGTATGAGATGTGAATTGGCCAAGATAGACTGGCAGGTGATTCTTAAAGGGTTGACAGTGGATGTGCAATGGAAGGTATTTAAAGACTGCATGGATGAAGTACAAAAGTTGTTCATACCAGTTTGGCAAAAGAATAAATCGGGGAAGGTGGTGCATCCATGGATAACAAGGGAAATCAGGGATAGTATAAAAACAAAAGATGAGGCATACAAATTTGCCAGAAAAAGCAGCCTACCGGAGGACTGGGAGAAATTCAGAATCCAGCAGAGGAGGACAAAGGGCTTAATTAGGAAAGGGAAAATAGATTATGAAAGGAAACTGGCAGGGAACATAAAAACTGACTGCAAAGGTTTTTATAGATATGTAAATAGAAAGAGACTAGTTAAAACAAATGTTGGTCCCTTGCAGTCAGAAACAGGTGAATTGATCATGGGGAACAAGGACATGGCAGACCAATTGAATAACTACTTTGGTTCTGTCTTCACTAAGGAAGACATAAATAATCTGCCGGAAATAGCAGTGGAACGGGGGTCAAATAAGATGGAGGAACTGAGTGAAATCCAGGTTAGCCGGGAGGTGGTGTTGGGTAAATTGAACGGATTGAAGGCCGATAAATCCCCAGGGCCAGATAGTCTGCATCCCAGAGTACTCAAGGAGGTAGCCACAGAAATAGTGGATGCATTAGTGATAATTTTTCAAAATTCCTTAGATTCTGGAGTAGTTCCTGAGGATTGGAGGGTAGCTAATGTAACCCCACTTTTTAAAAAAGGAGGGAGAGAGAAAGCGGGGAATTACAGACCAGTTAGTCTAACATCGGTAGTGGGGAAACTGCTAGAGTCAGTTATTAAAGATGGGATAGCAGCGCATTTGGAAAGTGGTGAAATCATTGGACAAAGTCAGCATGGATTTACGAAAGGTAAATCATGTCTGACAAACCTGATAGAATTTTTTGAGGATGTAACTAGTAGAGTGGATAAGGGAGAACCAGTGGATGTGTTATATCTAGACTTTCAGAAGGCTTTCGACAAGGTCCCGCATAAGAGATTAGCATACAAACTTAAAGCACACGGTATTGGGGGTTCAGTATTGATGTGGATAGAGAACTGGCTAGCAGACAGGAGGCAAAGGGTAGAAGTAAACGGGTCCTTTTCAGAATGGCAGGCAGTGACTAGTGGGGTGCCGCAAGGCTCAGTGCTGGGACCCCAGCTATTTACAATATATATTAATGATTTGGACGAGGGAATTCAATGCAACATCTCCAAATTTGCAGATGATACCAAGCTGGGGGGTATAGTTAGGTGTGAGGAGGATGCTTGGAGGCTGCAGGGTGATTTGGATAGGCTGAGTGAATGGGCAGATGCATGGCAGATGCAGTACAATGTGGATAAATGTGAGGTTATCCACTTTGGTGGCAAAAACATGAGGGTAGACTATTATCTGAATGGTGGCAGATTAGGTAAGGGGGAGATGCAACGAGACCTGGGTGTCATGGTACACCAGTCATTGAAAGTAGGCATGCAGGTGCAGCAGGCAGTGAAGAAAGCAAATGGTATGTTAGCATTCATAGCGAAAGGATTTGAGTATAGGAGCAGGGAGGTTCTACTGCAGTTGTACAGGGTTTTGGTGAGGCCACACCTGGAGTACTGCGTACAGTTTTGGTCTCCAAATCTGAGGAAAGACATCCTTGCCATAGAGGGGGTACAGAGAAGATTCACCAGACTGATTCCTGGGATGTCAGCACTTTCATATGAGGAAAGATTGGATAGACTCGGTTTGTACTCGATGGAATTTAGAAGATTGAGGGGGGATCTTATAGAAACCTACAAAATTCTTAAGGGGTTGGACAAGCTAGATGCTGGAAGATTGTTCCCGATGTTGGGGGAGTCCAGAACAAGGGGTCACAGTCTAAGGATAAGGGGGAATTCCTTTAGGACCGAAATGAGGAAAACATTCTTTACACAGAGAGTGGTGAGTCTCTGGAATTCTCTGCCACAGAAGGTAGTTGAGGCCAGTTCATTGGCTATATTTAAGAGGGCGTTAGATGTGGCACTTGTGGCTAAAGGGATCAGGGGGTATGGAGAGAAGGCAGGTACGGGATACTGAGTTGGATGATCAGCCATGATCACATTGAATGGCGGTGCAGGCTCGAAGGGCCAAATGGCCTACTCCTGCACCTATTGTCTATTGTTTAAACAAACCTGGAGCGGGACAAGCAGCAACTCTGGAGAGAAAGAATGGGTGACGTTTCTGGTCGAGATCCATCTTCAGACTGAACTGAACTCCGTATTTAAAATCCGTATTTAACACAAAATCGTACATCTGTATTCTAATCGCATTTCTGTACAAAATACGGAAAATCCGTACTACTTGGCAGCTTTTATTGTGTCTATCACCTTTCCCAAATAATTCTTGCTACAATCCTTTCAATTTCAAAGCAAAATATCAACAACTATATCCTGGATTAGTTTTCGGATTATTTTCCATAGAAATAAGGCAAGAACTAACATCTACAATACCTTCTGCAAAATTATCTACTTCATTGGCGTACTGCGCATGTTGTTCCATTGTTTAAAAAGGGTTCTAAAAGTAAACCTAGCAATTATAGACCGGTTAGTTTGACTTCAGTGGTGGGCAAATTAATGGAAAAGATACTTAGAGATAATATATATAAGTATCTAGATAAAGAGGGTCTAATTAGGAACAGTCAACATGGATTTATGCCTGGAAGGTCATGTTTGACTAATCTTCTTGAATTTTTTGAAGAGGTTACTAGGGAAATTGACGAGGGTAAAGCAGTGGATGTTGTCTATATGGACTTCAGTAAGGCCTTTGACAAGGTTCCTCATGGAAGGTTGGTTAAGAAGGTTCAACTGTTGGGTATAAATACAGGAATAGCAAGATGGATTCAACAGTGGCTGAATGGGAGAAGCCAGAGAGTAATGGTGGATGGCTGTTTGTCGGGTTGGAGGCAGGTGACTAGTGGGGTGCCTCAGGGATCTGTGTTGGGTCCTTTGTTGTTTGTCATGTACATCAATGATCTGGATGAAGGGGTGGTAAATTGGATTAGTAAGTATGCAGATGATACCAAGATAGGGGGTGTTGTGGATAATGAAGAGGATTTCCAAAGTCTACAGAGTGATTTAGGCCAGTTGGAAAAATGGGCTGAAAGATGGCAGATGGAGTTTAATGCTGATAAATGTGAGGTGCTACACCTTGGCAGGACAAATCAAAATAGGACGTACATGGTAAACGGTAGGGAATTGAAGAATACAGTTGAACAGAGGGATCTGGGAATAACCGTGCATAGTTCCTTGAAGGTAGAATCTCATATAGATAGGGTGGTAAAGAAAGCTTTTGGTATGCTAGCCTTTATAAATCAGAGCATTGAGTATAGAAGCTGGGATGTAATGTTAAAATTGTACAAGACGTTGGTGAGACCAAATCTGGAGTATGGTGTACAATTTTGGTCGCCCAATTATAGGAAGGATGTCAACAAAATAGAGAGGGTACAGAGGAGATTTACTAGAATGTTGCCTGGGTTTCAACAGCTAAGTTACAGAGATAGGTTGAATAAGTTAGGTCTTTATTCTCTGGAGCGCAGAAGGTTAAGGGGTGACTTGATAGAGGTCTTTAAAATGATGAGAGGGATAGACAGAGTTAATGTGGACAAGCTTTTCCCTTTGAGAATAGGGAAGATTCAAACAAGAGGACATGACTTTAGAATTAAGGGACAGAGGTTTAGGGGTAACATGAGGGGGAACTTCTTTACTCAGAGAGTGGTAGCGGTGTGGAATGAGCTTCCAGTGGAAGTGGTGGCGGCAGGTTCGTTGGTATCATTTAAAAATAAATTGGATAGGCATATGGATGAGAAGGGTATGGAGGGTTATGGTATGAGTGCAGGCAGGTGGGACTAAGGGAAAAAAGTTGTTCGGCATGGACTTGAAGGGCCGAGATGGCCTGTTTCCGTGCTGTAATTGTTATATGGTTATAAAGTTCAGTCTGGGAAGGATAAATTTAGGAAGAGGATAAATGAGTCAGACACCAGCAGTTATTCAATGTTTTCTACATATTTGTTTCTGGATTATTCTTTTTCAGTCCAACATTTCACTGCCATGGATTGATGACATATGATTTTGCTCTCTTGATCCCAAAACAAGGAACTGACTGTTATGAACATGCCACTTTGGTAGTTAACTAATGCTAGGAACTTTCTGTTTTAAGGCTGTGTTATGGTTGCTGTAATAGTACGACTACCTAATAATATTCCCTTGCTTTTTACTCACTGAAGAGTAACAGGAGAATGACTAATAAAACTAATTTAATTATCTGGTATTTGAGCACAAAGAAAAATGCAATCCAGAAGATTGCTACTGGGATTCCTCAGAAAGTTATAATCAACTGCTTACTCAATTACCTTTCCTTCATAAGGTCAGAAGTGGAAATGTAAGCTATGAAGTGTACCAGGGCTGCCAACATTGGGTGAGAGTTGAGAGGGAGAAATTGCGAGGGAGCGTAGCAATCAAGGGGGGGGGGGGGGGGGGAGGGGGAGGGGAGGAGGGTGTGGGAGGGGGGTGTTCCCCCTCCCACAGTAGGGAGCTCTTGCATTTTTCTGCTTGAAATTGTGCAATCTGGTGCATACTGTAGCGAGTCTTTTAACTTACACTTGAATGCAACATTTATGCTTTAAATTGGATTAGGTATGAATAAGGTTAGGCTAAATTACATTCCTAATTACATTCCACAATAGAGCCAGGCTCTGATCAACAGGTGTAGCACATGAATGATTATATTCATGTATGGAAATCAGATTATATTCATGCTGTTATGCATATATATAGAGGAAAAACTCAGAGAAACAAAGCAAAAGTCGGACTTCCATCACTGTTCTGCACAAATAAATCAATCAACCTTGTTCAAGAAGGAACTGCAGATGCTGGAGAATCGAAGGTGGACAAAATTGCTGGAGAAACTCAGCGGGTGCAGCAGCATCTATGGAGCGAAGGAAATAGGCTAAGTTTCGGGCCGAAACCCTTCTTCAGACCGTTTCAACCTTACCCTTTGAATATAGAAACAAGACGAAAATAATGCCAGATATTTAATCATATATGGTTCAATGTGATTAAGATACATATGTAAAAATATATATGGAAACTGGCCCTTCCACCTACCAAGTCCACACCGACCTGCAATCTATCATACACCAATTCCATCCATCACGCCAGGGACAATTTACAGAAGCCAATTAACCTACAAACCTGCACTTGTTTTGGATATGGGAAAAACCGGAATATCCAGAGAAAACCCATGTGGTAGTAAGGCAGCAACTCTACCACTGCGCCACCGTGCCACCCCATTAAAAAACATTTTCTGAATATATTTATTATGGTGTCACGTGAATAAAGATGAACACATGATTCTGATTTCTGCCCTTAGTTGGATAACACACACGTCTAGTCATTTTTGGCTGGTTTTCAACCTCTTCAGGCTGAAGGTTTCGACTCGAAACATCACCCATTCTTTCTCTCCAGAGATGCTGCCGGTCCTGCTGAGTTTTTCTAGTTTTTAGTGTCTATCTTCAGTTTAAACCAGCATCTGCAATTCCTTCCTACACTATTTCTTAACCAAAACAGGTCCTATTCTCATTATATAATTTTGTGATCAGCGTGAGAGCATGAGAATGTTGTGAAATGCGTGAGTCTCACGCTCAATGCGTGAGAGTTGGCAGCCCTGCTAGTAATGCAAACATTTTATGCAAGTTCCAATTTTTTGGACAAAAATCACTTATTACTGCTTTATAACAGCTAAGGTACTTTAAGACCATTTCAGAAATTATGGCAGTCAACAAAAAATCAACTAACAAATTAAAGCAAACTAAAAAAAAATAACATGTTCCCTTTCCTGACTCTACCTCATAAGTACTTTAACGCTGTTAACAGAGCAAAGGGATATTAATCTCAAGAATCAAAATGTGGAAAGTGAGGGCAATTTTGCTTAAATGGTCATTCTAAGCCCATTCAGATCTGCATAGTCAGAGTTATACAACATGTACATGGCTGGCCCAATTTGTCCATAATGATCAAAGCGTGAGAGTTGGCAGCCCTGAGTGTACAGTGTTCATTTTTATTTTTTACTCCTCAATAATTAACTAATCTGTATCAGTTTGAATGAGGCATAATTCGGGCATGACTCAATAAATGTCAAGAAAAAAAATTGTGACACGCAAGTGCCAGCCAATGGGCTTCTTTCCAACAACATTCTCCAGACATTCTAAAGAAGCGTTATGATTGAATTGCCTCCATCGACATTGTCACAACATTATTAGCAGTAACTCAAATATTCTCAACTTGGCTAGACAACTGTAAGTTCACCAACACTTAAGAAACTCAACATCATCCAGAACAAAACAGTCCCATTGACTCCTCAAACCTACACTTCTTCACCAGCATACCTCAGCTGCGAATGGGAACCCTTTTAAGGTACAATTAACAATTAACAAGTGACTTTAGTGGCAACTTGCAACCATGCAACTTGACACCTGAAGGGGCACCAGTATAATCACAATTTCTCAATCACCAAGTTAACTTCCCTTCTTCCCAAGGCCACATCATTCTAATGAAGAAATCCATTGTTGTATCTCCAGCATCAATGCACTATGGTCATTGAACCTCCTATCTGCCACTAATGCTATGGTCCCTGCACCATGTGGGCTATATCAGTTCAAAAACATTATTACCCTGTGCTTTTTCCAAGGGGATTGCAGATTAGACATTAATTACTAGCCTTGACAGCAACATCCAAATGACATATTTCAAATAGTTGCCCCGACTAATTTCCACCAATTCTGCTCAGACCACAGAGCCTTCTTAAAAATGGTTGTACAATTAGCAGTTAGTTCACTATGCAATTCACTATGCGATTCTAAAGAGACTCAACAGATAGCATATTGCATTGTGTAAGAGCTGATGTCTTAAGTACACTTCTGCATTTTTACGTTCATCTTTAGATTGAATAGATGAATGAGTACATTTATGGGCTGTAACTATGATTCCTGTAACTGTCACTTACTTTATCTAAATTCTGATTCAAGCATTAAAGAAATTGGAACTCACTTTTGCGTTTATCAAAATCCATACCATAATTGTTTCTAACAAAGCAAAACGATATACTTTGCAAAATTAACAAACCAAAATCTAGTTACAAAAACAAAATTAGAAATAAATTAAAGCTTTAGACTGTGTTCTATTTTGTGGTCTAGACAAAACCTTGAATTTGTACACTGCCCAGTCTCCAGTTTTCTCCGATGCTGAAAAGGTAATTGAACATGGACTATAATTACTGGATTAGACACAGATGGGCTGTGAGCACATCACAAAAGAGCTGTTTTGATTCATTTTCATGAATGCCTGGAAGGTCAGACTTTTTCAAAATTCACTTTCATCTATTAAATAAGTTTGCAATTCCTGGGAGTACAACTCAAAAGATTTTTTTCAACCATTTTGATTCAATCATGAGAACAATTATTAATCCTGCTATTTATGCAGAGTTTCTGCATTGTGTAGCAGTCCATTCAGTTAAAACCCACATCGTTCAGAATACAACTGGTGAACAATGTGATAGCAAATTAGTCAATTTCAGCAAGCAGAAACTTGCAACCTCAAAGCCAAGATTATGTTAATTTGCTAGTTTAACATGTTTGTGTGGTCATCTATATAGTTTGGAGAGACTTCGTGGAGAAGCAACGTATGATACAAGTGATGAACAGAGAAGAAATACCTTTCATAAATTAAAATGCATTTACTAAAAAAAGAAAAAGAAAATTGAAGATTATTATAGGAAAAAAGTCATACTCAGTTGAAAATAATTGTCTAAGACTGAAATAAAAATACATTGCTCATTTACACAATGCAGGGAGATTTGAAATTTGTAGCTTGGATGCCTCATTCATTTACTTAATTTTACCTGCAATACAAGTCACATCAGGAAGTAGGGCGCTTCAACTCTTTTTTCCTTTGCCGAAGGCTCAGATTTAATGCATTTTTATTGCAATAATTAGAGGCCAAAGGGTCCACTGGCTATAGTAACATTTTTCCATTGGTATTTATTATACATTTTTTGTAAATTGCTCTTGACCAGGGTGCCGATTCTCTAAAGGAAACAAACATATCATTAAAAAATAAATTTCCTCTTCCAGCAAGTGTTCCACTTCTGCCAGAGTAAATGTTATATTGTGAGGAATATACCCTAGTGAGATAAAAAGTAATTTTGAATCCAAACTGAGAATTGCACATGGTGATGTTTGCTGATACTAAGGAGTGCATAGACTCTACTGAAAAAGGCACTGAACTGACCCAAGTCCTGACAGCTGAAATGGATAAGAAACAAAGCTCAGAACTTCTGAAACTCAAGTAAGGCTAAGATTGGAGTTTAGCAAACAAAAACAGCTCAGCTAACTGAAAGAAAACAGTTCAGCTGCTTGCTCAGTTAGAACTAACCCTTAAGGATAGACACAAAATGTTGGCGTAACTCAACAGGACAGGCAGCATCTCTGGAGAGAATGGGTGACGTTTCAGGTCACAATCACAAAAATACTTTTTTTAGCCAAGTATGTTTTGCAACATACGGGGAATTTCATTTGCCACGTCAGTCATACAAATATAAAACAACGGAACACACCGAGTACATTTTAACATAAACATCCATCACCAGTAACTCCTCCACATTCCTTGCTGTGATGGAAGGCGAAAAAGAAGTTCAAACTCTTCCCTTTGCTCTCCCGCGGTCTGGGTCCACGGGCCTTCCGTTAACGGGATGATCTTGACTCCTGTAGCCGGCAGCGGGCCCTCCCTGTCGAGGCGATCTGCTCCTGCATTGGGGGGATTTCAGCTCCCACCCTCCGGGCGATTCAACCCCGCGTCGGGGCTGGTCGAACCTTCCGCGACATTGGAGCTCCCAACATCCACGGCCTCTCCAGAGACTGCAAACTCCCGATGTAAAGACCGCAGTCCGCGGTTGGAGCGATCGACTCCGATGTTAAGTCTCCGCGGTGGAGCCCAAGGTCAGTCCAAGGAGGCCACCAGCTCCATCAATTGTAAGCCGCAGAGCGACCTTAGAATGCAATCCGAAAATTAATCACATCTATCACACAAGTAGATAGATATAGAACAAATTAACACCATTAAGGATGTTGGATTATTTATCTTGAAAAACTAGCGTGTATTCTAGATCCTAGTGACATGTCTATCTAAGTGAGTCTCAGCGAAGGTTAAAGGCTTCATAGTTACAGTAGTATCCATTCCTGGAATAAAATTAGTTCCAAATGACTCTATGTAATCCCAGACTACAAATATATAATAGGATAATCTATGTTGTATTAATTAGCATTTATGCTTCCCCGTTCAAATTTTCTCTCATGCACAAAATTGGATTTTTGATGTGTTAAACTGTTGCATTTCATACTAATGTCCATGTGGATCCCCTGCAAAGTATTAAGAAATTGGCCAAAACATGTTAGGATGATTCACACCATAAAACATGACTTACGACGTGTCGCAACGGGAACACACAAGTTAATATAGCAGCTAACACTTTGCCATACACTGCTCTGAGAAGGCTGACAAAAGTGGTGGAGAAACTCAGCGGTTGCAGCAGCATCTATGGAGCGAAGGAAATAGGCAACGTTTCGGGCCGAAACAAGGTTGCCTGGTTTTGCATCTTTCCTGTCGTAGCCAAAGAGCTGCAATTTAATTTACAGCAGCCAAGGAGTTAAAAGAAACCGCAGGGATGGGGTCCAGTTTGAGTAAAGAAGACCTAAACATTCTTATCTGGAGGGAAATATCAGGATGGAGATTCTGTGCGCCAGTGGGTGGGGGGCATGTAGCATTCCTGGGGCAATATATGAAGAGACAGCAGGAGGTGATGGCAATTGTCTTTGTGAGAATCATCACTTAAAAATTGTCAGGGTGAATCAGCAGCTTGCTGAAAGCAAATGGCGAGCCATTTCAATGACTGGGTGAGGGAGTGCAGATAGACCTGCAAATCAACACGTGATGGGTTATTGAATGTCAGATTATTTGTGTAGAAAGTAGTTGCCAGCTGATGGATTGAGAAGACAGCCACTTGCTTTGCTTTTTGTAAGTTCATAATGTACAAGTATCCATCAAGCAATCTGTTAAACCCTGTTGCAGACACTGTCTACCTCTCTACTCACTGGAAAGTGATGTTATGAATGCTGACCAAGGACATGCCCCTGGTAGCTACCTTCTTCTCCATATGCATCAGCTTCTCTTTAAACTCCAAAATGTGGTCCTCAGCCTCATCCCTGTTGTTCCATAGGTGCTGGTAGCTGTAGATGAGTGTCACTCATAACGTAAGCCTCCCTGCTTGTTCCTATATTCTTAGAGAAACTTGCTAGTATGAAGTTAACAATGCTGCAACGTTAATAAAGTCTTTGGACCTTTATCACGGTGTAAGACTTCAGTTATTTAAACAGCAGGATCACAACATGGTGTCAGAATGTACAAACTTACTCCTTGCTTAATTGTATTGCATTTATTTTAGTTTATTGTTCAGCTCATGGAACGTTCGTACAGAACTAATTCCGACGTGTTCCTGGATGTACTAAACTTACGCAACCTCTCACGTGATCCCATTTTAGGTTCACCTGCTCAACGTTTATTGTCGAGGTAGACTCGTGCCACGGTGCCTGGGGCAGATCAAACATTGATCCCGCAGGTTGTTCCGCCTGAGGAGGTTCAGTCCAGGTTACAACAAAACGTGACATTCAAAAACAATGTTATAACAAAACAAGTAGGCCACTGCCACCATTGACCAAGGGGCAGGTGGTTCGTTTGCAGATTAACGAAGGCCATAACCGTATTGGTGTGATTTCTGGAGCTGCTTCTGAGCCACGCTCGTATCTGGTCAGTGCCGATGACGGCACCTACAGACGTAACAGACAACATATCCTATCTGTGAACAAGCCAGTTCCACCTCCGTATTATCCAGACCGTACAAATGTACTTCCGTCTGTGTCTAGTGGCATTCCTCCGCCTATTCCAGCACAACAACCCACGTCTGCAACGGCCGGTTTGCCAGTGGCGATTTCGCTTGTGCCATAGTCTCCTGTTTCGTCTCTGGGAATGCTGCTTCGGTCTCCCTCACCTGTGAAGCCACCTGCTCTGTCCCCGGGGGGAAATAACAGAGATAGTCTTTATCGTACATGTGCTGGTCGTGTTTGCAAGCCAGTTGTGAAGCACCTGAGCTATATTTGACTTTCCTCCAGTTTATTATCAATTGCTATGTATGGTTTATTTAGTTAATGGTTTCGTACTGATGTTCATTCTTAAAGATGGAGGATGTAGATCAGTGTCACTCATGTTATGAGTCATACCTTGTAGCTACCCCCACTAGCTTAACAGTAAGCCACCCTGCCTTGTTTCCATACTCTTAGAGAAATGTGCTAGTATGAAGTTAACGATAATAAAGGCTGTAACGTTAATAAAGTCTCTGGACCTTTATCACGGTGTAAGACTTCAGTTATTTAAACAGCAGGATCACAACAGTAGCTATCTTTAGTTCAAAAGATTTTGCAGTACGACATATTGGTGTAAACATCTTTCCAACTCGAAATGTTGCCTTCCCATGTTCTCCAAAGATGCTGCCTGGCACACTTGTTAGTATAAACTGCAGGTTATCCCTGGATGGATGCAGGTAGAAGAATCTTTTTTTAAAAAAGGACCAATGGCATTTTCTAAACAATTTTGGTAACTGCATGCTCTCATATCTGTGTTCAGCTGCTGTAGGTGGGGACAAAGTTAATCCCGCCTCCCCACCCTGCATCAGTCTGAAGAAGGGTTTTGGCCCGAAATGTTGCCTATTTCCTTTGCTCCATAGATGCTGCCGCACCCGCTGAGTTTCTCCAGAATTTTTGTCTACCTTCGATTTTCCAGCATCTGCAGTTCCTTCTTGAACTGGGTAATTCTTTCAAGACCCCTTAGCATCCTACTGAAAATTCTGTCTGTGAAATCTCCCCAAAGATGCTGGCAATGTGCACACTTCCTTGAAGTGTGGCACTGACCACGAGGAAATTCTCCCAATGACCCATAACATAGGAAGAGTGGAAAACATTCTAGCTGATTAAAAAAAAAAATTTAACGGGAGCCTTCTGGGTGCATGAGTATAGTTGATGGATACCTGTACTTGTAGGGGGGGGACATCAAATTGGCAAATCCTGGTGCATCAAAATGAAAGTAGATTGAATACTTTTTTAATGAATGCAGTGCCTGGGTTTCAGCTGAGTACAAAATGGATCATGTGCAGAGATCTGCTGCTGTCGCTTCCAAACATCCTGTGGCAAGGAAGTTGAACATCACAAATTGAGCAATAAGGCAAGAGGACATGGCAGCACTTCATATATGATGACAACCAAAGCCTCCAGATACATGGTTCATCAGAGAGGCAGAGGTAGAATGTGCTGACTTAAGACTGAGAATGGACTCTTTAAAATAATATCTTGCATTCTTGTCCAGATATCCATAACATCAGCCCTGGCCATAACAAGATAATGTAATAATGCCAGTAGCATCATGACTGAAGACCTCGTTGCTAAATAGTGGAGAAAATACTACGTTGATTAGCTTTGTGGAACATTAGAAGCTGTTTGAGCAGTCTGCAGGGCGTTCTGATATTGCCCATGTTAACTAGTGTCCTTTTAAATAACAAGAAAAGTTGTACAATGTGCTCCTAGTTCTGTGATTGTTCCACAACGATCACAGATCCCACCTTGGTAATACAAGAAACCACAGAAACAAACAATCTGCAGGTTGAACACCATCTGGGGGGGAGGGAAGGAAATGTCAATGAATATTTTATTGTCACGCGTGACATTCTTTGCTTGCAGACCCAAGGTATGCAAAAGTCGATAAAGTTTCAGCAAATGTCAACATTTCAGGTCGAAGGATGTGGAGATAGCCTGGAAGAGGTAGAGGGAAAGGCAAGACAGGGACATACCTCTATCTTCCAACTGAACCCCTCACCTCTACCTGGCACCCTCTTCAATCCACCAGTCACTTCTTTCTCCCATCTTGCTGCTCACCCTCTCCTCTTTGCTATCTCTCCTCTCAATCCTAATGTGAGGTTTCAAATAAAAATGTCAATAGTTCTTTTCCCCTCCACAGATGCTGTTCGACCCACTAAGTTCATCCAGCAGATTGTTTGTCACTGTAGAATCCACCTATCTGCTTTGTTTAAGCCAATCAGGACAGTACTATTGTCATGTGTACTGAAGTACAGTGAAAAGCTTTGTATTGCATGCTACCCAAACAGATATACCATACACAAATACAATCACATCAAACTCAAGTACAATAATAAAGCAAAGGGGAAGATACAGAGTACAGAACATAGTTCTCAACATTGTAAGGTATTAGTTCCATAGACATGGTCCAATGACTACAACGGGATACAGGTGGATCTGACAGTGCCCTAACTTATGGAAGGACCATTCAGAAGCTTGATGACAGTGGGGAAAAAGCTGTTCCCGTGTCCGATGGGTTGCTTCGGCATCTTCTGAAGGATGGGAGCAGGGAGAAAAAGGAATGTCCGGGGTGGGACAAGTTTCTGCAATTTCTTGTGGTATTGGGCAGAGCTGTTCCCAAATCAAGCTGGTTGGATATTGAGTGAATTATGCCATCAGCAGCTGCACTGGCCAGAGAAATGTCAGGCATGCTAACATGAATAGCACACAGATGTGTCCACTCTAACTTTCCGATGGCTCAATGTCATCTAGAAATGATAAGAGTGTTGTACTTAAGGGCAAATTGATTTTTGTGCATAATAGATGAATGCTAGCTAATTCAATTTTGAGTACAGTAGAATAACAGTCCAGATTTTAACACTAAAGAAATGTTCTAAAAAATGCAGATATTCTTACCATAAAACAAAATGACTAGCGATATCCCAATTCAAGGTATATTCTATGTTGTATAATTTATTAACGATGATGGAAAAAAAATCAGCAGGGATACCAACAATTTTCCAGTTAGTCAATTTTGTTCCCTTCTGAAACCAATTACTTCCTCATTTGCACATAATTTCCTGAGTGTTATATGCAAACCAATCCTTATTCTAGATGCATGCTTCACATGTGAGGGAGCATTTGTTGGTGGGAAATAAAACCAAGCTCAATTCTGTTCTCACCCCACACATATACCTCTCAAGAAAACAATCATTGATGCAAGTTCATACATAATAGACCTAATAAACTGGAATATTTCCGATCTGAGTGAGTCATTGTGCACTGGGCATTATAATAAAACATTGCATTTATATAATCTTTCACGGCAGCGCTAGGGAAGTAGTTTTTCATTAATTGTAATCACTGCTGTCAGATAGCTCAGAGATTCCAGGACTTTATCAAAAACATACCTTTCAATTTTAACATTAAATAGTTTCAACAAACTCCAGCTATCCAGTGGATGACTCTGCATGCAAAAAAGAAAAAATAGCATTGCATTCCGAAACAATTATCAAATAACGTACAGCAGTACAAAATTTATTCCATAAAAGGAACTGTGTGTCCTCTTCAATTTGGTTGCCTAACAGAAACATATATCAGGGCAGCCTGTCCACTTAAAAACTGAAAGATTTTCTCAGATCTCCAGGCTTTAAAGCACTCAATTGGAAGGAAGCCTAGAACTTGAAGCGCAGCTTTCCACGTGATGACGTGCCATTCCCACAATATCTGTGTATAATAAGAGTTCAATGGGCAGTACAGACTTCATCATGTTTCCCAACTCTTTGGCAAAGAAAGAAGTAGAAACAAAGAACTGCAGATGCTAGTTTATACCAAAGATAGAAAGGGTCCTGTCCCGAAACGTCAACCATCCTTTTTCTCCAGAGATGCTGCCTGACCCACTGAGTTACTCCAGTACTTTGTGTAATACAAATAAATCTGCCTGCTGAACCTTGCAAGTATAGCAGTTCCATTGTATTGGTTTGGAAGGAATGCCTACCTGGAGTACAGCAAAGAGTTGAAAAACAAAAAGTTGTTGATGACATGAAATTGAAAAAAAAGCACAAAATGCTGGAAATACTCAGTAGGACATGCAGCTACTGTGAGAGAAGCAAGAGATAACATTTCAGATCTGCTGTCACTCATCAGATAAATGGTCATCTTCTCATGAAAGGTAATTGGACCAACCCATTAACTGTCTCTCTCCCCACAAGTCCTGCCTGACCTGTTAAACAATAAATTAATTATTTGATTTAGTTTAGTTAATTAAAATGTCTGATTATGCCTTCAAAATGATAATTTGAATATTATTTTGATACTGATATTTTGATAGTGTCCATGTGATTTTGAAGACATTCTCAAACTTTCAATCTCACGTGTAACTTTGTAAGGTGGTAGCCTGGTGAGGACCTTCATCGGATGTGGGAGTGTACAGAATGTAGATAGCCACTAATGCTTCAAAAGGCCTGTGCCACACTGGCCTTGCCATTCAGCTGGGTCCCAGTCTTCCAGGAAAATACTGTGCTCTGAACCCTTCCTGGAAGAACTGGCATGATCTAATAACAGGTGTCTGACTGACAACCAAAGCAGGTCGTCAACAGTGGGAGATCCTATTTATTATCTCTGTACCATATAGGATAGTTCTTATACATAATAAAATAATTTAATATAAATACAATTTTCCTTTCTACTTGAGGAAAAATATGCAAGGATTGAGTGCAGACAAAATAGAATTATTTGGAGAAAAAAGTGATGAGTAAAAATAAGTGGCAAGCACGGACTGTAACATATCCCATCATATTCTATTTTCCTGTCTTCTATTGAAGCTTTTTCTATTTTGTAAACTTTTCAAAATGTTGTATCCAGTACAAACTAAGCCATAAATTGATGTGTTCCTACCTGATCCTATACTTTCAGCCATAACACCAAGGCTTAATAATCAGTTTGGGTGGCACCTGTCACTTCCTACCTCATTACCAAACAGAGGCTCTACTAAATTAAGGCAATTTTCACCACCAAACCGTGACTATATTTCCTACAATCTTTCAGCACAACTTAAGTTGATCAAATAAAAAAAAGTGAAGACTTAATCCTACAGTAAAACTGTATAATTAAAAGGGTTGTCACATAAACAACCAAGACCAATCTACAAATCATCTCACGTTTTTTTTCATTTGGTGTCTTCTAGTACTCTATCAAAAAAGATAATTTTTATTTACACTCACTAGAAAATACGTAATTTCATGATGAAACATAAATCAGGAAGTACATCAACTGATTGCAAATATTCAAAAAAAGGTTAAATAATTGCCATATAAAGTAAGAAGCATTACTCACTCTCCCCCCCCCCCCCCGCCCCCCCCCCCCCAAATAAGTAGAATGCAACTTATATCCAGGTCAAGACTCTCTGTGTTTGTGACTTGGAAGGGGTTAGAACTTTCATAAGCCAAATGCTCCCATCCTTCTTGGTGGGAAAGGTTACTAGTTTGATCGGTGCAGGCGCAGAAGCTTTAGCAAGTGCACAAACACGATTAATCAAAAAGGCCAAAGGAAACATCGACTGGGAAAACCTCATCCAAGGAACTCCTGAATTCAAAATGTATATCCTGGATCAATATCCTGGAGTTTACTATCCAATATCTGTAGGAAGTATTTTCAACATAGTATGTGCTCAACATGAAGGCTCACTACCAACTTCTCATGTAATAATGAGCAAAAATTGTACACCTTGGTAAATCCATTTTATATTTCGATTTTAGAACTCTAGCAGTGTTGAAAAATGAATATATTTAGATTCTGGGATCAAGGATTAAACATTCAAGGATCAAGAATGTAGATTCACATCCAGCCCATGTTAAGGATCTCTAAAATACATCTGTACACTAGATATGAGGTATTTGGGAAACCATTTTCATTTCTATTTCACAGCATCTATTTATTGGAAATCAGATAATTTCACTCAGATGCATGTATAAAAGGGATGCTCATGTGAAAATACTGCCAATGCAAATTGTTTATTTCCATCACTAACAATTTACATACTGCCTCCCAGGGAAATACACACAACCTAACCCAATTCCTAGTTTCAGGAACATATACCTTCTCAACAGTAGAGTAAATGCATTCAAAAGAAAAATTATCAGGTAATTTCCCAGGAGAATCCTGTAAACTTAAAGTTTTTTTTTAAACTAAAGGCTGTTGTTACAAATCTAATGTTTTTGAACTTTTCCCATTTTCTCCACTGTTTAGGCCCATGATTGCATCACTTAAGCTTTATCAACATGAAATGAAAAACTCAAGATGGAGTGCCTCAGATTAATTCTTGATAAATTGGGATTCTGTAACTTAATGTTTGGTATTAAATTGGGCATCTGAGATTTCTTTCCACTAGCAGAATAGCGTCAGATGTATAAATAGGAAGAGCAGAAATTCACAATAAAGAAAATATATAACTACATTAACACTTACAATGTATTCAGTTTTAAAGCTCCATTTATTTGTATAAGCAATCAAGCAACAAATTGAATTGATTAACCTTGGCAAAATGCTATCGAATTATGATATCCATGGTCCAAATATTACCATAATCAAACATAAAGTAGAACACTTCAAAACAAAGGAATTATTTTTTTGAAGGGCGGCCACCACTGTTTAGTCACAAATTGCGCCCAGTAAAATGCCACAAATAACAATGGAATTTACAAAGAATTAATTGTTTTTGGTGAAACCAATTGTGTGATGCGAGGCTGATTACGTACTGGGAAAATTCCATTGGCCTCATTAAATAACACAAAGGGATCTTTTATACTAAACAGGTCTTTGTTTTAATCTCAAATTTTAAAGTAGTCATTATTAATGGCAGCACATCAAACCAAATAGAAACAATTAAAATGCTTGCTATTAATTTGAGAAACAAAATTTAACAAGTAAATTAACAAAAAGTAAAAAAAAGACTGAGTGAATATTTTCTGTTGGAAACTTTTCCATATTATCCAAATGTCCATGTGAGCCATAACACACCAATGCAAATCATGAATATAAAATCATGGTGACTTGGTTTTATTCCTATAACGCATGGTTAGCTGGTCACACAGGGTCAGTAGTTCAAGTGCTATAATTATATAATTCAGTCATTAATGAAGGGCAATCTAAGAACCTGGACTTAACTAACTTCCCTGTCTCTGAATGGGAAAAGGGAAACAGGGATAGTGGCGATTATTCAGGCTGTTTGTTCTGATTCTTCTCCGGATTTCATGTTCGACATTATAAATGTGCAAAAGTGCTATTGGGGAAGATTGGATTTGACAAAGACAAAGTCAAAGTCAAAAGAGTTTATTGTCATGTGTCCCTGACAGGACAATGAAATTATTTCTTTGCTTAGCACAACAGAACATAGTAGGCATTGACAACAAAACAGATCAGTGTGTCCATATACCATTGTATACGTAAATACACACATGAATGAATAAATTGATGAAGTGTAAATAACAGATAAAGGGGTATTAATGTTCAGAGTTTTATCCGAGCCAAGTTTAATAGCCTGATGGCTGCGGGGAAGTAGCTGTTCCTGAACCTGGTCGTTGCAGTCCTCAGGCTCCTGTACCTTCTACCTAAAGGTAGCAGGGAGATGATTGTGTGGCCAGGGTGTTGTGGGTCCTTGATGATGCTGCCAGCCTTTTTGAGGCAGCGACTGTGATAGATCCCCTCGATGGAAGGAAGGTCAGAGCCGATGATGGACTGGGCAGTGTTTACTACTTTTTGTAGTCTTTTCCTCTCCAGGGCGTTCAAGTTGCCGAACCAAGCCACGATGCAATCGGTCAGCATGCTCTCTACTGTGCATCTGTGGAAGTTAGAGAGAGTCCTCCTTGACAGACCAACTCTCCGTAATCTTCTCAGGAAGTAGAGGCATTGATGAGCTTTCTTAATAATTGCATCTGTGTTCTCGGACCAGGAAAGATCTTCAGAGATGCGCATGCCCAGGAATTTAAAGCTCTTGACACTTTCAACCATCGACCCGTTCATATAAACAGGACTGTGGGTCCCCATCCTACTCCTTCCAAAGTCGACAATCAATTCCTTGGTTTTGCTGGTGTTGAGGGCCAGGTTATTGTGCTGGCACCATGTGGACAGTCGCTCGATCTCTCTTCTATACTCTGACTCATCTCCATCAGTGATACGTCCCACAACAGTGGTTAACCATGACGCTCTCCATGGTTAAATATCCTGCAAGATCAACACTCAGTCTCACACCTCGAGAACAGTGAATTGGGCACATGGAGCTGCTTCAATCTTAGGCAACTCATCGAGCCATAAGACCCAGTTTGGCCTGGAACAGGTATACTGAATGTCATTGGGAATAGGCATTTGGAATGGAACTGGCGGTTCTGATTCCATTTTTTATAAAGATTATTTATATACTTATATAAATAACTCTCTCTTACATTTTCTTCCCTCCTTAAGAAACCAATGAGTTTTCAAGACAATTGGAAAATATGATCAGCCTGCTTGTACAGGTAGATTTTAATGGCATAGACTTCGTGAAACATACACAAAACAGTGAAGTGTTTTCATTTGACTTTGACGATATTAGTTTAAACTTCATAGGTTTTGCTTTGCTCAGAGATTTGTTTAAAATAATTTTGACACAGAAACTTCAGAATCAAGGAAATTGTGAATGGTGACTTTTAAGTCTGTCCAATTGTAAAAAAAAATGTAGCTGTCCCTGAAACAGTGCACAACAGAAAAGGGAACAAGAAATGTGATCTCCAAAACACAACATCTGTTTAATATTATAAGCAAACTATTATAGTTTCACTTTTAATTTATTGTTTACTTCTTCAGGGGCGGTTTCTTTAATCACAGCCTCGTGAGAGTATCAGTTTTCTAAAAGAAACTGCCAGATATTAAGAAAATGTTATTGCTGGGTGTGTCTAAAATTGTAGTTAGAGTTTACACCTGTACAAAAATAGAACCTTATTTTAATTGCTTGCAGGTCATTCCATGCCAATTTAAAAAT
This sequence comes from Raja brachyura, assembly GCA_963514005.1. The sequence continues at coordinate 141,450,668 of OY740781.1, forward strand.
TATGCAATGCTAGTAGTTGTGTTTTTTTTTTAAATTGTAATTGTAGTAAACTTTTGCAAAAGACGAGATCAGATTTTTAAAAAGAAGAAAGGGGATGACAAAGAGAAACAGACTTGATTTTATAAGCGTTAGTTAAATGTATTTTATAATTTTACAAACATTACTATGACTGCAAGTTGAAAGGAAACATCATTTTAATTAAAATGAAGATAAAGGTGAAAGGCTTCATTATATGTTTTCTATATGAAGATAAAGTGCATTTAATACAGGAAATTAAATTGGAAAATAGATTAATTGATTAAAATGATAGTGCTGGAGGCAAAGAGCAAATGGAAAAAAAAGACTGAAATGTATTTAAGATTAAGTGTAAACATTCTGCAAATAATCTGTACATGTTAAAATAGAAATGTAATTAAAAAGTAATAACTGTCCAACTATTATTGAAAGTACAACATGCTCCTGGTCTAATTAGGGAAGTAAAATGTCCTAGATTACAATTCCACTACCGAACTGTAATCTTTGTAGATCTTTATCATTTACCAAATCCTGCTTCATAAAGGTTGGCAGTAACTTTTAATTATTAAACCTTTCCCAAAATCAATTTTAAAAGCATTCATTTTCAGGCCGTACAAGGCAACCCAGAACCTGCTGCTGTTGGCCCTGTGCCCTGTGTCTACGGAAAGATAGCATGCAGACAAATTTCAGTATTCCTGAAGCCATGCAGTTTGAGGATTATAATTGTCTTTTACAGGCATAATTTATATACTGTATGACAAAAGATACTTAAAATTGCATATCATTAGAACATACTGTTTTGCCAGACTACTAAGATTGCCCAAGAACAAAGGGCCAGCATTGTTGCTCTATTTCAACCTAGAATCTAAAGAACTTCTCGTTATTACTGTGAAACAAGTTGGCACCAGATACAGTGCCCTCCATAATGAATTACCGCAATGTTTGTACACAGTCCCCCCATTTCAGGGCACATAATGTTTGGGACACATGGCTTCATAGGTGTTTGTAATTGCACAGGTGTGTTTAAATACCTCCTTAATGCAGGGAAAAGAGAGCTCTCAGCACCTAGTCTTTCCTCAAGTCTTTCCATCACCTTTGCAAACCTTTATTGCTGTTTATCAACATGAGGAACAAAGTTGTGCCAATGAAAGTCAAAGAATCAATGATGAGACTGAGAAACAAGAATAAAACTGTTAGATACATTAGCCAAACCTTAGGCTTACCAAAATCAACAGTTTGGAACATTATTAAGAAGAAAGAGAGCACTGGTGAGCTTACTAATCGCAAAGGGACTGGCAGACCTCCAAAACAAGCATAAGCTAAAGTTGGCTGCAATACAGGCCTGGCACAGCATCACCAGAGAAGACACCCAGCAACTGGTGATGTCCATGAATCGCAGACTTCAAGACTTCAACATGACTATTTTCATTTACATGACATTGCTGTGCCCCAAACATTATGGTGCCCTGAAATGGGATGTGGGGGGGGGGGGGGTGACTATGTATAAACACTGCTGTAATTTCTACATGGTGAGACCAAAATGTATTAAAATGGTCTTTAATAAAATCTGACAAAGTTCATTTTAACCACATGTGATTTTTTTCACTTATAAATCCCAAATTGCGGAGTCCAGAGGCATATAAATAAATGATGGGTGTTTGTCCCAAATATTATGGAGGGCACTGTAGATATTGCTCCCTTTTGTATAATGTATTATTTTCTTCAAATGGAATAACCAACATAACAATCCTAGGCTACATGCAAGGCATTCATAACCTGGGGAAGTTCAGCATGAAGCAAAATCAAATGAATTGTTAAATAGTATTCAAATATTATTTTAAAGAAATTTTGGTTTCAATGTTATCCTTTCATATAATTTGCTGCTAAATAAAAACAAAAACTCAACCATTTCATAGTCAATATATTTTGTCCTTTTCTTGAAGGACAACTACTAGGAGTATATTACCCATTTGAAGTGGCATTATGAAAATAGATTAAATCAAGAAAGGATCCAGGCTTAATTAATTGAATTGTTAAATTCAAAAAGCTTTCAAGCATTTTGCATTAATTTTCACCATTAAAGTCATGCAATGCATGGTACAAAAATTAATGAATCGTGCACTATGATGGGATAACATTCAAATTGCGTCATAGAAATCTAGAGTCATACTGCATGGAAACGGGCCTTTCTCGACCCAATATGTCCATGTTGACCAAGATGCCCTTTTAACAGCAATCCCACTGGTCGTTGTTTGGCCCATAGCCCTTTAAACCTTTCCTATCCAGATAGCTGTCCATGGAGTCATAGTGATTGTCCATAGTGTCATGGCTTTGGTTACTTTGCCTTTTGTTTCTCTTTTAAGACAGACAATAAATCTTTTCAACAAGTTTATTTTTCACTAAACTTTAGATAATTTACTTTAAAATCTCCTTATGCAGATACTCAATCTCAAAGTTTGTTCAATAATACACCTAGGAAGCACCTTGTAACATTTAAAACTATTATATAAATGGAAAATATTTTTACTGGTTTCTACTGCGTTATCAATTGGCATTCACAGTCTTGGAGTATCACAATTAACCTCAATGCTAAGATGTGTCCATTGGAGAAGAGCAAAATGTCTGTGCCAGGATGGCAACTGCCTTTGGAAGCTTGATTATAAAGATCAGGATCATAAAGGAATACTAACCTACTTGAAGTACAAACAATTGCCACTACACACAGGGTGGCACAGTAGTAGAGTTGCTGCCTTAGAGCTGGGTTAAATCCTGGCCACAGGTACTGTCTGAACGTCCTCGCTACAGGTGCTGTCTGAACGGAGTTTGTACGTTTTTGTTGTGAACACGTGGATTTTCCCTCAGTGTTCCGGTTTCCTCTCACATGCCAAGACATGCTTGTTTGTAGGTTAAATGGTTTCTGTAAATTGTCCCTAGTGTGTAGGAAAGAACTAGTGTACAGGTGATTGCTGGTCAGAATGGACTCGGTGGGACAAAGAGCCTATTTCCAAGCTTTATCTCTAAAACTACCCACAGTATATGGTTGACAGCAAATGATTAATATCTCAAGAAAAGTGGCAAAATAAATAAAAATAATAAGTAGGTATTAAATTTAATAGTAGACCTACAAGATTCATAACACTAAGTCGAATTTCCTGTGAGGAAACTAAGTCTATTCCCTGTGAGAAAAGTGTAAGTATATGCTTTATAGTACTCAATTGTAATATTTTGAAGGCTGTTACTGGCATATTATATGCTTGAATACTTTATTACTCTGATCAAATGAGATAGACAGCATAAGTTAATGATGTGATGAGGTGGCACTGCTCCATGTGTGGAAAAGCAACTGATGAGTGGAAAAAAAAAATCACCATATTTCTTAAAACTACCATTGGTTGAAGTATAACTTAGGATCAGAACATTGAACAATTGTTCACACTTTTCTTTTGCAGTTCATGATTTTCTCAATGGCTCAATCTTATTATTCTGAAAAACACTGCTTTCTTCATCGTTTATTGTTCATACATGACAACCAATTCAAACAGGGAAAAGCTTGTTTATTCTGCGATTATAATACAGTACACCACAGATACATATGAATTTTCTGTCTTCAACATAGTCATTTCTGAGCAAACTTAATGGCTAAAACAAACACTTCCTACCATAAACAGTAATATGCCAGTTTCTTTTTCTATTTTTGGAGGGTAAAAAATAGTAAACCACCAAATAGCCTTTTCATTACCTTTTACTCTACTGTCTTTATTATTTTAATACACATCTACGTTTTTTTGTTTAGAGACTAAATACACATCATAGCTCAACAAAAATAATAATTTTTTTGGAAGTACAATAATTAAAAATTGACTAAATGCATATTTTTAACCAGCATTCAACTCATCTCAGCCCCCGAGGTGCTTGTTAATTACCATAAAAGTCTGAGTAAAGAGATACAGGCACGATTATCACCAGGGCACTATAATCTGCACGAACTCTGGCATCTTTTTTTTGTTGTTTGTAGAACTACAATAGCCTTTCTGGAACGTTATCAGCACTCCAACAGATTACCAGTGATCTGGTACTGTGCCCATTTATGAGGTATGTGCACAATTTATTAACTTGTTCAGCTATAGTTAGAGAAAATTAGATATTAACTTTGGAGTAGCTGTATTATTGCCAAATCACTTAATCAAAGACAATAAGATATGGAAAGTTAATTGCCGACCATTTGATCACCCATTCACATTTGTTCTATATTATCCCACTTTCTCGTCCACTCTGTACGCACGAGGAGCAATTTACAGAGGCCAAAGAGGGGGGACCTGATTTAAATGTACAGAATGGTGAAAGGCTTAGATAGAGTGAATGTAGAGAGGATGTTTCCACTAATGGGGGAGTCTAGGACTAGCGGTTATAGCCTCAGAATTAAAGGAGATTCTTTTAGGAAGGAGACGAGGAGGAATTTCTTTAGTCAGAGGGTGATGAGTCTGTGGAATTATTTGCCACAGAAGGATGTGGAGGCCAAGTCAGTGGACATATTTAAAACAGAGATGGATAGATTCCTGATTAGTACAGGTGTCCAGACATTATGAGAAGGCAGGAGAATGGGGTTACAAGGCAGAGATAGATCAGCCATGATTGAATGGCGGAGTAGACTTGATGGGTCGAATGGCCTAATTCTTCTCCTATCACTTATGATCTTTTGAATTAACCTACAAACCTGCATATCTTTGAAGCCAGAGTACCCACTGGAAACAAACACAGTCTCAGGGGGGATGTGCAAACTCCACACCGATAGCACTTGAGGTCAGGATCGAATCCAGGTCTCTGGCACTGTGAGGCTGTGTCATTAAGCTGCCAAATTTTTAGAATGCAATTTACCCTCAACACAATTCATCAAAAAAGTTAATGGCAGTCAAAACAAATGCCCCATGGCTGACACTTAACTACCCTCTTCTGAAGAAGTGTCTCGACCCGAAACGTCACCCATTCCTTCTCTCCAGAGATGCTGCCTGAGTTACTCCAGCATTTTGTGTTTGCCCTCTTAAATTGCCTTGTGCGCCAGAAGAATTAATAGAAGGGCAATAAATTGTAGATTTGTCAACAAAATCCACATCCTGTAAATTAATTACAAACATACAATAAAAACATATTTCTCTCTTTGAGAATCAAACAAATCTGTAGATGTTCAACATCTGAAAGAAAAGCAAAAGGTGCTGGAAACACTGATCAGGCAATATCTGAGGAAAGAGAAACAGAATTAAAATTTCAGATTTAATGTTCCAGTCAAAGACCATTCACCAGATCTGATGTTCAACTTGAAACATCAACTCTGCTGCACATTCCATATTAACTTATATAATGTATTTTATGTCTTTACATCCCAGAGCACTTTGGAGTCAATGACATGCTCTCTGAATTGCAACCACCATTCTGAGGTCAGGAACAGGAGCATCCCACAAACAGCAATGAGAATAACCAGATAATCTGATTTGTGACAATGACCATGGGATAAATAGTGCTTGGACATCAGAGGCACTTCCCAATTTGTGCTTTGAAATATAGCCATAGGATCTTTCATATCCACCCAAAAGTAGGCAGGATAGGCTTAACATCTCATCCTAGAGAGATCCAAGTTCTCTCAATGCTGCACAAGGTATCACCAATGATTATTGTACTCGGGTTTGTGATGTGGGACAATGCCACATGCATAATATTGCTGCATGAAATATATATATATATATATATATTATTTGACTAGGATTGCTGTTTATAAATTATGTATGTATATATATATATATATATATATATATATATATATATATATATATATATATATGTGTGTGTGTGTGTATATATAATATATATACATACACACATATATATATATATACACACACATGCATACATATATATATATACACACATACATATATAATTTATAAACAGCAATCCTAGTCAAATAATGAAGAGATTTTACAATTGTATCAGCCATATTACATGCAAATTGTTTACAGATGTTTTCTATCACTGCTCATGGAATAAGAGCTCCGCCTTCAGGGATAATTTACTTCCAGACCATCAAATCCAATTTGAGTTCAATGCTCTCTGTTTCAAGATTAGAGTCGGCCCCAGTCAGTCTACTATAAAAGGGAAGCAAAGTCTTCAAGTTAGCCTCACTATAAAATAAAAACACCTTGTAACCGAGAATATATTACAGAGAATACAACAATATGATCTGTTTGTAAAGTTTAAGCCGTACTTATTTTTGTTTTAAGATCATGTTATTACACTCCACTTTCTCATCACCAAATTTAAAAAAAAATAATGACCACATGACCAGGGGGAAAAAAACACGAATTTAATTTACTATGGCCACACATCACCCAAACCAGTAATTAATGAGCTTTTGACTCATAAAAAGGGTGGGATTAGTTTCCCGATTCTACTCTTGATAAATATTGTTCTGAGAAAAGGCCTACATGTCATGTACTTTAGGGAATCCAAGATTTTTCACACTACTGAGATGAGGAAAAAGAGTTGGAACAGGAAATTTGGAATTTCCACGGTTTTAGTACCATGAAAGGAAGATCAAGCAACATGGTGTATTTTTTCTCAAAGGAGCTCGTGCCCGCAGTTCGTAACACTAATTGTTCTTATACTGTCTGAATGAAATTGAGACAAAGTTGAATTACTTATTTGCTTCTGCAGAGGTGTAGAATGTTGAATGAAAAAATATCATTGCAACAAAATATAATTCAGTTCATGAGAGCCACAAGATTGGTCTATCAGCAGTATGTGTCGCTGAGTAAATTAGAAATAGATTGTTTCAGCTACATTATAGAAAATTCAAATTATCTTTAAAATAGTTCCATCATCCAATGACAGGATCTTGTTTTGAGATACTTTTAATGGTCTGATATTGGCAAGATAGCATCCGTGAGAAAAAAAAAACCCTTCTCCCCGAGGCTTACAATAGTCCTAGTAAAAAGACAGAAAACTGTTAGAATATTACTGTACTAAAACAGTAAACTGTTAAATGTCTGTGATAACAAATAGATATTCTCAGCTTAATTATACTTACCCGAAACATCTGTCTGTATATTTGTTGGCACCTATCCCAGTCAACAATGGCCTATTGTGTGCCCCACTTTATCATGGCTTTTTGCATTTTCATTTCTTCTAAGTACTGTCTATATCATTCGTTCCCCTTTCACCTGACTTTTAGTCTGAAGAAGGGTCTTGATCGAAGAAGGGTCACCTATTCCATTTCTCCAAAGATGCTGCCTGACCCACTGAGTTACTCCAGCCTATTGTGCCTATCTTTAGTAAGAGTTTATATAGGTTAAAAAAAGTGAGATTGGTCCTATAGAAAGTGAATTTGGGAAATTAATAAATGGAAAAAGGGAATGGGAGATTAATATAATAATCATGTTTCTTCATTCATTACTGTACAGAATACAAATAACATGCCAAGAAGTAGCTCTAAATCAGGAAATGAGTGAAGAACTCAGGAAAATTAAGATCACTTAAAAGACATGGTACTGCGCAAATTGTAGCAACTGCATGCTGACAAGTCTCTGGGTCTTGATGGATTCCATCTAGGCATCTTAAATTAAGTCACTGGTGAAATACTTATTCTCTATATTCAGGAACAAAAATCATTACATTTGAAAGTAGGTCATTTAATTACCTTATTCAAAAATGGAAAGACACAGAAAACAGTAAACCACAGCTCAGTTATCTGTCACTGAGAAAATGTTAGGTTATTATTGAAGATGCCAAAAATTCAACGTAATCAGGCAAAGGGAAATCGTGTTTGGCCAATTTATTAGAATTCTTTGAAGTAGTAATGTGCCATGAATAAAGGAGAATCTGGAGATATACTGTATTAAGATTTCCATAAAGCATTTGATAAAGTGCTCCATTAAAGGTTATTACAGAAACTAAAGCCAATGGTGCAGGAAGTAACACACAATGGTGATAGAAGATTGGCTGGCCAACAGGGATTAAACTGTGGGAATAAATTAGTTTTTACCCAGTTAGCAATATGTAATGAGTGGTGTACCACAGGGCTCAGTGCTGGGGCCTCAACCTTTAATAATGTATATACTCTTGGATGATAGATGTTAAAGGTACAGTTACTAAATGTGCTGATGATACAAAGATAGGTAGGAAAGCAAGTTGTGAGGTGGACATATGGGAAATACAAATGAATATAGTTATGTGAAGTATGTGGGCATGAATCTGTAAAATGGAGAATATGTGGGAAATAGTAAGAAAATACACATTTTTAAAAAGCTCCAAAATCTGAGTGGCCTAATTCATGATTCTCAACAGAATAAAACGTAGGAACCAAGAAATTAGATAACGTAACAATGTTATCACTTATTAAATCCATTTTGTATTCAGACATAGTAAGATATACAGAACGCAATTTAAATAGTTTAACCTCCAAACGGCCATTAAGTTTTCATGTTATGCACCAATCCTCCCCAGGTCATGGTGGAGCTCTGTTCCTGAAAACTGTTTGATACCGGAATAGGTTGAAAGTCAGAAATGCTGCCATGAATTGAGTTCCCATCTTGCAGAAGAAGCCTGCAGTGCCACAGCAGCTACAACCCCATCTCGCAGATCTTCCAAGTGCACATTCGTATGCATGGGATACACACAAGTCAAGCATTTATTAGCCGGGTAAGAACTAAACAAAGGTACTGGTGCTTCAGTAAAATGGGATATTGGTGAGACCACATCCTGATACTGTGTAAAGTATGTGTACTTATTTAATGAGTTACATTCATTCCGTTGATGCAGGTCAGTTGTTAATACCAGCTAGAGGATATAGTTCTGTTTAGAGATACAGTGTGGAAACAGGCCCTTCGGCCTACCGGGTCCACACAGACCAGCAATCTCCGCACATTAAAAGTATCCTGCACCCACCAGGGACAATTTTTACATATACCAAGCCAATTAATCTACAACCCTGTAAGTCTATGGAGCGCAGGAGGAAACCGAAGACCTCGGAGAAAACCCATGCAGGTTACGGCAAGAACGTACAAACTCCATACAGACAGCATCCGTAGTCGAAACAGGGTCTCCGGCACTGCAGTTGCTGTAAGGCAGCAACCTTACTGCTGTGCCACTGTGACCACCCTGTTCTGAGGAAAGATTGGATAAGCCAGCCTTTGTATCTACTGATGTTTAGAGATGAATTTGATTAAAACATCCAAGTTGCCAATGGATCTTGACACAGTGGGTGTGATGAGGAAGTTTCCATTGTGAGAGAATCTAGAACTAGAGGTCACTTTTGAAAATAAATTATCATCCATACAAGACGGGGACGTTGTAAAAGTCTCTATTACAGGATTGCATGTCTTTGGAACTCTCTCTTTCTGTAAAGCAATGAAAGCAGAATCTTTGGTTATTTTTAAAGCAGAGGCACAGATGAATGATTACAGCAGGAATGCAAGGGATGAAAGATTACAGCAGGAATGCAGTTACAATCAAACCAGCCATAACATTAAATAGCAGACCCAGATAGAAGACTTGAGTGGTCTCCTGCTCCTTTTTTGCATTTACGAAAACCTGAAAATTAGTATGTTTGAACCTTTCCAATATGTATCTATCTGAAGTAGGGAAGTAGGTAAAGAAAAGAGGTGTTACAAGATACTGCTTTACACTGGTGCTAGATTCTTTGATATAATTCAAAAGTTAAATCAGGTTTGGCAGGTATTGTGACATACTTACTACAAAGATAGGGTGCAGGAGTACCTCGGGGCCTTGGTAGGGGGAGATGAAAAACTATTGAGTTGGTGGATTCCTTTTGCATGATATATATATTTATATAACATAGTAACTGGCTTTGTTTTTTTTCTTTTCTTTTTTTAGGGTCTATCTCTTAACCCCCTTTCTCTAATTCTTTGACCAATGGTTTCTTCTCCCCTTTGGCACGCTCTTTCACTATCACAACTCTTTTCACCTATTTCACTCTCTTTCTTTCTATTCTTTTTCTTTAAAAGCCGTAAAATTATGGGGTACAATGATTGTAACAATATATATGTGAAGTACATTGATGTATTTACCTCTAATAAATAAAATAAATTTTAATTAAAAAAAAAATGGTGATATACAATAGACAATAAGTGCAGGAGTAGGCCATTCGGCCTTCGAGCCAGCACCGGCATTAACGTGATCGTGGCTGATCATCTCCAATCAGTACCCCATTCCTACCTTCTCCTCATATCCCCCAACTCTGCTATCTTTAAGAGCCCTATGTAGCTCTCTCTTGAAAGTATCCAGAGAACCGGCCTCCACCGCCCTTTGAGGCAGAGAATTTCACAGACTCACAACTCTCTGTGAGAAAAAGTGTTTCCTCGTCTCCGTTCTAAATGGCTTAACCCTTATTCTTAAACTGTGGCCCCTGGTTCTGGTCTCCCCCAACATCGGGAACATGTTGCCGGCCTCTATTGAGTCCAAACCCTTAACAATCTTACACGTTTTAATAAGACCCCCTCTCATCCTTCTAAACTCCAGAGTGTGCAAGCCCAGCTGCCCCATTCTCTCAGCATATGACAGTCCCGCCATCCCGGGAATTAACCTTGTAAACCTACGCTACACTCCCTCAATAGCAAGAATGTTCTTCCTCAAGTTAGGGGACCAAAACTGCACACAATACTCCAGGTGTGGTCTCACTAGGGCCCTGTACAACTGCAGAAGGAGTTTTTGCTCCTATACTCAACTCCTCTTGTTATAAAGGCCAACATGCCATTTGTTTTCTTCACTGCCTGCTGTACCTGCATGTTTACTTTCATAGACTGATGAACAAAACCCTCCAGATCCCCTTTTCCCAACTCGACGCCATTTAGATAGTAATCTGCCTTCCTGTTTTTTATACCAAAGTGGATAACCTCACATTTATCCACATTAAACTTAATCGGCCATGCATTTGCCCACTCCCCGAACCTGTCCAAGTCACCCTGCATTCTCATAGCATCCTCCTCACAGTTCACACTGCAACACCAGCTTTGTGTAATCTGCAAATTTGCTAATGTTACTTTGAATCCCTTCATCCAAATCATTGATGTATATTGTAAATAGCTGCGGTCCCAGCACCAAGACTTGCAGTACCCCACTAGTCACTGCCTGCCATTCTGAAAGGGACCCGTTAATCCCTACTCTTTGTTTCCTGCCTGCCAACCAATTTTTTATCCATGTCAGCACTCTACCCCCAATATCATGTGCCCTAATTTTGTCCACTAATCTTATGAAGGAAGTATTCGGGTCATATGTAACATGTAACTTTACTAAAAGATGCAAGATTTGGACAGTACTTTACAAGGTAGATAGTACATTGCTGTTTCCCACCTAGGCGGATAACGTAATGATAATTTGAACGTGCAAGTATCCAGCCTGGATTTCTGCTTATCTTTCAATATATTAGAGCAAAACTAATTTAATTCTGATCTATGAACATCTCAATAATTTCAAATTAGTGCCCCTGGTAACACTCTAGAATCAAATCAATTTATAAAGCATGTAGCGCGGCGATAAGCCTGAAATAAGGCGAGAAGCCAGATATTTCGGGAGGTATTTTATTCGCTGTTGTTCTCTTGTCCAGTCGGGTCTGCAAGAGAACAATCGCGCCTAAACCCCTGCCCTTTATCCCTGTAGCTAAGGCGCCCCCCCCACTCCCCCCCCCCCTCCCCGGACTAGTTCATTCCCATGCCGAGGGGTTCGATAGAGGAATAGCCCGACCCTTGGGAGCCGCCACAGGACCTCCCCCAGAATAAGAGGCATGAAACACACCGGCGGGCGTACAACCCGACCGGACCGCGTATGGAAGTTGGCTGAAAAGGGGGCCAGCGGAGGCACAGGTGGAGGGAGCCACGAAGGGGAGCGACCTCGCAGCCGAGGCTGGGCAACCAGCACCGTCTGGTCAATGTCCAAATGTGCCGGCTTTAACCGGTCGATCAACACGGCCTCCGGCCGGCCCCCCATTGTCAAAGATTGTCTGTCCATGCTCCAACACTCGGAACGGACCTTCGTACGGCCCCTGGAGCGGCGTCCGGTGGGCGTCACGGCGCAGGAAAACATAGGGGCAGTCCAGGAGGGTGGATGGCCCATGGCAGGACGTCAGCACAGACGCGAGCCTGCCAACTCGCTCGCGAAGGCACTGTAGGTGGATGAGGGCTGTCCCTGCTGCCCCGGCGCCGAAGGCACGAACTCCCCAAAGGCACGAACTCGTCCGAGCCGGAGAGTCACGCCTTCAGCGCTGCCGGTGGAACCTCTCCATTGGGGCCGTTTGCCTGCGGGTGATAGGCCCTGATGTGATGCAGCCACACACCCAACAGGTGAGCCATGGCCAACCACAGCTCAGAGGTGAACTGTGCCCCCCGGACCAAGAAGATGGTCACCGGCACCCCAAAGCGAGCAATCCAGTGCATGGACAACGCACGAGCGCATGTAGCTGTCCAGGTATCGGCCAGCGGTATGGCCTTCAGCCACTGCGTGAAGCGGTCCACCACCGTGAGGAAGTGGGTAATGCCACCGGACGGCGGGAGAGACCCCACAATATACATGTGGAGGTGGTCGAACTGCCGGCGTGGTAGATCGAACTCCTAGAGGGGCGCCCGGACGTGGCGCTGGACTTTTGCCGTCTGGCACAAAATCTCCTTGGACCGGGGGGCACAGTTCACCTCTGAGCTGTGTTGGGAGCCGCCACAAGCACATTTAAAAACAACCCAAATTGACCAAAGTGCTGTGCAGACATTTGTTGTCACATACACCAATTGGTGCAGTGAATTTTGAGTTACCATGCTGCACACAAATAAGATAAACACAACACTATGGAATTTAACATTAAACATGTGAGGGAAGGCAACAAAGTTCAGTCCTCTTCCTCTTGTGCACCTGTGGTTGGGGCCTATTGAGGCCCAATGTTTCAGGCCCTCTCGCCGGAGGATGGAACTCCGGCGTCGGAAGAACACTGTCAGCGGCTTGGAGTTCCGAAACGACCGCTTCCTACCTCAAGAATCACATGAGACAGAAAACCACACAACTAATTCAAATAACTTGTTGTTGTTGTTGTTGTTCGTCCTTCGTAGTCAAAGAAGACCATGACTTCAGTATTTTTGTTTGTGGGTTCGGAGGTGACTGGCGAGACCAATCCAGGCCCGAAAGGCTCCCCACATATGGGACACAGTTGGGTGGGCGCTGCAGCAGAAGCCGAAGTGGCTTGAGCTTCCGCAGTGCACCTCTTCTCAGCCGTGCTCGCTCCTGTGGTTATTTTGCTTTGTCCAGTTGGGCGGTACGCGTCCTGAAGTCATGACTTGCGCTTGACTTGGATTAAAGTGAAGGAGAGTTTCGCAAATCGTCAGCCTCACTCTCTCGTCCCGGCCCATCTGGATCCAGTGGCAAGACAAAGTCAAGACGGCCGGTGATAGGTCAGGATGCAGTGGATGGCCACCAGTGTTCTACATGAACATTGTGCTCTAATTACACTCAAATAACTATTTATCTATTGAATAATAATTCACTATATATGAATAAAACATCAGTAAATGGTCTCAATGAAAAATGACCAAGCAGAAGTAAAAGTTTCCTTTTCAAAAATACTGCTCGGAACAAAAAAAGTCACAACATCATCCATAAATCATTTGAATTCTTTCTTTCAAACCACATTTCTTTTCAACCACAGCCATAAGATTTCAGATTAGTTTTTACATTTTTCATATAAAGGAAAATTGGAAATAATACACTAACCAAGAACTTGCAAATGTGATTGCATTTACCTGAAATAGCATCCAAATGTACATTACATGTCACTCATTAAATGACACACAACAAAGCCACTCTTTAGATCTTTATATGACAATGTCAGGAGCATTTTTTCCAAACATGATTAATGATAAGTACAGAATTGGTTTCTCACTAAAATGTTATCACAGGACACATAAAATAAATAGGTAATCTATTAAACAGCATATGAAATGTAAATCTGAAAGATAGCTTTTAGTTAAACCATGGCCTCGACTACAATCAATCTAAAACTGCGAAATATATTGATCTTGAACTTCTTCTTCACAAATGGCACTTATTACGTAAATTATTGTTTGCTTTGAATAGGCAATCCATAATTGATTTTCGTCAACTAAATCCAACTTGAGATAAATACCGTAGACATTGTTACAAGGGAACAGGTTCAAGGATCTGACTAGTAGAACAGAAAAAGGCTCACTTGTCTGTTTAGTTGTAAATCAGTTTTATTGGCAAGAGACAACAAAAACAATACTTGTCTCGGTATGTGCGGGGTCCAGTTTTACAGCAGCGCACCTCTCACTCGCTCTCTGCCTCCGTCTGCAGTGCTGGTCGCGACTCAGCCCAACGGTAAACCTCTCTTGTACATGAACTTGAACTAACTGCTGGCTTACCGGTGCCTGCCTTCATACAGGTAAGAAATCAGGTGTTTAAATAAACATCGGTAAGTCTTGGCCAATAGCACTGCTCCCAAATTCAAACTATAACCAATGGCAGGTTGACTATCACCAATGGCAGGCATAGATAAATACCCACGTGTATTCTGATAATGTTCTATTTATAACTCTATATTCAAGTTTTTTTTTAATTAAAAGGTATTAACCAATTAAAATCTTTGTTTAAAAAACAATTCTAATCCACAGACACAAAGAAGAAAGCTCACCCATCCTAAAATCTGATTTTTATCCCCTTTAAATATGTTACGGTACTAAATATATCAAATCTTTTATTGTTACTTCTTCTCTTAATTTTCTCACTAATGTATAGTTCCTTGAGCCATTCACTCATCTCTACTTATTTGGATTGCAAACAAAGTCATGCTTCTGTTTGGTCATCACTCCTGGTCTGAATGCCCATTTTATACAAGACAGAGAGGAAAGCTTATTTATTTTTGGACAAAAATAAAGATTATTCAACAGACAAGGAAATTAAGAGGATTATTTAAAATGGAATATGCCTTTACATTCTTTTCAACGCATTCTCACTGCCACAACATACAACTTTGCTAATTTGCCCTTTTAGCAATTCTTTTCTGAAATTAGAATTGTGCACTTCAGTGTTGTGTTGCACATGTTCTGCATTTGTCAAAGATGACATTTTTTGGTTGATACTTTATACTGAACCTCCTCAGTTAAACAGAAGGGTCTCGACCCAAAACGTCGCCTATCTCCTTCGCTCCTTAGATGCTGCTGCACCCGCTGAGTTTCTCCAGCTTTTTTTGTGTAATCCCCAATCATTCCATTATATTTGTAAAATTGGAAAGTCACTGCTCACAGTAGCCTTGTGAACACATCTCCACAATCAGCGATATCAAAAGTAGATTATCTGTCTGGAGACATATGAAACTGCATATTTTGGTACCTTGAGCAAAACACAGTGGCTGGAGGAAATTAATGGGTAGGCAGTATGTGTGGAGGGAGAGGACAAATTACATTTTGGGTTGGAACCCTTTTTCAGACTGATTATCAGTCTAATTGTTGAAGGCTGTACTGTCTACACACTAGCTGCTATATTTGTCAACATAAATGACTGTATTTCAAATAGAAATTAATAGTTGTCAAGACATGTTTTACTACATTTACAAAAGCCCAACAGGACATAAACAACACATAAACAGATCATTCAGCCAATCAATGTGAAAAACTTGCCCAGCTCATCTCCTTTAAATTTTCCCTCTTGCTTTTGATCTCTACTATTTGATATTTGCACACGAGGAAAATGGTTCTGACTGTCTACCCTGTCTATGCCTCTCATAATTGTATATACTTCCATCATATCTCCCCTCAACCTCCAGCGTTTCAGAGAAACTAATCATGTCTGTCCAACTTATCCTTATAGCTGATACCCTCTACTCCAGGAAACCTCTTCTGCACCCTCTCCAAAGTCTCAAACGTCTTCCACTAAAGGGGAAATCAGAACTTCCAAGGATTGCTCCATATGTTCCTTGTTTTCCTCGCTCTTCTTCTCCCTCTAACACTCACCACTTCTCTTGCTCGGACGCTGAACTCCGCCCTGGTCCTGCCCTTCCTCAGGATCTCCTCCTTCACCTGCTCGGCGTTCACCCCGATCGCCTTGTTCCGAGTTTTCACCGTCTTCACGCTCGCGCGAAACAGCAGCGTGATGTCGGCGGCCATGTTGTCACCGGACACGTCATCGTGGTCTGACGTCATGAAATGGCGACCCATCCTCGGTCCCCATGCTCCAACCAGTAGTAAACGTCATCAGCGCGGGACCAGCCGGGTAAAGCCGACGGAGCTGTCCAAAGATACTCGAGTATCGATGGGGCTGTCACTCGGGCCCGGCAGTTTGTTTCGCAGACATTAGGAGTAAAGGACGTGCAGGTAGCGTATCTGTCGCATCTTCCAAAAGTGGAAACATGATAATTCTGATAATGGTCGTGTCGGTTTTCGAGGAATGAGGGGATTTTACCGGGTGCTGGTGAAAGAGCGTGGTGTTGCCATGGAGACCGCGGTCCCTGGACATCCCTTCCTTCCTTCCTTCCGTTTACACGGAGTTGTGTCACTGCTGGGAACACGAAATGCTGGAGAAACTCAGCGGGTGCAGCAGCATCTATGGAGCGAAGGAGATAGGCAACGTGTTAAAGAATGAACTGCAGATGCTGGAGAATCGAGGGTTACACAAAAAGCTGGAGAAACTCAGCGAGTGCAGCAGCATCTATGGAGCGAAGGAGATAGGCAACGTTTCGGGCTGAAACCCTTCTTGTGTCACTGCTTCCCGACTGATGCCTGGAAACTGTAGCTTGGCATGATGACAGTTACACATAGACACTAGACGAATTATTCACCAATAGCCCCCGCGACAAAGTGCCTCTGGAATTGTTTATTCTGAAGACTGCATATTGTATAGAGTATATATACTGGCCGGGCGACCGCGCTACTTATTTCCTTAACTTTTGCTCTCCATCAGTGTTTTGTAATCAAACCATTACAAAGTATTAGGTGAACCACAAAGCATTTATTAAAACCCATGCAGAGAGAACAATACGTACTGTTACACTCATGGCATTAACTTTCAGACCACCAAACTAACGGACGTGCAGGCTGTTATCAGTGGCTGCAGTCCTACTCAAATCCCGGACTGGATTACATGGTGGAATGCGTTTCATGCATGATATATGTGGTGAGGGCTATATCGACAAAGATTAATATGCTTGATCTACAACCAGGGTAAAGATTTGCCCACCTTCTCCCCAATTGGGCTCCAGAATCAATATTCAATATAATCTGTTCCACCAGAATCAAGACCCGCCCTCCGCACATACTCTTTTATTTCCTGTAGCCACTGCCACTTTCCCATAAAACAGCAGCAACATCTGCCCTTTTAATCTTCCCATATAAAAGGGACCCAAACACAATATTTTCAGATGAAACAGTAATTCACGTCCACTTCTTCCAGTTTAATATAGTGCATTCAGTGCTCATGATGTGGTGTCTACAATGAAGCCGAACCCAAACACTAACTGGGTGACTGCTTTGCAGAACACCCCTGTTCAGTCTACAAGGATGACTATGAGCTTCCAGTTGCTTGTTACATTATACCTTCTATTCTATATTTGGCTTCCTATTCTGATCCAAAAAAATACAATGCAAACTTATGGAACAACAGCTCATCTTCTTTGCAGACTTTGGGATATTGCTCAATGTAATATAACTACCTTTTTTGTTCCTGCCAGAAATGAACCAGTTCTGATCCAAGATCATCTACCTGTAGTTTAGTTTAGATTACCAAGATAGAGCGTGGAAACAGGCCCTGCAGTCCGCCGAATCCATGCCGAACATCACTCACCCATATATTAGTTCTATCCTACACAAAAGTGCTGTAGAAACTCAACAGGTGCAGCAGCATCAATGGAGAGAAGGAAATAGGCAACGTTTGGGGCCGAAGAATGGTTTCGGCCCGAAACGTTGCCGATTTCCTTCGCTCCATAGATGCTGCTGCACCCGTTGAGTTTCGCCAGCACTTTCGTCTACCTAAGATGATAGCTCTTCTCAATAAAAAAACAGTGAAGCTTTTCACTCTAACCATGATGGCTAGAGCTTCTTGCAAGGTGATCTATGACCTCGCTAAGTAAATATTGTCGTAACGCTCAGTTGAGGTCAAATGAAGAAGATATTCATTACATTGTTCAGTGGAGCCCATGGACGTGTCATTGAAAGCAGTGAAGAAAGCAATCTCCACATTGCTTGTCCCCGCATTTAATGAAGTGACTTTTAAATTACTTGAAATAAAAGTTGATTTCTCTTTGTAGCAAATGTCAACCGTGCTTCTAGTGAAAGATAAATTATTTCTCTAACCTTCCGTAATTCAGTTGACTTTTATTTAAAGTGGAATACCAAACATTGTCAGCTCCACCTGGCCTTCACCCAGAGTGACTGGGGAGTCCAGAACCAGGGGCCGCAGTTTAAGAATAATGGGTTAGGCCATTTAGGACTGAGATGAGGAAAAACCTTTTCACCAGAGATTTGTGAATATGTGCAATTCTCTGCCACAGAAGGCAGTGGAGGCCAATTCACTGGATGTTTTCAAGATTTAGCTCTTCGGTCTAATGGAATCAAGGGATATGGGGAGAAAGCAGGAATGGGGATGCTGATTTTAGATGCTCATATTGAATGGCAGTGCTGGCTCGATGGCCTACTCCTGCACCTATTTTCTTTGTTTCTGTTTCTATGACCCCCATTCTTGAAGGTATCTCGTGCGGGATTTGAAATCCCCCTCCAGTCATAACGTGCCAAGGGCATTGTGTCCTATAACATAATGCAGTTTAATGGTAATTAACAGCTATGGTAAAGGTTGGAAGCCGGCGGAGGTACTGACAGTCAGACGGGAGCAGGAGAGATTAAGACAGTGTATAATCCATAGCACGTCAGTGTACAATTTCATAATATATACTAAATAACAAGGCTGACCGACCTTGGCTGGGAACCTGGGGCTCACCAAACTTGTTCCCAATTGGGCCCTGCACCTCCTAAGGCCGGCCCTGAGTGTTGGTGTGCAGGGTGATCGCTGGTCAGCTCTAATGGGTCTGTCCCACTTAGGCGATTTTTCAGGCGACTGCCGGAGAGTGTCAAGTCGTAGCAGGTCACTGAAAAACCGGCGACTTGAACGGCAACTGTCAGAGTGGAACACACACACACGTACACACATCGCTTCCTTCACCAGCCCGTTATGCAGGCAGGGGACAGGGCAAGCAGGGGGAGTGCTGTCTGAGTGAAATTCACACGGTGCAAAGCCAATGTGATACAGACACACACCACGATGAACAGGAAGGTTGGCGCTGTAATTAAGACGGTGAAAGCACAGTGCAAGGGAAGGGGCACGCAAGTCCTTTAAAATATGGTTGGGGGGGGGGGGTTGGAAGAAGGAATGGAGACAACTTTTAAGAAGCCAGAGACACACGGCTGTGAAGCTCGGCAGATGTTAACATTAGCGGTCGGTCGTTGGTTCTGAAAATTACTGTTTACATTTTTTTTTGTCAATGAACCAATTAAATTCACCGGTCAGCACCAGCAACAACCTATGATAACCTTCAACCTTCTGGCAATCCACTACCACTGCACCTACGGCAGGAGAATTTTCGCTACTCACCATGTCGGCTTCATTTTGGTCGCCACTAATTTTTCAACATTAGCGGCAACCAGAATGAAGCCGCCACTAGTTCCGAGAATGCAGGAACTCCTCACGACCATGAAGCCGACTCCCCGCAACCACCCGCGAACATGTGGTGACCATGTGGCGACCGCATAGTCTCCTGTAGTCGCCTAAAAAGTTGCCTAAGTGGGACAGGCCTATTCGTGATGATTTAGTTATAAGATTATAAGACATAGGAGCAGAATTTGGCCATTGACTGCACGATTCGATCACGGCTGATTTATTTTTCCTTCTCAACCCCATTCTTCTATCTTCTTCCTGTAACCTTTGACACTCTTCCTAATCAAGAACCTATCAATCTCCACTTTAAAAATACCCAATGATTTGACCTCCACAGTCGTATGTGGAAGCTTCTCCTCATCCCAGTCCTAAATGGTCTACCCCTTATTCTTAAACTGTGATCCCTGGTTCTGGACTCCGCCAACATCAGAACTATTTTCCCTGCATCTAGCCTGTCCAATCCTTTAAGAATTTTATATGTTTCTAGAAGATCCCCTCTCATCCTTCTAAATTCCTTTTCTCCAGAGATGCTGCCTGACCCACTGAGTTACTCCAGCTATTTGCGTCTAGCTGGATTCCTGTGCTGTACTGTTCTATGTTCTATCTTTTATCTTTTTTAAATGTGCGACACTTATTTTTAAACAGTGACACTTAATTCTAGATTGTTCCACAAGAGGACCAATCCTTCACATCTCCCCTGTCATGAATCTTCAGGATCATATACGTTTCTTTCAATCACCTCCCATTCTCCTAAACCCTAGTAGATACACACACAGCCTGTCCAGCCTTTCCTGAAAATACAATCTGCCACTTCCTGGTATTAGTCATAGAGCCTAGAATGATACAGTGTGGAAACAGGCCCTTCAACCCAAATTGCCCACACAAGCCAACATGTCCCAGCTACACAAGTCCCACCTGCCTGGATTTGGTCCATATCCCTCCAAAAGTGTCGTATCCATGTACCTGTCTAACTGTGTCTCAAATGTTGAGATTGTCCCTGCCTCAACTACCTCCTCCGGCACTTTGTTCCATACACCCATCACCCTTTGTGTGACAAAAGTTAACCTTCAGATTCCTATTAAATATTTTCACCTCCCCTTCACCTTTAATCTATATCCTCTGGTCCTTGATTCACCTACTTTGGGCACAGAGATTGTGCATCTACCTGATCTATTCCTCTCATGCTTTTGTACACCTCATTAAGATCACCCCTCATCTTCCTGCGCTCCAAGGAATAACATCTACAGCCTACTCAACCTCTCTCTATAGCTCAGACACGCTAGCCCTAGCAACATCCTCGTTGTACCTTTTCTGTACCCTTTCCAGCATGACAAGCCAGAGACACACGGCTGTGAAGCTCGGCACACATTAACATTACCGGTTGGTCCTTGGTTCTGAAAATTACTGTTTAAATTTGTTTTTGCCAATGAACCAATGAAATTCACTGGTCAGCCCCAGCAACAACCTATGACAAACTTCGACCTTCTGGCAACCCACTACCACTTAGACATTCTAGCCCTAGCAACATCCTCGTTGTACCCTTTCTGTAACCTTTCCAGCTTGACAACATATTTTCCATAACATGTAGGTATGTTACAAAACTTACCTTTAGCGGTGCTGCAGTTCTGTCACTGGCCGTGTGCGTGACTTTGGCGCCTTTAAGGGGGGGGGGGGGGGTTAAAATGCGGTTTTCCCCTTCCCATCCGGAGCTTTCTGTTGTCGGAGTGCGATCTATTGCTGGAGATGCGTTCCGACTGCCGGTAAGTCCGTTTTTTAAAATAAATAGCCCGACTACTTAATCACTGCAGTAAAATAAAAATTAGCTCCTAATGCCGTGAATGCCGACAACGGGGACCGATGTTACGTAGGGGACAGGTAAGTGAAAGCTGTTTATTTTTACATATAAACTTGCTTTTTTAGGGGACTTTAATCAATATTTCATGTTGCGAAACGGTGATGTAGTCCCCATACGAACCGACAGATATTTTTCCTGTCGATATTGGGTTTAAATTCACCGCAACCGCAACGTTCCAATACATTGCGTTCCAGAAAATCCCACTCGCAAGCTGTTTAAAATGCCCATTAATTTACGGGCATTAAACACTGAATTCCTTCAATTTGGCCTATAAATTAATGACAATTAGATTTAAAAATCATGTTATATTGTGAATTATTGTGTGACTGTTAATTGGACACTTAGTCTTTAAATTTTTTTTTTAATGTTTTCTTAAGAAATGGATAGATGTTTAGATCTAGTAATTGAATTTTGTAATTGGCTACAATTGGGTAACTAACTAATTATATGCTTTAATTTCAGGTCATCCAAGTAAGATTGTTTCATATTTGTGTCAGAATACTTCAATCTATAATAACTGAAAATTTCTTTCAGTTCTCTTAATTTTTAAGGAAGTTATGGGCTTTTGACTGTCCTCGATCACAACTTTTGTGTTAAGTCAATAGAAAAGCAATAGGAAGCAAGTTGCTAATTTCCGAGTATGAAAATGGCCCTAACTTTTTTTTAAACTAAAGATATGAAAGTGAATTAGGTGTCAAATTAAACTTATTTTTATGCTTTATCTGATGGGATAAATTGCAGACTTGATTTTTAAAATCTCAAAATTTTGTAACATTGCTATAACATGGTTCCCAGAACTGGACACAATACTCTAAGTGCAGCCCTTCCAACGTCTTATACAACTGTAAGGTGACCTCCCAACTTCTGCACTCAATACTCTGACTGATAACTCTACTGAACCTTAGTTTAGGTTAGTTTATTGTCAGTGAAAAGATTTTCATAGCATGCTATCCAGTTAATGAAAATAATATAAATGATTACAATCAAGCGTCCACCGAGTACAAATACAGGTAAAGGGTATATAATTTAGTGCAAGGTAAAGTCTGATTAAAGATAGTTTAAAGGTCTCCATAAGGTAGACACAAAAAGCTGGAGTAACTCAGCAGATCAGGCAGCATCTGGCAGGTCCTCTAGGGGCGATGCACTGACAGCAGCGTCTGTCTGCAGCCCGTTTGTTTTTCCTCTTTTTTTAAATTTTTAGTCAGTTTAAAGTCTGTTTTTTGGTGAATCTTTGACTTTTATATGTGGGGGAGGGGGGCCGGGTAAGGGGGAAACTGTTTCCCAGTCACTTCCTGGCGGTGACGCGACTATTTCTCCGAGTTGCGTCCTCGCCCCCCCAACCTCGCGGCCTACCTCCTGGATCAGAGCGGCCTTTCCTGCCGGGGACCGGGAACCGGACCAGAGCTGCAACAGCGGCGGCGGCACTGGAGTCACCGCGGAGCGGGCGATACTTACCTGGGTCGCCGTTGGAGCTCTGCTGTGGATAATGAAGTAGATTTTCAAAGTCTACAGAGAGATTTGGGCCATTTGGAAGAGTGGGCTGAAAGATGGCAGACGAAGTTTAATGCTGATAAGTGTGAGGTGCTACATCTTGGCAGGACAAATCAAAATAGGACGTACACGGTAAATGGTAGGGAATTGAGGAATGCTGTGGAACAGAGGGATCTAGGAATAACAGTGCATAGTTCCCTGAAGGTGGAATCGCGTGTAGATAGGGTGGTAAAGAAAGCTTTTGGTGTGCTGGCCTTTATAAATCAGATCATTGAATATAGGAGTAGGGAAGTAATGTTAAAATTGTACAAGGCATTGGTGAGGCCAATTCTGGAGTATGGTGTACAATGTTGGTCGCCTAATTATAGGAAGGATGTCAACAAAATAGAGAGAGTACAAAGGAGATTTACTAGAATGTTGCCTGGGTTCCAGCAACTAAGTTACAGAGAAAGGTTGAACAAGTTAGGTCTTTATTCTTTGGAGCGCAGAAGGTTAAGGGGGGACTTGGTTGAGGTCTTTAAAATGATGAAAGGGATAGACAGAGTTGACGTGGATAAGCTTTTCCCATTGAGGGTAGGGAAGATTCAAACAAGAGGGCATGACATGAGAATTAAGGGACAGAAGTTCAGGGGTAACATGAGGGGGGACTTCTTTATTCAGAGAGTGGTGGCTGTGTGGCATAATCTTCCAGCAGAAGTGGTGGAGGCATGATCGATTTTAACATTTAAAAGTAAAGTGGATAGGTATATGGACGGGAAGGGAATGGAGGGGTATGGTCTGAATGCAGGTAGATGAGACTAGGGGAAAATAAATGGTTGGCACGGACTGGAAGGGCCGAGAGGGCCTGTTTCCGTGCTGTAATTGTTATATGGTTATATGGTTACTTGAAGCCTAATCCCAGTTACAAAACAAGCTAAATTGTGACATCAGATTTTACAAGGCTCAATATAATAACCAGATAATCTGTGCAGATTGGGAGATAATTGGAGGCCACTGGTAGCTTCCCTGCTCTTCTTCAGTTTGAATTTGAGTTTAGTTTATTCTCACATGTACCGAGGTACAGTGAAACGCATGCAAACCAGTCAGCGGAAAGACAATACATGATTACATTTGAGCCATCCACATCTTCAGAATAGTTCCACTGTGTCTATTACATATCTCTGAATTTTTTGGGGCTCATCTGATATTGTTGCCTCCCTCACTGTCATGTCAATTTATATTTTTATGTTCTAATCTCAAACGTACGATCTTTGAGAGCACCAACCACATTTATAAAATCTAGGATAACATACACTTATATTTACAATTATAAAGTTTTACACGCTTTAAAAGTTTAAATATTTAAACTCTCGCCTGCTTTAATTAAATGCAACATTTTATCCTTTACTGTATCTTCTCCTTCACCCTTTGTGACAATTCTGCTTTAAATTTAATCAGACTACCGATCTAATCTACAACTGTGTCTGACACTCTTATGTGGCCTCTTCCATATTTATCTTGTTCTTTACTTTAACACCATCTGCAGATGTTGATCTGTTAGAGTACAGAGGCAAATCAACACAAATCCCTTCTCCACTGCCTGCTGTACCTGCATGCTTACTTTCAGTGACTGATGTACAAGCACACCCAGGTCTCTTTGCACCTCCCCTTTTCCTAATCTGACACCATTCAGATAATAATCTGCCTTCTTGTTCTTGCCACCAAATTGGATAACCTCACATTTATCCACATTATACTGCATCTGCCATGCATCTGCCCACTCACCGAACCTATCCAAGCCACTGCAGCTTCATAGTATCCTCCTCGCGGCTCACACTGTGTCACTGCTGAGAGAATGGAGCAACAGGGCTTGTACACTCTGGAGTTTGGAAGGATGAGAGGGGATCTCATTGAAACATATAAGATTGTTAAGGTCCTGGATAAGAAGAAGAACTACTAACTGCACATTCAATTCATCTACCTTATTAGGAATGCATTGGGACATAAAGCTTTCAGGTTTTTCTTATCTCCCTTCTACCTTTTTCTTCTGTCCTCCTTTTATGGCCCTCTGTCTTTTTGCATGGTTGCCATCCCCTTGCCCTGTTAGTTCAAACGTGACCTTTCCTACACTCTCTTTCCCATTAACTACGCATACTCGTTGACCACCCCCCCCCCCCCCCCCCACTTGTTGACTTCAGCCCCCCACACGTGTAGCACTCGCAAACCTGCCTGCCAGAATGTCAGTCCCCTTCCCATTAAGGTGCAACCTGTCCCTTTTGTACAGGTCACCCCTGCTCCAGAAGAGATTCCAGTGATCTAGAAATCTAAAACCCTGCCTCCTGCACCAACTCCTCAGCCACACATTCAGATTCCCTATCTCCCTGTTCCGCCCCCTCACTCGCACGACGTACTGGAAGCAACCCAGAGATAATCACCCCAGAAGTCCTGCTTTTCAGCCTCCTACCTAGTTCTCTATACTCACATTGCAAAACCAACCTCCTCATCATACCCACGTCATTTGTGCCTGCATGCACAACTACTTTCGGCTGCTCCCCTTCCCTCTTGAAGATGTTCTGAAGTCGGTCTGCGACGTCTTGGACCCTGGCACCAGGGAGGTAACACACCGTCCTCAAGTCTCGCCTGTCACCACAGAATCTCCTGTCCGCAACTCTGACAATGGAGTTACCCACCACTATGGCTCTGCCTGACGTCTGTCTCACCAGTTGAGCCTCAGTGCCAGGATTTGAGTCACAGACATGTCCGCCGCTCTGGCCCAATAGCTCCCAAGAGGGTGTACTTGTTTTCAAGAGCTACTTCCACCGAGGTGTCCTGCACTCGTTTCAGTTCCTTCCTTTCCTTCTCCAGCCATCGCACCTCCTGTACTCTTGGAGTGACAACCCGACTGTAGGTCCTGTCCAGGAAGCTTTTGTCTTCGCGAATGGACCGCAGGTTATCCAGCTGCTGCTCCATTTCCCTAACTCGATCCTTGAGGAGCTGCATATGGTCACTGTAGTGGTCAGTGACACTAGCAGTGCCCCTGACTTCCCACATCCTGCAGCAAACGCACTGTAATAACATTCCTGCCATCACACATTTAAATATTTAAATAAAATTAATATTAACAACCAATTCAAGTGTAGACTCCTCGCCGAAGACTCTTGAACCAAAAACAGGCACTTCACCGCTTCAAGGCCGCTCCGCTACACCTGAACTTAATTTTATCTAATCAAGTCAACTATCCACTCGACTAATTACGATGTCTCAGCCAATCCACTCACTCGCTGGTCTGGCTGCTGCTCCCCCCCCGACGTTCAAGGTAATTGCCCCGAGCTGACTCTTGGCGCTCTTTTTTAAAACTCTTGAACTTTACTCACCTAGGAGAAGGCCTTCTTACAGCCAATCCACTCACTCGCTGGTCTGGCTGCTGCTCCTCTGCGACTTTCAAGGTAATAAGGACAGCAGGCACATGGGAATTGTGCCCTTAGATGGAAATCTATCACTATTTTCCATTATGTAGGAAGGAACTGCAGATGCTGGTTTAAGATGAGCCAGAAAATAGTCCATGTAAACCAACATTTCAATACAGTTTGGGGCACACTGTATTATTGCAGGCAACATCTTTCAAGTCAGAAATAAGCAACAAATAAATATAGTGTCAAAATGCTGAAGTAGCTCAGCGGGACAAGCAGCATCTCTGGAGAGAAGGAATGGGTGGTGTTTCAAGTCGAGATAGATCACCCATTCCTTCTCACCAGCGATGCTACCTATCCCACTGAGTTACTCCAGCATTTTGTGATTATTTTTATTTGTTGCTTATTTCTGACTTGAAAGATGTTGCCTGCAATAATACAGTGTGCCCCAAACTGTATTGAAATGTTGGTTTACATGGACTATTTTCTGGCTCAGCTGAGAGTGCTTTCAACAGAACCAGCCAGATACTTGTCTTAAAAGCTAATTCACAAACCTAGTGCACATACTTCATCTAGTATGAAGTTACAGTTTTTTGAAATTCTATCCACCTCCCCTCATCATTGACTTTATTAAGTAGTATTGAGTTGGAAAATGTTTGAATATACTAATAGTTTAAGGTGCTGAAGGTAAATTGCTGGATTCTTTTTTAATTTGATGGGATTTTTTTATTTTAACTAATTTTTTAGGCTTAATCTTTCCTAGATTATTTTTTGATTATCTGAGTTATTTCTGGAACCGTATTCGTTTACTTGGCCAACAGCTGCTGCACAAATCTTTATTTATTCTAGTTGATGAAGTGTAGTTTCCTGTGGCTTTACCTGATTGTCGGAGCCAAATGAGAACCTTGATGGCAAGATTTGATGTAACCGCAGAAACAAATGCCAAAATGTACAAATTGATCCGTTCATTTTGTCTGTTTTGTAGAAATGTGCCATAGTCACTGCATTGAATGGGTGGGTGGATTTTTGGCTCATTCTCAGTTACCACTACTTAAAAGCAAGATAATTGTCCTCAATCAAGGTATTTTTCTGTTGGTGATGAAAGCATCACCTATTAACCAGGCATGGTTCTGTAGGCACAGGTAACTTTACACCGCTAACCTTACTGTGTTTTGTTGGTGCATTACGCAGTGAGTTTGCGTGCTGTTTAATTCTACCAGGCGTAATGGCAAAGAGTAATCTCCCCTCAGCCCCTCCTCCCCACATCGCTCCCCTCATTCCCACAGTGAGTGCGTATCCACTATTTTCGAATGAGCTCCTATTTCTTGTGCTCGAATTTTCCATCACTTTAGTCCAATAGTGCTGAGCGCAATTGAAGTAGTCACTGACAAATGAGATCAACCAATTCGACATGGTCCACAAACCAGTCTTAGGGGCTGGTCTGTGTTGTTGAGCTATATATTTTATCCACTCTGAATTATATCAACAAATGAAATAAATTTGGTTATGCCAATGGCAACGATAGAATGATCTATTTCTTTCCAAAAACAACATAGTCGCTAAATTGCAAAGTTCTATGCCTTTCATATACAGGAAACAATTTTGAAGATGTTGTATTTTAAACTAGCACATTAAATTTGCAAAATTATTTTAATATTGAAATGATCATCATTACCGTAAAGCAGTTGTGTTTGAGCCGGAGCCAATGTACAAGCATGCCAGGAAACTGTTGAAATATAAAGGGCAGTTGTTCCCAGTTTACTTTTAATCTTAATCTCATGAAAGATGTCATACAGACAAGGCAGGTTGTCATTGATACTCATTTTAGCTTGCAAAGAATCATGCAAATTGATACATTTATTAGCTCCTGTGGAAAATTAGTCAAAGAACTCCGTACTGATTTAAATGGTAAAGCAGTTGTAAGTTATGCAGCAATAATACCGGAGCTCACATGATGTCATGAGCCTTGTACACTAAAGAATTTTGCAGCAGCGAATCCTTGAATAAAATAATTGCTAGTCTCTCCCGACAGTTTAATATGATTGATTAGATGCTAGTCGTCATCCATTTTATTAAACATGCTGTTGCTGATTTTAATCTCAGCTGTATATTGGAACGCCCACAAGATTGGGTGGAAGCACAAGGAACTGCAGATGCTGGAAACTTGCATAGAACACAAAAAGCTGGGGTAACTCAGTGGGTCAGGCAGCATCTCTGGAGGACGTGTAAGGGTGATTTTTCACATTGGAACCAGGTAGATTGAAAGGTAGAATGCTGGATTTGCTCATCTGCCAGAAATTACTTTCATTGGCAGACAAAAATCAAATTGGGTGTAACACTGGCCTGGTACCAATTTCAACAGTTTTGCGAGGATTAAAATTACCCTCTTTATAAGTCACATTCTTGAAGCTCTGACGATATGTGGTGAATTGTTTCAATATTAGGGGTCACTTCACATTCCGTGGCAACTGATATTTCTAAGGGGAGTTACCCAGTGGTTGTTGAATATCAATTACTTGTCTGAAACTCCTGGGAGAAATATCTCATGCTTTATAAATCATGCATCTATTGCAGCAATTTGTTTTGTAGGCAGCACTGTTAAGATCAAGGTACAAGTAATCTGTAGGAAGGAACTGCAGATGCTGGTTTACACCGAAGATAGACAAAAAATGCTGGAGTACCTCAGCGGGACAGGCAGCATTTCTAGAGAGAACGAATGGGTGACGTTTCAGGTTGAGACCCTTCTTCAGTCTGTAATGTAATCTGCCCAGTCAAGGGACCTTAAAGGTCACTATCAAGTTGGATACCAAATGAGCTTTGGTAAATTCTAAAGCATATTCAAGTTAATCTTCCCCTTTGTGTACATATCAGGCACAATCTGCCCCATTGATAACCTGAATCTTTTCGATGAAATTACACACAACCAGTACAGTTGACAAGCCATATGATAAATGATGTGGCATTTCTTTGTAGTGCAGTGTTCCATCTATATAATTAAAAGTCTCATCTTGACCACTTCCTGTCTGCGCTGTATATTGAGCTTAGAAAAAAACGCTACCCTGTATCGCTGTGATCTTTGGCCATCTTACTCACAGTCCTCCTCCGCTGAGCCAGCCCTGAAGATTTTTCCCATCGATAAAAAGAAAAAAGTAATGAGTGTTTAAAAATCCTTGAGATCAGCTGATTGGTCCTCTCGGCTGTCAAACACTGCAATGAAGGTAATGCCCCTTCTGGGGGGGGGGGGGGGAGGGCCAGGACTATAAAACCCCAGATGCCTGGACATGAATCAGTCACTCTGCAAGATCCTGAGGGAGAGGCCACGACTGTCATTCTAAGCTGTGAATCAACTGAACTGTGAGTCTGCAATGTACTTGCAATGAATGATTTGTTAGCCCTTAATGCCAATGCCATGCGTTGCTTGGCCTGCTGCCCTGCCTGTGCTTGAAAGTGCAATGCTTAATTGGAAATGAAATGACAATGCCATGAGTTGTTTGGCCTGCTGCCCTGCCTGTGCTTGAAACTGCAATGCTTTATTAGGTCCGACTGTGTTTGGAAGGAATAAATGCTTTCTTAGGTCCGACTGCATTTGGAAGGAATAAATGCTTTATTAGGTCCGACTGTGTTTAGTCCAAATGCCCCGCTCATTAGTGGACAGGTTCCGGTGGTTGCAGAGGTCACGCTGATTGCGGAAGTGCTGCTGTTTGCGGAAGCCCCACAGTGGAGAGGCCGTGCTCAGCCGTGTGAGTAGATTCAAGAAAGCTTACTATCATATATATGGTGTGTGAGTCAGTGTGTGAGTGTGTATGTGTGTGAGTGTGTGTGTGAATGTGGGTGTGAATGTGGGTGAATGTGTGTGAGTATGTGTGTGTGTGTGTGAGTGTATGTGTGTGAGTGTGTGTGAGTGTATGTGTATCAGTGTATGTGTGGGTGTGAATGTATGTGTGAGAGTATATGTGAGAGTATGTGTGAGTGTGTGTATGAGTGTGTGAGTGAGTGAATGTGTGAGTGAGTGTGTGTTTGTGTATGTGTGTGTGTGTGTATGAGTGAGTGTATGTGTCAAGATTCAAGATTCCTTGGCAAAGAGCTCCAGGACTCCGCGATGTCGGTCAACGCCGCCCACGCTGGGAGCTCCGCCCACCACAGCTCCGCGATGTCAATACTGCAGACCCAATGCTCCGGAGCTTCAAACGGCGATCCAGGTAGGTATCGACCGCTCCGCGGAGAATCCAGCACCGCGCCGCCTGCCGAAACTCTGGTATTGTCCCCGGTCTCCGGTAGGAAAGTCCGCTCCGATCTAATGGTAGGCCATGAGGAGGCGGGGCGAGGACGCGACTTGGAGAAATAGTAACATCCCCGCCAGGAAGCGACTGGGAAGCTGTTTACCTCTTACCTTCCCCCACATAGAAAAACAAAAGAATCCCCAAAACAAACTGGTTAGACAAACTAAAATTTTAAAAAATGGGAAAAAACGGACAGACTGTAGGCAGAGCAGCCTTCAATACGGTGCGCCTGGTGGTTTATGAGTGGTGTGGTGTATGTGTGAGGTGGAGGGTGTGTGTGAGTGTGGGTGGGGGTGTGAGTGTGAGTGTGAGAGTGTGTGTGTGTGTGTGTGTATTGGAATTGGTGGAGAGATGGAATATTGTGTTGGGGGGCCAGCTCTCTCGTGTGAAGCTCGGACCCAATGAGTCCCACTTAGTTTAGTTATATGTTTCAATTTCAGAAAGAACATTACTATTCTATTTTATATTCCCTCTAAATGGACATCTGACTTAAAAGAAAGGTTAGCGGTCGAGGAGAACTGTTTGTTATTTTGTTTCTTAGCATACACATGATACGACTGGGATGTGCTTTGCCTCTTATCTTTACCTCCATTTGGGAAGAGGCTTGGTTTCTAAGTGCTATCCATTTCAAGAACATAGTTGATACAAGCAGCAGTTTCATTGTGGATAAAATCATGACCTGCTACTTTCTCTTAATCACATTCTGGTGATTCTATCCACAGTAGCTACTCCCTTTTTATCAAAGAGTCCAGTTTCAAGTCATTTCTTTCCAAGTAATCAGCCAGATCAGATAATATATTCTATACAAATATAATATTTTCTGCTTGATTAACCCCTGCTATCTGCCTCCCCCTGTAAACCTTTTGTTCAATCTGTAATTGACTGCTTATGGTTTAAACTAAATGTAGGGAACCTAGTAAGTGCGTCACTTGGATGAACAGACAAGAAGGTCTCGGGTTCAATTTCTAGTCTGTGCTGAATTAACTGATCTTAGCTGGGCCGCTGTAATTGATCATAGCTCTCCTGGGTTTGGAAGATGAAAAATCAGACTATTTCCTGTTCCTGATCATTATCCTGTGTGTATATAAAGAGATGAAAGAAAGAACTCGCGTTTATAAAGTGCGTTTCATGACCTCAGGATGTCCCATGGCATTTTGTGGCCAATGAAGTACTTTTGAAGTGTAATCACTGTTGTAACATAGTGAAACACAACAGCTAATATGCAGACATCAAGGTCCCACAAACAGCATTGAGATAATAACAAGATAATCTATTCTTTAGTGATGTTGATTGAGGGGTAAATATTGGCCAGGACACAAGGGAAGGCATTTCTGTCCTTTAAACAGAGGCATAACCTTCTGAACAGAACTGGAAGTCTTGCAGCGAAACCAATGCTGACAGTAAGAGATGACAGGTAAAAATGGGGTCAGTTAGAAACCATGCATTTTTAGCTGAAAAACCTGGAAACACTAATTATGTGCAGTCATTCATGAATTGAAATATTTAGGGCTCCTGATATTCACCCTGCAAGTTTGTGACCAGAGGAGGGTGGTAATGATTTGAAATAAATAATAATTAACATGTAATGATGCTTCAGCTCTATATATGTCTAGGGTAAGCTACCGTTTGTTTATTGAATGACAGTGTTTCCTAAAAAT
The DNA here is from genome assembly GCA_963514005.1 of Raja brachyura. Next base: position 141,483,054 of record OY740781.1, read on the forward strand.
TGTTTAATGCATGACATCGCAGTTATGGCTTCCTGTCATCATTACAACCAACAGCTATAAACAGATTGTTGTTGTTTTTTTCTTCTATGATCTTTTCTTTGGTCTTCAAGTATTCATGTTTAAAGCAAGCATTGCAGTACATTCATAAATTGTGAGACTTTTGTCATCATCCAGTCAGTTGAATATCACTAAGTACCAATAATTAACTGAATATTTAGTTTCAAAAAATGGCACAATATCTATACAACTAAAAGTCTCATCTTGACCACTTCCTGTCTGTGCTGTATATGGATTTTAGAAAAAATGCCACCATATATCGCTATGATTTTAGGCCATCTTACTCACAATCCTCCTCCACTGAGGCAGCCCTGAGGATTTTTCCGATCAATAAAAAAGAAAAAAGTTATGTGTTTAAAAAGTCTTGAGAACAGCTGATTGTTCCTCTCACCTGTCAATCACCATGATTAATGTAATGCCCCGAAGGAGTGCCAGGACCATAAAACCCTGGATGCCTGGACGAGAGTCAGTCACTCTGGAAGGTCACGAGGGAGAGGCCACAACTGTGATTCTAAGCTGTGAATCAACTGAACTGTGAGTCTGCAATGTACTTGCAATAAATGATTTGTTAGCCCTTAATGACAATCCAATGATTTGTTTGGCAATTTGGTGGCCTGCACTCTGCTTGAAATGCTATGAAAATGAATTTGGTGGCCTGCACTCTGCTTGAAATGCTGTGCAACTGAATTTAGTGGCCTGCCCTCTGCTTGAAATGCTGTGAAATTGAATTTGGTGGCCTGCACTCTGCTTGAAATGCTAGCAATAGAATTTAGTGGCCTGCCCTCTGCTTGAAATGCTGTGAAATTGAATTTGGTGGCCTGCACTCTGCTTGAAATGCTATGAAATTGAATTTGGTGGCATGCACTCTGCTTGAAATGCTATGAAATTGAATTTGGCGGCCTGCACTCTGCTTGAAATGCTGTCAAATTGAATTTGGTGGCCGGTACTCTGCTTGAAATGCTGTACAACTGAATTTGGTGGCCTGAACTCTGCTTGAAATGCTATTTCAAGGAATAGCCATGAGTGAACTGCCAGCCCGCCAGCACTGAGTGACTGATCTGCCAGCCCACCAGCCCTGAGTGACTAAGCTGCCAGACCACCAGCCCTGAGTGACTGAGCTGCCAGCCCACCAGCCCTAAGTGACTGAGCTGCCACCGACCAGCCCTGAGTGACTGAGCTGCCAACCCGCCAGGCCTGAGTGACTGCGCTGCCAGCCCATCAGGCCTGAGTGACTGAGCTGCCAGCCCACCAGGCCTGAGTGACTGAGCTGCCAGCACACCAGGCCTGAGTGACTGAGCTGCCAGCACACCAGGCCTGAGTGACTGAGCTGCCAGCCCAATAATCCATTTGGCCCACAATGTCCATACTAGCCCTCTGGAAACCAGTCCCTTCGGCCCACAACACCAAAACTAACTCAACAGAAAGCCCCCCCCCCCTCCCCTCCCCCACTGGCCACCAATATTGGAATTGGTGGAGAGGTGGAATATTGTGTTTGGGGACCAGCCCTTCCATGTGAACATGGGACCCAATGGGTCCCACTTAGTCTAGTACTTTATAGAAATGAGAATCAGCATAAATTCCTTTACTTTATTCCTTTTATCTATTGAGCTACACTGTGAGATTCTATTCACCATAAATTTTCCCTACTTCACCATTAACTTCACCAACAGTCAAGAAATTACAGTTTAATGCAAGCTATTCCTTTGTGTATCATAAAACCACTTGATTTACCTTGTTAATACAAGCTATAAAGAAGAAGGAGTTTATTCGAAATGAAGAGTTATTTACAAGAGGCTTTCTGTTTCGATCATCTGGCTGACTTAATGCTGTTCTTCCTTAGTTGGGTGTTACTGTGTATGCATTTTTCACGTGCACAAGCAAAACTGTTAAGTCTGTCCACTTGGCGATATTTTAATTGTTGTAATTAACCTACAAATTAGCCGAATGGAGCATCCCTTGACAAATGCCACGACTCAAATTGTGCTCTTTGTGTTTTGTAGACTGCAAATTTAAAACACCAACTTAATATTTAAAGGTCATCTGGATTTTATATAGCTAGGTTCAATGGTTTAATGCTTTAACTAATTATATTTAAAAAAGGGGGAAAGTGGAACGAATAATAGATGAAAAAGTAAGGTAAATCGGAGTATGTGCAGAAGGAAAAGAGATAGAAAGGAAAAGTAATTAAAAAACATTCAAATAGGGATGTGTTGCTACTTGCAGGAGTGAGTCTTCAAAGACACTTGTTCCTTTTAGGACTGCCAAAGTTAAGCCAAGGCATTATAGTATCATAAATCATTAATTAAATGGATATTTGAGTATGAAGTTAGACAAAAATGCTGGAGAAACTCAGCGGGTGAGGTGAGAATGAAGTAATAGTTCTAATAGTCTGCTATAAGATTAGCCCATTATATCAGTGTAAATTGAGCAGTTTTATGATACAGAAATGCATTACAATGTAATTTCTTTAGTGTTTGGTGAAATTAATGTTGGAATGGGGGAACATTTTCAACAATTTAAGGAACATTAAATCTCACGGTGTATTGTTTCCTGACCATGATTTGATAACATTTTAAAGTATTTACAGTGGTTGGTAAGTATGGACCAATAATAATTTCTGTGCAGGAGAATCTAGTGCAGGAGAATTTCTGTGCGGGAGAATATTATTGCTAGCCTATCATGATTCAAACGTTTTTGGAGATGAACACATTTAATTTTAAATTGTAGTAACGTTTGTAGAATAAGGAGTAAGCCATTTAGAGCGGAGACGGGGAAACACTTTTTCTCACAGAGAGTTGTGAGTCTGTGGAATTCTCTGCCTCAGAGGGTGGTGGAGGCAGGTTCTCTGGATGCTTTCAAGAGAGAGCTAGATAGGGCTCTTAAAAATAGTGGAGTCAGTGGATATGGGCAGAAGGCAGAAACGGGGTACTGATTGGGGATGATCAGCCATTATCACATTAAATGGCGGTGCTGGCTCGAAGGGCGGAATGGCCTACTCCTGCACCTATTGTCTATTGCCTATTGTCTATTGTCTATAAAACAATTGAAAATATTGCAACATTATATATAATTGTCATATTTTACACCTGTCAGAATATCTGAGAGAAAATTCTAGCCCACTTTCTCTCCAACTCTTTGGGATGTCCTGAAGTATTTTTTTTAAATCTTAAGGTAGACAAAATGCTGGAGAAACTCAGCGTATATTGAGCAAAGTAAATAGTCAACGTTTTGAGCCGAAACTCTTCTTCAGACTTTGGAATATTTTAAGATTAAACGTGGGAGGCATGACTTTTAAAAAAAAATTGCATACAAATGTATTGAACCAGCGGTTCTGAAATGTAAATTTCTTATTTGTCATCTAATTGTGGACAGTAAGTTATCTATGAAATGTGATAAAATAGACATAAAATATTAATTTTTCACAGCTGCACACTCATATTATTGAAGCTCAGTTGTGAGTGCCATCAGTACAGGTCACACTGTATTAGTCAACTGGAACTCCAGCTGTATGCTTGAATATCAAACTCTGTAAAAGAATGATCAACAAGATACTTTTCCTTGGACTATTATGTAATAATAATAATAATAATAAGAATACATTTTCAGTCCTTTCAGGACTCTCAAGGACACCTTACAGATTAAAACAAGCAAATTACAAACATAAAAACAAAATGAAACAAAAAAGAAGTAGTAGGGACAGCAACAATACACAATTTGAAGAGGGAGCAGCAGCAGCTAGTCGCGCCAGCGTTCACTCTCACTTCCGGCAGCCATCTTGGAAACAGAACAATCAAAAACACATTTTAACATGAACATCCACCACAGTGACTCCTACACATTCCTCACTGTGGTGGAAAGCGATCTTGACTGCCGTAGGACAGCGGCGTTCGGGCCCTCCGTGTCGAGGCGATCTGCTCCCGCATGGGGGGATTGTCAGCTCCCCTGCACCGGGCGATCGAACCTCGCGTTGGGACTGGTCGAACCTTCCGCGACTTTGGAGCTTCCCGACTTGGCCTCACCTGAAGACTGCAAGCCCTTGATGGTAAGTCCATGGTGGTCGCGATCCCAGGCAAGGGATCTGCTCCAATGTTAAGTCCACGACTGTTGGGGCTCACAACAGTCCGAGGAGGCTTCCAGCTCCATCGATAGAAGGCCGCAGAACACGGAGAATGTGATCCGAAAAATAATCACATCTCCGGCAAGGTAGGAAGTTGAAAGAAAAGATCCCCCGAACCCCCCCCCACATCAAACAAACTGAAGAACATTAAAACAAACTTCTAACAAACTAAAAAATAACAAAAATAGTGAAAAAACAAACAGACTGTTGGTAGGGCTGCCATCTCCCCGTGGCCACGCCCCCCCCCTTTAAATTTTTTTTAATGTTTTTAATTTAAATTTTTTTTTTAATTATGTAATAACACAAAGGCACAGACAAAGCAAAAGTTTAGATCATGGAGGTTGATTAAAAAAATAAAAGTTATTTGCCAATTAGAAAAATCTGGTTAAAGTTAACATAAACATATTTTATGTATACATGCTGATTAATGCATTTTTGCTGTTTTCTATTTAATAGAATTGCATTTCTATGTTTGTGTCGTGATTTTATTTCTGCTGAAGGATCAAACTGATATTTTCACAGTCAAAAACCTAAACCTTGAAACTGAACACAATGTATCACCATAACCAATCCGACTGAAGGACTATGAGGTTAACAATTTAAGAACTGAGAAAGATGACCAAATTAAAAGGGTCAGCTTATAACGTGTAACACCCCAAAGTGGCACTGGTGGTGGGGAGAGGGGAACAAGGAAACCTTCTGCCAAATTCGCAGCCTCAGATAGCTTATCCCACACAATGCTCTTGATGATTCAACTCGATTATGTCAGCAATTTTCTGCCAATGTGGATGGAGGAGGTTTCAGAGGAGGGGAGCAGAAGGATTGTCTATCATAAGACTTATCCTTGCTTATGCTGGTGGCCTTGCCAAGGCAGTGTGAAGTACAGATGGCGTAAATGGAAAGGAAGTTGGTTTGCAGGATAGTCTGGGCTGTGTCCACAATTTTCTGCAATTTCTTGTGGTTTATATGGAGCTGTTCCTAAACCATGCCATGTTGCATTCTGATAAAATGCTTTCTACGATGCATCTGCAGAAGTTGTTGGGGACATGACAAACTTCCTATGCCTTCTAAGGACGAAAAGAGGTTGGGTGCTTTCTTGGCCATTGCTTCAATATGGCTGGTCCTGGACAAGTTGCTAGTGCTCGGAACTTGACCCTTTCAACCATTGAGGAAAAGATTATTGTCTTGGCAATAGGTTACAAGGTCGTCAATCTCCTTCCTATACTCCATCTCATCATTATTTGACATCCATCCCAATGCTGTGGTGTCGTTTGCGCATTTGTAAATTGGGTTGGATTTGTGTTTGGCTGCACAGTCATGCATGAGGTATTGATTAGAAAGCAGACCCCACCACCTCTAACCTAGCCCGAAGACGCCATAAGGCCCATCGACTGAAGGTAGATTCCCTCGGTCTGAATGACACAGTCAGGTATGTCAGGTATGAGCCATGTCTCACAGTTCTCTGAGGTAGGTCAATCTGGCATTAAGTTCATCCAGCTCGTTCTCCATGGACAGCACATTAATCAGCAGTATGCTGGGGGGGGGAGAGGGGCGGTCTTGAAACCACATTGTTCCAGCCCCATATCCCACATTTCCTCACTAGGTGGCAGCACTTTGACCCCGTGAATCGGTTCCTTGGCCTAGAGTTACCATTGGACGTCTCGGGAGGTGAGAGGCCACACTTGGTAGGGGCGATGGGCGCTTGCGAGGGTCGGGCCTCTGGCCTGGCTGGTACCCGATGGCTGGAGTTGTCGTCGGGTGTTACCTTGGTTCAGGTTTCTGACCTGGAGTCTGCGTAGGTCAAGGAATTGGGCCTCTGGCCTGGATGGCTCCTATAAATTGGTGTAGGTGATGGATGGTCCCGGAGGTCGGGTCCTCAGACTAGTCGGGCCCCGCAGCCAGGAACCGTTGTCAGGAAGTCCAGGAGGTTGCGCCGTTGTTCATTGAGGTCGAGGTTGTGCTGTGGAATCGTCCGCTACCTGCAGGTTGGGGTGTATTCCCGGGTGGGCCTAGAGATCTGCTCTTGGGGTCAGCAGCTCCACTGAGACGCCAGTCGAGTCATCCAGAGGCTCCAGGAGATTGGTAGGCCGCAAGTATCATTGGTCGCGGTAGGACTGAGGGGAGTCAAAGGGAGCATTATTAATATGAGAAATTATACCTGCGAGTTGCGACATGTTCACGATCGGGCCATTTGTAGTGCCGGGGGGATGGGGGGGGGGGGCAGGGTTGCCAGTAGAGTTGGTCAGAGGCTTTGGGAGGTCAGTAGGCCGCAAGTCTCGACACACACTTTGGTCCGATCCTTGCAGCTCCTAGAGTTGTTCCAGTAGCTTTTTTGATCTTGGGAGTCGGAGAATCAACAGTTCTGAGCGGAGATTATGAAGAGCATAGTTAGAGAATTAACATTGCCGTTGGACTAGAGGTTTATAAAAGTGGAACGAATGTAATGAATGATTGCAGATCCATTTCTGGAACCAGTAAACAGAGAGTCGCCTGGCTTTGGCGCTATCCTGGGTTTTTGGCACCAATCCTACCATCCTACCCTACAATCCTTAAGAACAACCGAGTACCCCGCCTGTTTCCCAGGTGTGCCCTAGAACCAATGCATACACCACTATCTCATTTTGATGGGTCCAATTAAATTTTCCACCACTATCCATAGAATTACAAGCTTCTTGTGTCTGTACAGTGGTGTGAGGAGCCAGGGAAGCAAGGTGTAGCCTTTGTTCCCCTGATCCTTCACTGACCATCAAAAATATCTAACATTGTGGGCTCTCTCAGGTTTAGGCATGATAAGTCTTTTTGTGCAGATGAGTGGAGTTAATAGTTGGTTTCTCTTGTGGGAAGTCAGCAATGTTGGCAGATCCTCATGGCTGGGATACCAGCTCTTTCTGAAAGTTGATGAAAACAATAATTTATAAAATTAAAGTCTGGGTAAACTTTTCTCTGGACACTTTTAAAGATCTTGCGGCAAGAGAGATGAGAGCCATTACGATCTTCACCTTTACAAAGAGAGCAGTCTGAGCACAAAATTAAGACTAAAGGTCTTGCAGTAGAATATCAAATATATCAGTGCCAGCAGCCTTGGAAAACCCTTGCCTAAATGTTCATTATTCATCAAGAAGATCCAAGTAAGATGTGGTATTGCTGAAGGCATTGGACACAGGGTCATCACTTATGGGCGTGTCTTCACCTCCAGCCCAAGGATCCCAACTAACCATTAGTAGCTGGACATGACCACTATAACATCACCTTGCTAGTGGTATCGAAACTGAGATACTGATATAGGTATGTGTCAGTAGCTAAATGCACCGTGGCACTGTTTTCTATGGAGACTGCACCATGATGATCATTGTATCTTGAAGCTCCAATTTACTGCAGTATTCGTGGAAATGGACTTTGGATAAATAGTGACTTCATTGAGAACACATCAGTTGTTGGAAAGACACCAAGCATATGGAAGTGCCTGATCGAGTTTTCTGATGGACTTGATTTCACCCAATGATCATCTGTATGATCTACTCTGGGTTAAGTAAATCTTTATGCGATTTGTGCACATAAAACAAATGGTAAGTAATCAGATTACAAGGCACTTATCCTTCACATCAAATCTAATTCTCGAAAAGGCTGTATTTTAGTTTACTCAACTTAAGCTGAACATTGCACCATAAATAATCTGTATCTCTGAAAGGCCAAAAAAACACTTTGGGAAGGTCCGGTCAGATGGTGAAAAGGAACTTCATGAATTAAGATTTTTGAAAGTTGTAATGATGTCTGGTTTTATTGGAAACTGCTGTAATTACACATGATTGCATGTATTCAGCTTTTTGATGGTTAAATAGGTCAGTTTATTTCCTTCTCATTTTATCATCTCTTTTAAGTGGATTATTACTCCTCTCATTTTGTTCAAAAACTTGAATGAGACCTTATGGAATAGATACATAATGTGCTTGTTTCCTCTAAATTAAATTTCTTTTATTGTCTGTCTTATTTCCAGTTTGCTGTCCTTTGTTGTGCAGTCTGGTGCTTTGTTGAAGGTTCAAAGAAATGAAACTCTATGAAGCTGCCAAGCTGCTTCTTGTGCCTCAAGGGAATATTCCATGACTCTTGACCATTAATAGACAAAGAGCTGATATTTTATTATGCAATTTGAAGAGTCAACAATGTTTGACATTCATTTGGTCCATTTTTCACACTGAATTAATCTCTGGCAGAGCTTGTCCCTTTTAAAGATCTGTTTGTTCGTCAACCTTTTAGGTTGGCTTTGTGATGTAAGCTACACTAGTGGGCAATGAAGTAGATAAACATATTTCCCCTCAATTTTTAACCCTGCAGTCCTGACAGTGCTGATTTGCACTGTTTCAACCCTGGAACGTAAATTATAGAAATAGGCTCTCATCAGTTAGGGATCAGATTTGGAGCCTTACTCTATAACAGGATTTATTTCCACGCCAGGAAGTGCTTTTATCATTTGATAATTTAGGGTGTACTAAGTTGGTCTATTATTAACTTTTGTATTCTTATCTGTTGCATAGTAATCATTTTTAAACACTGTGTCATTACTTGCTCTTTCGTGCGAATTCCAAATTTCTGGGAGTTATATTTAGCATTTTAATAAAAATTAAGTCCTTCTGGCTATAAGCATGAAGCATAGAGATTTTGCTTGGGGCACCGTTGGAAATTTGTATTGAAAGCATTCTCAGAATTGTGGCAGGCATTTAAAATACAGTTTAGGCAAAAGTTTTATTTGCATAATCTGATACATAAAACCTTCACTGAAATCTTTCTGTGGGAGAGAATGGCAAACATTTTTCACTATTTTGTGAAGTGATTCTTGATGTATATAATCAGATTGACATAATGCAGTTTCATTAGTATATTTGAAAATGGGTTTAGCGTGGAAAATAAAGGATTTTTAATTAATGCTAATCCTTCTTCTGTAAGTAACCTGATTTAAGCACTAAAAAATATATTAAATTAATAAAATAAACAGCTTTCAAATCATTTCATTCAAATTTCGGATACCATGGTGGCACAGTTGCTGATTCTGCCACATAGCTCTAGCAGCCCCAGTTCGATACTGAACTCCGGTACAGTATGCAGAATTGGTGTTTTAATTATTTTTCTGCTAGATTCCTCCTAACCACTCTCTGATAGGTTAATTGGCCACTGTAAATCACACCTAGTGTAAGTTAATAGCAAAAAGAATCAAATACGTTGCAGGGGCACCGGGAAATAAAGAGAGGGGAATGGGACTGATTGGATCACTCCTTTGGGACGTGACATGGATTTCACAAACCATTTGGCCATCTTTTGCATTGTTAAAGGTAAAATATATGACAGTAAATATTAATGGAACCCAACTCCAAAAGATTGAACAGGGGCACAAATCATCTAGGGCAAGATTGCTCAGGGAAGGCTCACGACTCAAATATGCTCAGCACTTCAATTGCTTTTCTTGTGGTAAGGTCAAAAAACATGTTTCAAGAAGATTTAGATTGAATATTTTTAAATAAGCGTGAAAATATACAGAATCATTTTGTAATTTTAGTTACAATGTGATAGATTATATAGTGACAATTAGCAAGAAATTATTTCTCCATTTTCCAACCGATTATCTCATTAAACTATTTTTTCTCATTGGATAAGTAATTTACTTCTAAAGTAGAGGTGGTCTCTAATATCGATTTTTCAGCAGCTCACAGAATTCATTTCCCACTCTATTCACTCTTATTCTTACTCAATTTATTTGAAGAATGTTTAGAATTGTATCTTACTTTTGTTGATTGCAACCAATTGCAGTTTATGAGTTAATAAGTTCAGAGAAAATCATTTACATTTTATGATTTGCCTCAGCGTTCAGATTGCTACTACTTTTATAGCAGTAGCATTTTATCGCTTCATTAAAATCAAAACTGGATTGAACTGAAAACTGTACAGTCAGAAACTTCGTATTTAAGAATTTGGTGAGGCTTAAGAACTATTTAAAACTGAGACACAAGGAACTGCAGATGCTGGTTTATTTTCAAAAAAGATACAAAGTGCTGGAGTAGCTCAGCAAGTCAGGCAGAACATAGATAGGTGATGTTGAGATAGGGCCCCTAAATTGAGCTTCTGATTGAAATTTCCCACCAAAGCATATTTTTAGTATCTGGAGCTCAGAATAAATGAGTATAAATACTCACAAATAGGAAGTCAGGAGAAAGACTGGCTCACAGTGAAACCTTTGACCTTGAGCTACTTGATTTGACTGTGCGGTCACATAGAGATGAATATGCATCCAACTATCATGCTATCACAGAGAGATGAATATGCATCCACAATCATCTGAAGATCTCTTGTGAATTTCAGCTGTGTATAAAAAGTTTAGGCAGTCACCTTCAGGTTTGTAACTTAGTAATATTGATCTGTTTAAACCCTTCGCAAAAATCCAAAAGGTTCTGATTTGTATCATCTTGATTCAAATTGACTGTAGTCTGTCATAACCTAAGATTAATCACTTTGTGTAATGCTGGCTGTCCACCTGCATCAGTGACTCTAGATGGATCCCCAGTTTTGTCAATTTGAGGTACATCTTTGGTGTGGATCCCTTGGGAAGCACCATCCAGTAAAATCTGCTTGTTTTGCAAAGGAAGGACAATATCATGACTTGAAAGGGTGCAGCTAGGCAAACTTCAAAGAAGAATAAAATAAAATCATCCTGTGTTTGACCTTACAACATGAAAGGTTGTTGATGGTCCTAATTGTAGTTGGACCTTGGAACCTCCCCAAGGAACACCATAGATGAGTCTAAGATGATCAACATCTAACAACAATCCTTTTCAGACTTGCAATGGAAAAGCCATTTACTTGATCCCCATCTTATGAAGGTTTCTTGGTACTATATTTCCTCAAGTACTGCCACAGTGTCATGAACATCCACCATCTCACCACTGGAATTCAGCTGTTCTATCACAGCTTAAATCAAGGCTTTTATGAGTTCCAGAGTCAGATGGCTTTGATGGATCCAAGGTCATGACCAGTAACCACATTATCTATAAATACACTTAACATAGAAACATGGAAAATAGGTGCAGGAGTAGGTCATTCAGCCCTTCAAGCCAGCACCACCATTCAATATGATCATGGCTGATCATCCAAAATCAATACCCGTTCCTGCTTTTTCCCCATATCCCTTGATTATGTTAGCACTAACTCTCTCTTGAAAACATCCAGTGAATTGGCCTCCACTGCCTTCTGTGGCAGAGAATTCTACGGATTCACAACTCTCCGGGTGCAATAGTTTGTCCTCATCTCAGTCTTAAATGTTCTACACCTTATTCTTAAACTGTGACCTGGTTCTGGACTCCCCTAACACAGGAAACATTTTTCCTGCATCTAGTCTGTCCAATCCCTTAAGAATCTTATATGTTTCTATAAGATCCCCTCTCATCCTTCTAATTTCCAGTGAATACAAGCTCAGTCGATCCATTCTTTCACCATTTGTCAGTCCCGCCATCCAGGGAATTAACCTGGTGAACCTACACTGCACTCTCGCAATAGCAAGATTGTCCTTCCTCAAATTAGGAGACCTAAACTGTACACAATACTCCAGGTGTGGTCTCACTAGGGCCTTGTACAATTGCAGTAGAACCTCCTTGCTCCTATACTGAAATCCTCTTGCCATGAAGGCCAACATGCCATTTGCTTTCTTCACTGCCTGCTGAACCTGCATGCTTACTTTCAGTGACTGATATACAAGGACACCCAGGTCTTGTTGGACCTCCCCTTTTCCTAATCTGACACCATTCGGATAATAATCTGACTTCTTGGTCTTGCCACTAAAGAGAATAGCCTCACACCTATCCACTTTATACTGCATCTGCCATGCATCTGCCCACTCACCCAACCTATCCAAGTCACCCTGCAGCTTCATAGCATCCTCCTCGCAGCTCAATCAGTCACCCAGCTTTGTGTCATCTGCAAACTTGGAGATGTTACAAACTTAGAGAATTCCTTCGTCTAAATCGTTAGTATAGGAATTAAGTGTAACATTTCCAAGTTTGCAGATGATACAGAACAGGGTGGCAGTGTGACCTGTCCTTGTTATAATTTACTGATTGGCAGAGGCTGATATAATGAAAAGTGATTGGACTGGATATATACAACCCATGGACGTGATCTTGCAGTGAATTTTCTATACTATTGGGTAAAAGCCTTTGTTGTGTCCATACTGTAACAGTTTGGTTGGAGAAGTGGTTCTTATCTGCAGAATATATCACCAGTTTCTTAGCAGGGATATTGTTGAGCCCTGTAATTCTTGCTGTATGCAATATTTATTCTGTGCAATAATTTGAATTGATTGACAACTAAAGAAGGTATTATCTTACCCCTGAGTTAATAAGTGTATAAGGACATAAAAGAACAGGAATAGGCCCTATGGCTACTTGAGCCTGCTCCACCATTCCATAACATCATGGTTGTTTTGATCTTGGTCTCAGCTACACTTTTATATCTCTTTCCTATAAACCTTGACTCCCACATAGATCAAAATTATTTCATATCGCAGCTCTATTTATATTAATTGAGTATAATACCTCATATAATTGAGTATAATACCCCTTTGCATCTGTCCGGATGCAGAACATAAAATATTCTTCTCCCTCTGATAGAAGAAGTTCCTCCTCATCTACATCTTAAATGGGTTATCCATTATTCCTTATTCTGAAACTAATCTCCCAATTTGGATATCATGCAGTGTGAATTTTGTGTGTTTTGGTAAAAATGCTCATTCTCCTGAGCTCCGTTGAATACAAGTCCAACCTGTTTAACCTTTTCTCATGTCTATGTCCCAGGTATCTAGTAGCCCTTCTCTGTACTGTCTCCTCCTTAAATGAGACCAGAACTATTAATACTTCATTCAGTTTTGGCAAAACAGCTCTACTTTGAAATTTGATGTACTTTGCTATACATTCCATTTGTTATCTTAATTACCCATTGTATTTCTGCATTTAAGATATGGAGGAACTCAGAGCCCTCTTTGAGCAGTGTTCCGTACCTCTTCATTTAAATAGCAATATTTTTCTTTTCATTCATCCTACCAAAGTTGACTAATCTACATATTGCACACCAACAAATAATCTTTTCCCCCATTTGCTTAACCTATCTATATTCTTTTGCAGATTGCTTTATTTCTCCTCACAATTTGCTAACCCACCTATTGTATCATCAACAAATGTGGCTACAGTATACTTGGTCCCTTCATCTAAGTCATTAACACAGATGGTAAGTACTGTAGCTGGTACTGATGCCTTTGGTACCTGACTAGTAATAGCTTGCCAACTTGAAAAGGATCCATTTATCCTCACTCTCTGTTTTGTGCTAGTGAACTATTTTTTATACTAATATATTAGCCTCAATGCCACATGGGATTACCATGCATTGTGATCTTTTATATGGAAAATATGCCTTCTGGAAATCCAAATACACCCAATTAACTGACATCCTCTATTCAGCTTGCTCATTAGATTCTTAAAGACCTCTAGTAAATTTGCCAAATACTATTTTTCTTTCATTAAATTATTTTGACTATGCCTGATTATGTTATAATTTTTGAACTGTAGTGCTTTTCAAGTGATATATTTCAGGCTAATGCACCTATAGTTTAGTATTTTTAATTATCCCATAAAGGTGGATGAAATTTGTTTTCTCCAAATTTACAAATTCGAAGGAATTTTGAAAGATCATAAACAGTGCACCACTCTATCTGCAGAAATTTCTTGTAGTACCTATGGATCCAAGGCATTGGATCATAGAACAAATATAGAACGTACAGCACAGGAGCAGGCCCTTCGGCCTCCAATGTCTGTGCTGAACACGATGAAAGGTTAAACTAATTTCCTCTGCCTGCACGTGATCCCTTCATACCCATGTGCCTCGCTACAAGCCTCCAAAATGCAACTATTGTACCTGCCTCCACCACCACCCTTGAAGCATGTTTCAGGCACCCACCACTCTCTGTAGAAAACAAGTGCCCCTCCATTAAATTTTTACCTTTTCACCTTAAAGCTATGCCCTCTTGTCTTTGATATTTCCTCCATAAGAAAAATGTTCTGACTTATCTATGCCTCTCTTAATTGTATATACTTCTTTCAGGTCTTTCCTCAGCCTCCAACACTCCAGAGAAAAAAATACAAGTTTGTCCAACCTCTACTTATAGGTAAATCTGTAAACCTCTTCTGCACCCGCTACAAACCTTCGCATTCTTCTTGTAATGTGGCAACCTGAATTGCACTCGATATTCCAAATGCACTCTAACCAAGTTCTACAAAGTTGCAACATGACTTCCTTAATCTTATGGGCCTGTCCCACCTAGGCGATTTTTCAGCGGACTGCCGGCGACTGTCAAGTTGCCGGCAGTCGCATGAAAAACCGGGAACTGGAATGGCGACTGTCAGAGTGGAACACACACACACAAACACATCGCAAAGGCGGGGGCCAGGGCTAGCGGGGTGAGCCAAGGTGATACAGACACACACCGTAATTCGCGCTGTAATTAAGACGGCTAGCACAGTGTACGGTAAAGGGCCTGTCCCATTTACGTGTCCTTGGTACGCAAATTACGTAACCTCATGGTCGCATTGAGGCATCGTATGGCCGTACGGGGCCGGTCCCACTGAGAAATGCGGAGGGGTATGTAGTTGTGCGCGACATCGCGCGGGGCTCCGAAATTTTTGTAGCGAACGAAATCTTCGCACGCCACTGACCTGTCGCGTAACTGACGGCCAAAGTGCGACAGGCCCAAGACACTGGCGCGACGCAACGTCTATGCTGCAACAGCAGCAGAAGCAGGCAAACGATCGCCGAACTCGGCCTGGGGCTCACGGCCGTTGCGGTCCGGATCCACCCCCACTTTTACTCCCAGAGCGGGGCCAAGAAAATTGAAGATAGACACAAAATGCTGGAGTAACTCAGCGGGACCGGCAGCATCTCTGGAGAGAAGGAGTGGATGACATTTCGGGTCAAGACCCATCTTTTAGACTGAAGAACGTCTCGACACGAAACATCACCCATTGCTTTTCTCCAGAGATGCTGCCTGTCCAGTAGAGTTACTCCTGCATTTTGTGTCTATCTTCAAATGACATCACGCGCTCCAGACGGCTGTGCATACTCATGAAATTGCTCGCGACCTTCGCAGGACCGTTGCGGCTCAACGCAACCACGAGGTCACGTAATTAGCATGCCAAGGACACATAAGTGGGACAGGCCCTTAAGCCCTTTAACAGAGGGGAAGGAAAAGGGGAGTGAAGGGGGGAGAAGGAGGGGGAAGGTTGGAGACAACCTTTAAGAAGCCAGCCAACTTTTAATAAGCTAGAGATACACATCTGTGAAGTTCGACGAACATTCAACATTACCGGTCGGTTATCCTTGGTTCTGAAAACTACTGCTTACGTTTTTTTCCCCCAATGAGCCAATGAAATTCACCGGTCAGCACATGCTACAACCTACGAGAACCTAAGAGAATCTTCAACCACCTGGCGACCTCCTGGCGACTAGGACATCCATACGACCCACCTACAGCTCGAGAATTCTCGCTACTCTCCATGGCGGCTTCATTCTAGCCAAGGGCAGAAATCCTGGGGGGTACAGGGGGGACGTGCTTTGAGAGGTGGGGGACAATCCCCACCCAAGTTTTGTCTTCCGGACTTTATCAGCCGCTTTCTAAGGGCTGAATTGGCCCGTTCGCGGGGCCTTTCAGCGCCCGTTGCGACTTAAAATCAAACTGCTGCATCCAGCCAATCCAGGCTCTTGATGTTGAAGCCTTCGCCGGCCGATGAAAGACCCCGTGAACGGGCCGATTCCAGAAGCCTCGCATGTATCTTGCACTCTCCTCCAGCCCAGCGCGCCGCCTGACTCAGGGGTGATTCGGTACAGCGTGGAGTCGGTGCCGGATGAGCAGAGGGAACCGGGACCGGGTCACCGCCAGGGATGCGGTTCTCTATCTGGAAGGCCGAGAGTCTGCTGCGGCTGCTGGCAGGTACAGAGAGAGAGAGACCACTCGGTCCGCGCGTTGCTGCTGTCTCACAGCGCCAGGGACACGGGTTTATATCCTAACTCCGGGCGCTGTCTGTACGGAATCTTTTTCTCCCCACTAGTGCCATGCCTGATGTTCATCTCGCCCTTGCTGCTGAACAGACCGAGCACCAGCACCGAGTGCTCGCTCCGCCACCTCTCTCGCTTATGTTTATTTTGACAGTGGGTCTCCACAGGGTCCACGGCTGAAGCCTTCAAAGCTTCGTGC
Source organism: Raja brachyura (assembly GCA_963514005.1). The sequence goes on from OY740781.1 coordinate 141,499,505, forward strand.
ATGTGTGTGTGTGCACATGCGCGCGCGGCCACCAAGAAATTGTGTCCCCCCGGTCCCCCGGTCCCACCCCATGTTTTGATAGCGATTTCCGTGCCTGCTAGTTGCCGCTAATTTTTCAACATGTTGAAAATGTTGAAAACATGTTGAAAAATTCTTGGCGACCATTCCCAGAATGTGGGAACTCCTCACGACCATGAAGGCGACTCCCCGGCAACCACCCGCGAACATGTGGTGACTGTCAGTCGCCTAAAAAGTCACCTAAGTGGGACAGGCCCATTATACGTAATGTCCTGACTGACGAAGGCAAGCATACCATGCTTTCATTACCCCTCTATCTACTTGCAATACCACATTCAGGAAGCTAGACTCTTGGACCCCTAGATCCCTCTGTACATTAAGGCTGTTGAGGGCTTGCCATTAAAAGGGTCCAGCAATCTTGTCAGTCATTAATCCCATTAGTTTCCTGATTACCTTCCCCACCCCCCTGTCATTATGTTCTTCCCTTTCTTTTGCACTTGGGTGTTCTAATATTATCAGATTGTATACAGAATTTTCTAAAATTGATACAGAAAATTGTTTGCAATTTTCTTATTTGTTTAATGATCAACATTAATGCTGGGTACCATCTTCCTTTTTAAATAGTTACTGTTTGTGTGTATCACGGGCATATTTGACATTAATATCAGTTGTAAAAATTCGGTTAGCGTGTCTGAGAATTATAAATACAAATTAAGAACTGTTTCTCAGTAACACAGTATGTAATATAAAACATTACATTGTGTAATTATAATTGCTGAAAATAATTTTTGATAAAACAAATAACAAATTATTTATGTGTAGGATAGAACTGCAGATGCTGGTTTAAATCGAAGGTAGACACAAAATGGTGTAGTAACTCTGGAGGGAAAGAATGTGTGACGTTTCGGGTCGAGACCCTTCTTCAGAGTCTGAATAAGGGTCTCGACCCGAAACGTAACCTTTTCCTTCTTTCCAGAGATGGTGCCTGTCCCCCTAACAAATAATTTAGTTACCAATATATTTTAGTTTTAAATATGAAATTTGGTGATTACGTTTTTTTAATATACCAATCTATAATAACTATCTGTTGCGTTACTTGTAATCAATTGTTGTACCAGGTGTAGAAATTGTACCAGCCTATGTTATTTTCTCAGCCAATAAATTGAGACGTATTTTAGGCTCTTCTGCTTGAGATTTGTTTTTCACGTCAGTTCATACAAACTGTTCCTAATAGTTTGTGTAACTCTTGCAGTTATAAAAATAGTTAAACTTTCCAGTAATCCAGTGAAATTATTTGTTAAGGCTAGAACATTGAAAATATAGCCCATTTACATGTTGAGACTTTCTATCTTTTGCATTGTTGTGTGATGAAAGGATTGCTGGCTGTCTCCTGTTAAACTGGCCGTGTAATGTACTCTGCATCATTTAATTTTTAAATTCCAATTTGAATGGTGGGTCATTTTGAAAGTGAACTGAAACTATTTTTAAATTGGACCAAATTGCTAATGGGCCAAGAAAGAGTTGAGAAGTCTTATCAGATGTCTGATATTCTCTGTCCAACAGTGCTGAAAGTCTCTCAATGTTACTGATTAAAGTTCAGTCACCGCTTTGTCTAGGAAGTATCTACTGCTCCAAGTCCATCATATTAACCTGTACCAATGGAAATGATTAAAGTGCTTTGTACTGATGTCTTACTCAAACTGCAGTGGAGCATGGCTGGTGCCAGCTGCAAAGCTTCAACTAATTCAGACCAAATGTCTGTCCACACAAAGAGCACTACAAGTCTGGAAATTTGATAACAACTGATTTGAAAACATTAGCATCAAACTTTCCAGACCTGTAGATGTTACAATAAATCTATTTAAATTGCTTAAAAAACTGTGTTACTGATTACATTTGAGATCCTTTGCTTCACCGTTTATGAAACTATTGGAAAAGCTCACTAGTAACTGAAGAGTAACTGTACACATTTTTTAATATGAGGTTTGCATAAAGTACCTCAATGCAGGCTACCATATAGTATATTTTACAAAGGTGGTATGTAAGATTCCATACTGCTACGATGGTGATTTAAATTTTTTTTTGAATAAAATTCTGTATGCTGTGCAATTGTTACATACCATGCACAATTACTTATCTGATTGAAGAAATTAACAGTGAGGTATAATGAAATAGATGCTGTAGGTTTTGATTTCAGCCTAATGATTCCATTATTTAAAAAAATATTAATACACTTCGACTCGTTTTGTATTGCTCTCTGGTTTTCATTTTTTTAAGGGATTGTTTGTTAGGCAGCCACAGCCTGAAGCACTCTATTAAGATAATAACAATTTTAATCTCCTGTCTTTTCAAGAAGAGACAGAAAGTCATTCCTATGAATTTAATGTTAACATGAAGAGGTCCAGAGGGCTCCAGCTAGGCTGATTAAAGGCAGAGGAAGATGGATGGAGTCTTTCTTGATCAGCAGGCCACTGTCTCCTGCTGGGTGTCAGTCTATGCCTTTGTACTGGTCAGTGGGTATGAGGAGCTTGACAGTCACCCAGCCAAAAGGGAAAGACTTCCCTTTGGCTGCTTTGTGTGCAAGTATTTGCAAACTGGTGTGACACATGATCTCCCCTCCCAACAAGGCCACTCATTAGGCTGATTTTCACTTCAAAGTTTGTATTATCAGCTATCTCTAAAGGCAATTAGGAATGGGCGGCTTTCAGCATCAGACACTTTGTGATGCTATAGTGACTCATCTTTATTGATTCTTTTGTCACAATAGACAGTGATTGAGATGATATGACTGTTGCCTACCAACCCCTTTGACAGGTAAACACTAGAGTAAAACTGTGTAATTAACTTAGAGTCAGCACAGGCACTATTAAATGCTCTGAAATCCCACAGTTTTCCTCACAAAGCACATTCAACAAGTTCCAAGAATTTTACAGAAGTGTATGGAAATCTTAAGTGTTCAACAGAAATCTGGCATTCCATTTCCACTAATCTTTCCTCCATATTGCATAAATTGTTACAAAGCATTTTAATTTGCACTTATAATATTTTTGACAATCAATCTGCTGCCACCTGTTGGTGATGTTGATGAATTTTGCAGAATATCTCATTTTCACCAATGAAGTTAAGAAATCCAGTAGATCAATTATATTTATTATTAAGAATGCATAAGTCCCAATTCTTGCACACCAAGGTTCTAATATACTTTATTGCAATTTGGTACCATGAGAATAATTTTGTTTTCAACATTAATTGTTTCTTCGAGCCATGTTAGTAGCAATGTTACAAAATTTTGAGATTTAAAAAATCAAGTCTGCAATTTATCCCATCAGATAAAGCATAAAAATAAGTTTAATTTGACATCTAATTCACTTTCATATCTTCGGTATTTCATACTCAGAAATTAGCATCTTGTTCCCCATTGCCTTTCCATTGACTTAACACAAAAGCTGTGATCTAGGACAGTCAAAAGCCCATAACTTTCTTAAAAATTAATAGAACTCAATGACATTTTCAGTTATTATAGATTGAAGCATTCTGAAACAAATATGAACCAATATTACTTGGATGACCTGAAATTAAAGCATATAATTAGTTAGTTACCCAATTGTAGCTAATTACAAAATTCAATTACTAGATCTAAACATCTATCCATTTCTTAAGAAAAGATAAACTTTTTTAAATTGCCTAAGTGTCCAAATAACTTTCACACAATAATTCACAATATAACATGATTTTAAAATCTCATTTTCATGAATTTATAGGCCAAATGGAAGGAATTTAGTGTTTAATTCCTGTAAATTAATGGCCATTTAAATCAACTAGCGAGTGGGTTTTAGTGGAATGCAGTGGATTAGAACGTTGCGGTTTGCGGTGAAGTCGGCATGAAAAACACTGCCGGTTCATACATTTTTTTTTGTCCCCATTTCGCAACATGAAAATGTGATTAAAGCCTTCCTAAAAACCAAGTTTTAATGTAAAAATAAACTGTGCACTTTATTTTCTCCCCTACGTAAAATCCTTCCCGTTGTCGGCGCTCACGGCTTTAGAAGATGATTTTTAAATTACTCTAGTTAATCAATAATCTAGCGTAATTTAAAAATACCTTCATGAATGAAATGTCGTAGCGATTTTTCTTCAGCAACGAAATCGCCCGACGGATCGATTTGCCCTGTCTGTGGAAAAACGGCACTTTAAACACGCCCCCCTCTGAATCTTAAAGAAGTTTAGTTATCAATTCCCCCTCTGTTGGCCAATCCGTTCCAGCCCATACCCTTCAAGGAAATGTGTTAATAAGTGCCGTGTATAACGACAGTATAATTGTAATGATCCTGTTTACATTATACTCCATAAAGGTCTTCTTTTCAGGATGGCGCAGTGGTGCATCTGGTAAAACTGCCTCACAGCTCCAGAGAACCAGAAAATAGACACAAAACGCGGGAGTAACTCAGCGGGACAGGCAGCATCTCTGGAGAGAAGGAATGGGTGACTTTTTGTCAGATTGGTTAGGGACAAGGGAAACGAGAGATATAGATGGTGATGTGGGGAGATAAAGAACAATGAATGGAAGATGCAAAAAAGGAACGATGATAGAGGAAACAGGCCATTGTAGGGTGAAAATGAGAAGCTAGTGCAACTTGGGTGGGGGAAGGATAGAGATAGACGGAATAGCGGGGCTACCTGAAGTGAGGGAAATCAATATTCATACCACTGGGCTGTAAGCTGCCCAAGCGAAATATGAGATGCTGTTCCTCCAATTTGCGTTTAGCCTCAAGGGCTTGTCCCACTCAGGCGATTTTGTCGGCGACTGCCGGCGACAGTCATAGTCACAGCAAGTCGCCGAAAAAAACGGCGACTGGACCCTCCTACGACAATGTCTACGACAATCTACCACCTAGTCGACGTCAAGCTACCAACAACCGGAGACCCATTAGGACGTCCACCTACGACCACACCTACGACAACCTACGACCACACAGGCGACAACCTACGACAGCTGAAATCAACCTACGTCCACTGGGACAAGCTGCGACAAGCTATGACCCTGTCGGCAACAACTGGAGACAACTGAAGACAATTCAGTCGCTGGTACCTGTTGCCGGTTGACGTAGATAGTCGCCAATGCAATTCACCAAAGTGATCACCCGGCGATAACCTGCGTCACCTGCCGACAACCTGCGTCATCCTAGCGACAACCTACGACAGCACCTACGACAGGAGAACACAAGCTACGTCAAGCCACAGTCGCTGAAAGGTTTTGAGCATTTCAAAATCTAACGGCGACAAGAAAAAAGTTACGACTCTTTAGACGACTTGAGGAGACAACTCACGACCATCAGGCGTCACCTCGCGACCATGTGGCGACAGCCTAGTCGCCTGTAGTCACTGCCTAAATGGCCTAAGTGGGACAGGCACTTTACTCTGACAATGGAGGAGACTGACGGAAAGGTCTGTGTAGGAATGGGAAGGTGAATTAAAGTGTCCAGCAACTGGGGAATCGGGTTGGTTCACGCGGACTGAACGAAGGTGTTCCGTAAAACGATCGCCCTGTCTGCGTTTCGTCTCGCAGATGTATAAGAGTCCACATCTTGAACAATGGATACAGTAGATGAGGTTGGAGGAGGTGCAAATGAACCTCTGCCTAACCTGAAAGGAATGTCGGAGTCCCTGGACAGAATCGAGGGAGGAGGTATAGCAACAGGTGTTACATCTTCTGCGGTTGCAGGGGGAGGTACCTGGGGAGGTGATGGTTTGGGTGGGAAGGGATGAGAGAGAACCAGGTTTGATCCTGATCTTGGGTGAGTGTGTGGAGATTCCACGTTCTCCCAGGGATTATGGGTTTCCTCCAGGTACTCCAGTTTCCTCCCACATCCCTTGGACATGTGAATTTGAAGATTAATTGGTTTCTGTAAATTGTACCCAGTGTAGGGAGTAGATGAGAAAATGGGATAACATAGAACTAGTGTAAATGGATGATTGATGGTTGCCATGGACTTGGTGGGCCAAAGGGCCTATTTCCATGCGGTATCTCTAAACCAAACAGTATCTTTTAGAAGTTTACTTATTAATTCCCCCTCTGTAGGCAAATGCATTCCACCCCATACCCGTCAAGAAACTGTATTGATAATTGGCATGTATAATGATAGTACAATTGTAATGATCCAGTCTTAATTACACTTTATAAAAGACCTTACTGGCAATTTGTCTTTTTTTCAAAATAGAAATATACTTTTTATCTTCTCTATTTTTAGGTTTACTATCACTCATGTAAAATTACTCCAAGACTATTTGATACATCAACATTCTCCTATGAATGCCTCTGAGAAGGTGAAAGTGGGTGTGATGTGAGTGACAACATTGCTGTTTGTTATTTTTTGTGTTGTTTCATGAAATAATGCCTGAAACTGTGAACTCAACATATTGTGAGTAAAATAGAACCATAACTTTTCTTCTTTTCCCTGTTTGTCAAAGCACATTGTAGTTTAACTAAACTGTGTAGTGGAATAAATTAGGAATAGAAACAGACATTTATCTGAAGCATAACCTTTACTGGTCATTATTATAATTTGTTCACCTTCAGGTTCTTAATTATTCTCTATGCTTATGTGCTATTTTCCAATGGTGGTGATCCTATGTAACAGTTGTATGGATGCCAATTTCCTCTGATATCTGCAAAACATATAGGTGGTAAGGTTTCAAGGAGCAATGTGGTTTGGCCTATAGTACTCACTCATTCCCAGCAGGCATTACTGCAATTTTACTCTATCCATAATTGGCTAATTTTGTTTTGCTATTCCAGAAGAGTACCTGATTTTTTTCACCTTCCAATTAACAACCCCTTTTTTAAATCTCATAAAAGTAATTAAATATTTAATGGTAATATTTTAATACTTTGTTAGAACTTGCTGTGATGTGTCATTTAGAGTTGCATCAGTTATGTTTAATTTTAACACATGCAATGTGCTGCAGCCAATATGATGCTTCAAATAATACATTGCTTTACAATTAATACGTAAACTTAAATTGCCACGGGGTTTGAACTATAACAAGCTACAACGCTTTCCACGAGAGATGAATCAATTCCATCTTCTTTCGTAAAATAGCACAAAAACTATGTGATCCCGAGGGTGTAACAGCAGTTCTTAATTTATATGAAGCATATTTGTCAGGTAACCATATTATTTTACTATCTGCCTGTTAGGAAACATCAGACAAGCATGTTGTGCCAGTTCCAGTTCCTTTATGATTCTACCTCTGGCTCTTCCGTAATATGGTTAGGTTTTTACTGCAAGTACATTTCCACTTCACACAGTTTCCCCATTAACCAGCAGCTGAAGTGCAAAATAATGTAACTGTTCAAAATCCAGTGGTGTGTTGGTATTAACTAGTGGATTAAATGTGCAAATTAACCCACCTAAAGCATGAAAATGACAGAGCTCATGCGCCTGACCTGCTGTGTTCCTCCAACATTTTGTGTTTTGCTCAAGATTCCAGCATTTGTAGGCCTTGTGTCTTTAGAACACTTCTCAATCTCCTTTCAAATGTATTGATCTTGAATTTTGTTACCAACCAAGTCCATTGATTAAGCTGTTTGAGATTGGGCTTGTAATTACTGAAAGACCATGAGAATCAGATAAATGTGCGCTCCAATATGCCACTCATTAGCTGGCATCTGATTAGAGCTGTGTACAAAATCCTGGCATTTGTTATGTGACCAATAACTACTTTTTATGTCAGGACAGGTCCAAGCATGCAAACAATCTTACGGTCACATCACCATCTTGTAGTCATGGATTGTGACCCTCGCTTATAAAATACTTCTGAATTTTGAAAATTCTTCTAAAATTAAGAAATTTTAATGAAAATCAATTAACAGCATCCTTCCCTCCACAGGGCACCCTGGATCAAGCCCTTGTCCACCCCACCCAATAGATTTCAGTACATGATGCTTGTCCACCCCTCAAACATTAGGAATTTGAGAGTCTCATTCCCTTCATACATTATTGCAATAGTTCAAGACACATACCTACAGCGTTCAAGAGACAGCTAGGCATTGGAAACACACCCACCACTAACCGAGAGAGAGAGAGAGAGAGAGAGAGAGAGAGAGAGAAGGGGGTAGAGAGCAACCCGCAAATATAAATATAAACTCAAGTTAATTCCCCTTAGTCACCGTGGTTTGTGAGAGTCATGGATGGGAAAAAAAACTGGGAGAAACAGTGGTTGCAAAATATGTATTTCTGCCTTTTTGGCAACTGAAGTAGTAATATGTTGCAAAGGATTGGAAAGAAAATTTCGCTGCACGCTTTATTCTCACATTCATGTATGTATATTCACGCACACCACCAAGGCACACCTAACCTCTGTTGGTCATTGTATGGCTTGGGCCAGAGAAAAACAAAACTGGATCAAATAATATATTTGTTTTCAATCATCCAGCTTTTAGATCTACTCAAACTGAAAGACAACTCATATTCATTTTGTAAGGTGCATTGTTTATTTTATTGCCTATCTCAAATTGATGAATTGCCTATCATCACTGTGTGTTCGGATTTATCTAACTCCATCTTTTGAGTATCACCATGAATTTCAGTGAGATCATAGACAATGAAATACTGTAAACTGAAGCATTGCATACAGTAGGTCTCAACTTGGAATTCATTTATAAATATATACTTTTGTATAATCAACCTGCACCCGAGAACAGTCTAATTTTAGTTGGAGTATGGAGAAAGAAAGAGCCTCTACGAACATTTGGCTCTGTTTATTTACCACATTTCACAACTGCAGGACATCTCAAAGTAATTGTAGTCAGTTCAGGATTTCTGAGATAGTTATCTTTGTGAAATTTGATTGGTAAACACCAAGGTGACTGACAACTGCTTCCATCAATGGAGTTGGATGCAGGAAATGATAGATATGAAGTTTTGAATCATGGAATTGTTATGTCAAAGAAAGAAGCTATTCAAACCATTAAGTCTCTCAACAAAATAATAGAGCTACCTAGTCCCGACCTTTCTTTGAATTCCTGTAAATCATCGTCTCTTTAGCATCTATATAATTCCTAGTTGATCCTGGATATTTCTATTTTTTGATACAAATGGATATCTCTGTTCTTTTTCAGGATTGTCAGGCAACACTACATTACAATAATAACTACCTCAGAACTACTAAACTAACTGCAAAACCATTTCAAAAAATAATTGAGAGCAATGGGGTTGAAATATCTGGGCTTAATGTTCTTGATTGTAGGCTTCAGAGTCTGTATGTAGCCCAGAACTAAGAATTCCAATAGTCTTGGAAAGAATGAAAGCTGCACAACTATATCATATCATATTCTTATTGAAAGTCTGATCTTGTACGTATGTATATGTGTGTGTGTATATGTGGTTGTCTTTACATCTTCTCATAAACACTACACGGTAACGATTACATTTTTACATAGTGCGAATTTTCCCGTCGAAGCCGGGATCATCTTATCTGAACATGTTGTGCTTTATTTCTTGACTTATTCTCAACGCATTACTGATTATAAGTCAAAAAAAGTAAAGACTTTGAAATTAAAACCACCAGCTTCAACTGATGTCGTCACAATGGCTCAGCTAGCAGAGATCAGCCTCTATGAAGATTTAATCCTATATTTGACACGTTTTTCACGATTAGCTTTAAAAAATGCCAACTTTCACAAGATCTTTACACATCCTGATTCACATTTTTCCCCTCTAGGCAGAGATCGCCTTCACTGAACATTTTATACTTTATTTCTCGACTTATTACTGATTAAAGTAAAAAAAAATCCAAAGACTTTGAATTTAAAACGACCAGCTTCAACTGATGACGTCACAATGGCTCAGCTAGCAGGGGGAGGGCGAATTGGTATTGCAACATGCAGGGCAAGTGCAATTGGAATTTTTTTTAAAGAACACTGCTGAGGGAGGCAGGGGAGTGGTGGAATCTTATGTTCAGGAACGGCTTGAGTTGGAGGACCACACCTCCCGTGGGGGCTACGGGTAAGGGATGTGTGCATTGGGGTAGCAGACTCAATGGGTCTGCACTTGGTCTTACTAAAACTCTCATCTTGTTTGTTTGTATGTATGCGTGTGTGCGTGTGCATGATATTCCAAAACCCCACCAAAATGGTGCATGATAACGCAACCATTTTAGGCCCACCTTACCATTGTCCTGGGATGTAAAAAAAGTTTTGTTCAGATTTATGTTATATTTTACAAGTTATTGACTTTTTAATCTTTACATAAAGCACTTTTCAAACCACTTATGGAGGGAGGGAGTGACTGAGGGTAGGGGAAATGAGAGGGAGGGAGAGATGAGGGAGGGAGTGGGGAAGGGGAGGAGGAGAGGGGAAAGAAGAAGGAGGGTGAAGAGGAGGGGGAGGGGGTTCTGGGGGATGAGGGGGAATGGAGGAAGATAGGGGTAGGAAGAGGAATGGCGAAGGGCAGTTGGGGGAGGGATGCCGTGACTCGCGTCACAACGGGGATCTCTGGCGTCACAACAGGAACCCGTCAGCCGCACCTGCGCAGTTGGGGGCTATGGGTGAGTGGTGGAATATTGCGTTGTGGGAACAAAGCCCAACGGGTCCCACTTGCTCTAGTAAGATATAATAAAATTCTATATCTGGCTTATACTCTGGCATTGTTTGATTGGACGGCGTTTCATAGATTGGCAGGCTGTTACAACTTCTTTTCCTCTCATGCACTACCTTGATGTACTTGCATATGATATGATTTACCTGGATTGCATGCAAAACAAAGTTTATCACTATCTTGGTGCATGTGCCAAATTCAGCAAAATATGCCACCGACATTGTCATCAAATACTGGGAGCAAGAGAAGAAGTGGAAAGATCAGAACTAAGGGAGATGCAGATTAGATTCATGGAGGAGAGGTGGGAAATTAAACAAAGCAACTGGTTCAAACCAATAGATGGTTCTGCTACACTCTAGTTTTCGCACCAGGCCCCTCAGCAAATACTTAAAAAAAACCTTTCTCTCTCACATGTTTAAGTTGCTTCCTCTTGGGACAAATTAGTCAGAACCACTGCTGATGAAATATGAGAACCATTCCATATTGGCAGTATTCTCCGTTTTAAAGGGTTTCACTGAATTTCCTATTTGATTTTTGTGACCTTACAGCACTTACAGCATCTTGATAACCAGCTTTGTTCATAAGTGGCAACAGTCTCTCTTTCTATCTCTATCTATTCCTTCAAAAGTTTAAAATCTGTACTAAGCCTCCCTGCATCCCAAGAAAAACCATTTGTTTACTGATTAGTGTAGGTAGCGGAACTGAAGAAAGTAGGGCAAATGTTGGCAATGAGGGAGCAGAGAAAGTGATTTAGAGAAAATGCGGTAATGAGGTTCACTCGTCACCACATTAATGCAGGGTCGCGGGAGACCATATTGCTAGTGGGAGGGGGGGGGGGGGGGGGAGCGGGGGAGGACGAAGGGGGAGGGGTGCGAGTGAATCGAGTGCAACCTGGTGGAAGGAACTAATAGCATTGTGCTGGGCCAGGCCAATCACTATTTCATTGATCCAGTTCCGCCAGGACACTGGGTCTTAAAGTGAGAAAATAAGAACTTGATAAGTAAGATCGGACTTGTCAGAGAGTTGGAATTTGCAAGATAGAGCCAGAACATGGAACATTGAAGAGGACCTATTGTACTCACATATAGTATCATTTGACAGGATAGCATGCACACCAAGTTTTTCAGTGTATCGCTGTACGTGTGACAATAATAAACTAAACTGGAATCTGAACTAGATCTTCCTAATTCAGGTATATGATTGATTTGCTATGTGTTTCCTGGAATTTCCTTTTTTATTAGATGAGATTAATATCAACTGGGGTAAATCTTCCAGGTTATGTGGAACACATTTCTTCAATTTTGATGAGCCATCTTGGAATTGATTCACTCTTTCACAACCCTGGGCAAAAAAGTCATCCATGGTCTCATATGCTTAACATTGTATATAGCAGTATGTGAGCTTTGTTTCCAAATTCCAAATGCGGTTTCATTGAAATCAATTTGACTGGAACAAATACGTCGCTTTAGCAACATGCACAGAGCAGTGGGAAAGGATACATTTCTGACAGAGTGTGCTGAAGGCAGCAATTTGAAACTTGGGATGACTGCCATTCCTATAAATTCAGAAGTATATCTGGCTTTTTTTTCCACTTTGCTACTGAAAGTTAAGAGAGTGCTGGATAATCTCACAGTTCTTGTATAAAGTCAATCTCACAGCTAAGGCCTGCAACTAATTGCTGAAGTTTTCTTCCATAAATGATATACATTAACAGCACTCTACGATCATAAATTTGTTGTAATCATTATAACTTTGCTCATTTTATAGTTTAGTAATGTTGTAAATATTTATATGCTAGTAAAATGACAAAGAAAATAGTGAATGAATAGAACATTTTAATCTGACCATGTTGTGATCAAGTTGCTGAAGTTTGAGAGTAAAAATCGTTGATTATTGATTTTTATTCCTTTGTTTGATAATTTCTTTCTTACAGATTACCCAAGGATATTTTGGAGCCACATTTACTAATTTTGGCTCTTAGTAATAGTCTCCACATTGTGGCAGTCGGCCAAGTTAGGGTTATTGCCTCTAAGTATCATGCATGCCACTAAAAGAGACGTCCATAATGTAGTCCAAAGCCATTCATGTCTGGCATAAGTTAATATCTCACTGAGCCATTGCAGCAACACACCGGAGAGTCAAATTTCCAGGGCTTTCTTCTGCTAGTTTACCTTAACTTTGGCAGAATTGCTGCAGAATTCTGGACAACAACGAAATATTGCATGGACTCGGTGGGCCAAATGGCTTGTTTCCATTCTGTATTTCTAAGCTTTAAGATGGATCCATGATGAGATAACTGATGATGGAAGATTGGAATTTTTTGGCAATGATAGAACATCCAGTATGCTAAGTTGAACACAGAACATTCCACAGCCTGTTTTTCCACACACATTCCAAGTCACAGGACATGGAGGAGCAAACCTGAATATCTTAGAAACATAGAAAATAGGCGCAGGAGTAGACCATTCAGTCCTTTGAGCCAGCACCGCCATTCAATATGATCATGGCTCAAACTCCAAAATGGCGGCGGCGCGGGCACACCGCGACGCCCTGTGTCTCCCTGGAATGAAAAATACAGCGACGATCCCCTTACCTGTTTTAAGGCTGCTCACTCGGAGCAGTCTTGTATCCATCTCGTACAGCCGACAGGAACTTCTGGACTGCGGTTCCTGTGGCTGCAACAACTTTCTGGGCGATCTCCGCCTTCCTTCTGAGCTCATCAGAGCAACGGAGCACCCGACTGGAGACCGCCAGGTGAGTCGCGGGGTTGGAGACCGCCATCCGACCCTCGAACCGCACCCGACCCGCGGTCCTCACCCGACCCGCGGTCCTCACCCGACCCGCGGTCCACACCCGACCCTCGAACCTCACCCGACCCTCGAACTTCACCCGACCCGCGGCCCTCACCCGACCCGCGGTCCTCACCCGACCCGCGGCCCTCACCCGACCCTCGGCCCACACCCGACCCGCGGCCCTCACCCGACCCGCGGCCCACACCCGACCCGCGGCCCTCACCCGACCCGCGGCCCTCACCCGACCCGCGGTCCACACCCGACCCTCGAACCTCACCCGACCCTCGAACCTCACCCGACCCTCGAACCTCACCCGACCCTCGAACCTCACCCGACCCTCGAACCTCACCCGACCCGCGGTCCTCACCCGACCCGCAGTCCTCACCCGACCCGCGGTCCACACCCGACCCGCGGTCCACACCCGACCCGCGGTCCACACCCGACCCGCGGCCCTCACCCGACCCGCGGCCCACACCCGACCCGTGGCCCACACCCGACCCGTGGCCCACACCCGACCCGCGGCCCTCACCCGACCCGCGGCCCACACCCGACCCGCGGCCCTCACCTGACCCGCGGCCCTCACCCGACCCGCGGCCCTCACCCGACCCGCGGCCCTGAACCATCCCGCGGTCCTCACCCGATCCTCGGCCCTGAACCGTCCCGCGGTCCTCACCCGATCCTCGGCCCTCACCCGACCCTCGGAGCTCAACCGTCCCGCGGAGTTGGAGAACGCCAGGTAAGCCCCGGAGCTGGAGAACGCCACCAGACCCGTGGAGCTCACCTGACCCTCGCAGCTGGAGAACACCACCCGACCCGTGGAGCTGGAGACCGCCACCCGACCCGTGGAGCTGGAGAACGCCACCCGACCCGTGGAGCTGGAGACCGCCACCCGACCCGTGGAGCTGGAGAACGCCACCCGACCCGGGGAGCTGGAGAACGCCACCCGACCCGGGGAGCTGGAGAACGCCAGGTAAGCCCCGGGGCTGGAGACCATCAGCAGAGCCGCGGGGCTGAAGACCGCCTGCGGAGCCACGGAGACGTAGACGCGGTGCAACGGATGGCGACGCGGACGTAAACACCGCCGGGGTCGCAGAGGGGGGTTAAAGGCCAGGTTAGAGCTAGCCCCGCACAGGGTAGCGATTCCTAGCCTTTTCCTCGCCAACGTGCGCTCACTGGCAAACAAAATGGACGAACTCCGGCTAAGGATCACCTCCCACAACCGGATCAAGGACTGCAACATCCTGATCCTCACGGAAACGTGGCTGAACACTGACGTTCCTGACTGCGCCATCCAGCTATCGGGGCGTCACTTACTCCGAGCGGACAGGACATCGGACTCCGGCAAGACCAGAGGTGGGGGTCTGTGCATTTATGTAAATAAAGCATGGTGCACGGACTCCACCATCATCGAGAGTCACTGCTCAGCTAACCTTGAGTTCCTCTTGGTTAGATGCAGACCGTTCTATCTGCCCAGAGAGTTCACCTCCACTGTTGTGACTGCAGCCTATATCCCTCCTGATGCTAATGCCAAGCTTGCAATGAAAGAGCTGCATACTGCCATTAGCAATCAACAGACACACAACCCCGAGGCAGCCTTCATTGTTGCGGGTGACTTCAATCACTCTAACCTGAAGACTGTACTCCCCAAATTCCACCAGCATGTCTGCTTCCCCACTAGAGCAGACAAGACACTGGACAAAGTCTACACCAACATGGCTGAAGCTTACAAAGCCATCCCCCTCCCCCACCCTGGTCAGTCTGATCACATCTCATTGTTCCTGCTCCCTAAGTACTCCCCACTCATCAGACGGGTTAAACCAACTGTGAGGACAGTTAAAGTCTGGTCAGAGGAAGCGGACGTCACACTACAGCAGTGTTTTGGAAACACTGACTGGAAGGCGTTTGCAGCCCAGGCCACCCTTGACTCCCACACGGACATTGACTCCTACACATCCTCTGTTCTGGACTTTATAAACTCCACCATCAATAGTGTCACCTCCCTCAAACAGGTGACCATATTCCCGAATCAGAACCCATGGATGAACAGCGAGGTCAGGCTACTGCTGAAAGCACGGGACACCGCTTTCAGGTCAGGCGATGCTCGAGCCTACAGTTCAGCCAGGGCTAACCTGAAGAGGGGCATCAAGAAGGCCAAGCACTGCCATAAGCTCAGGATTGAGGAGCACTTCAACAACAACTCCGACCCCCGACGCATGTGGCAAGGCATCCAGGCCATCACGGACTACAGACCCGCCAACACCACCCCCACATCCAGCGACGCCTCCTTCCTTGAGGAGCTCAATCACTTCTATGGCTGATTCGACAGGGACAATCTAGAGACAGCCATCAAGGCTGTGCTACCTGCCGATCACCAACCCCTCACACTCACCCCCTACGACGTATACGTGGCACTGAGTAGGACTAATGCACGTAAAGCTGCTGGCCCTGACGGCATCCCCGGGCGCGTGCTCAGGGTCTGTGCGGCGCAGCTGGCAGACGTCTGGACTGATATCTTCAACCTGTCACTTGCCCAGGCAGTTGTCCCCACGTGCCTTAAAACCACCTCCATCGTGCCAGTGCCAAAACACTCCACTGCGGCAAGCCTCAACGACTTCCGCCCAGTTGCACTTACCCCCATCATCACCAAGTGCTTCGAGAGGCTGGTCCTGGCACACCTCAAAAGCTGCCTACCCCCCACACTGGATCCCTATCAGTTTGCCTACCGCAAGAACAGGAGTACGGAGGATGCCATCTCAACGGCACTTCACTCCATCCTCTCCCACCTCGACAACAGAGACACTTACGTAAGAATGCTGTTCATCGATTACAGCTCAGCATTCAACACCATTATACCATCAAAATTGATCACCAAACTCGGTAACCTGTGCATCGCTCCTTCCCTCTGCAACTGGATACTGGACTTTCTAACCAACAGACCCCAGTCTGTTAGGTTAGACAAGCACACCTCTTCAACCCTCACCCTGAACACCGGCGTTCCACAGGGCTGTGTGCTGAGCCCCCGCCTCTACTCCCTCTTCACCTATGACTGCACACCTGTACATGGTACTAACACCATCATCAAGTATGCAGATGATACAACGGTGATTGGCCTCATCAGCAACAACGATGAGTCGGCCTACAGGGAGGAGGTCCAGCACTTAGCAGCATGGTGCGCTGACAACAACCTGACCCTTAACTCCAAGAAGACCAAGGAGCTCATTGTAGACTTCAGGAAGTCCAGGGGCGGCACGCACACCCCCATCCACATTAACGGTACGGAGGTGGAACGTGTTTCTAGCTTCAGGTTCCTGGGAGTCAACCTCTCCGACGACCTCTCTTGGACCCACAATACCTCAACTCTGATCAAGAAGGCTCACCAGCGTCTCTTCTTCCTGAGGAGAATGAAGAAGGTCCATCTGTCTCCTCAGATCCTGGTGAACTTCTACCGCTGCACCATCGAGAGCATCCTTACCAACTGCATCACAGTTTGGTATGGCAACTGCTCTGTCTCCAACCAGAAGGCATTGCAGAGAGTGGTGAAAATTGCCCAACGCATCACCGGCTCCTCGCTCCCCTCCATTGAGTCTGTCCAAAGCAAGCGTTGTCTGCGGAGGGCGCTCAGCATCGCCAAGGACCTCTCTCACCCCAACCATGGACTGTTTACCCTCCTACCATCCGGGAGGCGCTACAGGTCTCTCCGTTGCCGAACCAGCAGGTCCAGGAACAGCTTCTTTCCAGCGGCTGTCACGCTACTCAACAACGTACCTTGGTGACTGCCAATCACCCCCCCCCCCCCCCCCCCCCCCGGACACTTATTATTATTTATTCAAATCATTTGCTGTGTCGCTCTTCCAGGGAGATGCTAAATGCATTTCGTTGTCTCTGTACTGACAATGACAGTGATTGAATCTGAATCTGAATCTGAATCTGAAATCAGTACCCCAATCCTGCTTTCTCCCCATATCCCTGAAGCCAGGAATCCAAGTTCCAGATAAATTTGCAAGTCCCCATTATTCCAACTGGTAGGTATTCCCAGCTAGAAAAGCAGCAGAATAGATATTTATGTTGTTCTGAATCCCAGGGAAAATGAAATAGAACAGAAATATGGACACTTGTGTACCATATGTATGCTTTCGCAATTTTGTATATAGGTCTCTTACAGACATATTCAATTAGGCTTGAGACTTAGGATATCATTTACAATGGAGCAAAGTTTTGCACAACATAATGTTCTCTTCCCCATTGGCTCCAGTGGCAAATCTGGTGGAGGTAAACATCTACGCCATGTTTGAAGACCTCTCCCGGACAGCAACCTTGACGTGGAGGAGAGGCTTGTGTACTCCAGTGATCCTGAGAGCTATGCCGGTGGGGTTTCATATCCTTGGCAGGTTCAACCAAACTGGACAGGTCTCGGGTGAGGAGGCAGACGAAGCAGTCCCTGGTCCTCCAGTTTGGGGGTTGGGGGTTGGGCGTGAAGTTAACTACCCCACCCTGGAACAAAGTGTGAGTCACAGAAACTTTGACGAATGAAAACCAAATTACACGCTTGGTTGAAGATGGTGCCCCAGTGATGGGGAACGTGACGCTTCCCAGCCAAACCCGCAAGGGTGCTGGGAAGCTGACACACCTACTGACGCCAAAGAAATCCATCCTTGTGGGGACATTGAACATCCAAACCATGTTCCAGACTGGCAAGGCTGCCACAATTGCCAACAAAATGGTGCGCTACAATCCCTTAGTCCTGGGCTTGGCTGAAAAAGATGGACACAGTCGGGGGAGACCAAGGATGCTAGAAAGGTTCTAATGGCATGGGAACCCATCAGCTCTCGTCTCATCTCTGCAACCTTCAACAACAACAAGAGAGTGAAAGCCCACATAATCCAATATTATGCACCCACCAAAAATGTGGAGGATGAGAAAGGTAGGTTCTATGACAGCTTGAACCACCTACTTGGTAGTATTGGAGGCAGAGACCTCATTATCCTGATGGGTGACTTCAACACTTAGGTTGGAGCCCAAAACGAGGGATATGAGGCAGTAATGGGAAAGCTTGGAGTGGGGAAATGAATGAAAATGGCGAGATGTTTGCTGAGACCTGTGTTAACAATAATCCTAGTTATTGGGGGAAGTGTATTCCCTCATAAAACAATCTACAAAACAAATCATGTCACAGAAAATCAAATTGACCACATTTGTATCTGTAAATAGTTCAGAAAGTCAGTGGAAGATGTCAGAACAAGAAGAGGAGCAGACACAGCTTCGGACCATCACCTCCTGGGAGGGAAATTCAAGCTAAGGCCAAAGAGACACCACCAGGCCAAAAGCCAAAGAGCTAAATACAACACTGAATACCTCAGTAGTGCTCAAGTGGTGAAGAATTCAAGGATACCCTCACAAGGGAAAACACAGAGTTATAGCAGAGGAGAAAGGAAGGATGGACAATAAGTAAGAACACCTAAAAGCTGCTTGGAGCCCAACCTGTGAGGAGGCCCTAGGGAGAACCCAAAAGCACAAAGAGCGGATAACAACTGAAACCCAACACAATCCAACAAAGTTAAAGGAGAAAGTGAACAACTCAAGAACAAGAGCTGAAAAGGTTTTGGCCCAAAAGAAGTACAACAGATGCCGCAAAGAAGTGCAAAATAAAAATAGGGAGGGACAAGAGAACACAGGTGGAGAGGCTAGCCAAAGAGGCAAAAATTGTGGCGACTCAAGGTAACATGAGGGAGCTATATACCATGATCTGTATAGTTATAAACCAATTACAGACAAGAACGGTCAACTGCTTTCAACCCAGGAGGCACAGCTAGACAGATGGATAGAACATTTCAAAGAAGTCCTAAACAGGACCTGTACAGACACACATTCCCAAAGCCAGGATACCACTACAAATTAAGTGTGACAGACGAACAAATAAAGACTGCAATTAAGAACAGAAAACTGGCAAGGCTGCTGGCCCTGACAATATTCCACCTGAAGCCCTGAAAGTAGATATAGACTCATCAAAAGACATGCTCTATGGCTTCTTTGGGAGGATTTGGGAAGAGGAAAGACACCCAAAGAATGGGCAGAGGGATACATCGTGAAACAGCCAAAAAAAGGTGACCTAAGAAAATGTGACAACTACCGAGGGATCACCCTACTTTCTCTATCCAGTAAAATTCTCAACCGGGTCATCCTCAACCGTCTTCACAAAGCTGTAGAGAAGAGGCTACGGGACCAGCAAGCAGGATTCAGGAAGGATCGCTCATGAACAGACCACATAGCAACATTACGCATCATCATTGAGCAGTCTATTGAATGGAACACGTTCCTGTACATCAACTTCATCAAGAAAGAGTTTGACAACTTAGACAGGACAACACTATGGACTACAATGGAGTTCCCACCAAGATCATAAACTTAATCAAAAACTCATATGATGGAACCTCGTGCAAATTTATGCATGCAGACCAGCTCTCTCAGAGCTTTAGTGTCAGGACGGGCATCAAGCAGGGATGTCTATTGTCACCATTCCTGTTCCTCCTGGCAATTGACTGGATCATGATGGAAACAACTGAAGGGAAAATAAATGGGATTCAGTGGACAATGTCGGAGCAGCTAGATGATCTTGACTTTGCAGATGACATAGCTCTCCTTTCACACACACAGATACAAATGCAGGAGAAGACGGACAGACTCTCACAAGCTGTCACAAAACCTGGCCTTACACCCAATACAGAAAAGACACAGGTGATGAGTATCCACTCTAAAACCAGCAACCCTATCCTTATGCACAGCACTGCTCTAGAGGAGGTAGAAACATTCACATACCTAGGCAGTTGTGGACATCACCGGAGGGAGCAGAAGCAGACATAAAAATTAGAATCAATAATGCTGGGGTGGTGTTTAACATGCTCAGGAAGATCTGGAGTTCAAAACACATCTCAATCAACACCAAAATATGCATCTTTAACTCAAATGTGAAACAGGTGATGCTGTATGGATCAGAGGCATGGAAAACAACAAAACACACTACAAACAGGCTGCAAACATTCATTAACACCTGCCTTAGGAGAATACTTAATGTCTGGTAGAGAGATAGTAAGCAAAGTGGACCTGTGGAAAAGAACAAGCCAGGTGCCCATTGACTTACAAATACGAAGGAGAAAATGGAGTTGGATTGGACACACCTTCAGGAAACCTGCCACAAACATCACCCGGCAAGCCCTGAAATGGAACACCCAAGGAAAAAGGAAAAGAGGTCGCCCCAGGAACAGCTAGAGAAGAGATGTCCAGACAAAAATGTCTGAGAGTGGGTCAACTGTGGAAATCTCGAAAGAACTGCCAACAACCGAGTGAGGTGGAGGACATTTGTCAATGGCCTATGCTCCCTAGAGGAGCAAAGGGCTTAAGAAGAAGAAGAAGATTGTTTGAGGATCAGAGAATGGGGTATTGTGTTTTAGAGAGGTTCATGGTGGAGTGATGGTAATGTGGACAATCGTAATGTTGTGAAGCTGTTGGGGACTTGGTAATTGCAGATCTTGAGGGTAGGTGGTGCATTGCAGTGTGCAATGGGTGCATATGTCGACATTGATACAAATCATCAAATAAATGGGTTTTAATGAGCATCTGAAAGGAATTAAATGAAATACCGAGGTGTGGACTTTAGGAAGGAATTCCAGATTTAGGGCTTGAGCATCTGAAGGTTGGACTACCAGTAATGTAGAGAATACATTTCAAGGTAATCAAAAGGCTAGAAATGGAGTACACCAGTTACCACCCCCCTCTCAAAGGCGCCAAAGTCGCGTACACGTCCAGTGGCAGAACTGCAGCGCCGCTAAAGGTAAGTATTGTAATATACCTACAGTATGTATTTTTATTTTGTGATCATTAAAGGAGTGAATATAGAATAGGAGATAAATATATTCTCCAACTAATCTGAAAGACCTGCAGGGCTGTTCCCAGAAGCTGATTGTATACAATTCAGTGTATTACATTGTGTAAACCACCCTTCAAATTTGATCTTAAATGTGGGTGGAGATGTTATAGCAATAACTGGAACAAAAAGGGGAAAATTCAGATTTAGTGCAGTAATTTAACCACACGAATGCATTGTAAACAAAATAATTGCTCCATGCCGACAACCTGTGACAATTTACTCTCGATGATCTTTCTTGATGGACCTCTGGCAATTTGTGAGTTTCATAATTTTTTTTCAATTACTTAGCTTGCCTATCAGAAAAATAACATCAACAAAAAACTGCACACAGTATAGCACCTTGTCTTTAATATTCAATGTGATGTAACTATCTCTAGCAAGGCAAATGTAATCTATCAACTCAACTTGACCGTAAGAAAACTGTGTTGAGCAATCTGCTTAAACCAAAGCTGTCCATGTGAAATTAGGTTGTTTTATGATTTTTGACTAAAGGTGAAGGTTTGCGAATAGATTTCCAGGTTATATGACTTGGAGAGGAACTTGCTGATGGTGTGCCCATGCTCCTTTTAAGAGAGGTTAAGAGATTTGAGGCTGCTGTTGATGATGCCACAGTGAGGTTCTGCAGTGCAACATTCAAATAGAACATATTGTGACCAAAGTGTAAAAATGATAGTGCTGGAGAGAGTCGACGCCGCAAAATCCTGGGCATGCACATCTCTGATGATCTGTCCTGAGCCCAGCACATTGATGCAATTAGAAAGAAAATTTACCAATGTCTCTACTTGCTCAGACTCTGAAGAAGGGTTTCAACCTAAACCATTATCTATTCCTTTTCTCCAGACACGCTACTTGACCTACTGGGTTACTCCAGCATTTTGTGTCCATCTTTAGTGTAAACTGGCATCTGCAGTTCCTTCCAACGCATTAAACCTCTATTAGATTAGATTAGATTTTATTACTTGTCATTCGAACCTCAGAGAGGCTCAAACGAAACTCTGTTTCTACAGCCATACAAACAAAACAATTCCTACAAAACATACAAACAATTCAATTTACACAAACATCCATCACAGTGAACCTCCTCCTCACTGTGATGGAAGGCCAAGTGTTCTCTCTCCCCCGCACCATTTTTCTCCCATGTTGAAGCCCCAGGTGGGCGATGTTAAGTCCCACGGCCATTGAGGCCGCGCCGGGCGATGTACGGCCCCGCTCTAGGCCCAAAAGTCACAAAGTTGGAGTCCCCGGCGGGCGTTGGAATGTCCCACGGCCATTAAAGCCGCGCGGGGCGATGTACGGCCCGCTCCGTGTCGTTTCAACCCCACGACACGGGCGGGTGAAGTTGCGTTGCGGGAGCTCCGGAAAGCGGTCTCCCACCCGGACCCGCGAGATCCCGATATCCCGACAGTCCACCGGCAGTAATTTGCAGCTGGAGCTGGAGCTCCGGAGTCGGGCCGCAGCTGGAGCTGGAGCCCTGGAGTCGGGCCGCAGCTGGAGCTGGAGCTGGAGCTCCTGAGTCGGGCCGCAGCAGCGAGCCACCACCGCTCCCCACGCTCCGAGGCCAGCCAGCCCAACGATGGTGAGTCCGCAGCTCTGCAGGCTCCGTGACTGGAGCCCCCAGGTCGTCCTGGTCGGAGACCGCTCCACGGTACTAGGCCCCAACGACAACGGAGGCCCGACAGGGAAAAGGTCAGGTCTCCCGTGCAGGGAAGGGATTTTAAAAGTTTGCCCCTTCCCCCCCCCCCCCCCCATCCCCTACATATACACAGTTAGAAACAGTACAAAAAAAACATGAACAACTACATTTAACTAGACAAAAAAAAGACAGACAGGCTGTAGGGGCCGCTGCAACGTGAGTCGCACCGCCGCGACATAACAGACAGTTATGCCTGTATACTAGGATACACAAAATGCTGGAGAAACTCAGCGGGTGCGGCAGCATCTATGGAGCGAAGGAGATAGGCAACGTTTTGGGCCGAAACCCTTCTTCAGACTGATGGGTGGTGGGGGGGGGGGGGGGCGGGGAGAAGAAAGGAAAAAGGAGGAGGAGGAGCCCGAGGGCTGAGGGAGAGATGGGAAGGGGAGGAGACAGCAAGGGTTAACAGAATTGAGAAAATTCAATGTTCAAGCCAAGAGGATGCAGACTTGGTGGTGAAACGGATGAAGTCAGTCAGTTATGTGTGGGTGCAGGAGGTGACACCAAAGCAGTCGTCGATGTAACGGAGGTAGAGGTCGGGGATGGGGCCCTGGTACGCCGAGAACAAGGATTGTTCGACGTACCCGACAAAGAGGCAGGCGTAACTGGGGCCCATGCGTGTGCCCATAGCTACACCTTGTATTTGGTGGAAATGGGAGAAGTCAAAAGATAAGTTGAAGTTGATGGTGAATCTGAATACTAGGTTGTTCATGGTAAGGTAATTTCAGGCTAGACTTAAATGAGTAGGATAAGGAAAAATTAGTCAATGGTAGAAAAACTGAAAATGGACATTTGTGGACAGAGAAACTGTTATTGTTTAACGTAAGAGTCCTTTCATCACAGAACAAAAGAAGTACATTAGCCTCGGTAGCAACGAAGTATGGATGAAACCGAGGGAATTTCTCTGATAGAGTTAAGTCTTGGTAGATAGGATAAGATTGTTATTATGGCTGAGTAATTTATTGATGACCACTCACTGGGGCCCTGGTTCCAAATCTCGCTTTAAGTTCATCGGGTTTTTAGGCTTTCATACCTTGAAATTTACCTAGTTCAATTTCCTGCAGTCTATTAAAACTTACATGATTTATTAAAATATTACCTTGTATTTTCTATTATAAAGTGACATAGAAGTTTATTGGAGTATTTAAGAACACCAGAAAGTTTTAAAAAACTGCTAGCTTGGCCAAGGTTCCGAGTGTGCTGCATTAATAGAGTTTTATTGTATACTAGAGGACCCGTGGTCCCGTTGGGCCCCCGTGGTGACGGCATGAAGTACACACGGAAGTATTAGATCAAAATGGCGATCTGAAAATGGCGATCTGAAAATGGCGACCTTAACTTGTGTATTTATATATGTATGTTCTCGACATACAGGCAAAACGGTACACGATAGTGCAACAATTTGAACGAAACTTGATATTGCACAGCGCAGGCGAATGGTGAGTAAGTTTTTGCGCTATCGTGTACCGTTTTGGCTGTATTTTGGGAACATTCTTTCTTGGAGATTCTCGAGATGTTCAGTTATTTCAAATTCTGTCTCTTCAATCCTTCTGGGCGCGTCACCGCCGAGCCCGGCAACCCTCCGCCACCTGCGCATGCATGGATACCGGGCCCGGCAACCCTCCCCCAACTGCGCAGGCACGGCTGATGGGCTCGGCAAGTGGGAGCGCACTGTGCAGGCCCGACTGCCATGTTCAAACTTGTCCCATTCATAGTATAAAGTTAATTAAAGTATATAAAGTTATTTACTTTTAAATAATAACAAAACTTGATACTGCACACCACAGGCGAATGGTGAGTAAGACGCCGCTAAGATTGTTGCGCTATATTTTTGGCTGTATTTCGGGAACATACATATGCACAAATTGAGACATTTAGTTCTATACTAGACCAAGTGGGATCCATTGGGTCCCTGTCACATGGGAGGCCGGGTCCCCCAACGCAACTCGTTCCCCCAACACAATATTCTACCACTCACCCATAGCCCCCAACTGTGCAGGGTCGACTCATTTCCCCTTATTCGCCCTCCAACATTTTAAACTTTACAAAAAATGCAATTGCACTTGCTGGGGCTGCCAGGACAGTGTCCTGGGATTGCAATATTGTAGTGGGCAGGGCTACAATCCCATTGTGACGTCATAGCTGTAACTGGTAGTCCAGATGGAAGAAATTTTTCTCAAAGTGAGATTATGTATACTATTACTAAAACTCTCATTTGACCATTTCCGGTCTGCGTTGTTTTTAAATTTGCGCAAAATTGACACCCCATAGCGCTACGATTATTCGCCACCTTACTCACCATTCTCCCATGCTGCAAGTCAAATAAGTTTTGTTCCGATCGGTGAAATAGTACAAAAGTTATGAAGGTTTAAAAATAGTAAAAACCGCCCCTTCCTGTGCAGAGTGAGTGAGTGAGCAGCCCGCGGAGAGTGTGCAGCCTGCGGACTGCTTCTGCGGCGACCAGCACAACCAGCTGGAAGCTGCTGAGTGGAACCGGAAGCCTCCGAGAGAAGCCGGGGTTGGACCGGGATCTGCTGCATGAGGCCGAAAGCTGAAGGTGTGGGGTGAGCAGAGTGCGATCCCCCCCATACCCCCCTCCCCCCTGATCCCCCTTTCCCCGGCGAACGATGGTAAGTCCCGTGGCCGCAAACCCGTGCCGGGCGATGTTAGACCCCGCTCCGTGTCCTTTAAACCCTGCGATTCCAGCGGGAGATGTTGCCGTTGCGGGAGCTCCAAAAAGCCATCTCTCACCAGGGACCTGGAGCTCCCCCATGTTTCCTTCCACCGGGCATGCAGCCAGAGCTTCCGAAGCTCCAAAGTCGGGTCACAGCCGAGCACCACCACAGCTGTCCCCGCTCTGCAGACAGTGAGCTCCGCGATGTCAGGTCCGCAGGCTCCGCGACTGGAGCCCTCAGGTTGGTCCTGGCCGGAGGCCGCCGCCGGCTCCACGATGTTAGGCCCAATGACACCGGAGACCCGACAGGGAAAAAGGCGAGTCCCCGTACAGGGAAGAGACTAACGGTTTCCCCCACATCCCCCCTTCCACCCCCCACATATACACAGCTAAAAAATAATAAAAACTAAGCTCAAGACATACATTTAACAAGACAAAAATAAAAAAAAGACGGACGACTGTAGACGAGCCGCTGCCGTTAGACACCCAAATATAACATTAATCTAAGCAAAACTTGATACACCACACCACTTGCCAATTATGAGTAAGGTGGTCCAAAAATTGCAGCATTATCGTGTTCCATGACAGACATGCACACACACAGACAAACACATACATAGAAACAAACAAGATGAGTGTTTTAGTAATATGTAGATATTATATATAGATTGTCAAGTGGCAATCCCTGAGGTTTGTTCATTCCCTATCATTGCTGGATAAACGTTTTGAACCAGTACCACTGTTTTGTATGGGAGTCAGTTTTAAACCAGACTAAATTGGACTGGCAGATTCTGTTTACTTGTAGGGTATTATTTGCAACTGGATCCAAATTGGCAGACCTCAATCAGTGTGGATCGGTAACAACATCTCCTTCTTACTACCCAGGTGCACCTCAAGGCTGGTTGCTTTGTCCGTTGTCCTAATAGCTTTACAGCCATGACTGTGCAGCTAAACACAGCTCCCATGCCATCTATAAATTCACGAAGGAGACCATGACATGCTGATGAGTCAACGTGCAGGAGAGAGAAACAACACCTGGTTGGGTGGTGCCGCACCAACAACCTCTCGCTCAACATCAACAAGACCAAGGAAGTAATCATTTACTTCAGAAAGGGGAAGTCAGGAGACCACACATCAGTTTTCATGGCAGTGCAGTGGTGATGAGAGTTACCAACTTTCAAACTCCTGGGCGATAACATCGGATGACCTATCCTGGGCTCAGTACATAAATGCAATCAGAAAAAAGGCAAGCCATTGGCTCTAGTTTCTTAGAAGTTTAAAGAGATTTGGCATGTCTCTGAATTTAGTGTGTAAGAAGGAACTGCAGGTGCTGGTTTAAACCAATGATAGACACAAAAAGCTGGAGTAACTCAGCGGGGCAGGCAGCATCTCTGGAGAGAAGGAAAAGGTGACATTTTGGGTCAAGACCCTTCTTCACTCTGTTTAGTTTAGAGATATAGCACAGTAACAGGCCCTTTGGCGCACTAGGGACAATTTACACTTATACCAAGCCAATTGACCTACAAACCTGTACGTCTTTGGAGTGTGGGTTGAAAAAACGGAAGATTTCGGGAAAAACCCATGCAATCATGGGAAGAACGTACAGACAGCACCTGTAGTCTGGATCGAACCCGGGCCTCTGGCTCTGTAAGGCAGCAACTCTACAGCCCTTAATACTTTAACATACTTTTATAGATGTACGATATAACGTTTTTTGAGTAAATGCATCATGGCCTGGTATAAGGAACCTGTTGTGATCTTAAGCCTCCTAAGGTGGGCTGCTTGGCTTGATGTGGGTCAAATGAGGAAATGAAGCAATATGAGCCCTGGTACAAGTTAAACTGCACTGAATAATTTGTAAGAGTAATAGAATAAACATAATAAAGAACAAATTAATGGCTGAGACACACCAATTAACTGATAATGTGACAATTAAAAAAAATTCTTCTGGACTGAAATGAGCAAATAAATAAAGATGATACTTGACAAGAAGTTTACATTGAAGAAGAGACAAACGTTTTTGTCTTTGCTGGACTGTAAGTTAATTCATATTTCAACCTAAATAAAAAATGAAAACTAATTATATGCATATCTACACTTTCCATTTTCAACACCATGATGGATCCTACTGTAATAACTGAGTTGTTTGAGAAAACTATGTATTGAAAAAAGAAGGAAAAAAAGTTCAAAGCCTCTATGACTGGAATTGAAACATTTCCCAAGATCAAACATGAGTCAATGAAAATAGTTTCAAAGATAAACAATGACATTTAAAAAAATAATTGCAATACCTTTCACAAAAAATATTTGAAATACTTAGCAGGTCAGGGAACATTTGTGGCTAAAGGAACAGAGTTAACATTTCAGGTTTAATTAATGTCTTTGATGTAAAGCATTAACTCCCTAGATACTGTCCAACCTACTGAATTTCCTGCATTTTCTGGAGTTTTTTCATATTTGCAGCATCTGCAATAGACAATAGACAATAGGTGCAGGAGTAGGCCACTCGGCCGTTCGAGCCAGTACCGCCATTCAATGTGATCATGGCTGATCATCCCCAATAAGTACCCCATTCCTGCCTTCTCCCCATATCCCTTTAAGAACCCTATCTAGCTCTCTCTTGAAAGCATCCAGAGAACCTGCCTCCACCGCTCTCTGAGGCAGAGAATTCCACAGACTCACTACTCTCTGTGAGAAAATGTGTTTTCTCGTCTCCGTTCTGAATGGCTTACTCCTTATTCTTAAACTGTGGCCCCTGGTTCTGGACTCCCCCCAACATCGGGAACATGTTTCCTGCCTCTAGCGTGTCCAAACCCTTAACAATCTTATATGTTTCAATGAGATATCCTCTCATCCTTCTAAACTCCAGATTGTACACGCCCAGCCACTCCATTCTCTCAGCATATGACAGCTCCACCATCCCGGGAATTAACCTTGTGAACCTACACTGCACTCCCTCAATAGCAAGAATGTCCTTCCTCGAATTGGGAGACCGAAACTGCACACAATACTCCTGGTGTGGTCTCACTAAGGCCCTGTACAACTGCAGAGGACCTCTTTGCTCCTATGCTCAACTCTTGTTATGAAGGCCAACATGCCATTCGCTTTCATCACTGCCTGCTGTACCTGCATGCTTACTTTCATTGACTGATGAACAAGGACCCCCAGTTCCCGTTGTACTTCCCCTTTTCCCAACTTGACACCATTTATCTGCCTTCCTGTTTTTGCCACCAAAGTGGATAACCTCACATTTATCCACATTAAACTGCATCTGTCATGCATCTGCCCACTCACCCAACCTGTCCAAGTCACCCTGCATTCTCATAGCATCGTCCTCACAGTTCACACTGCCACCCAGCTTCATGTCATCTGCAAATTTGCTAATGTTACTTTGAATCCCTTCATTCAAATCATTGATGTACATTGTAAATAGCTGTGGTCCCAGCACCGAGCCTTGCAGTACCCCACTAGCCATTGCCTGCCATTCTGAAAGGGACCCGTTTTATCCCTACTCTTTGTTTCCTGTCTGCCAACCACTTCTCTATCCATGTCAGCACTCTACCCCCAATACCATGTGCCCTAATTTTGCCCACTAATCTCCTATGCAGAATCTTATCAAATGCTTTCTGAAAGTCCAGGTACACTACATGCACTGGCTCTCCCTTGTCCAATTTCCTAGTTACATCTTCAAAAAATTCCAGAAGATTAGTCAAGAATGATTTCCCCTTCGTAAATCCATGCTGACTCGGACCGATCCTGTTACTGCTAACCAAATGTTCGGCTATCTCATCTTTTATAATTGGCTCCAGCATTGTCCCCACGACTGATGTCAGGCTAACTGGTCTATAATTCCCTGTTTTCTCTCTCCTGCCTTTCTTAAAAAGTGGGATAACATTAGCTACCCTTCAATCTACAGGAACTCATCCTGAGTCTGTAGAACATTGGAAAATTATCACCAATTCATCCACGATTTCTAGAGCCACTTCTTTAAGTACCCTGGGACCCTGCAGTTCTTTGAATTTCTGCATCTACAGTTCTTTGCAATATATTGCACTATCCCCACCACTCAAACAATTCCCTTTAGTGTGAGCATGTTGCCAGACATCAATTACAGGCATTTATAAAAGAAATGCACAAATTAATGGCAGAAAAGATCACTGGTTTGTTTGGACGCTTATAGCCAACAAGGAAAAAGGGGTAATTTGATTTTAAAATAGACAATAACAAGTTTAAATTATTACTTATTTTAATTTCGAAACCAATAAAAAGTAACACTGGGTCTGTTGTCTAATGGGTACCTGAACCATTAGTATCCATTTTATAGCATTGTTTAAAATCACAATTACTACCAATAATAAGTGGGCGGTACAGTGGTGCCTCAGTAGAGTTGCTACCTTACTGCACCAGAGACCTGGGTTCAGTCCTGACTACGGGTGCTGTTCGTATGGAGTTTGTTCATTCTCCCTGTGACCATCTGAGTTTTGTCCAGTTTTTCCTATGCTCCAAAGACGTGCAGGTTTGTGGTTTAATTAGCTTTAGTGTGTAGGATAAAGCCACGGTAAGGGTGATTGCTGGTCAGCATGGGTCCGGTGGGCCGAAGGGCCTGTTTTTATGCTGTAACTAACATCTAAAGTAGGTCTAAATACTTTTAGCTTTCCAAATGTATTATGTTGAAACCTCCAAGAGCTGAATGGAGATCATGCCAGTCAGTTGCAATATCAGCTTGCAATGCCGATTACATCAGATAAGACCTGCAGCTGTGAGAAATAGAGCATAAATTGATCTTCTAGTTCTAAGCACAGATAATTTGAGCATAGAAAGAAAGAGATCTCTTGCAGTTTGATGACAATCTTTTAGCATTTATCAATTTTTGAGGATGTAGACATTGCTAGAAAGGCCTGGATTTTTTACACATCTCAATTTGCCCTTAAGTTTAATGGTGTGCTCGGCCAACTTGCAGTGCCCTCCATAATGTTTGGGACAAAGACCTATCATTTATTTATTTGCCCCTGTACTCCACAATTTGTGTTTTGGGGGGGGGGACTACGTATAAACACAGCTGTAATTTCTACATGGGGGAACTATGTATACACACAGCTGTAATTTCTACATGGTGAAACCAAAATGTATAAAAATGGCCTTTAATAAAATCTGACAATGTGCACTTTAACCATATGTGATTTTTTTCTATTACAAATTTCAAATAGTGGATACAGAGGCAAATAAATAAATGATGGGTCTTTGTCCCAAACATTGTTGAGGGCACTGTAGTCAACCAGATTGGTGAGTCAGGACTTGCAAACAGACTAGACCAGAAAAATACAGCAGACTTGTTCACCTGAAGGTCATAAGAGAAGCAGATGGATTTTTAAAATCTGCCCTTTTTGTTCTCATAATTTTCCTTTCTTTTCTATCCTTTTCCTTTCTTTTTAATGGCTGATTATAAAGAATTTAAATTCACAGAGGCCAGGGTATGATTTTGTTTTAGAACTCTGGATTGTTAATCCATAACTGGATTATTAGTCACATCACCACTCGACCCAGCATTCTGAGGTGAAGCCCTTAATACAATTTGGGTGTAGTCACCAGAAAACCTGATGTGTTATTGAGTTCCTGCACACAAGGAGCCATTATATTAATCAATGGGTGTACATCAGAACCAATCTCAGTAAAGGACAGTGACAAACAAGGCTGTACCATTACCCTAAACTTGACTACATCTTTATTGCCACAAACTTGCATCTCACCTGCACAAATCTCTCATGTTAAATAGTACTAATGCTATTACTGCATTATCTGAAGCATAATTGAACCAACAACACCAGTATTGAGATTTAGTTACACTCACGATGTTACATTGGGCAGGCCGTACACTTATCCATATGTTGGACAATGGTTACTGTGGCAGATGTAAGATCGGCCTTCTTGAGAGATAATCTGTGGCAAGCAACAGGTCCGGATGGAGTCCCTTGTCGCATCCTCAGGACCTGTGCAGATCGACTGGCAGAGATATTCATAGGCATCCTTAATTTTTCACAAGGCATCGCTCCTCCATCAAGTGTTTATAGGGTGTTTAGTCCCTTGAAACTCCAGCTGGGTTCTACTTGTAGTTGGCCATACACTTTGGACCAGCTCTTCCTCCTCCCAATCACACTGGAGCTCACTGGAATATCCATCAATATGCCTATATGTGCCACTAGAAGAAAATGGTTGATGCAGTAGCTGGTGTTTTCAAGTTCAGCCATGACTATATAACCAAATAACAATTACAGCACGGAAACAGGCCATCTCGGCCCTTCAAGTCCGTGCCGAACAACTTTTTTCCCTTAGTCCCACCTGCCTGCACTCATACCATAACCCTCCATACCCTTCTCATCCATATGCCTATCCAATTTATTTTTAAATGATACCAACGAACCTGCCGCCACCACTTCCACTGGAAGCTCATTCCACACCGCTACCACTCTCTGAGTAAAGAAGTTCCCCCTCATGTTATCCCTAAACCTCTGTCCCTTAATTCTAAAGTCATGTCCTCTTGTTTGAATCTTCCCTATTCTCAAAGGGAAAAGCTTGTCCACATCAACTCTGTCTATCCCTCTCATCATTTTAAAGACCTCTATTAAGTCCCCCCTTAACCTTCTGCCTTCCAGAGAATAAAGGCCTAACTTTTTCAACCTATCTCTGTAACTTAGCTGTTGAAACCCAGGCAACATTCTAGTAAATCTCCTCTGTACCCTCTCTATTTTGTTGACATCCTTCCTATAATTGGGCGACCAAAATTGTACGCCATACTCCAGATTTGGTCTCACCAATGCCTTGTACAATTTTAACATTACATCCCAGCTTCTATACTCAATGCTCTGATTTATAAAGGCTAGCATACCAAAAGCTTTCTTTACCACCCTCTCTATATGAGATTCCACTTTCAAGGAACTATGCACGGTTATTCCCAGATCCCTCTGTTCAACTGTATTCTTCAATTCCCTACCGTTTACCATGTACGTCCTATTTTGATTTGTCTTGCCAAGGTGTAGCACCTCACATTTATCAGCATTAAACTCCATCTGCCATCTTTCAGCCCATTTTTCCAACTGGCCTAAATCACTCTGTAGACTTTGGAAATCCTCTTCATTATCCACAACACCCCCTATCTTGGTATCATCTGCATACTTACTAATCCAATTTACCACCCCTTCATCCAGATCATTGATGTACATGACAAACAACAAAGGACCCAACACAGATCCCTGAGGCACCCCACTAGTCACCTGCCTCCAACCCGACAAACAGCCATCCACCATTACCCTCTGGCTTCTCCCATTCAGCCACTGTTGAATCCATCTTGCTATTCCTGCATTTATACCCAACAGTTGAACTTTCTTAACCGACCTTCCATGAGGAACCTTGTCAAAGGCCTTACTGAAGTCCATATAGACACCATCCACTGCTTTAACCTCGTCAATTTCCCTAGTAACCTCTTCAAAAAATTCAAGAAGATTAGTCAAACATGACCTTCCAGGCATAAATCCATGTTGACTGTTCCTAATTAGACCCTCTTTATCCAGATACTTATATATATTATCTCTAAGTATCTTTTCCATTAATTTGCCCACCACTGAAGTCAAACTAACCGGTCTATAATTGCTAGGTTTACTTTTAGAACCCTTTTTAAACAATGGAACAACATGCGCAGTACGCCAATCCTCGGGGACTATTCCCGTTTCTAATGACATTTGAAATATTTCTGTCATAGCCCCGGCCATTTCTACACTAACTTCCCTCAATGTCCTAGGGAATATCCTGTCAGGACTAGAGCAATAAGGCAGCATGGTAGCATAGCTAGTAGAGCATCTGCCTTACAGTTTCAGGAACATGTTCACTCTTGACCTTGGGTGCTTTCTATGTGGAGTTTTCACATTCTCCCTATAACCAGATGGGATTCCACCGAATGCTTCAGTTTCGTCCCACATCTCAAAGATGTGCAGGTTGATAGATAATTGGCAACTATCGCCTCTAGAGTGTAGTTGAGTGGCAGAATCTGGATCAAATCTATGTGAACATGGGGTGAAGCAAATTGGAACACAATTCTGCACTCAAACTGCCAAATAAACTGGGACCACACAATTCAATTTTGCCTCATAGACCTGTCTCTCAGACAATCTTCACCGTATACATACATACTTGCACCATGTCAATGCAGGGAAATGCACATACACAATACATCCAAATTTAATAATGATGTGAGTAATTTATTTTTTTATGTGGCTTTAGGGAAGTGAGAAATGTTGACAAGGATTCCAGGAACACCTGGTGCAAGATTGTTCATTTTTGCTGCCACTTTATTCAGCAGCATGGGTGTAAGGATGACTAATCTTGGCTCCACTATGATGCCTTGTAGCCAATTATTATTCCACACATTAAAGGTTGCAAGGAGGGAGTTATCAGTTCCAACTTGTTAAATTGCATTGGAGGAGCAATTAGTCTGGGCCTGTTTCTGAACCCAAATTCAATGCGGCATTTTTGAGGTAAGCTGCCAGCACTGGGTACATACTGTTGGCAATGCATCACACGTAAAAATATTATTTATTCCCTAGCACCTCATCTCAATCATAAGAAGTCTAAATCTGGTTCTGTTCATGATGTGACCAATATGTGATATGTGACGTGTCATTTATGGGCATATGACCCCTCATTTTAAATAATTGCCCGAGTTTAATTTTAAAAAATAGATTTTTTTTCAGAAACTTTGAGCTGTTCATGCGTAGGTTCTCCGCCTGTCAAATTGGTCCAAAAATAGGCAAAACATATATCATCTTCCATCCCTTTTTTCCATAAATTAGTAATAATTTTTCATATTACCATGCTAATTTAACAGTCGCTTACAAAATAATTGTCAAGCTAGAAGATTGTGTCAAGCTGCAACCCAACCAATGTCTTTGAATATAGACACAAAATGCTGGAGTAACTTAGCAGGACAAGCGGCATCTCTGGAGAGAAGGAATCGGTGACGTTTTGGGTCGAGACCCTTCTTCAGAGTGAAAACGTCTTTTAATGTTTTTCTTAATTAATTCAGCAGTAATTGAATCTTTTATGTGACAAATTATAACTTGCCCCAAACCAATTTATTCATTAATATGTGCAGCATGTATTACCCTGCAATTTCAGGTCTGTGATTACTCTGCATTGTCTTTGTAGCCCTGGAGTCAAATACATTGTGCATCATGTTGCTAAGCATGATATATAATGAGGCTACTATAGTCATTATCAATCTCAAAACATTATTCAGAAGTTGTTTTTGAAGAAAACATTCCTTTTCTTGAAAGGTCACAGTCTTTGAAGTAAAATTGTAAATGGCAATCATAATGCATTTATTGTTTACATCACATGACATGAAGGAGTTTGTGAGTTTGCACATAACTTTGTGCTATGATGTGCGTTACAATGGAGAAATGTGATATTAGAATACATGGGGGCAACACAGGGTGAAGTGTGTGAGCCTCTTCTGCCATTCATTGAGATTCCATATGGTATTGTGCAAATTTGTGGCATTATAGATTGCATAATATAGTTAGTGAACGGACTGCTCCTCATTTCATGCTCTTGAAAGATATTTTAAACATAATGTTAAAGCTGCTTTGGCAATCAGTGTGCATGTACTTTTTGTCATGTCCTTGTTGAACGTTTGAATGGAATTTAATGCTTACTTGCATTGAAGGTTGACAAATGCAATAAAAGTGAGACTATATTGGTGCTCTTAATGTTCCACCCACTGTAAGGATCTGCTTTGAATTTTTCAGTAATATGTATTTTACTCATTTAAAAAAATCTTTTATTCTCAGCATTTGAAACACTGAATACCTATCTCTTGCCTAATCACCAAACTGCAAAATTAACAATAGTATTCTGTAATATTTTTATGAAATGCCACAACAACAAAAAACTATAATAACACCCTGCACAACATTCCCAACACTAATAACACAGTGTGAACATTTGCAGGAATGCATCCTAATTAATTAGCCTCCTTTTTCAACTTCCTTTTGTCTGGTGCCAGTTGCCATATGGAACCTCTAAAACATTAATTCATTAATAGTTCAGATCTAAGCAGGTTGAAGCAGATCATGTATATAAAATACACTTGGAAAATCTGTTTTCCCCCTCCGAAAACCGTAATTACATCCTTAAAAAGACAAGTGGATGTTGTTTCAACTTGAGGCTGTTAACATGAGGTCTTAATGGGTTTGTGACCCAGAGGCCTGTGAAGCTGGACAGACCGACAATCAACAGACGCCACACACCCCAGGCTCTGCCACTGCACCTTCAAAGCAGCGGCATGTGCCCGTCCAGTAATTTCCTCTTATATAATCTCACAATTATAATACACTCGCAGGGGCTTTTCTTTTGATATCTGCATTGGGTAAACAGTCTACAACAACGGAATCCATCAGTGTACGCAGAGGACATGACGTTTACGAAGTTCTAGATCTGCCCTTTCATAATAAGGCGGCAAATGTATCCAAAGATGCAACAAGGGGCTCCACATGTCAAATTAAGTTGATTGCTTTCTTTGGCTGTATTAGATTTATCTCACTGTTAAGACAAACATATGTATTACTCAATGTATTGCTCAAATGTATTCAGAGTTTTCAGAAATACATTCTGAAAGAATGATGCGTGCTTCAAGAATATGTTGTGTACTGCACTTTCTTTAGTTTTGCCACAATTGTGAAAAATAACACTGTGAAATTACAATGGCTTTATTTATGCTTTGCTCATTCGTATGACTAAAACAAGCGTTTTGGAGTTCAGTGTAAGCCTTTAACTGAACAGCAGATAATTTAATTTTGAGTCAACAGGCGAAGTGTTTGAATTGTGAACAGAAGTCAAAATATGGTCTTGATATTCTTAGCTGATGTCCAGACTAAGTTCTTAATGACTCAGTGGTTACCATATGTAGCAAAGAATAAACCATTTTTGACAGCATTATATGAATTTACTGTAATCATTGATATCATTCTGAAAATCAATCTCTTTGAGGAAGGAGTTTTATAATGTTTAGGAAGGAACTGCAGATGCTGGTTTAAACCAAAGAAAGACACAAAAACCTGGAGTAACTCAATTAAACTCTAACTTGCAGCAACCCTTGGGAGGTTAGGAGGGAGAGATAGATCAACTATGATTGAATGGTGGAGAAGACTTGATGGGCTGAATCGCCGAATTCTACTCCTATTCCTTATGTCCTTATGAACCCTTACATCAACAATGTCTTGTTGTGCAACCTAGAAAAATAATTATTAACGCACAAGCGTAACATTTCTACCCTATTCCATATCAGTTACCCAGTGGTCTCCTTGAGTGAGATTGGCCAATTATACACAGCTTTTGTTGTGGGTTAAAATTCTGTGGAAACTATGTCAAGATTATCGGGGGGGGGGGGGGGGGGGGGAGTTATTTTAGCCGAAGGGTAAAAACAGGCGCTAAATGGGTGTTGTGCTAATCAGAAACGCCTGTTTGAAAATCTTGATTTAGCATGCAATTTTCAGGCTAATTGATGATTATCATAATTTAAACCTGCCTGCAGGCGCTGAAGCCGACAACTGTAGGTTTGGCACTTAAGCACTGATTAGATGCAATTTTTGTGCAGCTGTGTGTAGCATGCACTGCCTGGGAGAGAAACCAACATGGAAGAAAGTCTCAAAGACCTAGAGAGAGAGCACAAGAGAGAAAGAGAGAGAGAGTGACCCTGCAGCACTTAGTGTTGTACTGGAGTAAAGAGAATGGAGGAGGGATTTTCTCTGCATATAGAACCACAGAGAAACCTTTTTGCCATGTATGTAGGAGGAAATCACCTAAGAGACAGCTATGAGCTCCACCTTGGACATAGGGCAGAGAATGACAAAAATGGTTACGGTATGATCCCACAACACAATCACGCTTGACGGTAATTGCACTATCACCAACTCCTTCCAATGCAACTTACTTCAACCACATTCTACTCACACAATCTAATTTATGCACTTCACAGTTATCATCTGACTGACTTTACCTACAGCTCTTCAGCTATGTTCAGCATTACACGGGCAGATAAACCCATCAGTGCATTAATTCATAATTACCACTCTTTCTCGTCCTTTGGTTTTCATAGATACTCAGCTATCCTTGTACATGAGTCACTGAAAAGTAATGCCCAGATTCAGCTAGCAGTTAGATATCAAATAGTATGTTACCCTAAGTGCAAGAAGATTTGTATGCAAGAGTAAAGACATGCTATGCAATGCTAAGCAATGGTAAATAGCCCTGGTGATTCTGTACCTGGAATCTTGTCTACAGGAATACATAAAGTGTTGGAGTAATTTAGCGGATCAGTCGCCATCTGTGGAAGGAATGGATACGCAATGTTTAAGGACATCGCCTGTCCATTCTCTTCACAGGTGCTGCCTGACCCGCTCAGTTAGTCCTGCAATTTTCTTTTGCTCAAGATTCGAGAGTTTGCAATTCCTTGTGAATCCATATTGTCTATGAGCGTGGTTTCCCAACCAAATGATAGAGGGAGTGAAGCAAAGGTTCATCGGTCTGATTCTTGGAATGGGCACATTGATGAGGAGAGATTAACAAAACTGGAGCAATGTACAGGTACTGTATGTGTAAGAAGGAACTGCAGATGCTAGTTTAAACCGAAGATAGATACAAAAGATAGACACAAAAAGCTGGAGTAACTCAGCAGGACAGGCAGCATCTCTGGAGAGAAGGAATGGGTGACGTTTCGGGTCGAGACCCTTCTTCAGACAGAGCTATATATTCTGGTGTTTAGAAGAATGTGAGGCGATTTCATTGAAGCATCTAAAATTCTTACGGGGCTGCACAAAGCAGATGCAGGGATAATGTTTCTCCTGGCAGTGTACAAAGAAATGGGAATTGGAGCCACAAAATGAGAGGTTAACTATTCTGGACTGAAATTAGAAGAATTTTCATAGACATAATTATGACTTTCAAAAAACAGTTAGATAGATATATGGATAGGAAGGGTTTCAAGGGAAATGGGTCAAATACAGGCAAATGGGGCTAGCCCAGAATGGCAACTTGGCATGGACAAGTTGTGCCAAAGGGCCTGTTTCTATGCTGTATAGCTCAATGTTTCTATGACTGTATGACCCTGCATAGATAATTTCAAACAGGATAGAGAGTCAATGTATTTTTCCCAGGGTAGATAGTCAGGATAGATAATTTCATACAGGGCAGATAGAATTTTTTTCCAGGGTGAAAATGTGAAATACAAGAGGGCAGTACTTTAATGTAAGAGGGGGAAAGTTTAAAGGAAATTTATGTGGCATGTTTTTTTCATAGTGGGTGTGGGGGTGGGGTGGGGGAGGGGAGGCTCCAAGGCTGGATATGCTGCCTGGGGAAATGGCTGAAACAGATATGATACCAATGTTTATGAGGCATTTAGACAAATACATTAGTATGCAGGAAGTTGAGGGATATAGACCATGATCAGGTAAATGTGAAGGTTCAATTGGCACCTTGGCCGGCATGGACATTGTGGATTGATGGGCCTATTCCTGTGTCGTAATGTTCTATGCATGTTTTGTGTTAACTTGCTGTACCAAGATAGTGGTAAATCTTTGAAGACCTGCACCAAAGAGTGTTTGGAGAATCCGTTGTTGAATTTATTCAATAGATTTTTGAACCTCATGGAGATCAATGGATATGAGGCAAGTACAGGTAAACTGAGTTATAAAGACATAAGCTCATCGAGAATACAGCATAGAATACAACCCCAATGGGTAACTGAGTCCATACTGACCATTAACCACCCATTTCTAGTAATCCTACCCCTCTTTCCCCATGTGCTCGCCCCAGATTCTACCACTGTCCTGCATATTAGGGGCAATTTACAGTGGCTTATTAACCAACCCATATGTCTTCGGGATGAGGGAGGAAGCCGGAGCATTCAGAGGAAACCCACACTGTCACAGGGTGGACATGCAAATTCCACACACATACAGCATTCAAGGTCAGCATTGTACCTGGACCTCTGGTGCTGTGAGTCAGTGGCCCTACTAGCTATGTCACTGTAGCCCATTCCATTGAGGTAAAAGATCAGCCGTGATTTTATTTAGTGATGAAACATGCACAAATTCCTTCGCTATTTTATTTATGTGGACAATATCCAGACAATGTGGATATTAGACTTAACTTCATGAGGCCATCCCATTGAGAAGGTGGAGAAAAAAGGAACTGCAGATGCTGGTTTACAAAAATGGCACAAAATGATGGAGTGACAGCAGTTTAGGGAGATCTCTGGAGAACATGGTTAGGTGATATTTTGGGTCAGGATCCTTTGAGTCAACCCTTAGAATAGTAAGATTAAATGGGAACTTACCAGTTTAAAGTTTGATCTTTATTTTATGAGGAGTTACGGTGAGCGATTATGTGAAGAACCCCCGCAGTGCGCCTGCGCGTCAATCTTCAAAGCAGCGGCGTGAAATCACAGTAACTACATTCGAAGTGATATAGTAAGACTCAGAAGACTAGAACTACCAGATGATCTTTGCGATTATGAGGACCGAGAGCGGGGGGGGGGGGGGGGGGGGGGGGGGGCGCAGTAATCGCTCACCGTAACTCCTCATAACATAAAGATCAAACTTCAAACTGGTAAGTTCTCATTTAATCTTACTATTTTACTTCGGAGTCACGTGAGTGATTCCATGAAGATTTCAAAGCTCTGTGATTTCATGCCGTAGACCCAGTTCCATACGACACACTGCTTCGGTTGACATAGGATAAACAAATAATGTATTGATCATTCTTTAAATTATACAATGAACGTTTTAACCAATAGAAGAACAGTAATAACCCCTCTCTCCCAGGGGAAATTACAAAGGAGAACTCAAACAGAACCCAAAACAGCATGCCCAAATCCTTCCTTTGCGAGGACAGGTTTATCATAAAATCATGAAAAGGTTCCTTCACTGGACCATCCTGCAGCGAGGATTTGGTCTAAAGACATGTCCTGCGCCTTTGCTGCATACGTTGACGCCACCCTGGTGGAGTGAGATGTAAACACATCAGTGTCTACTCCAGCATAATCCAAACCTGTTTCAGCCATCTAGAAATACCTTATACTGACACCTTTCTATGAGTTTTTTTGTGGCATCACTGTTTCAGAGCCTCTGAGACCCTTGGTGACCTTGATATATTGACTTGGGTGCGTAACTACACATAGTCTCAGGTCAATGGGGTATGCTTTAAAGCTTATTTTGGTTCCAGCCGTCCCTGGCCTGCTTTGTTTGATTAGATCATATACATAAAACATAATATTATCTAAGAAGAATGCATGCTGTCAAGTCGTAGCTTTTGCAATATTTGGACCCGTTGCACTGACACTAGCGCCATGAGCATGACCACTTTGTGCGTTAACTTCTGGAAGGACAGAGATGTAATTGGAGCCCATTGCCAAAGCAGTGTGAGAACTATGCTCACATCCCAGATTTCCGTGTATCTAGGTCTGGGAGGGTTTTTGTTAAAATACCTCTCATGAATCGGGCCACCAATGGTTGTTCATCTACCAGATTGCTACAGGCCTTCATAATTTCTACAGTTTTGGCCGTAGGCAAAGTCACTGACATGTTAGTTGAATCAATGATGAACCCCAAATAGTCAATCATTCTAGATGGTACTAATTTGGATTTAATTGGATGGATGAGGAACCTAACCTCTCAAACAGGTGTTTGGTAAATGAAACCGATTCCTCAGCTGCTTCCTGAGTTTTGCCTATGATCAGAAACATCAACCAAGTATGCCATTACAATGTGATTCTGAGCGACGTGTAGCCCTAATACTGGTTTCAACCATTTTGTAAATAACCTAGGGCTGAGGTTAACCCATTGGGCAAAGCTTTAAATTGCCACGGCTGTCTCATCCAACAAAATTTCAAGAATCTACAGTATTGGTGATTAATTGGTACTGAATAATATGCATCTTTCAGATTTATGTTTGCCATATAACACCCTTTTGATACCAGTTGCTTAGCAGTACTGAAAGTTTCCATTTTAAAATGTTTATACTGGACATAAGAGTTAAGTCTGGTTAGGTCCAGAATGACTCGGCACCCACCATCCTTCTTTTGCCTGGGGAATATATTGGACACAAATTGTTGAGGCTGATATGCCGTCCTTTCAATTATCCCTTTTTGGAATAATATTCCAATTTCATCATTCACCTGTCGAGTTTCTGGTCTTGAAAACCCAATACCCGACTAGGTGTATTTTGTATGGGTGGATGTACTTCTGAGATAAACTCGATTCGAGACCCCTGGATACAGTCCAGTATGAATAGATCTGATGTTATGCAGCACCATTCATCATAGAACAATTGCAACCTACCCCCGACCGGTGACTGATCTCTAGAGGATATATCCAGGACTAGTCCAGTACTTGGACCTCCATGGTTGCTGGATTCCTCGGTCTCCTGGCCCTGTTTGTTGTGTGCATTGGAGCATGCCAATGTTTTGGTCCCTAGATAAGGGACGTATCAGATATTATATATATTATATTACTGATAAGAACAGATACTACACTTGATCTTAGCCAAAAGGCCGAGGAGCGATGCATTTAGCTGGAGTCGCCCAGCTTGGTCCTTGACCTGCACCATCATCTGTAGCCCGTCTGAAAGGGTATGGTTTTTGAGGCGGCATCCTGCTCCCAGGATGAGTTTTGATGAGGCCGATTGATTTTGCCTCATCGTCCAGGTCTTTTTCTGGATATTAGAGGTCTGCATAAGGCTGTGAACCGTGGGTTGAGCGTAGGCTTGGTGGCTATTTCGTGAATAATTAATTTTCAAAATGGGCATTACACAGCAGGGCCCATATCCAGCTGTGTTTTTTGATAGTGGTGCCCTTGTACCATTTGCCCAAACACCGTTATTCCTGCTCCAAATAGTTTCAGGACTTTCTGCAGCCTCAACCCATGCGCCCTCATGATGCGCCCATTTGCCCACAGATAGCCTGGTTCACTGTGAGCACTTTGAGCGATACACAGTTAACAGGTGTCCGATATCTCTGCGAAGTTTCCTCCATTATGGAGTCCTGGAGCTGTTGAGAGGCCACATAGTTAACATTGACGGCCAGGTTTTCATCCATTGCTTCACCAGTTCCAGCCGGTATGGCAAATTTTGCGTGCCACATCCAGCACACCTGGAGCATAGCTCATGTGCTTTGGTGCATGCTCTTCTGCAGTACCACCAACTTCAGGATAAGAGTCATATATTGCCCTGGCTCTCGGGAGGTATGATGCAGCCCTTAAAAAGGCGCTGCTGTTATTGGTCTCCATGCAGACTCGTAGGCATATTGTTCTCCCTACCTGTACAGCACTTTGCTATACGGACCTCTTCTAGAGGTTGCTGCTGAAAGCTGCTGGGGAACCCTGGGGTATAAAACCCCGGCTGGAACACGTCCTGGTTGATCATTTTATCTATGATGTGTTCCATGTTGTCCTGACATCCCCAGCCTTTTTATTGGAAGGGGGGGGGAGTCTTCCTGGCCTGACTCATCAGAGTTGACAGGCCTGGACAATTTACTCTTGGCCTGCCTCCCGACAGGAGTGGCCACAGTGCTCTGAAGCACCGGAGTTGCTGCCGCTGGCTGAACTGCCGGCGGCTCTGAAGTCGGTGTCTCAAAGCTGGCGTACACCCGCTGACCGCGGCCCCGCGGGGAGGTTTTACTTTTATAGGCGACACTCTCGCCTTACTTTCTGTTAATATTTTTCTCTTTGGAAGTGTCCCTGCTGGCTCCTGCAA
Organism: Raja brachyura; assembly: GCA_963514005.1. Next base: position 141,542,997 of record OY740781.1, read on the forward strand.
CCAGCCTTACGGGACCTAGCAAACCGCAGCAAGTTTAAACCAGTTACCTGCGGGTGTTTTACTTACCGCTGGTGGAGCTGCGCTCTCCAGCCTGTCGGTGCGCCAAGCACGCCTGACGTAATGACGCGCAGGCGCACTGGCGGGGCTTCTTCACGGAATCACTCACGTGACTCCGAAGTAAAATCATAGTCTTACAGCATGGAAACAGTGACTTTGAACCAAATTGCCCATGCTGACTAAGGCACCCCATTTATACAAGTACCACCTGCCTGTGTTTGGCCCATATCCCTCTAAACTTTTCCTATCAATGTACCTGTCCAAATTTATTTTAAATTTTGTCATAGTACCTGCCTCCACTGCTTCCTCTGGCAGCTCATTCTATATACCCACCACCTGAGGGGTGTGAAAAGGTTACCCCTCAGGTTCCTATTAAATCTTTCCCTTCTCATCTTAACCCTATGTCCCCTGGTTCTTGATTCCCCTATGCTGGATAAAAGATTCTGTGCAATTACCTTATCTATTCCTCTCATGATCTGATACACCTCAATATGATCACCCCTCATCCTCCTGCACTCCTAAGAATAAAGTCCTAGCCTGCTCAACGTCTCCCTATGGCTCAGGCCCTCAAGTCCTTGAAACATCCCCGTAAATGTTCTCTGCACTCTTTCCAGCTTAACAACATCCATTCTCTAGCAGAACTATACATAATACTCCAAATGTGGCCTCACCAATGTTTTGTACAACTGTAACATAACATCCCATCTTCTATACTCAATACCTTGACTGATGAAGGCCAATGTCGTTTTAGTTTAGAGATACAGAAACAGGCCCTTAGGCCCACACCGACCAGCGATCCCCGCAGGTTCTTATAAGGCTACAGGCCGCATGGGAACCTTTAACATGCAAAGCAAGCACAGCAATAATAAAACATTATTTTTATGTCCTAGTAATAACAAATTACCCAGCCACCTAAAACAGAAGTTAGTTACAACGCCTTCTTGACCACCCTATTTACCCGTGCCTATTAATCTTTCCCCTCTCATTCTTCATTGAGAAGGTAGCATTGGTCATGATCAAAAGTAGAATGAAAGACATCATGGCAAGGAGCAGGGCAAAACTTAATTATTCTACTTCCTAGATGTGCTGCTCTCTTTGATCCCTGTCATCAAATCCATACTTTTTCCAAAGCTTCTTCTAGTCTGATCACCGATGTTTCATCTGCAGTGATCGCATGCTCCACACCCAAACCCTTCCAATTTTATCATTCTGAGGTAATGGAAGCAAATTTATTTCACTAGAGCAAGAACAGGATGGGCAACGGCCAGTGCCTTCCCAACTTCCTGTAGGAGGAATTGGAGGACCAGGAACAACACAATCCACCAATGGCTTTCACATTCAAGCATACTGGCACAGAGTCTGACAATATGGATAATTCAAAAGGTTGGTTGGAAGAAGGAATCTTATGGTGGGATATACATCAGATATGTTTAGGCAATGATCACTCATGGGAGAAGATACCCCACAAACGCCATCATATTTTCTAAGTCAGACCACACTGTCATTGTGCTGTAGAAGCATCAGATGAGAATCTTATAGGGCTATGCTTCAGAAGATGGGCGAAAATTTGGCCCCTGATTACATCTTATTGAAGCACAATTGCACATATTGATAACCAAGTACAGTGTGAATGATTCAATATTTGTAAGTGCAGTTGCCCGTCATATTTACATTGGTTCTTTTGCAAAGATTTGCAGGGTTGGGCAGTGGTGGAATTTTTTTACCACGACTTTTACAGGGATATTGTTGGAAAGAACTAAGTGCAGATGGCGGATTGCCTGCTATATCCTAAGTGGAAGGAAATAAACGTACATATATGTAGAAGTTCTGAGGTCTGTTGGTGGTTCAGATCCTATAAAATAACTCCTCAATTAACTGTTTGAAAAAGGGTCCCGACCCAAAACGTCACCCACTCTTTCTCTCCAGAGATGCTGCCTATCCCACTGAGTCACTCCAGCATTTTGTGTTTCTCTTCGGTGTAAACCAGCATCTGCAGTTCCTTACTACTCACTCCTCATTTAACGGTGCAAATTTCTTTAAAATACAACCCTACAATATGGAATCTTTTGTCCCATTATTGGATATTACAATTGGTCTTTTGAAAACTGGATTGTACCTTGGGTGTGCTTTGGGTAATGTATCATCTCAACGATTTACAGACCCCTGGATTATATAAAGATAATCCTGCTAGCTGAGAGGCTCTCAGAGTGTAAATGGTCAGCTGGTTTCGGGGAGTGTTGGAGAGTTCTCAGGCAAGTTATGAGACACGTCAGGTCATCTTGCAGTCAGCATGAAGATTATATTGTCCCTCAAAATTCAGGAGGGATGAATGGTAATCTCACAATAATCACATGGCAGCTTCTTCTTGAATAACAGATATTCATCTCTATGAGGCACTGCTGCTTGAAACACATGAAGGAAATGGAATCCTGACCTTTTTTTGAGCATCTCTAGGCTTAACTGAGGAGTTTGTATGGGTATAAATAGACACCTATTGGGTAGAAACAATGAACTGCAGATGCTGGTTAATACACAAACATTTTTGTCCAAGTCATTTATATGCATCACAAACAACAGAGGTCCCAGCACAGATCCCTGCAGAACTCCATTTGTCCTAGACTTCAAGTTAGACTGACACCTTTCCACCACAGCCCTCTGTCTTCTATGAAGTAAGTAAGTAAGTTTATTGGCCAAGAATTCACATACAAGGAATTTGCCTTGGTACTCCGCCCAAAAGTAACAACATGACATAAAGTGACAGTTACGAATGACTCAGAAAACACTAAACATTAATGAACCATTTCTGAATTTGTATGACCAAGTCACTGCGAATCCATGCATCTTAACTGTCTAGATCAAGCTACCACGAGGGACTTTATCAAATGCCTTAAGGCCCTGTCCTACCAGCATCCGACTTCATGCGATGGAGCGATCAAACTAGAAGCAGGGGGCCGCGCGGAGGTCGGGTAATTCCCTGTACAGGGCCGTTCCCACCAGCATGCGCCTGCATGCGGCAAGCGCGACCAAACTGGCAGCGAGGGCCGCGCGGAGGTCGGGTGAGTGGCGCAACGCAGCGCAAAGTGAGGCGGACTTGGAGCGAAGTCTTAAGGTAAGTTCGCCAGGACAGAGAGGGGCACACAGAGAGGGGCACAGAGGCACACACACAGAGGGCCACGGAGCCACACACATAGAGGGTCACGGAGGCACCTACAGATAGGTTCACGGAGGCACGATGTCGAGGCGGTGTGTAATGCGTCGAGGCGACTGTGAGCCGACAAGCCGTTGCTGCGCGGAATATTTGAACATAGTCAGTTTTTCGGAGCCCCGCGCGATGTCGGGACGACCTCCGCACAATTCCGCACGGCTCCGGCGATCGAAGTGGGACCGGCCCCGCGATGCCGGACAGATCAAGCGACCACGTTAGGTCGCGCTCATTGCATGGAGTTGCATGCTTGTAGGACGGGCCCTTTACTAATCAGTTACTGTCCAGGATGTTTTACGAAGGCAGTATATTTACATATTTGTTTTAGCTATGGGATCATGACATGATTAAGTTAAATCATTGCAACAGGAAAAGCAATGCATTATAGCAGACCAAGCATATGAAAAAATAAATAAACATAGCCTGAAGAACGGTCTCAACCCGAAACGTCACCCATTCCTTATCTCCAGAGATGCTGCCAGTCCCGCTGAATTACTCCAGCATTTTGGGTCCATCTTCCTGCAGCTGCAGTTCGTTCCTACACAAATAAATATAGTATTTGTGTTTAAAGCATTTTATAGTTCAACACACAGAAATTAACACACTCTCAAATTGACGAAACAGGACTGTTTCATTTCCTTGGGCTTAACGTCAGTGCAAGTCACACAAATATGCAATTAATATGCCACGGAAGCAATCACTGTTTTCATGCTAATGCAGCGAAATAGTTCACCCACACCTTATTCACGCTGCAAGTCTTTTGATCTCCTGTGCTGTGGGCATACAGGAAAGGTGGGGAAGAAAGAGATGTATAGGTGCTTATTAGACTTAAATTCCATTGCAGCAGAAATCATTTCAGCTGTCAGCTGTCCCAGCAGGCGCCTTGCTGCCGAGCTGCCTGACCCGACTGTCTCGACTTAGCTCATGTGGCATGCAGAGTCAGTGGATAGAAAAACAAAATGACTTAAGATGAGTTTTGGAAGAGGATGGGAGGTGGGAAGTGCTAGCAGGGCTTTGACACGTTTTAAATTTGTGATTAAGGGACTTTTGTGGGGGGGGGGGGGGGGGAGCGAAGGCACACAGAAATGATACAGAATGTAAACATTTGCTTCTGACACGTATTTGAATAAATCCTTTAATTTTATACATAGTGGGGAAAGTTGCAAAGTGTGCTGGGCCAAAGTGCTGGAGTAACTCAGCATGTCAGGCAGCATCTCTGGAGAACACGAATAGGTGACTTTTCAGGACAAGACCCTTCTTCAGACTCCGCTTGCTCAGAGATGTTTAATATGACACAGCTGGAAGCACTTTTATGTCAGCAGCAACAAGCAAACAATGGTATATATGGGGTATTTATAAATGACTTGCAACAAAATGATTCCTGGAAACAATTCCTGAAGGCAGAGATGCACCACACAGACATGGAAAATAAAGGTCCAACTATGTATAGAAATGCTCAGTGATAGTGGCTCTTTTTATATTTGTCACTTCTAATGGCATTTAGACACTTGATGGCCACCTGCTGACCCAAACTGTGGCAGTGTAATATTCAAGACCTTTGAGTAACCTTACCAGCCGCTCCTTCATTCCTTGATGGCATTTCACAATGAAGAAGAATGCGGATCAAAACAAGCACTAATTAACGTGCAATTATGTGCATTAAGAACTGTCTGGATCCCAAAAGAGTGTTTTGCAACCATTAGATGTAATTGTATTTTCATTCTTTTGATTTTATCATTGAGGAAACACAAAGTAAAACCTGCTGACACAATGTTTCTACACTGGATATTGTGTTTCACCAAGTAAATGCAGGGTAATATAGTGCAGACCGTTTAACTTTGCAGCGAAGAAAAGAAGAAAATCCCCAATTTTATTTTATTTCCGAGTTTTCTTTATCTTGGGCAGTGTCTCAGAATCTAAGATAGTTTGCTTCTACTCCAAGTCTATGGATTATGAGATGACTGATGAAACCAATGTGTTAGCTTCAGATTTTTGCCAGGGAGGTGCCTGGCAAGAATGGCAAGTGAGCAATTTATAAAATGGTGAGCTCCTTTTGCTTATGATAGGCTTACATTTCTCAGTGCTATCCCAGATGCTCCACATTTTTAGAAGTCAGTGGACGCATTAAACTTCTTTAAGGAGGTGTTGTCATCCTTATTACTAATCAATAAGTAATTATTACTTATTAATCTCTTAATGTGATAGAGCTCAGTCTGAAGAAGGATCTCGACCCGAAACGTCACCATTTCCTTTTCTCCAGAGATGCTGCCTGACCTGTTGAGTTAAGGGCCTGCCCCACTGTACGAGGTAATTCAAGAGTTCTCCCGAGCTTCCCCTGATTCGAACTCGGAGAATTACGGTAATAGCCGTTCGTAGGTACTCGGGGCTCTCGTAGACATTTTTCACAGTCCTGAAAAAACTTCACCAGTTTCCGCATTTCCCAAGTACCTGCCGTTAGCATTACGAGCAACTGCGGGACATCCACGAGCTACGACGTAGCTGCTACGTACATTCTACGTACTTACCATGAGTTTGATTTTTGTTAAACTCGGGTGAGCTCTTAAATTACCTCGTACAGTGGGACAAGCCCTATACTCCAGCATTTTGTGTCTATCTCGGAATAAAGTGTTTGCTTCAGGAGTCTTATGTTGCATGTGCAAAGGATGTGCCCTTCCCATTAGAGCTGGTTAGTGTAATTAGGGCCTTGGTGCAGGAATGTTGGTCTGGAAGAAGATATTAACATTGGATCACTTATCCTTCCAATGGATCTGGATTATTTTATAGAGATAGCATTGGTAGTAGCAACCAGTCATGATAGGAAGCTTGGTTATGCAATTTAAGGATTAATTAATTACGCACCCAATATACACTGTGGTTTCTGTTAGCCATTATAAGGAATTTTGGTTTTGTAATTACCCGAGACCTGCACAACTGAGATGATGTGTAAATACCTCTTGGTTCAAGTAGTTTTTCTAAGCAGTAACTGTTAACACAATCAATTGTCTGTTTGTTATTTAGAAAGATTGGAAACAAAGATGAGCCTGACCAGAGACAATGGTGTTTGAGCAATTATTCACAAGATTGGTATTCAATGGACAAAATGTAGTGTGACAGGAGTGAATATAGCAATGGAAAAATGGAGATCATTGAACAGAGACTGGAACCAGTACTTTTTCTATGGAGTAACCTATTAATTTAATCTTTAAAATCTCTGCTTTCGTGTTTCGAAAGTGATCTATCTATATGAGGGAGATGATAGTAAACAAGTTACTGTGGAGAGACAAGAAGCTACAGATGGTGGAAATTACCATGTGTAGGAAAGAACTGCAGATGCTGGTTTAAATCGGAGGTGGACACAAAATTCTGGAGTAACTCAGCGGGTTGTTGTTACCATGGTGGAAGTTACCATGATGTGCTGACCTGGATGGAACTGGAAGGTCACATGTGACTTAAGTGGCAGTAGCATTTTTGACCACTAAAGTTAATGAAATTAAGTGGGCTCCATTGAAGACCATATATGGACATAATTGAATAGGCTTTGCCTGAGGATTGCATACTTTCTTCAGGGTTGCATGAGAGATAAACAGCAAAATACAGACTGAAGACAATTTTGTCCATGTTTGAGAGTCTCCAGTGATGAAAGGCTGTAATAAAGTCAGCAATTTCCCCCTGTTGTTAAGTATAGAATTATGTCTTTAGTACACTCGATCATTTATACTGGAATTACTCGTAACCTTTCATTTTATTTTGTCCAAAAACAGTTCCAATCGTACAGTAGTATGCGGAATAAAACGATGTAGCAATATTCAATCGAGAATTTTTAATGACCCTTCCTTTCTCATTGATGTACAATATATTTAAAAGGACCTGGATGGTGAGGTTTACATCACTCAGACTAATATATTTATGTGGAGTATATGATTTGATTGGATAGCATGCAAAACAAAGCTTTTGACTGTACCTTCGTACACCTGAAATAATAAACCTAAACCTATTATGTATTTTTGAGAACTTCAAGTGCAAAGTATCTCAATATTTCCAGTTGGCTGCAATGGTTGGGGGAATAGTGGGTACAGGTGATGATGGCAATGAGAGAGGTGGAAGTGAGAAAGGGTTATTAGACTGTGGGTCATTCAGGTTCATGACCAAATTCACGGAACTACCTGAATTTTTAAGATATTGTGTAAAAATATTATATAAATCATACCTGAAACTCATCAAGACCTGCACATTTTTAAGAAATATAGAAAAATTTCTGAGTGGTAATTGCCCAACCAATGCACATTTGACATTGAGGTCGGATGCAAATTGACCAATCCCGCGCTTTGCTTTATTGTCACTAGGCAGCGAGGACCCTGGGATCATGGCTGCCTCTTAATTACATCAAAACAATAGCAAGGTTTCCAAGGAATAAAGGTAATGCTCACCTTGCTGATCATTTTGTTTTTCAATTGATTTATCTTTATAAAGTTACTCGACTAAGTGGGACACTTTGGGTCCCAGCATCACACGGGCGGGCTGGTCACCCAACGCAATATCGGGGTGGGGTTGGGGGGTGGAAAATGTCCTGCAGCTGAGGGAGGGGGACGGCTTCAGGCGGGGGCTTTCGTGGGCTGATGAGGGAGGGGGGTGTCCTGCAGCGGGGGATGGGGGCGGCTTCAGTAGGGAGCAGGAGGGGGAGCATCCTATAGCCAGGCGGAGGGCAGCGTCTTGAGGTGGGGGATGACAATGGGGGGTGGGGGGGGGGTGGTGAGCGACCTACTCATGGCCTCTGGACTCACTCACTGCCTTGGGATTAACTCATGGCCTCTGGACTGACTCACTCATGGCCTCTGGACTGACTGACTGACTCACAGCCTCTGGACTCACTCATGGCTTGTGGACTGACTGACATATGCCCGACTTTTCGAGTCACGACCGACTTTTGTAAACTGAAAACTGTAACATCCACATTGAGGAACAGCTTCTTCCTGACAGCCATCAGGCTATTAAACAAAACGAATAAGCTCTAAACTACGAAACACTATATTATTTGTACTATTTGTTATTTGTTGATCACACACACAGGCTCTCACACACACAGACTCTCACACACACAGGCTCTCACACACACAGGCTCTCACACACACAGACTCTCACACACACAGACTTTTACACAGACACACGCACCTATAGACACACACACACACACACACACACACCCACACACACACACACCCACACAGTCGCATACACACACACAGACAGACCCACACACAGTCACGCATGCACACAGTACACACACACACTCACACTCACACATCACACACAGATACACACACACAGATACACACACATCACACACAGATACACACACACACACACACACACACACACACACACACACACACACACACACACACACACACACACACACACACACACACACACAGCACCAATACTAAAATGCCAAGTAACTTAAGAACGTGGTAAGCATACTGAACTCTGTTACTAACCATATCCTCTATGTAAGAAGTTTGAAAATAAGAACACAAGTGTATCTAAACTGAATGATTCAAACGTTGGGGTGGGAGATTGCAACCTTCACGTGGTCCACCCTGTTTCGACTAATACAATCAACTTTAATTAAGCAAGGCAACTTTAATTAAGCAAGGCAACTTTAATTAGGCAAGACAACTTTAGCATTCTCAAACCGCACTTACACTTATGACAATGAACTCGACTTGACCTGATAATTGAACATAGAAAATAGACTTGATGCTAGGTTATACTAATCTCCTCTACATGCACTTAATCTACATCCTTCTATCTCCATAAGCCTATATACTAATCAAAAAGTCTTTTAAATTCCACTATTGTATTCACATCTACCACCACCCCTGGCAGTGTCCTCCAGGCACATATCACTCTCTATATAAAAAAGTTGCCCCGTACATTTATATATTACTAAAACTCTCATCTTGTTTGTTTGTATGCGTGTGAGGATGTGTGTGAGTATGTGTGATCCTGAAACTATGCCAAAATGGTATACGATAGTACTACAATCTTTGGCCCATCTTACTCACCATTGTTCTATGGTGCACTGTGGTGTACTGTGGCAAGTTTTGTTCAGATTGATGGTATATTTTACAAGTTATTAACTTTTTAAACTTTACAAAAACCACATTGACAAAAATCACTTCCATCTGCACTGTTCGTTAGCAGCGTATGACATCACAATGGAATCGCGAATCTCATTTACATAAAAACGTTTCCATAACGGGGGGGAGGGGGGGAGGGAGGTTTCATTTGAAAAAAAACATAGTGATTTTCTGTGTTGGTGGGTGGGATAGGGGGAAGGTTTCCATTTACATTAAAAATATTGGAAACAAACTCCCATTTTAAAAGAAAATTGTTATTTTCATTGTTGGGGGGAGGGGGGATAGGAGAGAGGGATAAGAGGGAGGTTTGAAAAAAAATTACGATTTTCATTATGCGGAGATGGGATAGGGGGGAAGTTTCCACTTACATAAATAATAGCGGGAAAACACATTTTAAAAATAAAAACATCGCGATTTTCATAGTGAGGGTGTGGGATGGGGGGAGGTTTCCATTTACATAAAAAATTGCGGGGAAAAAAATCCATTAAAAAAAACCCATCGTTATTTTCATCGTGGGGAGGTTTCATTTAGAAAAAAACATGCAATTTTAATTGACTGAGCATAGGGGAAAGAGGGAGGGATAGGTGAAGGAGGCAGTGGGGGGGAGAGGAGGAGAGAGGAAAGAGGAGGGAGGGAGGGAAGTCTTATAGAACTGCACCGTGATTTCATGACTCTAATATTTAATGAATGAGGGGGAATGAGGGATGAGGGGGAATGGAGTGAAAGTGATCATCTTACATTTTTTACTACCATTTATACTTGTGTTTCCATTTTCAGGGAGCTATGGACTTGGATCACAAGAACCCCCCGTACATCAATTAAGGGTCACCATTAATCGCATACAATAGACAATAGACAATAGATAATAGGTGCAGGAGTAGACCATTCAGCCCTTCGAGCCAGCACCGTCATTTAATGTGATCATGGCTGCTCATCCACAATCAGTACCCCGTTCCTGCCTTCTCCCCATATCCCCTGACTATGCTTTCTTTAAGAGCCCTATCTAGCTCTCTCTTGAAAGTATCCAGAGAACCGGCCTCCACCGTACTCTGAGGCAGAGAATTCCACAGACTCACAACTCTCAGTGTGAAAAAGTGTTTCCTCATCTCCGTTCTAAATGGCTTACCCCTTATTCTTAAACAGTGACCCCTGGCCCTGGACTCCCTCAACATCGGGAACATCTTTCCTGCCCTTAATAATCTTATATGTTTCAATAAGATCCCCTCTCATCCTTCTAAATTCCAGAGTATACAAGCCCAGCCACTCAATTCTCTCAGCATATGACAATTCCGCCATACATCAGGAAGATGGTTTGTGTCCTCCTTAGTTAAGAAGGATCCAAGGTACCTGTTCAACTCATCTTCCATTTCCTTGTTCCCTAAAATAAATTCACCCTTTTCAGTCTTCAAGGGTCTAACTTTGGTCTTAACTAATTTTTTGCTCTCCACATACCTAAAGAAGCTGTTACTATCCTCCTTTATATTCTTTGCTAGCTTACCTTCGTACCTCAATTTTTCTCCCCGTATTGCCTTTTCAGTTATCTTCTGTTGCCCTTTAAACATTACCCAATCCTCTGGCTTCCCGCTCATCTTTGCTATGTTGTACTTCTTCTCTTTTATATATATACTGTCCCTGACTTCCCTGGTCAGCCACAGTCGCCCCTTACTCCCCTTGGAATCTTTCTTCCTCTTTGGAATGAACTGATCCTGCCTGTATTATTCCCAGAAATACCTGCCATTGTTGTTCCAATGTCATCCCTGCTAGGGTATCTTTCCAGTCAACTTTGGCCAGCTCCTCCCTCATGGCTCCATAGTCCCCTTTGTTGAACTGTACTACTGACAGCTCTGATTTACTGTTCTCCCTCTCAAATTGTATATTAAAACTTATCATATTAACGCCACCACCTCCTAATGGCTCCTTTCCCTTATCAAATCTGGTTCATTGTACAACACTAAATCCAGAGTTGCCTTTTCCCTGGTAGGCTCTAGTACAAGCTGCTCTAAGAATCCATCTTGGAGGCACTCCACAAACTCCCTTTCTTGGTGTCCTGTACCAACCTGATTTACCCAGTCTACCTGCATGTTGAAATCCCCCATAGCAATCGCAATATTACCTTTACGACATGATAATTTTAACTCTTGATTCAATTTGCATCCTATTTCCAGACTACTGTTTGGGGGCCTGTAGATAAGTCCCATTAGGGTATTTTTACCCTTACAATTCCTCAGTTCTATCCATACTGACTCTGCATCTCCCCTCTCGGGCCTGAATTTCATTCTTCACCAACAGAGCTACCCCACCTCCTCTGCCCACCTGCCTGTCTTTTCGATACTTTCCCCTTCCATTCGACCTTCCAAAGTGCAACACTTCACACTTGCTCAGATCTGAGAGAGTTTTATTGTCATGTGTCCCAGATAGGACAATGAAATTCTTACATGCAGCAGCACAACAGAATATGTAAACATAATACAAAACGGAAGATAAAAGTTCAGTGTGTCTATAGACCATGGACCATATATACACAATAAATGAACAGATACAGTGCAATAATAATAATAATAATAATAATAATAATAGACTGCTATTGTTCAGAGCTTATCTGATGTCATAGAAACATAGAAATATAGAAAATAAGTGCAGGAGTAGGCCATTCGGCCCTTCGAGCCTGCACCGCCATTCAAGATAATCATGGCTGATCATTCAACTCAGTATCCTGTACCTGCCTTCTCTCCATACCCCCTGATCCCTTTAACCACAAGGGCCACATCTAACTCCCTCTTAAATATAGCCAATGAACTGGCCTCAACTACCTCCTGGGAGAGAATTCCAGAGACTCACCACTCTGTGTGAAAAATATTTTCTTAATCTCGGTAATTCCTAAAGGAATCCCCCCTTATCCTTAAACTGTGACCCCTTGTTCTGGACCTCCCCAACAATCTTCCTGCATCTAGCCTGTCCAACCCCTTAAGAATTTTGTAAGTTTCTATAAGATCCCCCCTCAATTTTCTAAATTCTAGCGAGTACAAGCCGAGTCTATCCAGTCTTTCCTCATATAAAAGTCCTGACATCCCAAGAATCAGTCTGGTGAACCTTCTCTGTTCCCCCTCTAGTCATGTTTAATAGCTGTGGGGAAGGCTGTTCCTGAACCTGGATGTTCCAGATTTCAAGCTCCTGTACCTTCTTCCCGATGACCAGGATGGTGTGGGTCTTTGATGATGTTGGCAGCCTTTTTGAGGCAGCGACTGCGATAGATCTCTTCGATGGTGGGGAGGTCAGAGCCGGTGATGGACTGGGCAGTGTTCACAACTTCCTGCAGTCTTTTCCGCTCCTGGACATTCAAGTTGCTAACCCAGGCCACTATGCAGCCAGTCAGTATACCATCGTCCATTGATATAAACGGGATTGTGGGTCCCTATCCTTCACCTTCCACTGTCCTTTCCAATCAGTTCCTTGATTTTACTGGTGTTGAGAGCCAGGTTGTTGTACTGGAAACATTTGGTCAATCGGTCGATCTCACTTCTATACTCTGACTCATCACCATCTGTGATTCGTCCCACAACAGTGGTGTCATCGACAAAATTGATGATGGAGTTCGCGCTATGTCCAGCTACACAGTCATGAGTATAGAGTGAGTACTTGACAACCTTCATCATGGTCTGCAGCTCCATCAATTTTGTTGTCCGGAAATGTAATAACCATCCCATCTACATTTATGTCCAAATAATTTGTATATTACAGGCACACCCCGACATATGTAATCGGCGATGTACACTCATGTAAGCAATTCTGAAAGCCCACTGAAACCCATGTGGTCTCCCCCTTGGAGTTCCCACATGGTCACTGTATCTGAATTCCCATGTGGTCTCCGTGTCAAGTAGTAAATTTAAGCGTGCACAGTAGCACTTCCATTTTAGACTTACGTAACTTACACAAGAGTCTACACAAAGTAACCCTTTCATAAGTCGGGGAGTGTCTGTACATAAACAGAGTCCCAGCACAGATCCATTTGTGGCCATAGAACTCCAGCCAGAATAACACCCTTCCAACACAAACCTCTGTCTTTTATGTGTCAGCCAGTTTTTAAACCCCATGACCAGGTCACCATAGATCTCATGCATCTTATTCTTCTGGATCAGCCTTCCATGATTTTGTGTTCTGAGACTGTTTCCCTCTACATGGTAGGAGGTATGGAAGGCAGTGGTATCCAATTCTAATGATGGGCCACTGACCTGAATTATTAACTGCGTCACTCCAGAAATGCTGCTTCCCAGCATTTTCTGGGTTTTTTCAATGCTGTCCTTCCTTCATGTAGCTTTGGAAGAATTCTTCATTCGCTGAATTGCTTTTGCACTTTGGAAGATCGAATGTAAGGGGAATGTATACGTACATGTAAAGTAGTCTTTCTTCTCCCACGCCCAAGAGACGGAAGAGTTGCTGGCTACACATTGCTTTTCTAGATGAGCTAATACTCGGCACCTGCAAGGGTAACTCGGGAGGCAGATTGGGCTCTGAGTATCGAGCAGGACTTGGGTAGTGAGTCCTGGGCCCTGCCGTGGTACACCCTAAAGGCTTTTGAAAATGATGATGCAAATTGCATCAGGTCCCTCTTCTCAACATGTCCGTGCTCCGACAACAGTGAGTCGAGCATTGGAGTGTGGGCTCAACTACCAGCGCATCTGACCTCCTGCTCTGCTGCGGAACCTCACATTCAGCTGAGCATGTGTGGTAGCCCAAGATGAGCTGAGTTGCTTAAGGTTAACAGCTGTCATCACTCCTTTATAGTCTATATTGTTTCTATTTAGTTCTATCTCTCTTGCTTTCCCCTCTGCTCCAATTCTCTGCGTAAAACTCTGTCATCTCTCACTTTAAAAAAATTCTCTGCCAGGTTATCAATGTGAAACTTTAGCTCTGTATCTCGCTTTGCTGTCACTCCCTAACCAGTTGAGTGCTTCCAGCATTCTGTGGTTATTTGAGCCTTAGCTGAACAGAAGTACCAGTCCTGATTGTAAACGGGGTGATATTTTACATGACTTGAATTGAACCAGCTTGTAAGTGAAGCACAACATATTGGAGCTACTAGGATGTGTTGATTATCAGAAGTTGACTTTCCATCTCTTGGAACCTTAACTGACGAAAACAGAATTTCTGACATTCTGTGAAATTATGCCATGAGTTTCTTGAGGAACTGCAACACTTTGGAATCCCAGAGGAGCCAATACATTTTGTAGCAGTCACGGAATGGGGACTAATTTCAATCTAATTAGACATGTGTGAGTGTGGTTTTAGGAGAGGCATTTACTTGAAGTATTTGTTTGAGGGATCTGACTTCAATGCAGCTTGTTTAAACCACTGGCAGATGACTTACAACAGCTGACAACAGATTGCATATATACGGTATATACACATTAAAAACATTTTCCTGCAAGTGGATATCTTTACAGAGAAAAAAAAATAAACTTCAACAGTAATGTGGTCAGAATCTGTGATTACTGCAAAGAGGCTCCCTTGCCGACTGACAGAACAAAATACTATGCTTTTCAGCAAATATAAAACAATATTTTCTAAAAATTACATCTGAGCTCTTAGGACTGGAGTTTTCTCAGGGATAATTGTATCACTCGAAAGGGTTGGCAAGACTTCTGCCTACCATCCTGACTCATGTCCTCAGAGGCCCCATCTGAAAGAAAGGATTTTCTGATAAAAATCTTTAAATTGGGATGACCTGCGCTGACAGATCACAGAGTCTATTATCTTTCAGCTGCTTCACTGCAAGCAAGTCTGGATTTACATGGGTCACTGTGAATATAGGATATGTAGACTATGGATGGTAACATATCCCTCTCTTGGTTCCTCAATGGACTCCATTCCTATGCTGTACAGGCCTCATTTACGATTGGATATCCATTCATTTGAATGGCGCTTTTTGACTTGAAATTTATGATGTAAGTTATCAATTTACTTCTGACTTATTTTGTCATTATTATAAATGTATGATTCTAATGTTTCTTTAATTAGTGTTTTTTGCATTATAGTACATTTAAAACAAATCTAACATATCCATTGTTTTGGAGACATTTGGAGACATTTAAAACTTAAATTTACAGTCCCAGCTTTGATAGGGGAAATAGCTCTGTACCTACCTTGCCTCCATGAGGATCTGGACATGGAGGGTCAGAGCAATTGGCCCCTGCACTGGGCCCAGGAATACAAGGGTAGGGGCTGTGGGTAGTGAGCTGAACCTAGGTTAACTCACAACAAGGTTGACATACAACAACAAAAAGACAGGTATTATCACCATGTGTAAGAAACATTTGGACAGGTACATGGATAGGATGGGTTTAGAGGGATATGGGCCGAATGCAGGCAGGTGGGAATAGTGTAGATGGGACTGTTGGTCGGTGTGAACAAGTTGGGCCGAAGGGCCAGTTTCAATGCTGTATGCCTCTATGACTCTATCGTAGGCATTAAATCTGACCTTGTTTTCAGTTTTGTCGTTTAGTTGATAGCAGTATGCTGGGTTAACTATTTTGATGCTGTTAATAATGTCATATGGACATAAAGAATGGAATCAGGTTCTTCAGCCCAATGACTCAGGCTGACCATCAAACCACCTAATCCTACGGTAATACCATTTTTAAAATTACATTTTCTCATTAATTTCTTCCAGATTCTACCATTCACCGACTACATGAGGCATTTAAGAGCGGCCAATTAATCTATCAACCACATGTCCATAGGATATGTAGGAAATCCATATGTTCATATGGAGAATATATAAAGCCTACACAGGCAACTCCTGAGGTCAGGATTGAACCAGGCTCCCGGTGCAGAGAGATGGTGACTCTATATTAACTGTGCTGGTGTGTCTCATGATTGTATTCATCTCCAAGAATACTGTGTCAATCTGAAATGCAGAAACCTACACAGTTTCTTCATAGCTCTGAACTCTGTCACAGGGCTCTGATTCTTCTCTGCACTGTATCTGGTATTTGAATATTTCTCCTTCTCTTGGAGGCCAGTGCAGGACTCAACATTCAATATGAAATCTGATCAGAAAACTCTGAATTTTGATCATTATCTTCAATGACGTGTTTTGACAACATTTGGACTTCATTTTGGTTCTGTTGATTGCAGCTCCGCATTGGTAAAACTTGTTAAATGTCGAACTTACAGAAGATCCCAAAATCACTTTCAGGTTTCTCCGTAGCTGGATCAACTTGGAGCGTTCATGTCAACTATTGTTCTTCATTCCTATGTCGAATGCTTTATGTGTGTTTGTGTTAAATTTAATCTGACATTTTTCATATTTTATCCAACTTATTTTGTAGTCTTTGAGACCCCTCATTTGGCATATTCTGCAAATGTGACCACTTTCATTGAGCCCATCTCATTTATATAAATTAGAAGCAGTAGTGCTCCTGGTACTGAACCCTCAGGCACCCCATTCAGGACTGTCTACGCCAACGTGCTTCATATAATGACCAACAGCAGATGTTGACCCTTATTGATAGGCGAGGCGCAGCTATACAGTGTGTTGTTATGGCAATGCAACATCTTTAAATTATCTCAAAGTTATTACAATCGCAAGTACAATTTCAAGCATACAAACTGGCATATAAAAAAGATGTAGCACCATCACAAGAATTTGCAGTATTTTATAATCAAATCAAACGTTAATCGAAAGATGGAGTAGGAAAGAATTGCAGATGCTGGCAGTTACTCCAGCATTTTATGTCGATCTTCAGTTTTATAATGTTGTTTTGAATGACATTACTTCAAGTAATAAGGTGACTGAATTTAGTACTTTAGTACAGCGTAGCATCTATTAATCTAAAGATAGGCTCAAAGTTCTGGAGTAATTCAGCGGATCAGGCAGCATCTCTGGAGAAAATGGATACATGACATTTGGCGCCAGGACCCTTCTTTAGACTCAATGTTGCAGTTCCTTTTTATTAAAGATATTAATCTAGTTGAGTTATCCTCATTCATGATTGTGGCAGACGGCAGAAAGAAACCGCACTGGTAAGTGAGATGGTGGATCACCTCCCCCGTCCTCTGAGGCATTTCGGGTGCATCGAGGATGGCTGCGGGAGGCTGCCTGCCTCGTAGAATCAGAGTCAGAGTGGTGACCACTAGGGGCGCTGCATTGAAAGCGCCTCTGCCTACAGCCTGTCCGTTTTTTCCCCATCTTTTTTTAATTTTAGTTTGTCTAAATTGTTTGTTTTGGGGGTCACTTTAGCTTTTATTTGCGGGGGAAGGTAAGGGGGAAACTGTTTCCCTGTCGCTTCCTGGCAGGGACACGACTATTTCTCCGAGTCGCGTCCTCGCCCCCCTCCTCGCTGCCTACCACCTGGATTGGAGCGGCCTTTCCTGCCGGGGACCGGGAACCATACCAGAGCTGCAACAGTGGCGGCGCAGCGCTGAATTCACTGCGGAGCCGGCGATGCCTAACCGGATCGCCGTTTCGAGCTCCGGAACGTTGGGCCTGCAGCGTCGACATTATGGAGCTGTGGGTTGAGAAGCTCACAACGCGGGCGGCGCCAACCGACATCGCGGAGTCCTGGGGCCCTTTGCCGAGGGCCGCCAGCGGGAGTCTCCACCCGGCGCGGCCTGGGAACGTCGGGAGCTGCGGACTCTGGTAGGAAGCAGCTGTTTTGGAGGTCCAAGCCGCCGAGGTTGGCCTACAGTCATGATTTCGGACTTACATCATCCCGGCGAGCGGGCCTGAGCGGCGGGCTGCCCGTAGCGGCGACTGCGGAGGGCTCCGGAGGCCCCGACCACGGGTGAACATCGAGGAAGAGACTGACTTTGATGCCTTCCCTCACAGTGGAAACTTTCTATTCTGCTGTGGGGGGATGTTTTATGTTTAAATCTATTGTGTGTAGCGTTCTTTATTTTAGTGTATGGCTGTATGGTGATTCATTTCACTGTGCCATCTGGCATGTGTGACAAATAAATGTATCTTGTATCTTGTATCTTGTCTGTGGAGTCAAGGGACGACATGTTCACAGGTCGATATGTCCAGGCCGGAGTGTCCATGGGGCGTTGAAGGCTCTGGAGAAGCTGGGGAATTGATTGGATCAGGTGCCGCTGGAGGCCCCACAGAGGTCAGACAAGCACAGGGTTCCGACGTGACCTGCGGCAGCATGTAAAGGCACACTGACAACATCACCAGGCCAGGCTGGCACCTGCAACTCCACCCAATTCCGTCACCTGGCCAATGGACCTTTATGGCCAAGTTAAGATTCTAAAATTCTTAAGAACTTTGAAACTGGAAGATAGCGACTGTTGTGTGCTACCTCATGTACAAGAGTGCAATCTAATATTCTTACAGTCTTGTACTTAAATATGATTCTGTTCATATTTCGTAAAATTTTCACTGAATTGTGTGCAATCGAGGGATTTCATTATAGCTAGGTCCATGTGACAATAAAGTATCATTCTTCATAAAGTACACTGGTCTAGATCACACGTCGACATTTGCTATTCAACACATAGGATTACACTTCATATGAACTGCATTATAGGTGGAGGGCTGTTGTGTGATATAGGGGTTTATGTATAGGCACATCCTTTTAGAAGGAGGAACAACAACCAAGTGCTGATGGAAAATCTACCCACTGACTATGGAAAACCCACTGAGATATGCTGCTTAAATTGGTAAGGAAATATCCTGATTTAATCCCTAGGATTGCAAACAGTAAGGACAAGAAAAAGCCATGAAACTTATATTTGTATACCACCAACCAATTTTATCCACTCTAAAGCCTTCCACTTCTTCCCATCTCATTTCAAATGACATGTGGTTGATTCAGTCAAAAGATGGGTGATCATAAAGGATTGGCAGGACCAAGCCTCTTAATTACTACATAGAGTATTTTACTTTTACCTTCCATTTGCTGTAATTGATCAGTTTTATATTCATCTTTTTCAAGGTTCGTAAATAACCTTGTCTTTGAAATGATGGTCTGCAGTGTGGTCACCTTCAGTGAAAAGTAAAATAACTGGATGCTCATCGGTTTTACCTCTTCCCCTCAGACCCATTAGCCAGAGCTATCAGTGTTGACTGGAGAGCACAATGTGAGTCACAGATTGGTTGCATGAATCATGGGAAGTGTTGTTCCCCTCCTGCACTTTTATGTCATTTTTTGTGCATTATCTGCCTTATGTTGTCCTTCTCAGTTAATAATCATACTTAACACAATCAAATATTTCTGCAACTCTGGATGAATTATAGACCCAACACAATAAGTGACTCAATATAGTTGGATAAACTCTGGTTAGGATTATTGATGCTCCTTTTATGTGCACCTTCTCCAAAGCAATACTTTTATTCCTGAATCTGGAAACCCAAACTGTACACAATACTTAAAACAAGATCTTACCAAACCAAACTTGGAAAACTAAATTTTGTAATGAAATATTTCTGCACTGTATTGCATGTACCAACTTGCATCGCTTATGGAATCCTGGACATAATGTTGAAACTTTGAAGGAAATACCTTTGATTGTTCTTAAATGTTATTCCCTCTCAGTATATCAAAATCATCCACTGATATTATTCATGATATTATAATGTGTGCCTAATTGGGTATCTATATGTTTGTCTTTATGAACATCTCGTTGACTCAGATTCTCTCAACAACAGGCGTTTTTTGACGTTAATGATTTCCAACATTTCATTTTCTTATTTCAGATTTTCAGCATTTGTTCTAATTTGCTGTTGCTACATTAAATACAACTTTTATTTCCTTAAGATAGACACAAAGATAGATAGACCAATGGAGTACCTCAACAGGTCAGGCAGTATCTCTGGATTCAGGTCGAGACCCTTCTTCAGACTTAATTTTTTTGTTATGACAGGACCTCTTAAAAGTTATTTCGCCCACAAATGGGGTTTCACCTCCTTTTGATGTGCTTAGCCATTGTTGCACTTAGTTTTCCACTGCAAAGAATCAGAGATTGGTCAAAGTAATAATAGCATTAAGGTGGTTTTCACCATTAATCATGTACTGAAATGGAACATGCACATTTCCTAATGAGAGCTGCAGAAAGCCATTGTCTTTGCTTTGTCTTCAGCTGGCTGTGAGGGATAGAAGGCACAACAAAGGATGTACTTCCTACGGCAGCTGAGGAAGCACAATCTGCCACAGGCAATGATGGTCCAATTCTACACGGCCATCATAGAGTCTGTTCTCACCTTCACCATTATGGTCTGGTTTGGCTCAGCCACCAAGCACGACACCTGGAGGCTGCAGCGAATCGTCCGATCAGCAGAGAAGGTTATTGGCTGCAACCTTCCCTCCATTGATGAACTGTACACTGCAAGGGCCAGGAAGCGAGCAGGCAAGATCATCTCTGACCCCTCTCACCCTGGCCACAAACGCTTTGAATCACTTCCCTCTGGAAGGCTACTCCGGACTGTCAAAGCTGCCACAACCAGACATAAAAACAGTTTTTATCCACGAGTAGTTGCTCTACTCAACAGCCAAATATCTGTAGCTTCCCTTTGATCTGGTATTTTGTTGGTTCACATGCTTAATAAATAGTTTTTTATCATTAATGTTTTATTATTATAAATGTTTAGTGTTTTCTGAGTCATTCGTAACTGTCACTGTATGTCATGTTGTTACTTGTGGGCGGAGCACCAAGGCAAATTCCTTTATGTGAATACTTGGCCAATAAACTTACTTACTTACTCACTTACTTACTTACTTACTTACTTATTTGTTGGACTTTAAAGGGCTCTACCCAGGGCAACCGCAGATTAGATGCAAAAAGCCTACCACAAGATAGATGGAAAAAGGAGACACAATGATCGTTGGTGTATGTCACCATTCCCCATGCAATATGTTGCCTTTATGGTTTCTTATCGCACAAGTGATCCAATACTACTACAGGATGCACAGTGAGACAGTGATTGCAGCATGAAGCTTTGAAATGAATAAAATAAAAATCATTCTAAGTAATGAGAGAACAGGAAAAAAACGCAACTTGGTCTGCATTGATGAGTTGGGCCAGAGGGCCTGTTTCCATGCCATATGGCTATTAACTCTATGACTATGATTCTAATATTGTTTGACAAGTAAAATGTAAGTTCTGCCAATGTTTTAATCAATACATGAATATCAGAATAGAAACATTTTACCATGCACCTCATTGTGGATTTCAATATGAAATGCTCCTTGTTTTTATGTGACTCTTCAATGAAAATTGTAGCTTTCACTTTGAGTTCCGATTTATGTTATTGGAAGTAGAAATTGGCATTGTATGAACAATAACGCTATTAGCTGTGTACCTAATGTCAGAAGAAATTAAACTGTGTTACTATGAATTGTACAAGGGCTAGGTCCCATTTGTTGAGTGGGATGTGACCCTGAAACAATGACTACTGTAATCAAATAGTAAGATTAAACAAGAACTTACCAGTTTGAAGTTTGATCTTTATTTTATGAGGAGTTGCGATGAGGGATTTCGTGAAGATCCCGCCAGCATGCATGCGCGACATTCTTCAAAGCAGCGGTGTGGAATCACAGATAACGACAATGACTGAAGATAGTAAGATTAAAGAACTTGAATATAACAGTTGACCTTTTGATAGAGGGTTGGGAGCGGAGGGCACAAAATCCCTCATCGCAACTCTTCATAAAATAAAGATCAAACTTCAAACTGGTAAGTTCTTGTTTAATCTTACTATTTTACTTCGAAGTCACGCGAAGATTTCAAAGCTCTGGACGACGTCCATGCTGTCACACTGCAGCAATACTGATGGAGGAACTTTGTTAATGCATTCCAGACTGAACAGGCTGAAAAAGTAATGAGTATTTATTAATACAAATAATAACAAAAAAACCCTAACTCGGGGACATATTAAACTACGGAGCGGCTCTCAGCACAGCTTCCGCAAACGTTGCGGGGGCGGCCACCGGCTTATTGTAGAAGCGCTGGAAAGTGGTCTCACTGGCCTGGCCCGCAGTAGCGAGGACTTGGTCCATGGGCACCTCCATGGTCCTCGCCGCTGATGTGGATGCAGCCCTGGTAGAATGAGATTTTAAAATGTTAGTGTCTATACCTGCTGCACCCAACACCACCCTGAGCCACCTGGCGATAGTCTGCACAGTCAGCCGGTGATGTGGTTTCGTGTGGCTGATGAGGAGTCCCTGCTCCATCTTCCGGATGGTGCATGTAGTCTTGTTATAATACCGGAGATGGGTGGCTATGCAGAGGGTGGCATCAGTGGGGTACGCCCGGAATTCCAGCTGCAGCCCTGTAGATCCTGGTCTATGCTGCTTAAGTAACTCTTCTATGAAGAAGGTTACTTTTTCAGGGGTCGAGACCATCCTGTCGAGACGAAGTTTTTGTAAGGTCTGTACCCACTGTGCTGTGGTCAGTGCCATCAACATCACCACTTTGAGGGTGAGTCTATCGAGCGGTAACCCTACATCCCAGGTGATGTTGTATCTGGGTCGTGGAGGGTTAGTATTAAACATCCCTCATAAATTTGGACACCAATTGGTGTGAGCCCACACCAATGTTGAGGTTTGAGGATAGCGCACTCCTGGCGCTATTGATGGCACTGTAGCTGAGACCCTCATCGTAATGAAGGCCTGCGAGGAATTCCAGGACATCAGGAATCGTGGCAGAGTTGTTGGTCGTATTGGTTCGTGTGCAGTAGGCCTCCCACTTCCTGATCTGGGTGAGGTACTGCTTTCTTGTAGATGCCCTGCACGATGCTGTGATGAGGTCCATGGTCCTGGGTGATATACCAGCCTCCAAAAGCGGCCTCCTTAGAACCTGCAAGCCAACAGGTTTAAGTGACCATGGCACGGGTGAATTTCCCCAGTAATGGGGTTTGTGATCAAATTGGGGTTTTTCTGAATTTGTACCCACGGATTTTTTAACATATGGAAGACCACCAGGTGCAATGGTTGTGTAGGCCAGTCGGGTATGATCAGTATGCCTGAAGCAGAATCCAGTTCAATTTTCTGCAATACCCGACTGATGAGGCAGAATGGTGGAAATGCGTAGCAGAACCATTTCCCCCAATGGAGAGAAAATGCATCCATTGCAGATAATGATGGGCTTGTAACAGTCACTAATATTGTTAGCCCACCATTGTAGCTCAATTTTGGCCTTGATCGGCAGCTGCATAGGTCTGTCAAAATGTCCAGCATTTGATTTTAATGCTGAAATTTTTGCTCTTTGCAAATTTTGATAATGTAATGGTCCAAATTGCGCAGCTGGAAATGCAGCTACTAGTATCCCTATTACCTTAGCAGCATGTCTGATGGTCGGCACCCTGGCGCAAGCAAGGCTGTTGCATGCCTCTTTAATGTCTAATACTTTTCCAGCTGGGATAGTGACAATCATTTGATTGGTGTTAATAGTGAATCCCAGATAGTCCATGACCTGAGATGGGATGAACTTGGATTTGTCTGGATAGATGACAAACTCAAATTTCTCGAATAATGATATGGTAGCTGTAACTGCCAGCTCAGCCAATTCAAGGGTTTTCCCCACTATTAATATATCATCCAAGTATGCCATGACGATATAATTTTGTTGTCTGAGGGACGCCAAAATAGGTTTGATAATTTTTGTAAATAGCCTAGGTGCTGTTGTAATTCCATTGGGTAAGGCTTTATACTGCCATAATTGACCCTACCAGCAAATTTCAGGAATTTCCTGTGATGCTCTATGATAGGAACTGTATAGTGTGCATCTTTTAAATCAATGCAGGCCATAAAGTACCCTTGAGTAATCAACTGTTTAGCCGTTTCAAACGACTCCATTTTGAAATGGGTTTGTTGTACAAAAGTATTCAAATTGGTTAGGTCTATGATAATCCGACATCCACCATCTTTTTTAGTTTTTGTAAAGATGTTGGACACAAACTCTAAAGGTTCATGTGTCGTTTTCTCTATCACCCCTTTGGCTTCTAGCCTTAAAATTTCTACATGTCCTTCCTCTATCTCTTTTTGAGAGAGCGCAAACTTGCGATGAGGTACATGCTGTGTAGGGGGAAGTTTCCCATTAATAAACTCTATTACATAACCCTGAATACTTTGTAGAATAAAGGGATCTGAGGTTACCGCACCCCATGCACCCCAAAATTCCCGCAACCGTCCTCCCACTTGTGAAGTTACAACTGCTACTTTCTTGAAAGAACCAAACCCCCTTACCTCCATGGTTAACGGTGGGGTCTGGTGTGTTGTGACTTCGGAGGTCGTTGTGTTGCAGGATTGGGCTGTTGCCGCATTTTCCATGCGGGCTTCTGCTGGCCCTGCCCTAAAAAAGGCTTCTGCTGTTGGGGAGCGGGTGGCGGATAGGTTCTTGATGGTCTATCCGGCTGCCCCCGAGGTTTGGAGGGGGGATAAGGCTGCAGTCTTCGGTAAGTCTGCCCCCTTGATGACGATGGTGGCTTCATGAGCCCCATGGTTTTTGCTTCTTCATCAAGTTCTTTGACCTGCTTGGGCAGGTCCTCCCCAAACAATTGTCTTGGTGGTGGTGTGGTGGAGGTACGACACAACCCAGTGAATTTAGGGTTAAGGTTGGGCCGAATGGAGCTCTTACAGAAACAGTTTATTTTGAACTGTGTATTACACAGGAGGGCTAGAGCATCCTGCTGCTCTGTGGATACATCTGCCCCATCGAGGGTCCTGGCGAATGCCGTGATGCCTGACGTCAACAGCTTCAGAATCCTCTGAAGCTTAACCTCCTGTGCCCTCGTGCTGGAACTGATGTTCCCCCAGATGGCTGAGTTGACTGTCGGGACGTTCAGGGAAACACAATTTCCAGGAGCCTTGTACTTCTCCATGGTCTCAGAAAGAACCTGGTCTTGGAGTTGGTGAGTTGTTAGGAAATTGATGTTTGCTGCCAGTTTTGGATGCCAGCGGTTCCCCTGAACATACAGGCTTCGCAAATTTCGAAACTGCCTCCAGCATTTCTTCCTCTGGATCTAGAGCAGTGGGCTCTTTTGCTGCTGCTTCTTCATCAAAATCGGCCCAATGTTGACTCCTAGCACTGCCGACAGATGAAGCTGAGATAGAAGGCGGCCGCAAGTTCCGGTTCCCAGACCGCTGAGACTCCCGCTCTTGCCGATCCGGGTCTCGCTGGTATAGTTGCTCCACCATTAGCTCCATCCTAGCCATGTGACCGCCGCCTCTAAACGCGGACAACAAGCCAACTTCCCCAGGTTCTCCAGACACACTGGGGCTTCTACTAGCGAACCGCACCTCGTCGAGGTGATGACAAGGGTCCGCTGGCAGGTCATCGTCGGCAGCCGCTCCTGCGGGGCTGTACGATTCCCGCACGGACATGCCGCTAGGTCGCCGTCGTTTGGACAATAGTGGTCCCCCTGCCTGATGGGAAGGCAGCGGGGATGAGTCGGTGCCAGCTCCCATAACCGGACTACCGATGTCCGTGCAGGTTTATCGTCACTCCTGACCACATGGGTTCGTGACGATGCATAGTCAGCGTTACCCGTATTAACGGGGCTGCCTGACCGAAATCTGCTGCCACCGGCCTGCGCTCCGGCAGCCTGTTCCGGTGGTATGCCGGTACCTCCTGCTCCTGCAGGGCTTCCCAACTCTCCAGCAGTTCTGCCGCCGCAGGTTTCCCCAGCGGCTTGTCGATGCCAGCTGCAGCTGCGGGGCTCGACTTCGGTGCAGCTCTTCCCCGGGTCTGCCCTCTGGGGACCTGTAAAAGTGAGGAAGAAGCGCTCGCCGGTATGCGAGGCACATTAGACTGTACCTGTTTACCACCAGCCCTGACTTTGGGTGATGGTGGTATGAAGTCAGGGTCTTCCATACCCTGCTCCTGTGCGGAGGTCCGTCCAAAGTGAAGTGGAGGCGAGTCGGGCCCTACCAACTGCATAGGGCTCCCCGACTTAAGCACCTTTTTCCCCGGCCGTGACACGGGTGCTGCCGGTGTTGCGGGCAGCTCCGAGGATGTTGGCCGCTGTCCGCGGCCTTTGGAAAGTTTACCTTTCCCTTTTCCGTCCATCACTCTGTAATAGAAAATACTATATACAGACAACCAGCTCAAGGTTAGTTTACTTACCTTCAGCCGTCTTTTTGAAGGAGCTGTTGGGGAAGCGCACTCCCCCCCCAGCTTGCCGTCAGCAAATGCGAGCGACGATATGTTGCGCATGCGTGCTGGCGGGGTCTTCACGAAGTCACTCATGTGACTCCGAAATAAAATCCAGTCTAACTTGATCTTATGTAGAATGTGTGCTTAAAAAGGGAACTAATCAATCCATTTTCTTCACCTGTAGTTTTTAAATGCCATTTTTCATATTCCTTAATAATTCTTTAATGATTCTTTCTGTTATGCTTACATCCATTGAGTTTATCCGTAAATCTGAATTTGAGGACAACGTGTTTTGGACATCAATCTGTAAACTATTTAAATTATTTTCCTTTTTTTTCATATTACATCCAATTATTTCTTTCATGAAGGAATATTTGTAAGAGTGTTTTTGTCAGAATTGAATATTAACCGTCAACATTTATCCACCATCTTCCCCCTTGTATTATGGGTTTCCATTCTAACTGTTAGGCTGGTGACTGATCAAACCTTCTCACAATTCGATGCAGGTATTCAAGTATTGAGTCAACTTATTTACTCTGCCCTTGGTATTTATTTTTAGCTAACAATGTCATCGTATTAACTCCCAACAAAAGCAAAATTGCATTCCCACTATTTTTTCTACAATTCCTTGTTTCTCTTTTAGTATTCCTAAAGTTCTCTAACAGTCCATGCTATCTGTTTATGCTTCTTACATTGAGTCATCATGAATAACAACTGCAATTCATTTTCTATAAATTACTGCAAGCTGATCCCACGAAACACATGAAAAGCTTCCTTATGAATTTAAGACACTATTTTTCTTTATGAAGGCATATTTTTTTGATTACAACTCTCCCCTACGTCAGACTCCCATTCATAGACTTCAGCTCTGCTTTCAATACCATTATCCCAACCAAATTCATGTCCAAACTCGTGGAACTTGGAGTCAACACTCCCCTCTGCAACTGAATACTTGACTTCCTGACCAACGGATCACAATCAGTGATGATATCATCATCAAGGAAGAAAACAAACAAGTATATTGTAGTGCAAGAGATGGTCTGTAGTGTTCTGATGTCGAGGTGGGGTTAGCATTGTGCAGGTTGGTTCACGAACCTGATAGTGGTAGAAACATTGCTGTGCGTATGCCTGGCAATATGGGATTTCAGGCCTCTGTACCTCCTGCCTGATGGTAACAGTGAGAAGAAGCCATGGCCTGGATCATGGTAACTGTGATAGATGCCCCTTTCATGAGGCAGAGCCTTATGTAGATGCTTCTGTTGAAGGGAAGTGCGGTGTCCACAATGGATCTTGCTGAGTCCATCACTATGCCGCCTCTTACGTTACTCTGCATTGGCATTGCCGTACCAGGTCATGATGTAACCAGTGAGGATACTTCCTACAGTACATCTGTCAATGTTTGTTGGCATGTTTGGAAACATACCGAGTTTTATTATACTTCTAAGAAAATAGAGGTGCTGGGAAGCCTTCTTTGTGATTGCATCTGTATGCTGAGCCCAGGATAGATCACTCGATATGTTAACTCTGCCGAAAGTGACCTCAATTTTGTAGTCTAATCTATTGGGTGTTAATGAGGTAATTGAGAAACTGGATACATTTTCTTTTAAAAAAAAAATCTTTATTTATTAGAGGTACCGTAAGTTACATCAGTGTACATCCCTTATATTGTATTACAGTCATTGTACCCCTTAATTTTTTTAAGGCTTTAGAAAAGAGAAAAAAGAGGGAGAAAAAACAGCAAAGAAAGTAGAAAAGTGAAAAAGAGATGTGAAAGTGCAAAAGCGTGACAGAGGGAAAGGAAACCCTTGAAGAGTTAGAGACCGGAGATTAAGAGATAGACCCTGGAGAGGAAAAAAAAAGAACAAGGGAAAGATAGAGAAAGAAAGAAGAAAAGCCAGTTACTTTATTATAAACATCTCGCAAAAGGAATCTACCAACTAACTGGATACATTTTCTTGATTCATTTGGAATATGGTGTGATATACAATGTCACCTGCATCCGTTAAAATTCTCTCAGCTTTGCTTAAATGGTTCAATGGTTCGTTATGGTCATGTGTACCGAGGTACAGTAAAATTCTTTATTTGCATATAGTTGAATAAAGTATTACTATCCATAAGCACAATCTTAGATTAATACAAAATGTATAGAAATAGTCAACTTAGACAATATACAGGAGTTGCCAGGTTTTGGTACTATTTTTATAGTCCAAGTTCCTTTAAGTGCAGCTGGCCATAAAGGCCCATTTTCCTGGTGGTGTTACAGTGTCGACCTGGTCAAGAGAAGTTGTAGGCATCCTCCACCACTGTGTGCTGCTGCAGGCCGCATCCGGTCCACCTCTTGTGCGCCGGGGATGCCTCCCGTAGCCGACCTTGACAGCGCAGAAGGTAAGACCTCGGATGCTCTTACCGGTCCAACGCCACCATCTTGACTCTCTCCTTGATTTCAAAGATACAACATCTTTGAATGTCAATGGAAGTTACAAGATTATGCAGCATTTGCTTATGAATTACCTACATGTCAGTGCAGAGAATAAATACTGCCTCTGCCTTCCTTTAGTCTCATTATTACAGCAATAAAACAATGTGAAGTTGAAAAGATCAAATACAACGTTTTCTGAAAGATTATGTTCTTATTTCCTCTGGAGAATAAAAATTGATCTCAAGAATGCTGCACAGCATTTAAGTCGTTCTGTTTCCCTTTGCACTAGGATTATGGTGGAGCCAGAAGTATAACATTTAAAAGGCACAACAACCTTTGATGTCTGAGAAGACATGAGAACAAGGGATGGGAATGGTGCAGAAAAAGGTGAGGAATTAATGTAGAATATTTAGCAATTGTAAGAGAAGCAGAAAGTAGAAGATTCTGATGGATATGGAGCCATGTAATAGCTAGCCAACTGAAATTTGAGAACTAAAGAAATATTTAGTTACCCTGTGACCATGACACCAATCATCACTGTAATTATTTCCCATAAGGTAGCATTCAGAATCAAATTTTCTGTGTAGCATTATATATTGTAAATCCCTTATACCGTGACACTGACTGATGGGCTCGTGTAACTCAGCGGGTCAGGCAGCATCTGTTGAGAGAATGCACATGCAGGTGACATTTTGGGTGGGGACCCATCTTCAGACTGATGGATTGATTTGAATCAACCTGAAGAAGAGTCATGACCTGAAACCTTGTCTGTCCATTCCCTCCACAGAAGCTGCCTGACCCGTTGAGTTACTTCAGCACTTTGTGTTTTACGTAAGATTCCAGCATCTGCAGTTCCTTTTGCGTTGGCGCTGACTGAATGTTTAGTTGGCAGGATTAAAAAAGATCCAGAGAAAATTACATGAAACAAGTAGTTAAGATACCTTAAGACACCCGGAGGCCAAGTGGAAGAGCACGGTAAGGATGTGTCAGTGGTATTATCTTGTCATATTTCCGCTTCTTCGACCAAACCTAAAAATGGGTGGGGGAGCTTAAACATTCATGTTCCTGTGATTCAGACAAACCAAACGTGTTTAAGTTTAGGATTATCTTTATAATTGTACCTTAGCTTTTGAAAAACAATTTCATTTCAACACACTATTAAAATTATTCCCGTGGGAGTTGATGCTGGTCCTCAGTCTGAAGTTTCGGAAATGAACTACGGATTTTCCCATAACAAAGTCAAATGAAAGTTCTCCAATGATAAGTTTTTTTTTCAGTTCCTTACAATTACTGTGGCTTTTACTGAAAGCTGTACAGAAAGTATATGGGATTTTCAATGAAGGGTCTTTGCACGAAGAAGTAAACAATAAAATACTTTATATTTTATGGCAAAAAATAGAACAAATTTAGAGTGCAAGATATGAGCCCTTGAAAAATAAGTATATGCACAATTTTTAGAACTGAGTTGGTTCATTGTATGAATTGGCATCACTTCCAAATGCTTGCAATCCAGAAGGGGCAAGAACATGACATTTCTGTAAAAATATACATTTCACAACATCAAATCCTGGGCTGTGAGTGTTTAAAAAAATAACAAACTGACTTTGCATGCTATTTCTCTTCCTATTTGGATCAGTTTTCTTTTGGGGGAAGTATCTTGCCCAGCTTACTTCACTGAATTCTGCGAGGTTGCTCTTTTTGGTAACAGTCAACTCAAATTTCTAAGACTTAATCGCGTGTATATAATTTTCAATTAATTTTAATCCTATACAGTTGCAATGCTCCACAGAAATAATTTGTTCTCCTGCAGTTCATTCCTAAATGTCTGCTATTCACATTTAAACCATGACAGTGAGTTTTGTTCGGCTGTGCAGCAATAAAAAGTATTCCAGCTGGACCTCATCCTGTCCTTGCCTTATGTAGAATTCCAGCAGTGGTTTCTAGATACTGATTTGGATTCAGACTCTGGGCTAATTTTGTCCTTCCTATGTGGGGAATGAGATCATTGCGAGTAACGTGAACCTCTCTTTAATTCCTTTAAAGGATGTGAGTGTCACTGACAAGGGCAGCATTTACTGCCCATCTCTAATTGCTCATGAATTGAGTAGCTTCCTTGGCCATTACAAGGATGTTGGGAATCAACCGTTTGGTTCGGGACTGGAGTCGCTGTAGTCCAGACCAAGCAAGGATTACAGATTTTCCTCCCTAAAGGGTATTAATGAACCAGATGAGTTTTACAGCAGTTTCAAGGTCACTTTTAATGGCAGTAATTGTTCATTCCAGGTTTATTTAAGTATTGAAATTAAATTCTCTTGGTGCTTTGGTCGATTCTGAACTCATGTATCTGGAATATCAGTGCATAACTTCAGATTATTATCTGATAACATAATTATTATAAAACTATGTCGTTATCATCCTGGCTGAGATCAGCTGATGGTGCACAAACTGTTCATTAGATATTCTACCTCCCTTAATGTTATTCCTCAAGTGTTCTTTAAAAATCTACTGCAAGCAGATCTCATGTCTCATTGCCTTTGGTGCCCTGGAGTCCGACGTGCAGTTAACTGCTAACTATGCTTCTGTAGTTTGAGGCTGGTGGTTAAATGCCCCATGTGGAGAGTGATCTGAACCGCAGACTCAGGTAATCATGGGTAATTTTAACTAATCAGAAGAACCCATCATTATTTTCCTGGCTTTCATTACCTATTTAAACAAATAAATAACTTGAATATATTTGATGTATGTTCTGCCTGTACCTTGCAGATACCTCGCAGTAACAAGGAGAGAGCATAGAGTAATACTTCAGGAAACACTTTAAAGGGATTGATGTTTTAATGAGGTTTACTTTGTCAATGCATGTGCACTATGATGCATATATGCTCAAATACATCATGATTAGTTGCATATACTTTGCTTACATTTAAAAATAAACTATGGATTTAAATTTTGAACATTTATAGGATTAACCTTTGAATTCTCGTTGGCCTTCATAATTGCACTAGCGTGGCTTCTGTTTTTCTTGGAGACTTAACATAGAATAAAGAACAGTACATGCACTGACAGCACATGGTCCTTAACCCTTTATTCTCTGCCTGTTCATGTTGCTCCCTGAAACTTTTAAATGTCACTTTCATACCTACTGGCAATACATTCCAGACACCTACCACTCACTGTGTAAAATACATTTGCATTACAAATTCCCTTTAAACTTTCTTCCACTCACCTTACTCTTATGCTTCTACTACTTGACCATTCCAGTCTGTGATGAAGCTTCTGACTGTCTATCCCATCCATGGCTTCTCATAATTTTGTATGCTGTACTTCTATGAGATCTCCCCTCAGCCTCAGATGCTCCAACAGAAACAATCCTAGTTTGTCCAAGCTCCCCTTACAGCTAATACCCTCCAATCCAGGTAGTATCCTGGTGAACTCTTCTGCACCCTATCCAGAGCGTCCACATTGTTCCTTACACTCAAAGATCCTTCTGAACATCAATGCTCCTTCGGGCCCTGCCATTTACAGGATGTACTTTCCCCTTGTATTTGACCTTCCCAGAGTTAAACACCTCTCACTTGACCAGATTAGACTACACCTGCCATTTTTTCGGCCTTATAGCCGACATTGCTGTGTCACTTGACACCCTTCCTCCCTATCCACAACTCCATCAATTTTCTGCATGACCTGCAAATTTACTAATCACCCCATCTAACATTTTCATCCAGATTATTTATGTATCACAAACAGATCTCCCAGCATTTATCCTTGGGTAATACCAGAACTCAGAGACCTCCAGTCATTCTGTGACCAAACCAATTTTGTGTCTAATTTATGAACCCACCAGGTTTCCCATATGACAAACCTCTAGAGGAGTTACCATGATGAGGGGACATCAAATGAACACAAAAAACCCAATCACTTTTAAGTGCTTCCTTGGTATTATTCTGCACATTCTACATGTTACTGCATTAATATCCAATAGACAATAGGTGCAGGAGCACCGCCATTCAATGTGATCATGGTTGATCATGCACAATCAGTACCCCGTTCCTGCCGTCTCCCCATATCCCTTGACTCAGCTATCTTTAAGAGCTCTATCTAACTCTTTCTTGAAAGCATCCAGAGATCCGGCCTTCACCATCCTCTGAAGCAGAGAATTCCACAGATTCACAACTCTCTGTGTGAAAAGGTATTTCCTCATCTCCGTTCTAAATGGCTTGCCCCTATTCTTAAACTGTGGCCCCTGGTTCTGGACTCCCACAACATCGGAAACATTTTTCCTGCCTCTGGCATGTCCAAACCCTTAATAATCTTATCTGTTTCAATTAGATCCCCTCTCATCCTTCTATATTTCAGCGTATACAAGCCCAGCCGCTCCATTCTATCAACATATGACAGTCCCGCCATCCCGGGAATTAACCTTGTGAACCTACGCTGCACTCCCTCAATATGAAGAATGTTCTTCCTCAAATTTGGAGATCAAAACTGCACACAATACTCTTGGTGTGGTCTCACTAGGGGCCTTTACAACTACAGAAGGACCTCTTTGCTCCTATACTCAACTCCTCTTGTTATGAAGGCCAACATGCCATTCGCTTTCATCACTGCCTGATGTATCTGCATGCTTACTTTCAGTGAGTGATGAACAAGGACCCCCCAGATCCGGTTGTACTTCCCCTTTTCCCAACTTGACACCATTTAGATAATAATCTGCGTTCCTGTTTTTTGCCACCAAAGTGGACAACCTCACATTTATTCACATTAAAATGCATCTGCCATGCATCTGCCCACTCACCCAACCTGTCCAAGTCACCCTGCATCCTCATAGCATCCTCCTCACAGTTCACACTGCCATCCCGCTTTGTGTCATCTGCCAATTTGCTAATGTTACTTTTAATACCTTTATCTAAATCATTAATATATATTGTAAAGAGTTGTGGTACCAGCACCGAGCCTCGCGGTACCCCACTAGTCACTGCCTGCCATTCTGAAAGGGACCTGTTCATCCCTACTCTTTGTTTCTTGTCAGCCAACCAATTTTCTATCCATGTCAGCACCCTACCATGTGATCTAATTTTGCCCACTTATCTCCTATGTGGAACCTTATCAAATGCTTTTTGAAAGTCCAGGTACACTACATTTGCCAGATATAGATGTTCTTAACGTAGCCTCTATGTACACATTTTAGGTATCATTTCTTTCTTTTCATCAGTTAAGTTTTATGTCGTCACCTTCACCAAATATAGAAGCAGCTTCTGATGTCAAGAGAGTGTTTATTTGTCGTGTGGACTTGAAACAGAAGAATTACATTTTTACTTATTGAAGCATTACATACATATTAATACAACAACACAAATAAATATATAATAATCAATAATACAATAGATCAGTAATATAAGGTAACAAGACCACAAAATTGCTAATTATGTAGTGCAACCTAAATAAAGTCCATAATAGATTGTTGCTGAGGTAGGGTTGTGTTTAGGGTTGTACAGTGTGATTCAAGAGCCTGATAGTTGATGGGATGAAGCTGTTTTTGAATATGGAGGCTATAGTACCTTCTTCCCAATAATATCAGCGAGATGAGAATGTAGCCAGGATAGTTTGGGACTTTGATGATGTTAACTGCCTACTTCTTATATATTCCTCCAAAGGTGAGATGATCAATATCCATGAGAGACCAAACAATGTCCACCACTTTTGGTGATTTTCTTTGCTCTTGGGCATTTGAGTTACCAAACCAAGGCCATAATGCAACCAAACAGTATGCTATCTACCATACACATGGAGAAATAGACACAAAGAGCTGGAGTAACTCAGTGGTTCAGGCAGCATTCCTAGAAAAAAATGCTTTTCTTGTCTCCAACTCTCCCCACTGCCACCCCCACCCCCTTCTTTCAGTCTGAAGAAGGAGGTCCCAGCTCAAAACATCACCCATCGTTTTTCTCCAGAGATGCTGCCTGACCTGCTAGGTTACTCAAGCACTGTGCCTATCTTTGGTATAAACTAACTTCCTTGTTTCCACATTCACCTGCAGAGGTTTGATAGAATATTTGGCGACGTGCCAAATCTCAAATTAACAGTAATTCTCAGTATTTTCTTAGGTATCTTGTGCTAAAATAAGTGATTTTAATATGAACCTTTCCGAATCTCTTGTCAATTATTGCAAGATAATTCTTGGTTTGGTATATCTCCATACCCTTTGCTATTTCCCTTTGCTAAGAACCTCTTTTCATTGAACATTTCCTTTTACACTTACGTTTGTATTGGCTTGGATTGTAGATCACAGAGACCTGGAGTCATACATCACAGAAACAGGCTCTTTGGCCCACAATGAGGCCAATATTGTACCATGATAATTGAATCAATGCTTGAATAAATCTTTGTGTAAAGATTCAGCTACTTGAGTGAGCTGGATTTCTCTTCATCCAATTGGTTCTCAACAGGCATTCATTATTTGTGTCCAATTGCACCACCTTCTGTTTTAAATACTAATTCAAGAACTCTGTTGGATTCAGTTGCAGTTGTAGCCAACACCAATCATATTAATTGATTCTCACAGGTGGCAAACTAAGTAAAATGAATTAGGTAATATGTTCAAATGTTCCATAAGGTGCAAAATAAACGATGAAACATTCAAACGAGGGAGTGGTTATTCTCCATGTGCACCGCATAAGAACCAGACCAGTGAAAATGTTACTTGCTGCAGATTTACATGTACATTAGATGCAGCGACAATAACAACAATAAACATGAAATAAATCTTCAGCTATTCTAAGTAAACCAGATCATGATAGTGCAAACTACCAATGTTATGTAGATCAACCATAGTAGTGCAAAGTCCATAGTGGTTCAGTGCTGAGATGGGATTGTGGTTTGGGTTGTGCAGGATGGTTCAAGAACCTGATGGTTGATGTGAAGAAGCTGTTCCTGAACCTAGAAATAATGATTCGCAGGCTCCTTTACCTTCTTTCCAATGGCAGCAGCAACAGGGAGCTGCCGACTTAGCTACAGCTGGGGCAGGAAGCGTTGGATGGGGCAGGCTGATGAGTAGTATGGAAGGTGGTGTGATCCTTTCACTTTTTATGGCAGTCCTCTGCATCTTGCTGTGAATGCGTTCAGGGTTCTCAACACAATCCCAAATGCTTTCTCTTCCATTTAAATGTTAATGGGCTGGAGATTTAATGTATTAGTGGGATGTTGCATTTTTTAAAAAGGAGACTTTAAGAAACATTCGTGAATTTTTTCCTCTTTTCACTTAGTAATTTTGTGCAATGACAGATATGGAATAGAGTGTGTGTTGCAGGAATCAGGCATATGAATTGCATGGTCTTCCCAATAAAGCAATTTCAGTGTGAATAAGATGTCAGTGCTAGAGATGTTGGCCTGAGAAATGATGCTTTCTTTGGTTAGCTTATCCTGCCTTTGGGTTTGTCATATGTGGAAGTAATGGCATTGGTGCTATCTCCCAATAATTTGAGGCACCTGATGTGGTGGTCTTCTTCTTCTTCTTCTTCTTGCATATGGCGTGCACGCCGGTTTGATTGCATTTGTTGAAACAGGGCGGACCACGTGAAGGTTGCAATCTCCCACCCTATGTAGGTGGTCTATGTCTCAGATACAAACAGGAAGCTAGGGATTCACTGGCTTTTCGGCAGGGTTCAGCTCTTGATCCTCAGCCGCATTTTACCTTGCGTGTATTCAAGGTGACAGTGAATTTTATCATCTGAGTCTGCTTTCAACAAGAGGCAGATCCCTACAGAAGTCATAAGGTAAAACTTACCTTAATAAACTTCAGATGGAAAATCACAACCTCATCTCATCGGCCTGGGATGAAGATGACATGTCAGGGGACGCCAGAGACACCATAATCATGACCATTTTCAAGAAAAGAGACAACTTGAGTTATGCTAGTTCAGAGGAGTCTCCCTGCATTCTGCCACAGGTAAAGTCATTGCCAATGTCCTTCCCAAATGACCCATCACCTATCTGGCTGCATTGTTGCACTACATCTCTAACAAGTAGATGGACACAAAAAGCTGGAGTAATTCAGCGGGACAGGCAGCATTTCTGGAGAAAAGGAATGGTTGACGTTTTGGGTCGAGACCCTTCCTCAGACTCAAGAAGTTACTCCAGATTTTTGTGCCTATCTGCTCCTTGAGTATGAAGAAAGGTCCCAACCTGAAATGTCACCTAGCCAGGTTCTCCAGGGAGTCTCCCTGACCTACCAAGTTACTCCAGCATGTTGTATCTATCTTTGGTATAAACCAGCATCTGCAGTTGGTTGTTTCTAAATTATTTCTGAAGGTAATGCAGGATAACATTGAGGGGACTGGTAGTGGAGGCTGATACAATAGTGGCAATTAAGAAATTTATTGATAGGTACATGGATATGCAGGGAATGGAGGTAAATGGATTATGTGCAAGCCGATAAGAGTTGATCTTGACATCATGCTCGGCACTGACATTGTGGGCCAAATAGCCTGTTCCTGTGCTGTATTTGTCTATGTTCTTTGTTATACAACAGTACATCCCCCTGATGAACAGTCACTGGTGGTTGAAATAGTAGATTTCTGTGAATATCTGCACTTAAACATCCTCCAGCAGATGCTGTCAGTTTCATTCTGCAATGATGATGAACATTGTCATTTTCACTTTAATGCCACATCAACATCTGAACCATTATCTGCTACTTTAGGCAAATACCCCTGTCACATTATCCAAGGCCAATCTTCATGTGCATAGTACAGTCTATTTTGCTATCAGGCTTTATATGGTGGGAAAAATGAAGATTAAAGACTTTGTTATACAACAGGGTCACACAACATTATAGGAGGTTATTCCAAAGGAATAACAGAGGTAATTTCTCCATCATTGCCAGACAGCACTTGAATCCTGCATGGATGAGCAGTCAAGTTATATAACATTTTATTCTGATTTTTATAGCCTATTTCTGATTTTGATACAGTGAGAGTGATGGCCAACAAGTTATATGAACTTGCAAATTCATGATTCCTTGTGGCAGATCTGTTCCAATGATGTGAAATTCACAGTATATGAGGGATAATTTCTACGACATTAAAGATTTAGAATTAAAAAGGTCTACAATGTAAGTGCACTAGAATTAACTTAAACT
Organism: Raja brachyura; assembly: GCA_963514005.1. Next base: position 141,581,039 of record OY740781.1, read on the forward strand.
GTCCAATCCATATGGAGAATATAAAGGGGTAAATTAGCTTCATTATGATTAGCACGGAACTATGAATGCACTGGTATTGTTCACTGCTCCAGAGACTCAGGAAATGTCTTTTAGTATTGAAAGAGTAAACTGTTAAAGCCTATAATCTTGCTATGTTTATTGTTTGAGTGTTTGTCATTCTTTAGTAATTAGTGGGTTAAATAAACATTGCCAACCATGCTGTGAGTGAGCTATCTTTAATTACTTCAGAGACATTTCCAGGATGGTAAATAAAGGCTGCCGTGTTCCTGCATTACTCTTTGTATTGCCTCCCTAACAGATGGAGTTCTCCACCCTCCATTGCGAATTGTAGTGGGAAACAAAATACCTATTGACTGAGTTGGAGTTCTGAGTCTATAGTTAGACTTTTGCCAGTAACCGAGTTAGACAGTGGTTTTAGGACTTACTAGCTCAGTAATTTTGTCAATGCTTCCATTACTTCCTTACGTCTTACTAACTGGTAATTAGAATGTAGTTAAGTATAAGCAATTTAAAAGTCGCAGAAATAGAGGACGTGCCATTACCAGCACCTGGTAATTATCGGCTTGAGTTAAGATACTCTGGGATCAACTTTCATGTGTGTTGTGCTTTGTGTAGATTGACTGGCTGCTCATTTTGGCAGCAGAGACGCGGTTGAGTTTCCCAGGCATCATTCTGGCTTGAATTTGTTTGGGGATCTACAGAAGCACAATGGTGGTGTAGTCCAAATGTGTAGGAAAGAACTGCAGATGCTAATTTAAATCGAAGATAGACACAAAATGCTGGAGTAACTCAGCGGGACAGTCAGCATCTCTGGAGAGATTCACAGACTCACAGATTCTCTTCAGAGATGCTGTGTATCCTGCTGAGTTGCTCCAGCATTTTGTGTTTAAGAAAGAGCTGCGATGCTGGAAAAATCGAAGGTAGATAAAAATGTTGGAGAAACTCAGCGGGTGTCTATCTTTGGTGTAGTCTGATCTGGGCCTCAAGGTTGCTAGGCATTTGAGGCACCAAGAAGATATTTGGGGATTGGAGAGGAAATGCTGAAGAGCGGTTTAATGCACATTTGTGGAGTCAGGAATTCACAGCATTTTTGCTCTTTTTGCTCCATAAAAAATCAAGATAGCAACGGGATCATAACCTATTCTATTGTCCTTTGAAACAGTTATCCATTCAGTCCCATTTCCTTGCTCTTTTCCCAGAGTACAGCAATCTTTTTAAACCTATGTCTAATAACCTTTGGTAAATTATTACTAAATCTATTTCCACCACCCAATCAATGTGTGTATACTAGCTCATGACAGTTTAAATGTAAAAAGTCGTCTCTTCCCCCTAGTTCTTTTACTTTAAGTCTGTGTCGTCTGGTACTGGTGTGTCTGCTCATAAAAACCTTCATAATTTTGAACACAGCAATAATATTTTTCTGCAACCTTCTCTTTTCTAGGAAGACTTTAGGTGGCACAGTGGTGCAGCCAATAAGTTCATAAGTCACAGGAGCAGGATTGGGCCATTCGGCCTATCGAGTTAATTCTGCCATTCAATCATGGCTGATCTATTTTTCTCTCTCAACCCCATCACCTAACCATGTTCTCCAGTGATGCCGCCTGGCCTGCTGAGTTATTCCAGCACTTGTTACTCCAGGTTTTTGGGTTATTAGTCTTGTTGCCAAACCACTTTGTTGCCACCCATTTGCTGATGTGGTGGCAGTATGATTTGTTTTCCCTCCGAATCCTGAAAAACAGGCATGTAAATGGTCCTATACCAATATATACCCCAAACTGTGATCCCACGAATAATATACAATTATTAATATTCAAGAATATAAAGGAGGATAGTAAAAGCTTCGTTGGGTATGTGAAGAGGAAAAAAATAGTTAAAAGTTGGATCCTTGAAGACTGAAAAGGGTGAATTTATTATGGGAAACAACGAAATGGCAGACGAGTTGAACAGGTACTTTGGATCCGTCTTCGCTAAGGAGGATGCAAACAATCTCCCTGAAGTACTAGTGGCCAAAGGATCTAGAGTGATGAAGGAACTGAAGGAAATTCACATTAGACAGGAAATGGCTAGGGTAGACTGATGGGACTGAAGGCTGATAAATCCCCACGGCCTGATGGTCTGCATCCCAGGTTACTTAAGGAAGTGACTCTAGAAATTGTAGACGTATTGGTGATCCTTTTCCAATGTTCTATAGATTCAGGATCAGTTCCTGTGGATTGGAGGGTATCTAATGTTATCCCACGTTTTAAGAAAGGCAGGAGAGAGAAAACAGGGAATTATAGACCAGTTAGCCTGACATCGGTGGTGGGGAAAATGCTGGAGTCAATGATAAAAGATGAAATAATGGCACATTTTGATAGCAGTAGTAGGATTGGTCTGAGTCACCATGGATTTATGAAGGGGAAATCATGCTTGTCTTTCAGAAAGCATTTGATAAGATCCCACATAGGAGATTAGTGGGCAAAATTAGAGCACATGGTATTGGGGGTAGGGTGCTGACATGGATAGAAAGTTGTTAAAGAAGGAACTGCAGATGCTGGAGAATCGAGGGTTACACAAAAAGCTGGAGAAACTCAGTGGGTGCAGCAGCATCTAAGGAGCGAAGGAGATAGGCGACGTTTCGGGTCGAGACCCTTCTTCAGACTGGTCAGGGATCAGGGAAACGAGAGATATAGACGGTGATGTGGAGAGATAAAGAACAATGAATGAAAGATATGCAAAAATTTTTCGATGATAAAGGGAACTTGGTTGGCAGACAGGAAACAAAGAGTAGGGATTAGCGGGTCCCTTTCAGAATGGCAAGCAGTGACTAGTGGGGTACCGCAAGGCTTGGTACTGGGACCGCAGCTATTTACAATATACATTAATAATTTAGATGAAGGGATTAAAAGTAACATTAGCAAATTTGCAGATGACACAAATCTGGGTGGCAGTGTGAACTGTGAAGGGGATGCTATGAGGATGCAGGATCACTTGGACAGGTTTGGTGAATGGGCAGATGCATGACAGATACAGTTTAATGTGGATAAATGTGAGGTTATCCACTTTGGTGGCAGATTATTTTCTAAATGGTGTCAAGTAAGGAAAAGGGGAAGTACAACAGGAACTGGGGGTCCTTGTTCATCAGTCAATTAAAGTAAGCATGCAGGTACAGCAGGCAGTGAAGAAAGCAAATGGCATTTGGCCTTCATAACAAGAGTTGAGCATTGGAGCAAAGAGGTCCTCTGCAGTTGGACAGGGCCCTAGTGAGACCACACCAGGAGTATTGTGTGCATTTTTGGTCTCCCAATTTGAGGAAGGACATTCTTGCTATTGAGGGAGTGCAGTGTAGGTTCACAAGGTTAATTCCCGGGATGGCGGGGCTGTCATATGCTGAGAGAATGGAGTGGCTGGGCTTGTATACTCTGGAATTTAGAAGGATGAGAGAAGATCTTATTGAAACATATAAGATTATTAAGGGCTTGGACACACTAGAGGCTGGAAACATGTTCCCGATGTTGGGGGAGTCCAGACACAGGGGCCACAATTTAAGAATAAGGGGTAAGCCATTTAGAACAGAGAAGAGGAAAAACTTTTTCACACAGAGAGTGGTGAGTCTGTGGAATTCTCTGCCTCAGAGGGCAGTGGCGACTGGCTCTCTGGATGCTTTCAAGAGGGAGCTAGCCAGAGCTCTTAAAGATAGCAGAGTCAAGGAATATGGGGAGAAGACAGGAACAGGATTTTGGATGATCAGCCATGATCACATTGAATGGTGGTGCTGGCTCAAAGGGCCAAATGGCCTACCCCTGCACCTATTGTCTATTGTCTATCATATAATTTAATATCATATACTTATTAAAAGTCTGATCTTGTATGTGTGTATATGTGTGTGTATATGTGTTTGTATATGTAGTTGTCTTTACATCGTCACAAAAACACTAACGATTACATTTTTACGATATTCTGATTGACATTATTCCAGTCGAGACTGGGATCACCTTATCTGAACATTTTATGCTTTATTTCTCGAATTATTCTCGACTCATTACTGATTAAAAGTCTACAAAACTCTAAAGACTTTGAAATTAAAACCACCATCTTCAACTGATGACCTCACAATGGCTGAGCTAGCAGAGATCAGCCTCAGTGAAAATTTCATCCTATATTTGACAGATGGTTAAAGCTTTAAAAATGTCACCATTCACAAAATGTTTACATTCTGATTCACATTTCCCCCCTCTAGGCAGAGGTTACTTTGAACATTTTATGCTTTATTTATTGACATTACTGATTAAAGTTTAAAAAAATCAAAATGCTTTGAATTTCAAACCGACCAGCTTCAACTGATCATGTCACAATGGCAGCTTCAACTGATGATGTCACAATGGATAGACTAGCAGGGGGAGGGCGAATTGCTAATGCAACACCCAGGACAAGTGCAACTGGAATTCTTTTTAAAGAGCACTGCTGAGGGAGGCAAGGGGAGTGCTGGAATCTTACGTTCGGGAACGGGTTGAATTGGAGGACCACGCCTCCCGTGGGGGCTACGGGTAGGGAATGGGTGTGTTGGGGAAGCAGACACAACGGGCCTGCACTTGGTCTAGTACTCTTTAAAATTCAAACAAACTCAAGCTTTCTAGGTGTGTCCAGCATCTCATTGTGATATAATTTTTGAAGAATCATTACCTGGGCACTTCTACAGATGATGAGCATATGATTCATGAAATTCTATGACAAAAATTAAATTGATTAATATTAAGAAACCCGTCTAGGTGTATTCCAGTTCAAATTCTTGCCTGCTGAACATCTGCAATTTTCTCCACCTCTGGCGTCCACAATGTTCATTACACAAGGGACTATGTTCGTTGGTTCCTTCCGCAAACCACTCCACCCTCAAGCACCCCTTAAAACCCGTCATTAACTAGCTGTAATTTGTTTTAGAAACAGAGAATGATAGAGATATTCAGCAGGATCACGCAAGAAAAGGAGAAATTAAGAGTTATCAGCTTAGGTCAATTATCTCGTTGACTTGAAATGTCAGCTCTGCTCGTCCTCTGCATGGACATGGTTTGACATGGTAACAAGCTCACACCTAGGCCTATGTTGTGTCCATTTTCAGACTGCAGAACATGTGCTGCAGAAAGAAACAATGTGACTTGTGCTGGAGAAAGGGACAATATGGTTCATGAATGAGTGAGAGGTGTAGGAAGGAACTGCAGATGCTGGTTTAAATCGAAACTAAATTGAAACTAAACACAAAATGCTGGAGTAACTCAGTGAGGCAGGCAGCAACTCTGGAGACTGAAGAAGGGTCTTGACCCTAAACGTTACCCAGGTTGAGTTACTCCAGCATTTTGTGTCAATCATGAATGAGTGATAGGGTTCAAAAGCTACAAATGGTATTCTTGCACCCTTTGCAATCTAGATACCATTCTCTCAAATATTCTCTTTTAAAATATGTACTTAATTTTCTTATAGTTTTTAATAGAGATTTATTTTCAAATCCAAACTCCAATTATTTGTCATGCCTCTTAAAGCATCATTCATGATATTTCACAGATGGGAAGGTGTCAAATTTTCATTTTGTAGTTTAGGATATAGTCATTCCTCTCTGTGACATGTAATGACAACTTGAGTTGTTGACATTGTTCTTGTTACATCTGTTATTCTGCCTGAAGTTTTTGCTGCTGAACATGTTGCTTCAGATACTGTAAACCCTGGTCATAACAGACCATAGGGGTGGGGCTGAGGGTATGGTGTCTGTTTTTGCGGATTGTCCACCATAACCACGTAACGGAGTACGGAGATATAGAGTGTCATTGTACAAGCAGTAGAAACACATAACTGATACACAAGTGGATACAAACAACTGGAGTAACTCAGCAGTACAGACAGCATCTCTGTAGAACATGGACAGGTGATGTTTCAGTTCGAGACCCTTCTTCAGACTCTCGGTCTGAAACTGCGAATTGACTGCCCCGGCCTGCTAACATCTAGGAGCGAGGCAAGGATCGGCAGAGTCATCAGTCATGGCCCGTGGGCAGCCGGAGGTTAGTTATGGGTTGGCGGTGGCGTCAGTGGCAGGTGCGGCCTGGAAGGGCTGAGGAAGCTGTGTGGCCTGCTAGTTGCAGCAGTAGCACACGCCTGGGTAGGAAGTGTGGGCTGGCATTGGTGGACTGGCCTGGAAGCAGCTGAGGAGGCTGTGTGGTTTGGCGGTGGTGTCGGCAGCCCGGGTTTGAGGTGGCCGGGCAGGCCGTGTGGGCTGGTGGTGGTGTCAGCAGTCTGGCCTGGAAGAAGTCGAGGAGGGGTTCCGGGCAGGGGGTGGCGTTGACAACCTGGCTGCTGGTCAAGGTTAGTCGGTCTGTCCGCTATACCCAAAATCCATAATAAAGAGGTCCGTAATAATGAGGGTTTTATCTGCTTTGTTCCATCACATCTGGTACTACATGATCTCCAAGATTATTGGGTAGGAAGGAAGAAGGCTCTCGACCCGAAACGTCACCCATTCCTTCTTTCCAGAGATGCTGCCTGTCCCGCTGAGTTACTTCAGCTTTTTGTGCCTATCTAAGATTATTGCCTTGTGTTGTCAACTTTATTGATACATTTAGCTGGGTTCTAGGTTAGCTAACTGGATCCTTTATATGTACTGCTTATGTTCTGCTTGTACAGGGCGAATGTACAAACTCCATACAGACAGCAGCCAAGGTCAAGATCGGACATGGGTCTCTGGCACTGATGGCAGCAGATGTACTAGGTGTGTCACTGCACTGCCGCTTTAAATATTTGAAAGACCTAGGAACAGAAGAGGAGTTGTGGCCAGCATAGATCAGCCATGATCATATTGGATGTTGGCATAAGCTTGTGGAGCCTGTTGGCCTATACCTGCTCCTATTTTTTTTCTGCTCTTGTATGTCCTCAGATGCTCTGATGGCAATTTTAAGCGTTTTTTTTAAACATCTAAAGTAGCTAGGGATGCTTTACTATGTTAACCATACTTGATAAATGTAAGTTGTTAACAATTTGATTTATCAATGAGAAAAATATGAAACATTCAGAAATGGCATTCACTTTGAATTGCAGCTCAATATTTTCTGAATTAACATTGTTTGAAATATACCCAATGAGTAGAGTCACTGTTGGAAACTTTGGAAGGAAAGTTGCTCGAAAAATTTGTCAGTGAAGCCATCTGGTTTATTTTTTAATGTAATGCATCCATTAATATGAAGGTGGATGGCCAACAGAATCACAAATCAAACTCTTCTAGTTTTATCTGCTCTAACAATCCTTTTAACCAACATTCCAGGAGTGTTAGCTAAAATTGCTTTGCAGACACATGCATGGAAAACTAATATCCCCACCAAATCCATGTAATTTGCAATATTTTGCTCAATATGCATTTCTTAATGGCAAATTATTTAATACGATTTCATATGTGAATATTGGAAGCTATAAAACGCCGACTTGTGGTTTAAATGGAGCCAAATGGCTTAAATTCTACATTGACTGTTTAGAATTGACTCTTTGTGGCTAAGGATTTTGTAGCCAGCTTTCAGTGGTGAGGAACATATTTCCAGAAACATAAATGCCATGCCACACATTTACGTTTCAGCAATTTGAGCTTGTTCTCTTTGAGAATATATTTTTATTGAGGCCAGCTCATTAGTACACATTGTAAACATTATATTTCATCTCCTTGGTCTTCATTACCATATAATTGGTGGAAATTAAGAATCAGGAGCAGCACAATTTGTAAGTTACAGCAGAATAAGATCAGAAAAAAAACATTTCAGCATGAGGTTTTGCAATTATAATTTCCAAATTGTTGTAAAAATTGGAAAATAGTCTTTCTTTCCCCTTTTACATGCCAGCAGATCTTCCAATGACATTTGTTATTGTTTGAAGGGGTTATTTGTGTAAAATGAGAAATATTGTAATTCACCGAATCTCAACATCGTCTGTGATTCAATGACATATACATTTTTTTCTTTATTTCTGCTCCAGGCCACAGAGCCAAGTTTCTTTAAAAGTAAAACCTATTTTACATCTGCGTTCTTTGGCATGAATGAAACTATTGTACCATCTTCCATTTGCAGTTGTGATCTTTACGGGTAAGGAAAATAAGGGGAAGAATGAAGAGAATGAGTTGTTGAAGGCAGAAGACAATGGGTCAGAGTTTGATAACAACGGCAACAATGAAGTTTGACAAAACAAGATTTAAAAATTAACTTTGTGGAAAAGGCAGGCAGCAAAAAAAAAAAATAATGGGAGAAAAAGCAATGAAAATCTAAAATCTTAAAGAAGGCATGAGGAATGATTGGACAAAGAAAGACACAAAATGCTGTAGTTACTCAGAGGGTCATGCAGCATCTCTGCTGAACATGAATACATGATGTTTCAGGTCGAGGCCCTTCTTCAGACTCATGAATAGGTTCATTTTCAATCTGTCACTGGCCCAGGGTGTTGTCCCCACCTGCCTCAAGACATCTACCATTGTGCCAGTGCCCAAACACTCAGCGACAGGGAGCCTCAACGACTACCGGCCAGTGGCACTCACCCCTGTCATCGCTAAGTGCTTTGAGCGGCTGATCTTGGCTCACCTCAAAGCCAGCCTCCCCCCCACATTGGACTCCCACCAATTTGCCTACCGGACAAACAGGTCTACAGAGGACGCCATATCGGCGGCCCTACACTCTGCCCTGACCCACCTGGACAGCAACAACACCTACATCAGGCTGCTGTTTATTGACTTCAGCTCCGCCTTTAACACTGTCATACCCGCTAGCTTGATCACCAAACTTAGCGGTCTTGGCATCTCCACCTCCCTCTGCAATTGGACACTGGATTTCCTCACTAACAGACCACAGTCTGTTAGGGTCAACAACCTCACCTCCTCCACTATAACACTGAACACCGGCGTGCCACAGGGCTGTGTGCTCAGCCCTCTCCTCTACTCCCTCTTCACGCATGACTGCATCCCCAAGTATGGCTCCAACGCCATTATAAAATTTGCCGATGACACCACGGTGGTAGGACTGATTAGTGATAATGACGAATCAGCCTACAGGGAGGAGGTCCAGCACCTGGCCACCTGGTGTGCCAACAATAACCTCGTCCTCAACTCCCAGAAGACGAAGGAAATAATTGTTGACTTTCGGAAGAACAGAGGGGGCAGACACACCCCCATCCATATAAACGGGACTGAGGTGGAGAGGGTCTCCAACTACAAATTCCTCGGGGTACACATCTCGGAGGATCTGTCCTGGTCCCTCAACACCTCAAAGCTGATCAAAAAGGCACAGCAGCGCCTTTACTTTCTGAGGAGGCTCAAAAAAGCCCACCTGTCCCCCCGGATTCTGACGAACTTCTACCGCTGCACCATTGAAAGCATCCTGACCACCTGCTTTACGGTATGGTACAGCAGTTGCACCGTGGCAGACAGGAAGGCACTACAACGGGTGGTGAAAACCGCCCAGTACATCATCGGTGCCCCGCTCCCTGCCATGGATGCCCTCCACCGAAAACGGTGCCTGAAGCGGGCCGGGAAGATCATCAAGGACCCCTCACACCCTAACCATGGACTGTTTGCCCTCCTCCCATCAGGGAGGCGGTACAGGAGCCTCAGGTCCCGCACCAGTAGGACGAAGAACAGCTTCTTCAACTACACCATCAGACTGCTGAACTCGGAGCCCAGCTGATAGACTTGTCTGCACCCTGTATTTATTTATTTCCGTACTGCTATCACTACACTCTGTATTTATTTTTTTAATATCGCTATCACTACGAATGACGCTAAACTGCATTTCGTTGTACCTATACTTGTATTTGTGCAATGACATTAAACTTGAATTGAATTGAATTGAATTGAATTGAATTGAATTGAATTGAATTGAGGTTCCGATTGATGTTGGGACCCTTCTTCAGATTTCTTGATTTACTCCAGCATTTTGTGTCTTTCCTTGGTAAAACCAGCATCTGCAGTTCCTTGTTTCTACAGGAACGATTGGCCAAATATCATTTAATTAACAAGAGCTTCCATTTGTCTCTAGTGTACCTTCATCCATTTCCTGCATTGAGCTCTCTGTCTTCAGTCTCCAACAAACGCTAATGTAAGTCCTAGAAAATGCACATCATCTTCCTTCAGGGCACATTACGGCTCCGGGCATTCAATAATGAATTCAGATAATAAACCTTTCCTGTTTATGTCAATAATGACAGTTCTGATATAAGGTAATCTACCCGTAACATGAACATAGTTGCTGCCTGATCCGCTGAGTTACACACCATTTAAAAAAAATAATTCTTCTACTAACACTTGTGTTCTGCATCTTACAGTTCCAGCATTGATTTTTTTTGCTCCCTCTCTGTTCCCTTCTTTATCTTCCTTTCTGTAGGTGTCAAGAGTGTTTAATTGTCACATGCACTGGGAACAGAATTTTGTTTAGTTTAGTTTAATGATACAGTGCAGAAACAGGCTCTTCGGCCACTGAGTCTGCACCGACCAGTGATCACTATCACACTAACGCTATCCTACACACACTGGGGACAATTTACATTTATGCCAAGCCAATTAGCCTACAAACCTGTACATCTTTGGAGTGTGAGAGTAAACTGGAACTTCTTGAAGAAAACCCACACAGGTCATGGGGAGAACGTACAATTCTGTACAGACAGCACCTGTAGTCGTGTGCCTGGTGCTGTAAGGCAGTAACTCTACCGCTGTGCCACCCAGCCACCCTATTCCTTGTTTGCTACAGCTTTACAGGCACATTAATGGCACATAACAAATGAATGTACAATAATCAATAATGCCATAAATTATCAGTATCTAGGTAACTATACCATAATGGCACAAACTGATGTTTTGCACTCTTTGCAGTGATTAACAAATATTCCATACTTCTCTTAGATTGTGCCTGCAGTCATGTATTAGCTGGGCAACCTTGGTCTCCACCCTATCACTGTCATTCCATTATATTTATTTCCAGTTCTGGTGAGCAGAAGTGTTATCTCTGTTTCCCTTCCAACAGATGCTGCCTGACCTGCCAAGTTTATATCATAATCATCATAATCATAATCATAATAGTACTTTATTAGCCAAGTATGCTTTGCAACATATGAGGAATTTGATTTGCCATACAGTCATACCAATAAAGAGCAACAAGACATCCAAATAATTTTTTAACATAAACATCCACCACAGCGACTCCCCCTTCAATCTTCTCCCTTGTTTGTTTATGTGATGTTTTCGTTTTTTTATTTAGGAAAAGCAACTGTTAGTTTCCTTGGGACAGATGAGGTTGAGAGCTTATTGAAATGAAATGCACAAAACTATGTTCTCATCAGAGCCAATAGGAAGGACCCATTCCCCTTAGCAGAGGGGTATAATGAGGGCCATGGATGTCAAGTAATTGCGAGAATATTTAGCACAGAGGTGAGGGAAAAATCTTTTCCCATAGAGTGCAGTAAGGTTTAGAACTCACTGCCTGGAAGAGGGAGAGAGATAGACATCCTCTACACATTATGTCTATGCTTGGATATGTACTTGGAGGTCTATGAACTGCTCAAAGTTAAAGTCCTTCTTGAAGATGGTTATAATGATGGTATCTCTGAGATCCCCTACCATGTAGTCAGCATCCCAGATGAGATAGGTGAAGCTGTAAATTTTTATACAAAGCTCCTCTGCACCGGTTTTTAAACTTCAGCAAGAATTCCATCTCTTCCTGAAATCTTGTAGTTTTGCATCTGACACATAGTCTTCTTACTCTTTTCCTGGTTGGCGGAGGTGAGCTGGACATTGTTATGGAATTGAGTCGAGATAATCTGAGTCTTGGATGAATGCTTCTTCAAAGTTTGCCTTCCAGTAGCCACTGACTGTCATGCAGCTTTGTTAAGACGTTTCTTGATTCTTGGGTCTCATGTATCTGTGCATTTGGGCTACAGATGGTCTTGAGAAAGCTGTAGACACCATGTATGTCATGTTTATCGATATTGACAATGGTCTTTGTACCCATCAATTTTTCCTTAGGTCACTTAGTACGTCACTATGTAGCATGTTATCAATCCCATGAAATGCTTGCTGTTGATAGCCCAAATAATAACACTATTTACATCCTCATCACCACACACCATACATCATCACCATGCATTACCACACAACACAGATCATTTCACATGCAGAGAAGCTGTAAGATTATATCCATGTGGTATGTATGTTACTCTATGGAATGGATGTAGCACACAGATAACACATACAGTACCACATCATGTGGTAGCTATCAGACGATGCGACAATACTGTACATTGTAAGGCATCAAACTGTACAGTACCAAACCACACAGTAGCAATAACAAGTGCATGCATCACCAAAACATGGAGGAAAAGTCAGCAATTTGCTTTCATCTCATATTCATAATATGACAGTTAGACGCAAAACATGTATTTTCTCCTCTTAACTTTATGAAGTAACATAATCATTTATGTTGTTTTGAACTTAATCCAAATAATGAGCGGAAGATGGATTTAAGCAATGTTTTGGATGAATGAAATGCCTGTGTGAAATTTCCCCTTATGTCACCTTTCATCATGAATCTGTTTGACATAAAATTATCCATCAAAAACTTACAAATTAAAAACTACTTACAGCACACATCTTTGTAAATAATCAGCATTATCTTCTGTAACAAAGTCTGAAAAGTAGTGGTCTATATTTGTATCAATATGGTCTCTCATATAGCTTTAGTGGGAAATGTTTTATTCACAGTATAACCCACGGTGAAACAGAAAGCAAATATTCCCTCGATGGAAACTGTGGAACCTGCAGCAAAAATAGTACAATAATAGCTAATGATTTTGCTTCTTAAGGTTTCATTGTGAGAAAATCAAGAGAAAATACTGTACACTGAAGTAGCTCCCTCCCTTTATGTTTATGGTTCTGTCATTAACTTGAACTCAGTCAATTGTGATAAAAGTAATCAAACACGATCATTTATCCGAGGAAAATTGTTTATGAAATTTCACCAAAATATAATTAAACAGCCCCTAAAATATTAACTGAAGCTGCTTACCCACATTCAGACACTCCCTGATTTACATAAGGATTGCGTTCTGTAAACCCTCATTTTAGTCAGATTTTAAGCACGTCGAATCGTCATCCACATCTCCTGCACAAAATAACTCACTGAGAGTATTAACTGTCTCAGCTGTGTCTGGGGCACTTTCTATAGTACACGGTTTTCTGGGTAAGCACTGCTGCCATTGCCGGTTTGGCTTCTATCTCATCATTGGGGCTCTATCTGCAGCATGTGGCCTTCTGGCTAACACCACCACCATTGCTAGCTTGTTTCCAATGTATAGTTAAGAGATCGTAGTTGTGAAAATTACAAACTGCATTGATTGCACTGAGGACTGAATATAGAATTTTCTATGCAAGTGTGAGTTTACGTAAGTCGCCTAATGTGTGTGTCATTAAGTGTCTGTATTAGTAATAGCTTCTTTGAATAATGGATCAGCTTAAGGGGCTAAATGGTCTTTTCTACTCCGTTGTCACAATTGCCTAAGTTCCCAAGCTCCAATAGTTCCAATCAAATTTCTATAACAGTGTTCCAAAGAAAGTTAGTTGCTTTTCTTAACCTTCAACTTCTAGATCCAAATGTGAAAGACAGCTAATCAATATACATTTTTTTCTATTTACTAGCTTCTTTGTGTGGAAAGAAATCTTTTCAAAGCTATAATTTCCCCTCACAATCCTTCCCCTCAATTTTGGAACTGGTTCTCCAAAGGCTACTTGTTATCCTTTGAGCATCACACACCCACCAATAGTATGCCCATATTGTATTTTTCATGTGCAAACCTTGACCGTGAGCATGGTTTGCAAGTCGCCACCATGGTAATATTACAGTAAACCCAATTATATCCTCGCTCATTGTCTCCATTCCACTTCCATTAGCGAGGTGATGCCCACATTTCCAATAGGGAGGTGAATATTTTTGATGCCAGTCAATTTCCTCGTTGTAGTAGGATCTAGAATCAATGTTTTACCTTCCATGAAACAGTGATCAAGAGTGTTAACACCCCATGTGTGGCAGGAGACATATTGATGAGGGTGCTGAGGAGATTCACTAGGATGGTGCAAGGAAATACTTTTTTTCCTTGGAGCATAGGAAGCTGTAGAGGTATACCATCTTATGAAAGGCACAGAAAGGGCAGATATAAGAAATATTTCTCCATGGCAGTAGTATCTAAGATCAGAGGGCAGGTATGTAAAGTGAGGAGTAAGAGAGGGAATCTGGAGGGTGTTTTTTTCATCCAGAAGGTGGTAGAGGCAGGTATTTTCACAACGCATAAGAACCATCTGGAAAAGCACTTGAATGTATAAGACATAGTATGCGATGAACCAAGTGCTGATAAACGTAAATAATATAGGTAGGACATGATGATTAACCTGATATGGTGGGCCAAAAGGCATATTTCTGTGATGTGGGATTATGACTGTATGTCATCTAAATGTGGATTGTAATATCCAAGAAATTGTCAAAGGCAGGCCCCAAATTACAGCAGTTTCTTGGAGTGGAGACAAAAATCTGTTCATAAACCCTTTGAGAAAACTTCACATTGAAGATACAATAAATAGAATTAGTTTCTTCAAAAAGAGAAGCGAGCCAAGTACTGAAGGGCAAGTTGATTCAAGCCACATATATTTCTTCCTCCTTTTGAAACCTATTGTAGAACTGTCACAGCATCAACCTATTTCTTAAGTGACTCCAGAGTTTATACCTGTTCCTTTTCTCCAGAGATGCTGTCTGACCTGCTGAGTCACTCAGCTTTTTGTGTCTATCTTTGGTTTAAACCCGCGTCTGCAGTTCCTTCCTTCGCTTTTATACTTCCACTGTGCTATTCAGAACAAGTTCTCATATTTCCTTACAATATAATAGGAGGCCATTCAGAGTAATCTCTTCCTGTTATTTTACAATAAATTATTATTTTTCAATGTCCATCGCCTCCCCAATCTACCTACGCAAGTGACAATTTACAGAATCTGGATTCAATCCTGAGCTTGAGTTGTGTCTGTGTGGAGTTTGCATGTTTTCTACATGGCTGCATGAGTTTACTAGTGTTATGCCTTCGGGATTGGTTTACAGGTGCCATGTCATAGAATTGTACTGCATGGAAACAGGTCCTTTGGCCCAACTCATCCATGCCTATCAATCCTGAGCTAATCCCATTTGCTGCAGTTCAATTCAGTTCAGTTTAGTTTATTGTCACATGTACTAAGGTGAAAAACTTTTGTTGCATGCTAACCGGCCAGCGGAAATACAATTCATGATTACAATCGAGCCATTCACGGTGTGCATGATAAGGGAATAACATTTAGTGCAAGATAAAGCCAGTAAAGACCAATCAAAGATAGTCTGATAGTTCAGGACCCCTCTCTGGCTGCGGTAGGATGGTTCAATTGCCTGATAACAGCTAGGAAGAAACTGTCCCAAAATCTGGAGCTGTGCTTTCTCACACTTCTATACCTTTTGCCCGATGGGAGAGGAGTGAAGAGGGAGTGGCCAGGGTGCGACTTTTCCTTGATTATTCTGCTGGCCTTGCCAAGGCAGCGTGAGGTATAAATGGAGTCAATGGAAGAGAGGTTGGTTTGTGTAATGGTCTGGGCTGCGTCTGCAATTCGCTGCAATTTTTTTCAATCTTGGAAGGAGTAGTTCCCAAACCAAGCTGTGATGCAGCCCGATAAAATGTTTTCTGCGGCGGATCTGTAAAAGTTGTTGCGGGTTGTGGACGTGCCAAACTTCCTAAGCGCTTTTTTGGAAGTAGAGCAATTATCTTTCTAATCCTTTCCTATTTATGAAACTCTCAAAAAGTGTTTTAAACATTGTTATTGTACTTGTCTCTACCACTTCCTCTCGTAGCTGATTCTAATTACCCGTATGAATTCTGTATGAAAACCTACTCCTCGGGTCCCCTTTAAATCGTTCTCCTCTCTTCTTCAATCTATGCCCCCTGGTTTTAGACTCCTATATTCTGCGAAAAAGACGATGACCGTCCACCTTATTTATGTCCCATGATTTTATAAACCTTTATAAGGTCACCCCTCAGCCTCCTTTGCTCCAAGGAAAACTGTCCCAGCCTATCCAGTCTCTCTTTATAACTCAAGGCCACAGGTCCCAGTATCATCCTCGTGAATTTTTCTGCACCCTTTCCAGCTTAATCCCATGCTCCCTATAGCATGGCGACCGTAATGGCACACAATATTTCAAGTGCAGTCTCACCAATGTCTAGCAGTCATGGGCAGACTTGTTCTCAAGCCAAGCTCTGATGCAACCCGATAGTATGTTTGTTATCATTGCCCACATCCCACTTATGTTTGGTTGATCTTTGGTTTCTGTAAGTTTGGCTTACTGTTGGCTTACTTTTGGTGAATGGTAAAAGAGATATTTGGGAGTTGAAGGGCACATGTGCAAGGGAATAAGTTGCAGGGCTGCAGAGAAACGACAGGTCATCATAGTCAGCACTAATCCTGTCCATTACCTCTCCCATATTACTGGAAATGGTTCATTGAGGCTAAAACAATTTCAGTATTTTATTATGATTCCAGCTGAGATCAGTCAACTCACCGGACCTTTTGACATGACTGGTGACCTCGACCTGTGCCAAGTCATCAAAAGCCTTCTCAACAACAGGCGCTTCTTCGTTCAACTAAACGACAAGAAGAGCGAATGGAAAGCCCAAAAGAATGGCCTACCACAAGGCAGTGTACTGGCCCCCCTCCTCTTCAACATCTACACCAACAACCAACCACTTCCCCCACAATGCCGCCGCTTCATCTATGCTGATGACCTCTGCATCACCACCCAACAGGAGAACTTCCAGAAGATCGAGTCTGTCCTGGAAAGCGCCCTCCAAGAGATGACAACCTACTACAATAACAACCACCTGAAACCCAACCCATCAAAAACCCAACTATGCAGCTTCCATCTTAAAAATCGAGATGCGGGAAAACAACTGGGCGTCTCATGGGATGGCCACAAACTCTCCAACCCCTTCCACCCCGTGTACCTCGGAGTCACACTCGACAGGACACTCTCTTTCAAAACCCACCTTCAGAACACCAAAGCCAAGGTCAACACTCGCAACAACATCCTGCGCAAACTGGTAAACTCAAAGTGGGGCGCTGATCCACCAACCATCCATGCAACTGCCCTAGCCCTGTGCTTCTCCACAGCTGAATGCGCGTGCTCAAGCTGGAGTCGCTCCCACCACACCAAACTGGTTGACACAGCCCTCAACGACACCTGCTGCATTATCACGGGATGCATAAAGACAATGCCAGTCCCGTGCCTCTACGCCCTAGCTGGTATTGCCCCCCCCCCCCATATCAGACGATCCATCGTCGCCCAAGACGAGTGGAGAGCACAGGAGATCGATACCAGGCACCCCCTGCACGGAAACACAGCACCTCCACCCCGACTGAAATCCAGAGCCAGTTTCTTGCAGACAGTCCCACCTCTCCAGACAACCAAAGAAACAGCAAGGACCAACATCTGGAAAGATGATTGGAACCAGCTCAACACACGAGCCCACGACTGGATGGAGAGAGGAATCACTCCGACTGAATGCCTCGCCAGCGGGCACGACCTCCCATGGAAAACCTGGCCAACAGATTACGAGTGGAGCAGGGGAGGTGCAAAGCACTTATGAAAGCATGGAACTACCAGGCAGAAGACACATGCAGCTGTGGAGCAGTACAGACAATGTCACACCTACTGGAGTGTGATGACGCCCCCCAGTGCAGCCCCCAGGACCTGGCTGAACCGACCCGACCAGCTGTGATCTGCGCCAGATACTGGCAGAACGACATCTGAGATTGCAACGGACTCGAAGAAGAAGACCGGACCTTTTAACTGGAATAATCTGCAACCTGAAATCCAACTATAATTACAGGATGACTTTAGCTGAATGGATCACTTGATATATATTTTATTCAATACATTTTGGAATGAACTACTTTTCAGCATAAACATAATAAACATATATTTTTCTATAATTTGACCAGTTGAAGCAAACGTAACCTATTTAAGAATTAGTTTCAAAGATCATAGAAACATAGACATAGAAACATAGAAAATAGGTGCAGGAGTAGGCCATTCGGCCCTTCTTGCCTGCACCGCCATTCAATATGATCATGGCTGATCAACCAACTCAGTATCCTGTACCTTCCTTCTCTCCATACCCCCTGATCCCTTTAGCCAGAAGGGCCACATCTAACTCCCTCTTAAATATAGCCAATGAACTGGCCGCAACTACCCTCTGTGGCAGAGAATTTCACAGATTCACCACTCTTTGTGTGAAAAATGATTTTCTTATCTCGGTCCTAAAAGACTTCCCCCTTATCCTTAAACTGTGACCCCTTGTTCTGGACTTCCCCAACATCGGGAACAATCTTCCTGCATCTAGCCTGTCCAACCCCTTAATAGTTTTGTAAGTCTCTATGAGATCTCCCCTCAATCTTCTAAATTCCAGAGAGTACAAGCCGAGTCTATCCAGTCTGGACTCATACTCCAGGTATGGCCTTACCAAGACCCTGTACAACTGCAGTAGAACCTCCCTGCTCTTGTACTCAAATCCTTTTGCTATGAATGCCAACATACCATTCGCTTTCTTCACTGCCTGCTGCACCTGCATGCCTACTTTCAATGACTGGTGTACCATGACACCCAGGTCTCGTTGCATCTCCCCTTTTCCTAATCGGCCACCATTCAGATAAAAGTCTACTTTCCTGTTTTTCCCACCAAAGTGGATAACCTCACATTTAGTCCACATTAGACTGCATCTGCCATGCATTTACCCACTCACCCAACCTGTCCAAGTCACTTTGCAGCCTCCTAGCATGCTCCTCACAGCTAACACTGCCCCCCAGCTTCGTGTCATCCGCAAACTTGGAGATGTTGCATTCAATTCCCTCATCCAGATCATCAATATATATTGTAAATAGCTGGGGTCCCAGCACTGAGCCTTGCGGTACCCCACGAGTCACTGCCTGCCATTCTGAAAATGACCCGTTTACTCCTACTCTTTGCCTCCTGTCTGCCAGCCAGTTCTCTATCCACATCAATACTGAACCCCCAATACCGTGTGCTTTAAGTTTGTATACTAATCTCTTATGTGGAACCTTGTTGAAAGCCTTCTTAAAGTCCAGATATAACACATCCACAGGTTCTCCCTTATCCACTCTACAAGTTACATCCTTGAAAAATTCTATAAGATTCGTCAGACATGATTTACCTTTCATAAATCCATGCTGACTTTGGCCAATGATTTCACCACTTTCCAAATGTGCTGCTATCCCATCTTTAATAACTGACTCTAGCATTTTCCCCTATACCGATGTTACACTAACTGGTCTGTAATTCCCCGTTTTCTCTCTTCCTCCCTTTTTAAAAAGTGGAGTTACATTAGCTACCCTCCAATCCTCAGGAACTACTCCAGAATCTAAAGAGTTTTGAAAAATTATCACTAATGCATCCACTATTTCTGGGGCTACTTCCTTAAGTACTCTGGGATGCAGCCTATCTGGCCCTGGGGATTTATCGGCCTTTAATCCATTCAATTTACCCAACACCACTTCCCGGCTAACCTGGATTACACTCAGTTCCTCCATCTCATTTGACCCCCGGTCCCCTGCTATTTCCGGCAAATTATTTATGTCTTCCTTAGTGAAGACAGAACCAAAGTAGTTATTCAATTGGTCTGCCATGTCCTTGTTCCCCATGATCAATTCACCAGTTGCTGACTGCAAGGGACCTACATTTGTTTTAACTAACCCTTTTCTCTTCACAAATCTATAAAAACCTTTGCAGTCTGTTTTTATGTTCCCTACCAGTTTTTTTTCATAATCTATTTTCCCTTTCCTAATTAAGCCCTTTGTCCTCCTCGGCTGGACTCTGAATTTCTCCCAGTCATCTGGTAGGATGCTTTTTCTGGCTAATTTGTATGCTTCATCTTTAGTTTTGATACTATCCCTGATTTCCCTTGTTATCCATGGATGCACTACCTTCCCTGATTTATTCTTTTATCAAACTGATTTACTCTGTTACTACATTTCAGTCGATCTACAAACATTTTTTGAATGCAATTATTGATACAATATCCATGCAAAAGTATATTTATAACCAAACTCTCATGATTTATTTGGTACCTGACATGTAGGATGGCTCATGTAGTTATCTACTGACACATTCTCTAATTAAGACGCATGGTAATCAGACGTTACTTATTACAGCTGATGGTTCGCCAAAAATCCCCTTTGAAATGTGCCAAAGATGGGTTATCAATGGTTTATTTTACTAGAACTGTGGATAAATCTATTAAGAATTAGATCTGCAGTGTCTATGCTTATGGGGTTTGTTTCAATAAACAGTACTGCAGCCATCTAATTTGTTGCTTAGACAAAATTACCAGTGTTAAATCAAACCATAAAACATTTAAATTGTCAGTTTGATGACAGCAATACTTTCCATTTTTATAATCAATATATTTTAAGTAAAATTAAAAGTTTTCTTTAAATGGAAAATCATATCAATGTTGTGTAGAGAATAACAGGTTACTTTTGGATTGATTTATATATACAGATCTAGATATGGTAATGAATAAAGAATATTCCTGTCTGCACCGTATCTAAATCGACCTGCAAATAAACTTAGTTCAGCAGTTCAAACAACTAACAACAGCTATGCATGCTCTCTAAGACTGTCCTCACAGATCATGAGAAGAACTCCATGTGGGGGTCAGCATGGACCCAATGATCTGAACGGCTTAATTCCGTGCTATAATAAGCTAAATAGAAACAAAAATAGGTGCAGGAGTAGGCCATTCGGCCCTTCGAGCCAACACTGCCATTCAATATGATTATGGCTGATCATCGAAAGTCCGTACCCCATTCCTGCTATTTCCTCATATCCTTTGATTCATTTAGCCCCAAGAGTTGTTTATGCCCTAAAATCCTAAATAAACATAAAGCGCTTTTGTGGAGGCAATGGGAATGAAAAAAATCACCTGAGATGGCAGTGTTTTGCACATGACAGAAGAGTTACTCATTCATCCCTCAATTATAGAATTATACAAATCTTTCACACATGTAGAGTCCATTCGACCCATCAAGAAGGTACTGACGCATACTAGTCATTCTCATTCCTGGCTTCTTTCCTTGAAGTCCTGTGTTATTTCCCTTCAAGTGCCCATCCAAAGCCCATCTTTTGAAAACTTTGAATGGCTCTCTTGCTGCCAACTTTAAAGGCAGAGAGTTTCAATCAATTCAATAAATCACACCTTGTTCTGTAAATTGTTTGCAATTCCCAATTCAGTAGTAGATCTCAAAGAGAAGAAAACTGGTATTTTACTTTGGAGATGACTATGCCAGGAGCTCATTTTTCTACCTTTTGGAGCTTTTGGTAAAGTCTGCCTAGCTTGACTGTACCTTGTGGCAATGCAGTGGTAACAATCGGTCCAGTGCTTAAGAGATCATAAAGAATCCAACTAACTTCAACAAGATAAGGCATTACACTCATTTTGAGAAAACTGATAGAAACATAGAAACATAGAAAATAGGTGCAGGAGTAGGCCATTTGGCCCTTTGAGCCAGCACAGCCATTCAATATGAACATGGCTGATCATCGGGAATCAGTAGCCCGTACCCCAATGGTGTGGAAAATATATATACTAAAATGCCAATATTGTAAAGAATTCATATTTAGGCAACACAACGTTTTTTTATTTATCACCCATTTAGTCATTGTATATCTCACTAATATTCCAGATATTTTAATTTATTTCCCCACCACTAACAATGCGAAAGCCCAGACATTAACTGTGTGACAGTTGATGCAAAATAAAATCAGAGAACATTTTACTTTACTGCAGGTACTTCCATTTTTATGAGGAATAATTAGTAGCTGGACTATGAGTTAAACTTAAGTCCAACAGCTATTTTTATAGTGGTGCATTGCTACATATCTATTCTCCATCAGGATTTAAGGAAAAACAAATAAATAACTTAATTTATGTCCCTTTTGGACAAAAAGCATACTACATAATGCTGAGAATGTTATCAAGAACTTTCCCTGAAGCACAGCACTTACTAAAACTGTCTTGAAAGTTAAAATTGTGTGTCACATTGCATAAATACTTGGCGAATAAAACTGTACAAATAAGGTCGATGAAGGAACAGCCTACAGTCAAAGATTTAATTACCCTGATAGGAAAGCTTGGCTACCACACTTAATTATATAATAAGGCACATGTTAGAAATTAAAATTGAATTTATTGAGTAATACCAAAAGAAATATAGAATTGAATGGTGATTCAATGTTAAGGAGTAGGAATGGAAGCAATTAAGTCATAAAGGGATAATTTGTAAATAATGTATAGTCTAACTGTCACAACCATTCAATAAAATCTTACATCATTGAAGCGTCTGAATGGGTTATGCAGTTAAGAATTGTTTCCAGCAAGTTCAGAAAGGAAGCCTGTTGACACAGTATAAATATCTCAGACTTATTCATACTGTAATTGGCAGAGATAGTATTGCCTGATCTTAAGGTATGTTAGGATTAGATATTGTACCATAATTGTATGTTCTTCTTCAGAGGTAGTTCTAGTGGTTTCTTAAAGCATACTTAACATAAATTTATGTCTGTTCATGTCTATTTGCTGAAATGTACATGAAATAGCGGTCAGGAGTTGAATATAAGAAGGGAGGACATGTTCCAAGGGCTGAATGTTCCTTTGATTCCAGACGTCTATCAGGTTATTTGGGAAATTTAGGTTGAGTCTGTAAATAGTTGAGTATCTTGGCAAGCCTAAATCAAGCAGAAAGCTGCTTGAAAGTGTGATTTATGATTCATGAGATTAAAACAGACCTTGGGTCAGAATTTGACCATCAGGTCCTTTGTATCTGCTCCATCATCCATCAACATTGTGGATGATCGACCACATCAGTTTTATTTTCGTAAACTACACCGTTGATTCCCTTCATACCCACAAATCTAACTATCTTTTCTCTGAATTAATTCAATATGTGAGCCTCCACTGGCCTTTGGCATAGAGAATTACATGGTTTCATGAGGTTTCTCCTCACAGTAGTTCTAAATGACCAACCTCTTATTCTAAGACTGTAACCCTAGGTTCTGGATTCCTCGGTCAGGACCTCTATCCCGATAAGACCAGCAAGTTTCAATAAGGTCACCTTTTATTGTTCCAAACCCTGGAGAATATAAATCTATTCAATTCAGTCTTCCTTCATAAGACAAACCCAACATACAGTCTTGTGAATCTTCACTGCACTCCTGCTATTGCATGTACAACCTTTTATGGGAAGGAGATCAAACTGTAAATTAAACTCCAGATGCAGTCTCACCAAGGACCCAAATAACTGCAGTAAGGTATCTTTACTCATGCACTCAAATTCTCTTGAAGTAAAAGGCCATTTACCAGCTGCTTTCTTAATTGCTACACATGGACATGTAGTGAAATGCGTTTAAGGACACCTATGTCCTTTTGAGCATTAACATTCCCAACCTGTGACCATTTAAAATGTACATTTTGCTTGATAAGCCAATTACTCTTCAACTATGTGGTTCAATTTCAAAGGACTGCTATCAGCCAACCACTTTGGAATGTTGTTGAGTCACAAACATGTTGAAATGGCAACATTTCTGAAGAGCATTTAGCCAAAATGGGTTTCAAGAACACATTTGTAGATTTATAGCTATTGAAACTAGCTTTTTATTTAAAATTTATTGAAATACTTGAATTTGAAATTCCCACATGCTAAACTCAATGCTAGCATTTATTTCAAGAGGGCTAGTATACAAAAACAGGGATGTCATGCTGAGGCTCTATAAGGCACCGGTAAGGTCGCATTTGGAATATTGTGAGCAATTTTGTGCACCATATCTGAGGAAGAATATGCTGGCTCTGGAGAAGGTCCCGAATGGGTTTACAAGAATGATCCCAGGAATGAGTATATTAAGCATTTGTCGGTACTGGATCTGTACTCGCTGGAGTTTAGAAGAATGAGGAGGGACCTCTGAAACATACAGAAATAGTGAAAGGCTTGGATAGAGTGGATGTGGAGAGGATGTTTCCACTAGTGGGAGAGTCTAGGACAAGAGGTCATAGCCTCAGATTTAAAGGACGGTCTTTTAGGAAGGAGATGAGGAGACGTTTCTTTAGTCAGAGTGTGGTGAATCTGTGGAATTCTTTGCCACAGGAGGTTGTGGAGGCCGTCAGTGGATATTTTTAAGGCAGAGATAGATAGATTCTTGATTAGTACAAATGTCAGAGGTTATGGGGAGAAGGCAGGAGCATGGGGTTAGGAGGGAGAGATAGATCAGTTATGATTGAAAGGCAGAATAAACTTGATGGGCCAAATGGCCTAATTCTACTCCTATCACTTATGACCTTATGACCTAAAGTGGAATTTTAAATTTACATTCAGATCCTTGGACGATTGATCTGGAGATCTAGAGTCACGAGTTAAATATCATATGAATCGGCAATGGAACAATGAAATTCTTACCTACTGCAGCTTAACTGGCTCATTAATACAATTAAACCCACATAAATATACAAGAATTATTAGTACAATAAATTAATAATCAGTAATGCAAGGTAACCATATTAGTGGAAAACCCTAAAAGCCCTGTCCCACGTACGAGTTCATTCAAGAGCTCTCCCGAGTTTAAAAAAAATCAAACTGTTGGAAGCATGTAGAATGAACGTAGCGGGTACGTCGGAGCTCGGGGACGTCTCTTAGCGGCTCGTAATGCTAACGGCAAGTACTCTGGAAATGCGGTAAGCTCAGGAAGACTCATGAAGATTTTTCAACATGTTGAAAAATGTCCACGAGAGCCCTGAGTACCTGCGAGCGGACATTACCGTAAATCTCCGAGTTCGAATCTGGGCAAACTCGGGAGAACTCTTGAATGAACTTGTACAGTGGGACAGGGCTATAAGTCCATAGTGCACCAAAAACAAAGTCCATAGAAGTCAACAGAAGTCCAAAGATCACCGCTACTGAGGTAGTGGTCAGTGTTGTGCAATGTTTGAAAGCCCAATTGTTCCTGGGAAGTAGCCGCTCTTGAATATGGTGGTCATGGTTTTCAGGTTCCTGTATCTTCTTCCCAATGGTAATAGTGAGATAAGAGCATGACCAGGCTGGTGCAGGACTTTGATAATATTGGCTGTCTTTTTGTATTTTGCACTGCTCCACTATAACCAGTTAACCAGTAATCCTTAACCAGTTATAAACATTAGACTTTAGAGATACAGCGTGGAAACAGGCCCTTCGGCCCACCGAGTCGGCGCCAACCATCGATCATCCCATGCACGAGCAATATCCTACACACTAGGGACAATTTGCAATTTTTCAGAAGCCAATTAACTTACAAACTTGTATGTCTTTGGAGTGTGGGAGGAAACCAGAGCACCTGGAGAAAACCCACCTTGTCGCAGGGAAACATATAAACTCTGCACAGACAGCACCTGTAGTTAGTATCGAACCACGGTATCTGGTGATGAAGGGCAGCAACTTTACCACTGCACCACTATGCCGCCCCTCAGAGGATTCTGATTGAAATTCAAGTCAAAATGAGTTCAGTTTTACCAGGAACTGAGTTGCTGATCAAATTGTTTATAGAAAAAGGGTAAAGAAATATAACATGTTTCTGTTGTGGCTGCAGTTGACCAGTTGCTGGCATGTTCACACTGGAGCCTGGATGCACTGTGAGAACTCAGCGGAGCCTGACTATATATGTCAGGTCAAGCCAGTCCAGCCACTTAAAGGTAAAATGCAAAGCTAGCACAGTTTTACTACATTGTTGAGTGGCAGCATGCATGCCATCCCCAGGAGAGTGTGACCATGAGAGAACAAAAAGGAACACAGCTGGCCCTGAACGACGCAGAGAGGCAAGAGAAGTGACCTGAGGTTGGGCATTCAGAAGTGAATCCCACTGAAATGCTGCTGCAATCTGCTTGAACCACCGGCCAGACCACATTCCTTTCCCCTGCGGCCTGGTTACTCGATCTGATCCCTGACTAATAAAAATTAGAAATCTTTCAAATGGATCAAGTTTGGCTTGATCTAAGCCAGATCAAGTTCAGCACAGTTTTAATTTTAATATCTAAGCAAACATCAAGTCTGAAGAATCCCAAACTGAAACATTGCATGTCCATAGAGCCACACAGCATAGAAACAGGCCCTTCAGCCCAACTGGCCCACGCCGTCAAATTACCCTGGCTCCACATCCCCCATTTGGCCCATATCATTCTAAACCTTGCCTATCCATGAACTTGTCCAAATGTCTTTTAAATGTAGTGATAGTACCTGCCTCAGCTACCTCCCCTGGCAGATTGCTCCATCTGTAATTTTGCTCCTAATCTCACCCCGTTAGTCTGAGTCAAGCACTGGATCAACTAAACTCATGTGGTTGTGTTTTATTCTAAAACACAACCATGCTTCCTGTACGATACCTAACCAATACCGTGGGCCCAATCCTTGTCTCTACTCGTCCAAGCCCTTCAGCCTCGTGTGAATAGTCACCTCCAGATGGTCAGCACGGTCCCAAGTGCTACCCCAGAAGATCAACACAGACTCATGTGGTGTCCCCTCTTATATACTGTATCGGACACCTACATCAGATTTCTGTTCATAGACTGCAGCTCTGCTTTTCATACCATTATCCAAACCAAGCATCTCCAAACTTGTGGAACTTGGAATCAACACTCACCTCTGTAACTGGATACTCGACTTCCTGATCAACAGACTACAATCAGTGAGGATTGGTGACAAATCATCCTCTGCAAGAATCCTCAGCACTAGTGCCCCACAAGGATGCTTTCTCCCTTCATTATTCGTGATGCACCCATAACTGTGCAGCCAGATACAAATCCAACTCAATTTACAAATTTGTAGATTACACCACGATAGTGGGCCGGATATCAAACAATGACAAGACAGAGTACAGGAAACGAATTGAGAACCTGGTGCCAAGACAACAACCTTTCCCTCAATGTCAGCAAGACAAAGGCGACTGATTGACTTCAGGAAGTGTAGTGGTACACATACCCCCGTATACATTGACAACGCCCATGGTTGAAAGCTTCAGGTTCATAGGAGTAAATATCACCAGCAACCTGTCCTGGACCAGCCATGTTGAAGCAATGGCCAAGAGAGCACACAAACAGCTCTATTCCTTAGAAGGCTTAGGAAGTTCGGCATGCCCCCAACAACCCTCACTAACATCACAGATGCACCGTAGAAAGCATTTTATTGGGATGCATCACAGCATGGTTTGGGAACAGCTCCATTCAAGACATTAAGAAATTGCAGAGAATTGAGGATGCAGCCCAGACATCACACAAACCAACCTCCCTTCCATTGACTCCATGTACACCACGAGGCCAGCAGCATAATCAAAGATGGGTCTCACCCCGAACACTCCCTCGTCCCCTCTCCCATCAGGCAAGAGGTAAAAAAATGTGAAAATGCATATATCTGGTTTCAGGGACAGTTTCTTCCCAGCTGTGATGAGGCAACTGAACCATCCTATCACCAAGTCGAGAGCGGCCCTGACCTCCCATCTACCTCTTTGCAGACCCTCATACTATATTTACTTGGACTTTACTGGATTTTATCTTGCACTAAAATTTATTCCCTCTATCCTGCATCTGTACACTGTGGACGGCATGATTGTAATTATGTATAGTCTTTCCATTGACTGGATAGCACGCAACAAAAAAGCTTTTCACTGTACTTCGGTACACATGACCTTAAACTAAATTAAACTAGATAAACTAAACTCTGTGGATTTACCCTATCTATCCCCGTCATGATAGATGCTTGTACTCGCTTGTACTCGCTTCGGCTTGTACTCGCTGGAATTTAGAAGATTGAGGGGGGATCTCATAGAGACTTACAAAATTATTAAGGGGTTGGACAGGCTAGATGCAGGAAGATTGTTCCCGATATTGGGGAAGTCCAGGACAAGGGGTCACTGTTTAAGGATAAGGGGGAAGTCTTTTAGGACCAAGATGAGAAAATCATTTTTCACACAGAGTGGTGAATCTGTGGAATTCTCTGCCACAGAAGGTAGTTGAGGCCAGTTCGTTGGCTATATTTAAGAGGGAGTTAGATGTGGCCCTTGTGGCTAATGGGATCAGGGGGTATGGAGAGAAGGCAGGTACAGGATACTGAGTTGGATGATCAGCCATGATCATATTGAATGGCGGTGCAGGCTCGAAGGGCCGAATGGCCTACTCCTGCACCTATTTTCTATGTTTCTATGATCTTAGACAGTATACCTCTATAAGATCACCCCTCATTCTCCTTCGCTCCAAGTAATCAAGTCCATGTTCTCCAGTTCTGTTGCATGACGCACTGAGTTACTCCAACATTTTATGTCTCTTTTTGTAAATCAGCATGTGCAGTTAATTACGTCTTCATTAATTAAAACACGGAAATAGAGAAATTGATGATACAGAATACAGATAAAATCTCAGAATCTGAGAACCAGCATCTCCAGGTGTAGAGAAATATGCTATCTTCAAAATTCTCCAGATTCCAGAATAGTTTCCACACTTTGGAAGATAGTAAATGTAATACCACTAGTTAAGAAACATGGGAGGAAAAGAACAGGGAGCTTTAAACCAGGCATTTTAACATCACTGGAAGAAAAGATACCAGGTCCAATTATTAATGAACTGGTAACAGAGCATTTAGAAATAGGAAAGAATTGAACAGAGGCAAAATGGATTTATGAAAGGGAAATTATGTTTGAAAATCTGTTGGTATGTTTGAAATTATAACTGGGAAGTAAAGAGAAACCAGCAAATGTGGTGAATTTTAGACTTGCAGAAGCTTCACACAAAAGATTAATAAACAAGTTTAGAGAATTTAGGAAGAATACGTGGCCAAGAGTAGTTTAGTTAATGGACAGAGAGAAAGAATAAAGAGATCATTCTTGGGTGTGGAAGCTTCAAATGTCTTTATTTTTCAAGATCTAGGAACTATTAGCCAACATGTATTGTCCATCCCTAACTGCACTTGAGCAGGTAAAATAGTGAGCCGCTTCTTTAAGCAATGCAGTCCACATTGGGAGGATACTCGCATAGAGCTGATGATATGGGAGTTGCAGAATTTGGATCCGATAACGAAGAAGGACTAGTAATCCATTTCCAGATTGGAAAAATTGGGCAACCTGAAGGGGAACCTATACTTAGTGGTATCCTTCTTTGAGGTAGAAGTCACAGTTTGAGAGATGCTGCTTGGAGTAGCCTAGGCAAGTAACTGCAGTGTATTTTGTAGATGATACACATGTCAGCCATTGTGCACTAGTGGTGGAATAAATGAATATTTAGAGTGTTTGATGGGTGTCAGTCAAATGAGTTACTTAGTTCTTGTGTGCTAGTGGAACAGCACATATTCAGGCAAGTGGAAAATATTCCATTGGACCTTTGCTTTGTAGGTGACACCTTATCATTTTAGGTATTGTCTGTGGCTGATCCTAGCACGCCCTTCTTCATTCCTCTCTTAACTGGGTCAAGGACATGGCAGAGAATGTGTCAATTGCCGCATAATGTGGATAAATATGAGGTCATTCACTTTATAGACAATAGACAATACGCGCAGTAGTAGGCCATTCGGCCCTTCGAGCCAGCACCGCCATTCAATGTGATCATGGCTGATCATCCCCAATCAGTACCCTGTTCCTGCCTTCTCCCCATATCCCCTGACTCCCCTATCTTTAAGAGCCCTATCTAGCTCTCTCTTGAAAGTATCCAGAGAACCGGCCTCCACCTCCCTCTGAGGCAGAGAATTCCACAGACTCACAACTCTCTGTGAGAAGTGTTTCCTTGTCTCCGTTCTGAATGGCTTACGCCTTATTCTTAAACTGTGGCCTCTGGTTTGAGAGAAAAATATAAAAGCAATATATATTAAATAATATGAGAAGTGTTGCTGTTCAGACGATGCTGTCTGTACAGAGTTTATACGTTCTCCCCATGATCGCGTGGGTTTTCCCTGGGTGTACCCATACTCCAAAGCCATACAGGTTTTTAGGTTGTTGACTTTGGTAAAAATTGTAAATTGTCCCTAGGCTTTGGTGGTACTAGATCAGAAGATACAATACAATACAGTTTATTGTCATTTGAACGAGTTCAAACGAAATTTGGTTTCTGCAGTCATACAACAAGAAAAAAGAACCAAGACACACAATTAACACAATTTACCCCACAAACATCCATCACAGTGAATCTCCTCCTCATTGTGATGGAAGGCAAAGTCTTGTCTCTCCCCTGTTTTCCATTCTTCTCCGGATGTTAAAGCCCCTGGCGGGCGATGGCAAGTCCCGCGGCTGTTAAGGCCGCACCGGGCGATGTAAGGCCCTACTCCGGGTCTTGATGTTGGAGCCCCCAGCGGGCGATGGCAAGTCCCGCGGCCATTAAAACCGCGCTGGGAGATATAAGGCCCCGCTCCGGGTCTCCTTTTTTAATCCCGCATTTCGGGCGGGGGAGAGGTTGCCGTTGGGGGAGCTCCGTAAAGCGGTCTCCCACCAGGGACCCGCGAGCTTCCGATGTCACCATCCACCGGGCCTGCGGCTGGAGCCTCCGGAGCTCCAGAGTCGGGTTGCAGCTGCGTGCCACCACAGCTCTGCACACTCCGAAGCCGGCCAGCTCCATGATGGTGAGTCCGCAGGCTCCGCGACTGGAGCGCCCAGGTCGTTCCGGTTGGAGGCCGCTCCACGGTGCTAGACCCCAATGACAACGGAGACCTGACAGGGAAAAGGTCGGATCCCCCATACAGGGAAGAGACCCAAAAGTTTCCCCCACCCCCCGCCCCCTACACACACACACACACAAACAACATACAAACTACAACCAAACTACACACTCAACAGAACAAAACCAAAAAAAAACAGACGGACTGCAGAGGCCGCTGCCACAAGGCGCCGCCATCCCATTCCAGATTATTGGGTAATATACCAAATAGTGTCCCACTACACTTCTAATCAAAATGTTTTAGACATTTCACAGTTTTATATATTGTTTTACATTCAGAACCAAGGCCCAGTGAGTTGTGCATAGGGGCACCCTACTTAGTGAATGTGAGAAATACAAAAGGTAAGTTCAACAAAGATATTTGATTGCATTTTTGGAAGTAACCAAGAAGGTTGATAAGGAAAGAACCATTGACAAAGCCTATATGGACTTCAGCAAGACCTATGATAAATTTCCACTTGATTGGGTGCTCTGGAAGGTTAAATTGCATGGGATCCAGGGAGAGCTAGCCAACTGGATACAGAATTGGCTGCATGGTATTTAACAGAAGGTGATAGTGGATGGTGTTTCTTTTTTCTACTGGAGGTCTGTGACTCAGAAATTAGTGCAGGGCCCATTGCTGTTTGTTATCTATATCGACGAATTGGATGAGAATATACAAACCATCATGAGTAAGTTTGTAGACCACACTGAATATAAACACGAAAATAGATGATTTCATGAACAGTGAAGTTGAATATCAAGAATTACAGTGGGATTTTGATCAGTTGGGAAAGTGGGCTCTGGAAAGGCACATGTTGTATAATTCAGATGTGTAAATTGTTGCATTTTGGGAAGTCAAGCCAGGAACTTCACAGTGAATGGTATGGTCCTGGGGATATTTGTAGGGCAGAAGGATCTAGGATTACGAATATATAGTTCCTTGAAAGAGGCATTGCAGGTCGATAGGGGGTGATGGAGGCTTTTTGTATGTGGCTTTCATCAGTCAGGGAATTGAGTACAGAATTTGGGACATTATGTTACAGTTGTACAGTTGGTGAGGTTGCACTTGGAGTATCGTATTCAGTTTTCGTCACTGTACTGTGGGAAAGATTTACAAGGATTTTGCCAGGATTTGAGGGCCTGAGCTATTGGGCGAGTTTGGGCAGGCTGAGATTTAATTCCTTAGAGTGCAGGAGTGCGGGTAGCTGAGGGGTGATCTTATAGAGGTAAATAAAATCATGAAGGGAATAGATAGGGTGAATATACAAATGTACAAAGTATTTTTCCCAGGATAGGGGTATCAAGAACTAGAGGTCATATGAGTAAGGTAAGAAGGGAAATATTTAATAGGAACCTGAGGATCAACTTGTTCACACAGTGAGTGAAGGATATATGGAAGAAGCTGCCAAAGGAAGTACTTGAGTACATTTTATTGCACCATGAAATATCTATATAATTAAAGGTCTCATCTTGACCATTTCCTGTCTGCGCTGTATATTAATTTTAGAAAACATGCGACCCTATATCGCTATGACGTTTGGCCATCTTACTCACAGTCCTCCTCTCCTGCGGCAGCCACGAGAATTTTTCAGATCAATTAAAGATAAAAAAGTTATGAGTGTTTAAAAAATCTTGAGATCAGCTCATTGGTCCTCTCGCCTGTCAATCACCATGATGAAGGTAACGTGAGTCTGTCACTCTGAAAGATCGCGAGGGAGAGGCCACAACTCTGATTCTGCTGTGAGTCTACTGAACTGTGAGTCTACCCTTCATGTGCTTTATGTGGTTATGTGGTTTATGTGGTTATGTGCTATACGTGCTTATGTGCTTTATATTGTTAACCTTTTATGTGCTTGCAATAAATGATTTGTTAGCCCTTAATTAAATGAAATTAGTTGTTTGGCCTGCCCTGTGCTTGAAATTGAAATGGAAATGGAAATTAAATGAAATTAGTTGTTTGGCCTGCCTTGTCCTTTTGCTTTGGCTGTGCTTTGCTTTGCTTGAGCTCACCTGAAATGAAAGCAAATGGATTGTATTATTGGCTGGCACCGCCTGCCCTGTGCTTTTGCATTTGCTTTGCCTTTGCTTTGCTTGACCTCACCTGAAATGAAAGCAAATGGATTGTATTGTTGGCTGGCCACGCCTGCCCTGTGCTTTCGCTTTGCTTTGCCTTTGCTTTGCTTAACCTCACCTGAAATGAAAGCAAATGGATTGTATTGTTGACTGGCCCCGCCTGCCCTGTGACTTGACTTGAAATGGATTGACTTGACATGAAATGGATTGAAATGGATTGTTGGCCCTGCACTCACTGTGCATGACTTGACTTGACCCACAACACCCATGCTAGTGCTCCAGATGGTGTGGAGCTTAGTACCCCTGATTAACTGGGCAGTGTTCACAAATTTGTGCCATCTTCTCCTAGCCTGGGCATTCGACTTGCCAAACCAGGCTGTGATATACATCACATCTCCCCCTTCAATTTAATTACATCACAACAATCAGTCAATATACTTTTCATTGTACACCTATGGAAGTTCAAGAGAGTATTCATTGACATACCAAATCTCCTCAATCTTCTAATGAAGTAGAGAAATTGATAGGTTTTCTTTATGATTGCATCAATGTGCTGGGTCCAGGACAGATCTTCAGAGATGCCCAGGAATTTGACATTTTTGACTCTCTCCGTACCAAGCAAAGTTGTTGTTCTGGCATTATTTGGTCGGTTGATCGATCTCCCTCTTATACTATGACATCATCATCCGTAACTTGCCCCACAACGGGAGTGTCATCGGCAAATATGAAGATGCAGTTGGATATGTGTGCAGCTACACAGTCAAAGGTACTGTGTCTTTACACCATTATTGTTTGTTTCTATATACTGAACTTTTCTGTTTATTATGATTTTTGCAGAGTACTATGTTTACATTGCTGCTGCTGGTGGTAAGAATTTCATTGTTCTGTTTCAGGAGATATGACAATAAAACACTCTTGACTCTTAGGTGTATACAAAATGCTGGAGTAACTCAGCGGGACAGGCAGCATCTCTGGAGAGAAAGAATGGGTGATGTTTCGGGTCAAGACCCTTCTTCAGATTTGTCTCGACCCGAAACGTCACCGATTCTTTCTCTCGCTGCCTGTCCTGCTGAGTTACTCCAGCATTTTGTGTCTACCTTCGATTTAAACCAGCATCTGCAGTTCTTTCCTACTATTGACTGTTGACTCTCTTGAAAGAGCAGATACAATGTTGGTTATCAATGCATTGAAAATGGCAGTATCTATGCAATAGTCCCTCATTAATGCATGAAGTGTCAGGCTAGGTTTTGAACCATCTGAGACTTATCAATTGGGCCCTAACCATCATGTTAACAGGATTGGTTCAGCACTGGAATTAGTTTAGCAGATCAAAGCATGTCCTTAAAAGTCCCATCATAATGGATTTAAAATAATAAAACAACAGTTAAAAAGCTCCCTGATGACCATGTAGGTTAATGAACAGGGTGGTGTGTACTGAGTCATGCAGACCGGGAACACCCTGATCTAATCATGGTCTATGCTGTTGCTGAATTAGCTATTGTTCATTCATAAGCAAGTGCTGTTTTCTTAGGGTTGTTCTGTGGAACAATCAAACATACAGTTCTGTTGAATCTTAGACTCATAGCAATCACAGAAAAGAAGGAGGCCATTTGGCCCAATATATCTGTGATAGCTGTGCTATATTCCAACAACCCCCCCCCCCCCCATGCTGGAACTCCAAAAGTTACTCTTCCTCAAGAACCAATCTCTTTTTAAATATTATTTAAGGAATTACTGTCCACTGCCTTTTCAGGTGGACCAGTCCTCTGGATATATCCTCTGGATATAAACCTAGAGACAATATTTTTCTCTCCATTCTATCAAAAGATTGCATTGTCCTGGAAGTGTTGATTAGGTTATCTTCTAATCCTTTTCTAAGGAGAACATAGACAACTTTTTCCAATTCATTATCAACCCTCCAAACCCATCGTAACTTCTTTAGATGACTGAAAAGCAAAAGACTGCAAATACTGAAATAAAAACAGAGCATATTGCACATGGACACAAAAGGCTGGAGTAACTCAGTGGGGCAGGCAGCATCCCTGGAGATATGGAATGGGTGACGTTTTGGGTCGAGACCCATGGTATCTTTACTATTATATTTGTTTATTTATAAATCCAAGTAACCTTTTTAGGTTTTACTGACCTTGGCTTGGCAATACTTGATTTTGCTAAGATAGGTTTAATTAAAATGTTATCCAACTTATTTTATAAAATAAATTCAAAAGTAAATGTCCACTCCGTGGGACACCAGCTGATTTATTTTTTTACTTCATTCCAAGCAACTTTTAAAGTGCCTGGCTTACATTGCCCTGGCTGAAATTGACTCAGCTAAATTCAGCTGCTTTCTTCAATGATTGGCACAGCTTCCAGAGGAGGCTGTGTTTAAAGGAGGCTCAGACTCGAATCAGCCCTGTCTCCTGTCCCAGCAATAAACACCCTGGAATGATCCTTACAGCTATAATGGAAATTTTTACCAGACTTGTTATTATGGCTATTTTCCTTATTTTTTGTTATTGCAAGATTGTAATGCATTGAATACCATGAGTGATACAAACCCGAAGGCAGAATTTTCCAGTGCAATGAAAATGATTGAGAATTTGTACTTTACTGCTGGTGTCCGTGTACTGAGAAGAAAAACCTTACTTTATTGAAATGTAAAGGAGCGTACCTTTAACCTTAAAACAGTGATAGCGATGTGGCGCTTACAAATTACTGACTTCTTGAATTCAGTGTGCGTTCAATGTACGTGTGACAATGCTACTCCTTTATCAAATGCTGTGAATTACGTATTCCTTCAGATCCTCGGATTAATGATACATGTGAGAGCCTCCACGGTTTCAGCAGTTAGCAGAATTGCATGGATTGGTTTGCAGAAGACAGACTCAAAAAGCTGGATTGATTCAGCAGGTCATAGAAAACATAGAATATAGGTGCAGGAGTAAGCCATTCGGCCCTTCGAGCCTGCACCGCCATTCAATATGATCATGGCTGATCATCCAACTCAGTATCCTGTACCTGCCTTCTCCCCATACCCCCTGATCCCTTTAGCCACAAGGGCCACATCTAACTCCCTCTTAAATATAGCCAATGAACTGGCCTCAACTACCTTCTGTGGCAGAGAATTCCAGAGACTCACCACTCTCTGTGTGAAAAATGTTTTCCTCATCTCGGTCCTAAAGGAATTCCCCCTTATCCTTAGACTGTGACCCCTTGTTCTTGACCTCCCCAACATCGGGAACAATCTTCCTGCATCTAGCCTATCCAACCCCTTAAGAATTTTGTAAGTTTATATAAGATCCCCCCTCAGTCTTCTAAATTCTAGCAAGAACAAGCCAAGTCTATCCAGTCTGTCCAAAAATGAAAGTCCTGACATCCCAGGAATGACAACATCCCAGGTCGGGCAACATCTCTGGCCAAAAGCAATGGGTAACTTTTTGGGTCGACACCCTTCTTCAGACTGAGAGTCAGGGGAAAGAGGAAAGAGATATAGGCAGTCATTTGGAAAAATGAATGGAAGATTATGCAAAAACCAATGATAATCAAGGAAATATGGAGCCCACTATGGTCCATTGTTGGCTGTGGGATAGGTGATAACACGTTATGCAGACAGTGGAACTCAACAGGACAACAGTAAAACTAGTACGTTGACTAGGGTGGGGAAGGACAGAGAGAGAGGGGATGCAAGGGTTACTTGAGGTTAGTGAAATCAATATTCATACCGCTGGGTTGTAAGTTGCCAAATATAAGGTGCTGTTCCTCCAATTTACATTTGGCCTCACTCTGACAATGGTGGAGGCCCAGGACAGAAAGGTCAGTATGGGAATGGGAGGGGAAGTTAAAGTGTTTAGCAACCGTGAGATCATGCAAGCCGAGGCAAACTGAACAAAGGTGTTCAGTGAAACGATCGCCGAGTCTGCGCTTGGTCTCGCCCGACACATGGGAGATATGGGTCATAATATTCCTCTCTGGTGCATTGAATCCCATGTACAGCGAAGTATCTACTGTACCTGCCAGTTGCTAGGACATTTTAGGATGATTCGTTTTTAGTTTAGTATAGAGATACACCGTGGAAACTTCAGCCCACTGAGTCCATGTTGACCAGTGATCACTCATACACTAGTTCTATCCTACATACTGGGAACAACTTTACAGAAGCCAACTAACCTACAAACTTGCACATCTCTGGGATGTGGGAGGAAACCGGAACACCCGGAGAAAACCCACACGGTCACAGAGAGAACATACAAACTCTGTACAGACAGCATACGTAGTTGGGATCAAACCTGGATTTCTGGCGCCGTATGGCAGCAACTCTACCGCTACTCCACCGTGCCATGCTTTCAAGTCTCCAGCTACTTTTGATGTGTATCATTCCATTCCAATGTATCACCTTTGGTTAGTTTTAAAAGACCTTTGTGCCTGCATTAGTCACAAACCCAGAAGAAAATTGTAAACACTGTCTGAGTTTGCTTGAAAGCAAATGCACTTGATTTATAGATGTGATTGATTTCGCCGCTGTCAAGGTAATGGTTCTGTGATGGGTTTCTGGGAGAAACGTGACGATTAGTTGGTGTTTATTGCTGCAAAACAAAATTAAAAGGGGGGAAAAAAATCCTCCAGAAATAACAGTCCTGGCTGGGACTGACAAATGTAATGGATTAGTGTTGTTAGTTGTGATTTAGCTCAACAACACAGCAGGGGCTTGTAATAAGGATATGATGATGCACCACAAGGAATCCATAGACTCATAAAGATTGACCTTATAAATCTCTACTTTTATCAATTCCATACAGCAACCACTCCCTGTGGTAGAAGTCTTCGACCAATAAACCTGCATCTGATAATCAAGGAATTTATTCTCCTTTTCCCGGAGAAGCTAATCATCCAGATTAATAGGTCTTGTTTTAAAAAAGAACATACAATTTAATTCCGTAAAAAGCTGTTAAAAGTTTCCCTGCATTTAGTCAAAATCTTTCAGATAGTTAAAGAGAAATTTTAGCATTGAGTTAAATTATAGATTCTTCCCATAGAAAGGAAGGATTCAATCACCGTGTTTATTACTGTTGAAAGATTACCAGGGTAACAAGCTAAGGCATTTGCCAAGGCTTTGCAAAATCTTTTGCTTCTTGGTTTCACTGTAGTGAAAATCTACTGAAATATTATGGGCTGCTGACACTCGGAGTGAAACCACAGGCACCACGAAGGACCTCTCTAATTGATTTAATTATTTATAATTATTCATCTGGGGTTTATCGATACTTAAATCTGAGTGAGGGAAAACATGCTAGTCTGCAGCTAATGATGTGTTCCATCATAATTTTCAGCCGCTGATACTGTAATTCACAGCCCAACTACTGGGGAAGTGAGAATCCCTAGCATTAAGCTGGAGCCAGTGGGAGCTTTTGAGAGAACCTCTAACAATAAGCAATTCTTCATGGAACAAAACTATTACAATGGCTGGCCTTTGATCTTGCCTTCCTCCTGCTGTTGATTGAGCTTTGTCACCATGCACTGTCATGCACAAGAGAGCACATTTGAATAAAGTAATCTTCCATAATTTACTAGAGGCTGACTGGCTGGCTTTGAAGTAACCAACAGCAGTTGCAATAATATGTTTTTAAAAAATTGAAGGGGGTGGGGTGGGGTGTGCCTTGCAACATGGGATTGCAGAGGGAATCAGGAAGAAAACTATTGTGGGTACTCCGAGGAGGGATTGCGACATAGTCGTTTAGATAATCAGAATGTTGGAGCCAAGGCAAGAGGACATCAAACAGGAGAGGGCCTCTTGTGATACAAATGTGAGCAATGATTAAACTCTAAAGGTGCTCTTCATTAATGTCTACTTCAAAGAAAATGTTGCTGACTAATTTACACATTGTGGGAAATAGCTTCAAGCTTCTCATGTGATTTTTTTTAAAGGAGCAGAACGTAGGGGTGGGTCGGATGAGGTGGGGGGGGGGGGGGGGCAGTGGTTGAAGAGGATTAAATGCGCCCTCTTTCTTCTAAAGCACACACTGCAAAGCGTGGCTTGGTGATTGAAACAAGATGCATCCAATGGCTTTCAAATTTCAAGGGGGGGTGGTTGGAGTGGGGGGGCGGGAGGGGGATGAGGAGGGGTGAAGAAGGAAGAAAGGTTGAGTCCAATTGTGGTTATTATACTTCGTAAGCATATATCATGTAGCATGCTTTATAACCACTTAAACCCAAAAAATTGCTACTGCACTGAAATAACTAAATTAAAACATTTTTATTGTGCGCTAACAGGACTGGAGGAGAAAAAACAGGAATCAAACAAGATCCCTAAGACTCTTGTTAAACTTTATGATACTTATTACATAACTTAAGAAGGCCAATTTGAGGGAGTGAAATCTTTATAAAGCTTTTCAATAATGAAACACAAAAACAACTTTGTATTTCACCACTACTTTTAGTTTAAAAACTTGATTATTCTCATAATGTGAAGATTAAGCTTTTGACTTCCTTTATGAGATGCTCATCCCCCTCTTCATCTGATACCCCTGCCTATATGCTTGGCAGGGAAACAGACTAGCCACAGGCAAAATGGCTGAAAACCACTTAGTAAACCACAAATTTCAGAGCCCTGGTCACATCTGCATTTTATCAGCTTTTTCCGGATAGTATTACGCCAAACAATTGTCTGCAGATCTGCAGACAGCTGAGACTTTAAAGTGCTGAATTACTGAGAAAATGCAAGAGATAAAAACCAGCACATGTATCCCATCAATGTAATGAAACCAACCTGCTCCTTGCGCCATGGAGCTTCACACTATCAAAAGGCATGAGGGTGTTGTCTCATGTTAACCCATAATATACTGAGGATCATTATCATGTCATAATGTTGCATGCAGCACCATTATGTTTGCTATGGGGTGCCCGCTTTCAGATCTTTGCTCTTTTCTCCTGTACGCTATCGCCAAATACTACACTCTATCGGCATCAGTCTGCACAGCACCTGGAGACAAGGATTTGCGGATTCAGGGCAGCACTAAGTGGATGGCTGAAGATTCTCCTAAGAGGTCATAGGAGAGGCCACAGTGTTTGGCTGGGACAGATCGAAGGATGGCTGGCTCCGGAACGGGCAAAGGGCTTGACTCAAGCAGAGGATTATGGATAGTGGTGTGAAGAAAGGTGCACGTTTGAGTTTGAGTTTTGAGATGAGTCACGTGCACCAAGTTACAGTGAAAAGCTTTTGTTGCATGCTGACCAGTCAGCGGAAAGACGATACATGATTACGATCGAGTCATTCACAGTGTAAAGATCTATGATAAAGGAAATAAGGTGAATAATGTTTAGTGCAACAAACAACAAGTAAAGTCCAATCACAGATAGTCCGAGGGTCTCCAAAGAGGTAGATGGGAGATCAGGGCTGCTCTCTAGTTGGTGATAGGATGGTTCAGTTGCCTCATCACAGCTGGGAAGAAACTGTCCCTGAGACCAGAGATGTGCATTTTCAGATTTGTGTACCTCTTGCCTGATGGGGGAGGGGAGAAGAGGGAGTGGCAGGGTGTGACTCTATCCTGATTATGTTGGAGGCCTTGCCGAGGCAGTGTGAAGTTTAAATTGAGTCAAAGGAAGGGAGGTGGTTTGTGTGATGGTCTGGGCTGCGTCAACAAATCTCCGCAATTTCTTGTGGTCTTGGATGAAGCTGTTCCCAAACCATGCTGCGTTGCATCTCAATAAAATGCTTTCTATGGAGCATCTGTAGAAATTGGTGAGAGTTGTCGGGGGCATTCTGAACTTCCTAAGCCTTCTCAGGAAGTAGAGGCATTGGTGTGTTTTCTTGGCCGTTGCTTCAATTTGGGTGGTCCAAGACAAGTTGCTGGTGATATTTAGAAACATAGAAACATAGAAATTAGGTGTAGGAGTAGGCCATTCGGCCCTTCGAGCCTGCACCGCCATTCAATATGATCATGGCTGATCATCCAACTCAGTATCCTGTACCTGCCTTCTCTACATACCCTCTGATCCCCTTAGCCACAAGGGCCACATCTAACTCCCTCTTAAATATAGCCAATGAACCAATGTGGCAGAGAATTCCAGAGACTCACCACTCTGTGTGAAAAATGTTTTCCTCATCTCGGTCCTAAAGGAATTCCCCCTTATCCTTAGACTGTGACCCCTTGTTCTGGACCTCCCCAACATCGGGAACAATCTTCCTGTATCTAGCCTGTCCAACCCCTTAAGAATTTTGTAAGTTTCTCTAAGATCCCCTCTCAATCTCCTAAATTCTAGAGAGTATAAACCGAGTCTATCCAGTCCTTCTTCATAAGACAGTTCTGACATCCCAGGAATCAATCTGGTGAACCTTCTCTGCACTCCCTCTATGGCAATAATGTCCTTCCTCAGATTTGGAGACCAAAACTGTACGCAATACTCCAGGTGTGGTCTCACCAAGACCCTGTACAACTGAAGTAGAACCTCCCTGCTCCTATACTCAAATCCTTTTGCTATGAAACTTAACATACCATTCGCTTTCTCCTAGGAATTTACTCCTAGGAATTTGAAGTTTTCATCCATCTCTACTTTGGCGCCGTTAATGCAAACCGGGAAATGTGTACCGCTTGTCTTCCTGAAGTCGATCACTATCTCCTTTGTCTTGCTGACATTGAGAGAAAGGTTGTTGTCTCGGCACAAGGGCACGAGGTTCTGAATCTCCTTACTGCACTCCGTCTCATTATTATTTGATATCCAGCCCACAATGGCATGTGTCGT
This sequence comes from Raja brachyura, assembly GCA_963514005.1. The sequence continues at coordinate 141,622,661 of OY740781.1, forward strand.
CTGCGAATTTGTAAATTGTTAGCTTTGCACATGGCTGAACAGTCATGGGTGTACAAGGAGTAAAGAAGGGGGCTGAGAACACATCCTTACGGAGCACCAGTGTTGAGGATTATCGTAGAGGATTAATTGTCCCCTATCCTCACTGATCGGGGTGTGTTGGTCAGGAAGTTGAGGATCCTTTACAGAGATGATTGCTGACTCGAAGTCCCGCGTGTTTGGTGATAAGCTTGGATGGTATAGTGGTGTTAACGCAGAGCTGTAGTCTGTGAATAGGAGTCTGAAGTAGATGTCTCTCTTATCCAGGTGTTCCAGCGATGAGTGTAGGATTAGGGCTATGGCATTGTCTGTGGACCTGTTGTGGTGGTAGGCGAACTCCAGTGGGTAAGGCTGATTGGTAAACTGGATATAATGCGTCCCATAACTAGCCTCTCAAAGCATTTCATGATGGTGGATGGTGGATGTCAAGGCCACTGGATGGCAGTTGTTCAGACATGAGGTCTTTTCTTCAACACCGGGATGATGGCGGCCTTCTTGAAGCAGATGTGTACCTCAGAATGGGGTAGGGTGAGATTAAAGATATCCGTGAATACTCCTGCTAGCTGTTACATGCAGCTAGTAAGGTCACAGCCAGAAACTCCATCTGGGCCAGTGGCTTTCCATGTGTTCACCCGCAGGACCGTGCAGAGCAAGACAAGAAGAGGAAGAAGTGAGTATCTTCATTTCAAGTTCGCAAAGCCAATTGGAAAATACATTGCACTTTCCACTACTTTCAATCATATCTGCAGATTCATTTACCAGCTGCTTCATGTTGGGAGTAGAATTTCCATTACAGAAAAAAAAACCTTTGGAAGAATTCTATGGGTTGAGCACCATCTGTGGAGGCAAAAGAATGGCCGTGATTTGAATTGGGACACTGCATCATGCAGAGAGAAGATAGCTAGTGAGAAGTTAGTGATAGAAGTGAGAGTTTGTGGTTCAACAGAGCCTGGCAGGTGATAGTTGGAACAAAATGATGGGAGGGGATAATGGGAAGATGGAGGTATGTGGGGGACAGATGGTGGTGGGTGAGAGGTAAAAACAAAAAAAGGGACAAATTAAGTAGATGGGAGGGGGGAGCGGAGGGTAGAGTCAGAAGTTGGCAGGTGATAGGTGGAACCAGATAAGGGAAGTACGATGGAACTATGTAGGGGAGGGGATAGGAAAGGTGTACCAAGGAAAAATAAACCCTGGTGGATAGATTTGTGGGTAATGGTCAGCTGGAATCAGGTGGCGGAGGGTAATGAGCTTTGGTCATCGGTGGGTAGGGATGGGAAAAATATGAAGAAAGGAAGAAAGCCTCTGGATGGACTAATGGGAATGGAAATGGAACACGGGGCACGTGGTCTGTCCTGAAAACTGAAAATTCAATATTCGCACTACTGGGTTGTATGCTCCCCAAGCAGAATGTGAGTCTGTGTATGTGGCCTCATTGTGGTTGTGGAGAAGGCTGAAGGCAAACAAATTGATGTGGGAATGTGAAGAGAAGTTGAAATGACATGCAACGCGACGCTCATGATGGCTCTTCTGTAAAAAAGCTCAGTTGTTCAGCAAAGTAGTCGCCTCGTCTACGCTTGGTGTCACCAATATAGAAGAGGCCACATTGCGGGCACTGAAAGCAATAGACCAGGTTGGAAGAGGTGCGTGGAAGGGGTACTTGGGCCCCAGAATGGTGGTGAGGGAGGAGTTGAAGGGGCTCCCTGTAGTTGTATGGGAAAGTGCTAAGGGATTAGATAGGGGTGGGTGGAAAGGGATGAGCGAGAAGGGATGTGTGGATCGAGGAATCACAGAGAAAGTTGTGCCAACAAAGATAACAGAATGAAAATGGGGAAGGGGGCGGGGGAGGGGGGTAGGGGGGAGGGATAGATGTGACTGGACCCCATTTGAGCTGGTTGGAATACTGAATTCTCCAATTTTAGATAACTCACGGCTTCCTTTCCCACTTCCACCATTCCACCCAAGTTCTCTTTCCCTTTGTTCACATTTTTTCATCCTTTCCATCGCCAAGCCTACTTACCTCTACACTTGGTTCCATCTGACCATCAAACACATACCTATTCACCAGTTTCATCTTCCTTGGTTTATCTTCAGATTCAGTGCAGAATGCTCCAGATTCTAGCATCTGTAGACTCTTGTGTTTGCATCGACAGTAACTCCGTATGTACAATTACTAGTTCCATTTACTGGGCTGCACAGCTACCAATGATTGGCACAGTTCTCTTCCAGTAAATCACGTGTGCCCTGCACTTCTTTCCAGACCTCACACTTTTATTTTCAACTTATGTTTACCCAGTGATACTATAGTAAAGCATTTTGCCTTGTTAGCACTATTTTGTCTCCAAACTTCCTTGCAGAATTCTTTGGGATTTATATGTTGCACCACTGTCTTTCTGAAACAGTACTTCTCTTCGTAGTACTTCCATATAGAGTCATAGTGATACAGTCATACAGTGTGGAAACAGGCACTTCAGCCTAACTTGCCCACACTGACTAACATGCACTACCTACACTAGTTCCACCTGCCTGCGTTTGGCCCATATATTGGCAAATATCTGTTGGATATACAACAGACTGCAGATAGTGGAACCTGGAGCCAAAAACAAACAAATTGCTGGAGGAATTCAGCAGTCAGGCAACATCTGTAGAGGGAGTTGATGTCTCGGGTCGAAACCCTTCCTCTGGACTCAAGATACTTGAGTTAGGCACTTGGCCTCTTCTGCCCTGTTCCATCTCATCTTTGCCCAGGTTTAATGTCATATCACTAATCTTATCACATTCTCCATCAGGTGTCTCACAATAGATTTGGTCAACATTATGAACTAGTCTTGTCCCTTTACTAGTTCACTTCTGCTTGCTACCTCTGCAACCTCGGTATTTCTCCTTCAGCTTTCCATTCTGTTTGTTACAATGTTTACGCATTTCCCCTCTGTGTTTTTGTTTGACTCCATGGACAGCATTGTGTTCAGCACTATCCACCTTATCAACTCTGTTTTGGACCGTTCTGAGGCCCTACAGGATTTGCCTGGTCAAAGCCTTTGTTTCTCATTCCTGCCTTTCAACTTCTGTGTACAATTTTGTCACAGATCAGTGAATGCCTCTCTTAAGTTAGAATTTGCTGCCAAACACTTTAGTTCTATCAAGTACATGTTCAATATTTCCTCATTTAGAGACATAAAGACAACAGCACGGAATGAGACCCTTTGACCCACCAAATCCATGCCAATCATTAACTATACATCTCCACTAATCCCATTTTATTTTATTTTCAATTGTTTGACATTTCCTGAAAAACTTGAATCTATCTGTCTTTACAATGAATGAAAGGCTGACATTACACTCAAAGGCTGGCGATATCTCTTCCAGAATATTGTTGATATGTCTTAATCGTTTAATAAAACTGCTTACCTTGATGACCATCCAGATACAACAGCATCTTCACTTTTATTTCCTCCTTTTTATTAGTCATTGAAAAATGGATACAGAACAAAAATCCCCCCTTCTATTGCTTCTACCTAATTTGTCGAGTTAAATGCTTCAAAGTCCAACTGCTGAGGTGACTTGTGTGTAAGGAGGATCTGCAGATGCTGGTTTATACCAAAGATAGACACAAAATGTTGGAGTAACTCAGCTGGTCAGGCAGCATCTCTCCAAACCATTTGAGGAAGTGTTCCAACCCGAAATATCTCAAATCTGATCAAGGATTGCAACCCGAAATGTCACCGCTTCATTTTCTCCACATATGCTGCCTGACCCACTGAGTTACTGCAGCCTTTTGTGTCTATCTGCTGAGATGACTTTATCTGTTTTTGTCACCATCACCATCACCACTGCTGCCACTTGTGAACACGTTACTAATGATCATATATGATCAGCCATGATCATATTGAATGGCGGTGCAGGGTCAAAGGGCCGAATGGCCTACTCCTGCACCTATTTTCTATGTTTCTAATGCAGCAGGTCCATTTAAGGTTCTGTTAATGGTGATCCTCAGGATATTGATGGTAGGGATTTGGTAGGGATTTGGTATTGGTGATGTCATTGAAAATTGTGGTAGCTGATAAGGCTTTTTGTTGTTGGAGATTTAATTTACCTGGTACTCTAGCAGTTAACTAGTTCATGCTAGAACGTTGTCTGTCTTGCTGCATGCTGAGATGGACAGATTCACTTGCTAAGAAGCCCCTAAAAGAATTGCACATTTACCCAAACATTGTGCAATTTTACTAATGTGGTTCCAATATTTAGAGCCAGCAGATGTATTTCCAAGATAGGAGTGTATGATCTGTGAGTGAATCTGCAATTGCAAGCGTTCATTGCCCTTGTACTTCCAATTGGTGGAGATCATAGGTCTGGCTATCAATAACGCTTTGGTGAGTGTCTGCATTTTCTTTTATATAGAAGGTAAAATTATAAACCTCACAGATTTATGTTTTCAGTTTAGTTTATTGTCACGTGTACAGAGGTACGGTGTGAAGCTTTTGTTGCGTGCTAAGCTGTCAGCGGAACGGCAATGCATGATTACAATCAAGCCCTCCACAGTGCAAGATAAAGTCAAGTAAAGTCTGATTGAAGATAATCTGAGGGTCTCCAATAAGATAGACAGTAGCTCAGGTCTACTTTCTAGTTGTTGGTTGGATGGTTCAGTTGCCTGATACAAGCTGGGAAGAAACTGTCACTGAATCTGGAGGTGTGCGTATTCACACTTCTATACCTCATGTCTGATGGGAGAGGGGAGAAGTGAGAGTGGCCAGGATTTGACAATAGACAATAGACAATAGGTGCAGGAGTAGGCCATTCGACCCTTCAAGCCAGCACCGCCATTCAATGTGGTCACGGCTGATCATCCCCAATCAGTACCCCGTTCCTGCCTTCTCCCCATATCCCCTGACTCCGCTATCTTTAAGAGCCCTATCTAACTCTCTCTTGAACGCATCCAGAGAACCTGCCTCCACCGCCCTCTGAGGCATCCTTGATCATGCTGCTGGCCTTACCGAGGCAGCGTGATGTATAAATGGAGTCATGGAAGGGAGATTAGGTTTGCATGATGGTCTGGGCTGCGTCTTCAATTCTCTGCAATTTCTTGGGGTCTTGGATGGAGCTGTTCCCATACCATGCTGTGCTGCATCCCGATAAAATGCTTTCTATGGTGCATCAGTAGAAGCTGGTGAGAGTTGTTGGGGACATGCCAAACTTCCATAGCCTTCTAAGGGCCTCAGGAGAAAGAACATTTAGTTTGCTGGATGGGGAACCAGGAAAGCAGCTGCCTTTGTTCTGGATTGTCTTAGATCTGCACTCATCTAGACGATCAAAGAATGGCACATCATATACGTGGTAGAGAGGTTTGCAAGAGTTAGATGAATCAGTTCAAACACTGGTTTTAAGTTAGGAATTTCATATGAACTTTTAGTTCAACTCATACTGACGGAATGCATGTCTCCCTTTTGCTATGACTGTAAATAACTTATGAAAACATGTTTGAGAAACTCAGCGGGTGAGGCAGCATCTATGGAGCGAAGGAAATAGGCGACGTTGTGCTCAGGTAGCCTATTCGAAGGAAATAAACGTAGCCCATTTCCTTCGCTCCATAGATACTGCCTCACCAGCTGAGTTTCTCCAGCATTTCTGTCTACCTTCGATTTTCCGGCATCTGCAGTTCCTTATTAAACATATGAAAACATGCTTGATCGGTTTGATTTGGTTCATAGTTTGGTTCAAAATCCCATGGCAAAAAACGTGGAAACAAATTAGCAATTTGGTTTAGGGGGGACTTAAAGCCTGATTAATGTAGCAAAATGTTCCATTAGTGTGCTTTTTTTGTGTACCATGAGCAGCTACTTCAGATGGTAACACTCTTGACACTGAGCCAGGTCGGGTTCAAGTCTCACTTCAAAGACCTGAGCACAAAAACCTAGGCCAACACTTCATTACACTGAGGGAGTGCTGCACCACTGGAGAGCTTTCAGGTGAGAAGTTAAACTGAGGTCACCATGTCTGCTCAAAGGGAAATCCCGAGCAATATTTTGAGGTGGTATCCCCTAAGACCAGTGTTGACTAGGTCAATATTTCTCGCAATCAGCACTACAAAACATATAATCTGATCATGTGCTCATTGCTTTCTGAATGTGTTTACTATTCATAGACTGGGTGTTTAAGAAAGAATTGATGCTGGAAAAATCAAAGGTAGACAAAGATGCTGGAGAAACTCAGCGGGTGAGGCAGCATCTATGGAGTGAAGGAATTGGTGACGTTTCGGATCAAGATCCTTCTTCACACTGATATGGGAGTGGGGTGGGTGGCCGGGAAGAAGAAAGGACGATGCGGAGACAGTAGGCTGGGAGAGCTGGGAAGGAGAGGGGAAGGAGGGAGAAAGCAAGGACTGCCTGAAATTGGAGAAGTCAATGTTCATACCGCTGGGGTGTAAACTACCCAAGCGAAATATGAGGTGCTGCTCCTTCAATTTTCGGTGGGACTCACTCTGGCCATGGAGGAGGCCCAGGACAGAAAGGTCGGCGGGGGAATTGAAGTGCTGAGCCACCGGGAGATCGGGTTGGTTAATGCAAACTCAGCGGAGATGTTGTGCAAAGCGATCGCCAAGCCTGCGCTTGGTCTCACCGATGTAGAGCAGTTGACACCTAGAGCAGTGGATGCAATAGATGAGGTTGGAGGAGGTGCAGGTGAACCTCTGCCTCACCTGGAAAGACTGCTTGGGTCCTTGGATGGAGTGGAGGGGAGAGGTGAAGTGACCAGTGTAGCATTTCCTGCGGTTGCAGGAGAGGGGGTGGTTTTGGTGGGAAGGGACAAATTGACCAGGGAGTTACGGAGGGAGTTGTGTCTGCGGAAAGCCGAAAGGGGAAGAAATGGGAAGATGTGGCCAGTAGTAGGATCCCGTTGGAGGTGACAAAAGTGTTGGAGGATTATCTGTTGTATTTGACGGCTGGTAGGGTGGAAAGTGAGGCCAAGGGGTACTCTGTCCTTGTTACTAATGGGGGGATGGGGAGTGAGAGCGGAGCTACGAGATATAGAGGAGGCCCTGGTGAGAACCTGTGTATTTCCAAAATTACCGCTATGAAATATGCATTGAAGGTACAATGTTATAAATGGAATGTACTGACTAAGTGGGGTTTTAGAAGCCCCTTAAGCATAAATCACAAGAAATTTAAAATGGATTCATAATAACCGATTAAGCACCTTAAACCAAAGAATGTCAGTCATTCATTACACATGCAGAGATTTGCTAACCTCTCTGATATTCACAAGCAAATAGTGATTTTTGGATGTAGCATTATTTTCATAAACATTATGCACATAAACTCACAGGGTTGTTCTTATCAGTTTATAATTCTGTATGTAAATATAATTCTACCTACCATCCCATCTTCAAATTTAAAGTACATTTTCATTTGATAATTGATAATATGGCTGTGATGTTTTGCTACGTTAACAGTGTACAAATGATGGGGCAGAGGGAACTCAGTAAAGGATAGGTACAGGAATTCTAGAGAGACAGGAATGCAGAGAGAGTGGGAGGGAAAGTTACAGAATTAAGAAATAAAGAATAAGAAATGCAAAATAAAATGAACAAAACTGAAGAAAGAATAATTTATTACCATTTAACCATCTGCTCTGATTCAGAAGAGATATAATTTTTCTTGTAACCTTTTCCCATGGATTATGCAGCCCATGTCTGAACATCGTGTATTTGGGACTTTCTCTACTTTGAGGTTTGGACAAAAGAAAGATAACACATTTGCATTTATATAGCCGCTTTCACAACCTCAATTTGTCCTCAAGGCTTTACAGCTAATAAAATACTTTTGAAGTTTAGTTACAGTGATAAGGTAGCAGATATGGCAGATAATATGTGCACAGCAAGGTCACATAATCGGCACTGAGATAATCACCTGATAATTTGCTTTTTAGGACATAGTTTAAAAGATATACATTGACCAGGCTACCAGAATTAATCCAGGCTCTTCCTTGAAAAGTGGCCTGGGATATTTTATATCCACCTGAGAAAACAGACCTTGTGAATGAAATTCCCCATCACTCGAGTGATTAAAAAAAATTGTAAATCGACATCATCCTTATTCGAGTAACTGGCAGAATCACAAGGTAATGACACAAGATGTGTATGAATGTAAACCCTGGTTAATACCTTCTCTCATTTGCTTTACAAACTAGGTCGCATCCATTACAGAGGAAAACTAGGATTACAGGTTTTTGATTTTAAGTTTTAAACACTTCAAATCACGCTCTAACCTTTGAACCCAACCTGCTAAAGGAGGTGGAACTGGAGGGTTACACAAAAGGCTGGAGAAACTCAGCGGGTGCAGCAGCATCTAAGGAGCGAAGGAGATAGGCGACGTTTCGGGTCGAGACCCTTCTTCAGACTGGTCAGGGATCAGGGAAACGAGAGATATAAACAGTGATGTGGAGAGATAAGGAACAATGAGTGAAAGATATGCAAAAAAGTATTGGTGATAAAGGAAGCAGGCCATTGTAAGCTGTTTGTGGTGTGAAAATGAGAAGCTAGTGCGACTGGGGGGGGGGGGGGAGATGGAGAAGGAATGTCAGGGCCAGAGGGCTGAGGGAGAGATGAGGGGGAGGCAGTCTGGGTTAACAGAATTGAGAAAATTCAATGTTTAAGCCCAGAGGATGCAGACTCCCCAAGCGGAATATGAGGTACTGTTCCTCAAACTTGCGGTGTTGATCACTCTGGCTGTGGAGGAGGCCCAGGACCGAGAGGTCGGATACGGAGTGGGAGGGGGAGTTGAAGTGCTGAGCCACCGGGAGGTCGGGTTGGTTATTGCGGACCGAGCGGAGGTGTTCGGCGAAACGATCGCCCAGCCTCCGCTTGGTCTCACCGATGTAGATCAGCTGGCATCTGGAGCAACGGATGCAGTAGATGAGGTTGGAGGAGGTGCAGGTGAACCTCTGTCGGACTTGGAATGACTGCTTGGGTCCCTGAAAGGAGTGGATGGGGGAGGTGAAGGGACAAGTGTAGCATCTCTTGTGGTTGCAAGGGAAAGTGCCCGGGGAAGGAGTGGAGCGGGAGGGAAGGGAAGAATTGACGAGGGAGTTGCGGAGGGAGCGGTCTTTGCGGAAGGCAGACAGGGGGGGAGATGGGAAGATGTGGCGAGTGGAGGGGTCACGTTGGAGGTGACGAAACTGGCGGAGGACTATCTGTTGTATGCGCTGGCTGGTGGGGTGAAAGGTGAGGACCAGGGGGACTCGGCCCTTGTTGTGAGTGGGGGAATGGGGAGAGAGGGCAGTGTTGCGGGGTATGGAGGAGACCCTGGTGCGAGCCTCATCTATAGTGGGGGAGGGGAAACCCCGTTCTCTGAAGAACGAGGACATTTGTGATGACCTGGTGTGGAACACCTCATCCTGGGAGCAGATGCGCCGTAGACGGAGGAATTGGGAATAGGGGATGGAGTCCTTACAGGAAGCAGGGTGGGAGGAAGAGTAGTCCAGGTAGCTGTGGGAGTCAGTTGGTTTGTAGTGGATGTCAGTCAGGAGTGTATCACCTGCAATAGAGATGGTGAGGTCAAGGAATGGTAGGGAAATGTCGGAAATGGTCCAAGTATATTTGAGTGCCGGATGGAAGTTGGTGGTGAAATGGATGAAGTCAGTCAGTTCTGCGTGGGTGCAGGAGGTGACACCAAAGCAGTCGTCAATGTAACGGAGGTAAAGGTCGGGGGTGGGGCCCTGGTACGCCGAGAACAAAGATTGTTCGACGTGCCCGACAAAGAGGCAGGCGTAGCTAGGGCCCATGCGTGTGCCCATAGCTACGCCTTGTGTTTGGAGGAAATGGGAGGAGTCAAAAGAGAAGTTGTTGAGGGTGAACTGGAGATGGCTTAAATCCTCCTGTTGGAGACAGGTGACTCATTTAAATATTTTAATGAGTCTTTGTACCTAATGTCAAGAATCGAGTGTTTTAATGGCTCAATGGTTCAATAATTATTTATTTATACCGTATACCAAAGTACAGGGAAATGCTTGTTTTGTGTACAGATCAGTAAAATTAAGGCCATACATAAATAAGTACAAACACCGGTTTAGTATATAAAGCATAGAAACAGCCCAGTCTGTATGCAAGAGTCGCCAGGTGTTGGTGCCATTTTATTGTCACATGTCCTATGTCCCCATATGGAACAAATACATTCTTACCTGCAGCAGCACAGCAGATGCCATCATTATTTTTGTTCTGTTTCTGCACTTTCACTGGGAACATATTGATCAGATGGTTAGTTGACAGTCAGTGAGAAGTCATGTTCCTGTGATGTATCTATGACTCTATTAGATCCAACAGACTCATTTGAAATCCCAAAGCAATTTAATACATTATGCTAATATTGATTGATCCGATGTAAAATTTGTTATTTTGTATTATGTTCCAACTGTGCTAATTAGGAAAGGAATGGACAAATATAAAAGAATATCATATGTTATCGTAACATCGTGCAAAGTTCCACAATATTTGAAAGGATGAAAAGGATTTTGATTTCTGGGAATGTAGGTTGAAAGACATGTCTTGAATTTAATTTATAGTTTGAAGTTATTTGCAGGGCCAGCATGAAATGCCCATCCCTCATTGCTCCTGAGAAGTAATGCTGAGCCACGTTCCTGAACTTGCAATCTGGTGAAGGAACTCCCTCAATATCATTGCACAGGGAGTTCCAGTTTTAGATCCAGCTATAATGAAGACATGGCAATATATCTGAAAGTGTTTTTATTTCAAAAATAGGTTTTGTCCATAATAAAACATATATACAAAATATAAATAGTGCAAAACTCTTAATACATTCTTAGTGTGTCTATACATGCAATATTGCTAGGTTGGGATTGCATGTAACAGAGATGAGAACAAGAAACTGGTGATGAAGACACAAGGAACTGCAGATGCTGCTTTACAAAAAAAGACACAAAGTGCAGGAGTACCTCAGCAGGTCAGGCAGCATCTCGGGAGACCGTGGAAAGGTGACGTTTCGGGTCGGGACCTTTTGGTGATGTTCCCATGGGGCTGCTGCTTTTTTATTCTAGGTGGTAAAAGACACAGGTTTGGGAAGATTTGTTATAATATGAATGGCAGCCACTGTCCATTTGTGATGTAATGGCGAATGTTTAGTATGGTGAAAGAGGTGTTGATCAGGCAGGCTGCGTTTTTTGAGTATTATCATGCAAGCAACAGGAAAATACTCCATCACACACCTGATATGCCTTGTAAATAGCATCGCCTTCAGCAAGTGAGGATGTGACTTATTCATCATTGATATTCACCAATAGTCTTCGTAGCAGCTACCCTGCGGCCTTGACCTCCCATCTACCTCATTGGAGACCTTTAAGCTGTCTTTAATCAGACTTGATCAGACTTTAACCTGCACTAAATGTAGTACCCTTTAACCTTTATCTGTAGGCTGTGGACATATTGAATGTAATCATGTGTAAACTTTTGTTTGACTGGATAGCATGGAACACGATCTTTTCATTGTACCTCAATACACTTGACGATAATAATAAACTAAACTAAATTAAAGGGATACGACCTCTGAGCTCTCTTTGTAATTATACAGTTGGTCTCTGTAATGCCTCAATAAGGTGACTAGCGGCGACTACAGACGACTAGGTTGTTGCTACATGGTCACCGGGGTGCCGCCTGTATGGTCGTGAGTAGTCTCCTCAGTTGCCCAAAGAATCGTAGCATTTTTCTGGTTGCCGCTGGATTTTGAAATGTTCAAAACTTTTCGGGGACAGTCTGCGACAGTTGGCCTGAGGCCAATGAGCATAGCTTGACTTCTCCCGACATAGGTGCTGTCGTAGGTTGTCGCCAGGATGACGTCGGTTGTCGCCAGAATGACGTAGGTTGTCTACGGTGATGACTTTGGTGAATTCCATTGGCGACTACCGACGTCAACCTATGTCAACCTGTGACAGGTCATAGACATTGTCTTAGGGAGGTCCAGTCACCGTTTCTTCGGCGACCTGCTACGACTATGACAGTTGCCGGCAGTCACCGAAAAAATCGCCTAAGTGGGACAGACCCATTAGTTTCTGGTCAATTGTGATCCACAAGATGTTGATTCCAGAGGACATGACACTAATAGGGCTGGTGAATGTTAAGAGTCTAATAGATGTTAGACTCTCCTTTGTGTTAAAGAAGGAACTGCAGATGCTGGAGAATTGAGGGTTACACAAAAAGCTGGAGAAACTCAGCGGGTGCAGCAGCATCTAAGGAGCGAAGGAGATAGGCGACGTTGCGGGTCGAGACCCTTCTTCAGTCTGAAGAAGGGTCTTGACCCGAAACGTCGCCTATCTCCCTCGCTCCTTAGATGCTGCTGCACCCGCTGAGTTTCTCCAGCTTTTTGTGTAACCCTTAGACTCTCCTTTGTTGGCAGTGGTTATTGCCTGCTGACTAGGAAGTGTGAATGTCACTAGCGACTTATCAGCCTATTCCTCAATGGTTTCATTTCCAAACATAAACTTAATTCGGAATTAAAAATATATACAAAACACAAACTGTGCAAAAAACTCTTCGAACATTTTAAGTGTCTATACATTCAATCGTGTCAAACTCAGTAATGTTCACACCTATCTTTGAACAAAACATCCTTGCCACTTATTTGGCCCCCTGGGGTAAAATCATTTCCTTCGTTTGAGGGGTGCTCCCACCAGACTCTGCCATTCAATGCGCAGCAGAAAAAATACGCTAGATGGTAGTCCTCCCCCACAAAGCCTTGCCATTGGCTGCACCGAGCTTCAGTGAGACCATCGGCACATAATCCTGCAGTCTGGAAAGGCTGTGCTAATAGGCTAACAGCTTTTGAGACGGCCAAGAGCACCTTTCACTGTGTTTATGATCTTCCAGTAGTCCTTGATGTCCATCTCCAAATGTCTTCCTGGGAGCAGCCCAAAAACCACACGGAGTCCTCTGTCATGGAACTGCAGGGAATGAACCGTGACAAGGACCCTTGCATCATTCTCCAAACCCTCTTCACAAATGGAATACTTCATGGTCACATGTGACAAGGCAGAGTGAAATTCTTTGCTTGCATACCCAAGGTATACAAATAGCAGCTACCAACGGCGCCGACAATGTTACAAAGTACGGCTACACCCCCTTCCCCCACACCGGGTCCTCATTGTCCATTGTTCTCCCCCTTCACCCCCCTCCCCCCCATTGTCCATTGTTCTTTCCCCTCCCCCCTCATGGCAGTCCCTCCACGCTCTCATCGACCGCTGACCATGGGTCGACCCGCGAGGCTTTGCCGTCACCACGAGGCTTCACCGCCGCGGCCTCACTGCCGTCGCCGAGGTTTCACTGCCACATTCTGCACATTCTGCAATCCGCATTCTGCGAACCATCCCCTCTCCATAGAAGCCTTCCCTCAATGTTATCTAGCTCTTGTTACATGTAGGCAACAGCTACTTTGCGTAACTGAAGAAATATTATGCAATCACCATTTAACAACCCCACCTCTGACATATGATGGGAAGGTGGACCAAAGTCTGCTCAAATCCGGGCCATCAAATTAACATATAACATATATAACATATAACAATTACAGCACAGAAACAGGCCTTCTCGGCCCTTCCAGTCTGTGCCGAACATTTATTTTCCCCTAGTACCATCTACCTGCACTCAGACCATACCCCTCCATTCCCTTCCCGTCCATATACCTATCCACTTTACTTTTAAATGGTAAAATCGATCCTGCCTCCACCACTTCTGCTGGAAACTCATTCCACACAGCCACCACTCTCTGAGTAAAGAGGTTCCCCCTCATGTTACCCCTAAACTTCTGTCCCTTAATTCTCATGTCATGCCCTCTTGTTTGAATCTTTCCTACCCTCAATGGGAAAAGCTTATCCACGTCAACTCTGTCTATCCCTTTCATCATTTTAAAGACCTCAATCAAGTCTCCCCTTAACCTTCTGCGCTCCAAAGAATAAAGACCTAACTTGTTCAACCTTTCTCTGTAATTTAGTTGCTGGAACCCAGGCAACATTCTAGTAAATCTCCTCTGTACTCTCTCTATTTTGTTGACATCTTTCCTATAATTAGGCGAACAAAATTGTACACCATACTCCAGAATTGGTCTCACCAATGCCTTGTACAATTTTAACATTACTTCCCTACTATATTCAATGCTCTGATTTATAAAGGCCAGCACACCAAAAGCTTTCTTTACCACCCTATCTACATGTGATTCCACCTTCAGGGAACTATGCACAGTTATTCCTAGATCCCTCTGTTCCACAGCATTCCTAAATTCCCTACCATTTACCATGTACGTCCTATTTTGATTTGTCCTGCCAAGATGTAGCACCTCACACTTATCAGCATCAAACCCCATCTGCCATCTTTCAGCCCACTTTTCCAAATGGCCCAAATCTCTCTGTAGACTTTGAAAATCTACTTCATTATCCACAACACAATCCACAAATTAGTGGAATTAGCCTAAAAACAGCCATCAGCACTCTCTTGTTAGTAAATTTAAGAGTTCTTATTCTGGAATGATGCTAGGTAGTAAAAATTTCAGCACCATGACAAGGTACTGAACATTTCATCCATGAATTCTTCTTAACTTTTGTTATGGCAACATATTTTCAGACTAGGCCAAAATAACTCGTCTAATAAACTTTGGAAATGGATGACGATTTCACAATGCAGGAGAAATCAGTGCTCTGAGCATCTTGACTCCATGCACAGAGGCATTGTATACAGTTTTGATTTCTCCTGCTAATAAATTGCAATTAGGCCCTGTCACCATAGATACTGTTGGCTTTTTAGATGCTTTTTTTCAGTGTTTCCAGTTGGGGCAGTATAATTGGAGTATTGGACTCAATTCTTCAATGAATATGCCGAGGTCAACAAGACACACTTCAAGACAAATGTTCATGAACAAATCTATTTAAAAGGACAGGGAATTACCAGCAATATAAGCTAATCAGTGGGTGCTTGTGAAAATGTCCCTACTCTTCCTGTTCTCTGATTATGCACCATCGCTCCCCTGCCTCTTTCTCCCACTTTTCCTCTGTATTTTCTATATGAATGTTCAAAAGGGCTATTTAATGTTTCACAGCCTTGCATGTCCACATATTTGTTACTTCTAAATATAATAGAATATTCCGAAGAATCTGCAAAACAGCTAAAGAACAAAACGTTCAATTTTGTTTTGATCTACGACATACAAAGGTACAGAACATAAATCAAATTAATGGTAGGCTCACAGACGCCAATGGCTTCTTTACCAGACTTGTTGAAGTTTGAATAGATAAATTTTAATGTCACATGTAAGTGCCAGATTAAGAGCTATAACTGTCCAATGAGCTAGATTGGTGACAGAATGTTTGCATCAATGGGAAAAATCTAATCCAGCCTGTTGGTAAACAAAGATTTGTGCTAAATAATTTGCGAATACCTTAGGTTTCTCTATATTTTTTCAGACTTTCTGATGATTTTCCAAAGCTTTTCAATTAAATGATTCAACTCCTTGCTTGCAAGTACAAGTTGCAACAGCAGCTTTACATAGAAACACATTATGGCATCAGTTAAAAGCATGTTTTCATTTGATGGTTATCCTTCCAGTCAGTGGTAAAATAACACAAAAAAAATTGGCAGATGACATTTTATTGCTGAGAAAGTATGTGTAGGAAATTACAGAATCATTAAGTACATCTCAATTTGGCTCCCCACATTTTCCACTGAAGGCCTTTTCCTCGATCACAGCTGAAGCTTATTTTTAATCAAATCAATTTTTTTTTAAAAGAGAAAATTGAAAGCTGCTAAGGTGCAGTACTGAATCTTACTTTAGTAAAACACTTTAGTAAATCCGTATTACATGCCACTTAAAAAAATAATCGAAATACTTATGAAACCAACTCTGACTGAACGAGGGTCTAAAACAATGAGCCTTTTATTTTTACAGCAACTCTCATGGCATTCCAGAATGTGTTATATCCATTATGTACTTGGGAAGTTTAGTCACTAATATACAGCAGCCAATTTGTGCATAACCAGTTCCCATAGATAGGTAGGCGATGAAGCCTCAGCGGTGGTGAAGCCTCACGGGTCGACCCGCAGTCGACGGTTGATGAGGGGACCACTGTGACGGAGGAAGGGAAGAACAATAGAGGACCCGGCATGGGGGACCACTGTGAGGGAGGTGGGGGGAGAACAATGGGGGACCCGGTGTGGGGGAACTGCTGTGGGGGGGGGGGGGGGGGGGGGGGTGGAGAACGAAAGGATGAGCCAGCGTGATTTGTAACTTTGCCAGCACCGTAGGTGGCTGCTATTTGTATACATTGTGTATGCAAACAAAGAGTCCCACATGTGACAATAAAGTATTCCTATTCCAATTCCTAATTGCCAGATAATAGTAAGATTAAACAAGAACTTACCAGTTTGAAGTTTGATCTTTATTTTATGAGGAGTCGAGTTGAGGGACTACGTGAAGAACCCCGTACAGCCGTTCGTGCGTCAATCTTCAAAGCAACGGTGTGAAATCACAGCAAATAATAACTGAAGTATAATATAAGATAAAGACTAGAACTACCAGATGAAATCTATGAGGGCTGGGAGCGGAGGGCACGTAGTCCCTCAACTCGACTCCTCATAAAATAAAGATCAAACTTCAAACTGGTAAGTTCTTGTTTAATCTTACTATTTTACTTCGGAGTCACGTGAGTGACTACGTGAAGACTTCAAAGCTCTGTGATTTCATGCCGTGTGAAACAAGTATACACAACCACAGCTGCTTCATTGACAAATGAAGGGAAAACATTCATAATGCATACAGTCATAACATAGATGTAAAACATGCTGATGCTGTTTAAATGAAACAATAATATTTCCATCTCTCACCCAGATGGAACATATAACCAGAACATAAATAGAGTTAACAATACTCCTGGTGCACCAATGGGTCATTACAGATGTTTGGAGATTCATTCGATGGACCATACTCCAGCCGCAACAATGCGACCCAGCGGAACATAAATACCCTTGCTGCTGATGTTGTAGCAGCCCTGGTGGAATGAGATCTGGAAACAGAATCCATTAGTACATAACATAACTCCGTTTTCCTCATCTGGAATGCCATGAACAATACGTTCTCCCAAATTCTTTGTGACTAACAACATTGCTAGTCCAGAACTCCAAGGTTCTTGATGACCTTGACATATGGTTGTATACATGTGTGCTTACCTTATCAAAGGTCCCCTGGTATGCCTGTGACTATTTTGAGACCTGACCCCCTTCTGGTCTGCTCAAGTCTTTATAACATATTATATATTATAATTTACAGACATTATCATCCTGTACCATCACAATTATTTAGCGACTGAACCTGCTGCACTAAACCAGAGCCAGAAGGATAACTACCTAATCCAGCCAAATTTAAGGATATAGTTGCTGCCTCCTGGTGAAATAGTGTTCACAAATATCAACATCGCATATGGCATTATACTGGTCCTGGGACCCATGTTGAAGATATCCTACCCCTTGATAACCGATGTGGACCCGACAGAGTGAGTCTCGTTTGCTACAGCCAATTCAATGAGGAAGCTCATCGAGCCAATTAATGGCCGTATAACTCCATAAGTAACAGACAATCATTAAGCATGAACTTGAAACATTAGCAATCAATACCATTTTCCATGGAACATAAGCATAACAAACTCTTTCATCTCCTGGAAAAGAAATTCAGCCGTTTGGTGCTATGCAAACACTTTGAACACATAGAAGGATAGATGTAACAACCCAAACCTTAGGCAGTTTGTTAGACCTGCAGAACATAACTTTGAGTTTATCATGCAACATCTGATTTCCGAAACCTCAGGCTGAACAAGCAAATTCAAGTTTAAAATAACCAAAAAGGTTATATAATTATTTGCAACAAATCGGGAATCAATTTGCATAATCACACAATAGGAACTTAAAGCCTCTTAATGACTTTATTTGAAACCTTGATTGATGAGACAAAATGGAGGTAGCCATAAAAGACCCTCCTGCTCCTTTTGGCGAGAATGTATCTTTCACCACTGCTATGCCAAATATTTTGCAACCAGTGAAATAAACATGAAACCAACATACATATGTATACACATATACATATATTCATATTAGGTGTTCCATTGAACCAGAATTTCATAATACAGTGCAATTCAACACCAACTCTGTGTTGCCATTACCCACACTTGATGATTCTCCTGTGGCAACAAAACTATGTAACCATTCCAGTGATTCTTTAACCGATTACACCCTCGTGACTAACATATGCCATCATCACAATGCATCAACCTGAACATGAGCATGACAATATGCTTATTTGTCCAATCACTCTATAGCCCATACAATGCCCGTAGAGTCTATAAATAGTTGATACTAATAACAGAACTTTTTGGGCAAGTCATGCAAATCTGTTCCATCTCCAAACTCGAGATGATCTTTCAGCTACTTGGTAACTACCTTAAATAGCAACTGTGGCCCGATTTCCGAGCCAGTCTAGCAAGACAATCTTGGTCCTTATACTGAACCTGTCCACTCTAATCTGCTTGAAAACCAATATTGTACATTTTACATTTACCGTTCAAAGTAGCTGATAATGTCTCAATCATTTGTACTGTATAACTAAGTATACACCTACCAAACTGCAAGTGGTCCCTTAATTGTAGAGTAGCACAAGTCCAGTGCATGGAACCTCTGGCCAGGTTTCATGCTGCCAGCAACTTCAGTGAACCACTACTGCCAAAAAAGACATGGGATGCATTGTTGCCAAAACTATGAAACCTTGCTTGTTCCAATAGCTTGTGCTTCGCCCTCCAGGTTACTCCTATGGAAAAGTCTTACCTGAATAGAAGATTCGGCAGCCAACTGTAATATCCCCCTGAAAGCGGTGTTCACTGCATATTGTGTTTGGGATGGTAACTTTCTTGCCAGGCCTAGACCTCTGGCACATGCCCCGATCTCTTGGGCATGCTCTATGGCTATACCCTCAGACTCGGCGTTAAACTATACCAATCCCACATGCTCACCTCTTACATGAGGGAGCCATAAAGCAGGCCTGCTACAAAGCCCTGCTGACACCATTTCCCATTTAGGCCATTAGCACCAATTTGCAATAGAATAAAAGGTTTACCTAACAACTACTAGAGCAGTAATGAACACTGTTTGTCCATCATCGTGACATTATTAATTTCAGCTGGTGTTAACAATGACCTAGATGGCACTTACTAATTAACCATTTAACAAAATAACTGTTGCAGGTACTTACACACTGTGTATAGTTTACTTTGAATACTTTTGTCATCATTCTGTTATATTGCCTTAACCTAACAATGCCTCCTCATCCCCCATGATCACTGTGAAAGGGAATACCCTACTAAACTGCTATTCCCATAAAGCAGCCCTAACAAGGTACCCCTGGTGCCCATGAAGCAGCCCCGAACAAAGTAGCTGCTGGCCCGGACTTTCCCATAGCCCAGTATTTGCCATAGATTTGGCATTCTCATCAAGCAGCCCTGAGCAAAGGTGCTGCTGGCATAACCTCTCCAATAGGCTAGCCTACCATAACTTGGCATTCCCTTAGAGCAGTCCTGAGCAAAGGTACTGCTGGCACCGCCTCTGCAATAGGCTAGCCTGCCATAGTTTGGTATCCCCATAAGCAGCCCTGATCAAAGGTGCTGCTGGCACAGCCTCTCCAATAGGCTTGCCTGCCATAGCTTGGCATCCCCATGAGCAGTCCTGAGCAAAGGCACTGCTGGCACAGCCTCTCCATCAGGCTAGCCTACCATAGCTTGGCATCCCCATTAGCAGTCCTAAACAAAGATACTGCTGACACAGCCTTTCCCATAGGCTGGCACTGCCATAACTTGACATTCCCATGAAGCAGCCCTTCCCAAAAGTGCTGCTCTCTAAATTAATTCCCAGAGGTGAAATCTCCCAACTTTCCCAATTGTACTGACTATTTTGTCAGTTGTCCCCATATCCTGGGGATTATTGTAGTTTGGGAACCCCATAGGTGAATTTCCCCTCACCAGGAATCCATATAAATATAATATATATATATAAATATATACCCACGGTACCCTCCTGGCACGCAGGCTAATGATTTATGTGAATTAACCCCATTACCTGGGGACTACTGTGGTCTGGGAACCACACATATACCTGGGTTTCCCCTGCACCGGGAACCCAGTTTAACCATTTAAATTAATTTTAACCCCATGTCCTGGGGACTACTGCGGTCTAGAACCGCATATGCTTGAGTTTCCCCTCCACCGGGAACCCAGGCAGACCGTTCAGGTCCGTTAAGCCCCATCCCCTAGGAGTCACTGACCGCGTTATCAGTGACTCCGATCGCGAACCCGACTTTCCCAGCTCTCCGCTTCCGCGGTCGGACCAGGGTTTCCCCCCCCAAAGCCCTAGGCTGGTTCCCTCGTCGGTCATCGCGAACATCCACTGCAAAAAACCCCGGAGGTTCCTGCAGGAGACCTAGAACAGGTAAGAAAAATAACACTTACCTGCAACTTTTTTAGACTTACCATGGAGGAGCTGAGCTGCTCCACAGTCGCCTGCACGAAAAACGTCTGACGTAATGACGCACGAACGGCTGTACGGGGTTCTTCACGTAGTCACTCACGTGACTCCGAAGTAAAATCTACTTTGGGAAGCCGATCCAGTGAAATCCATTCCTTTCAGTTTGAATTCCCACTTCACTTCAGGTTACTTCAATTTGAATGCAAGCCTACAACATGAGTATTATGGAGACATAATCAATTCCAAATGCTGGAACCTTGAGCAAAAAACTAATTGCTGGAAGAACTCAGCAGGTCAGGCAGCATCTTGTGGAGGCGGGAATAGACATACGTTTCGAGTTGGGACCCTCCCTTCAGTCTGAAAAAGGGTCCCAATCGAAATCTCGACTGACCATTCCCTCGACAGGTGCTACCTGATCAGCATTTTTACTTGCTCGGCATTAATATTATATTTGAGTTGCAAAAATGTGGCCCTCAATGTTATCATTTTTGTATAATTTTGGTTGCTCTGTGCACTTTGGTTTTTGAACTATTACTGTCTAGTTTACTTAGAATAATTGATCATTTATTATACAGTTATTGATGTTCATCTTATGACAAAAGTGCCTGTTTTAAGTTGCATCAAGTAAGAAGTCATTGTTGTGCTTCATATTTAATGCATATAACAAACAAACACTCTTGCCTTTTGAGTCTTTTGCCTGTTATTTTGTTGGAATCTTAATCTGATAGTGAGAGGTTTGTATTATATAATCACCCGTCAGTGGGATGTGGACTGTAAATATCCTGTTACAGCACATTAAGTTTTTAAACCAAGAGCAGAGAATGTGACAAGAATAACAAATTTTCCTTTGGTAAAACACAAAGTACTGGAATAACTCAGCAGGTCAGGCCGCATCTGTGGAGGACATGTGAAGGCGACGTTTCGGGTCAGGGTCCTTCTTCAGACTGATGGTGCAGACAGGTGCTGAGGAAACAGGGCGCAGACTGTTGTAAAATGTATTTCTCTTTCCCTAAGTATTTCTACGATCTTTGCTCATGAATGCTGAAAGTGAACAGGTTGTTTATATAATTACCAAGGATGTGATGTTCTCTTCCTGGTGCATTCACCTCTGCAATCACACGAAGAAGCAAGAGCCGAATGATCAGACAATTTATTCTGCACGTTCTAATGGACAAAAGGATAACCACATTTCTTATTCTTATGTTCACTTGATGACCTGAAATTTTTAATGACAATCTCGGTGACAATTCCCTTTCGGAGGAAATCGGAGCACCCGGAGAAGAGTCACACAGTCACAGGCAGAACATATCCAGACAGCACCCGTAGTAAGGATTGAACACCGTCTCTGGAGCATCTTTTTCAAGATGGCGGCGCTGGCTTAACAGCTGCAGTCCGTCTGTTTTTTCTTTTTTTTTTGTTCCTGTCTCCTGTTTTTTTAGTTCATTTTGTTTTATTAGGTTGTGTATGTGTGTGGGTGGGGGGGAGGAACGTGTTTCTGGTCTCTTCCTTCGGGGAGATGTGACTTTTTTTGTTGTATCCCCCGTCTCCGTCTCCATCTGCGCCGAGGCCTAATGGCGGAGCTGGCGGCCTCGGGGCTGTAGCGGCGTTCCAGCAACTCAGCCTTGGAGTTGTGGCAGCGTTCCTGCAGCAGCAGCAGCCGCGACCCGACCCGACTTAGCCTCGGAGCTGTGGCGGCGTTCCGGCGGCAGTGGCGACCCGGCTCGGCCTCGGAACTGTGGGGGCGGCAGGGGCAGCAGCGACCCAACTCGGCCCCGGAGCTGTGGCGGCAGCAACAGCGACCCGACTCGGCCTCGGAGTTGTGGCCTGTTTGGTGACCTGTTTTTCGGAGCTCCCGTAACAACAACTTCGTCCACTGGCAGTTTTGGCAGTTTTGACCACCCCGGGCCGCGAAGTTTGAACCGGCCTGTTCGCGTAGCACTGTTGAGCCGTGGGGCTTAATTATCATCACCCTGTGGGGTCACAACATCTGAAGCCTGGATCGCATCGGTACAGAGGGAAGAGACAGAGACTTTAAGATTTTGCCTTCCATCACAGTAACTCCCTGTGGTGGATGTTAAATTTGTTTTTATTGTGTGTTTTTGTCATTTTTATTATATGTATGACTGCAAGGCTACGAAATTTTGTTCAGACTGAAAGGTCTGAAAGACAAAAATAAAATTCAATTCAATTCAATTCAATTCAAGTTAGGGAGCACTGCGCCACTGTGTCGCTGCATGTTAAAATAATTCACACGCTGACATTTCTCTCTCAGCACTGGAAATTGTAGCCTGTCTTCCTTGACCCAGAAGGACTGCATTAGAAGGAGTAGAAGTAATGCAATGGCATTGGCAAAGTGGGTGAAGGAAAGTTCAGGTAAGGCAGCTGTTTACCTGAAGCTCCAGGTCACCCATAGTTTCCAGCTGGATTTCACAGAATTCAAGGAACTCAAACCCCAATAGATGACATTGCGACAGATATACTTGGAATTTTTTTTGCTGTTCAGATTCTGCATTTTTTCCACATTTCACACAGAGATCTGTAAATCCTCGCCTCGATCACCACCATTAGCTGCATTTATATAATACCTGGGCCTTTAGTAAGTCTTCAGTGGGTTTTTGTAGCTTTCAATTCATTTTCTGGCCCTTGAAACATGATACAAAATCTAAGCAAGAAAGCATCAGTTATATTCACACACTTCAGAATCCTTCTTCTATCCCCTCCATCATAGTGTTTCTTTTATTTACCACTAGTAAAATGATTTACACTCAATTTTACTGCGCTGTCAGGGAACACAGTAATTCAAGATCTGATAAACATCATATCAAATTACAGCTTGAATGGGCATTGGTCAAACACAATGGCTTGAATGGGCATGGTCAAACACAAAAATCATCTTTTTGCCTGGACAAGGTGTTGTGCAGTAATTATCACTGTGTTGGGCTCCGAGAGAGGTTCCCTTCCCCCAGATTCCCCACTGCTCTTTGTTTGGTCTCATGGTATGGTGAGCTGTTTGTGGTGACAATGTCACAGAAATAAAAAGTTCCATGTTTAGACATCAAATATATCATGCTGCTATGGAGATGTAATTATCCCTGCTTCACTCACCAAGGGGGAGGCTATATGTAATATTTCTGGTATTACAAAACTAGGCATTTCTTTAAGTACATGATTTACGCAACATCTCATTTACGTTTTTTTTGGGTCAAACACAGTTATTTAAGATATAAGTCAACAAGGAGTCTAGACAGAGGACATTTTACAGGCAAAATAGATGTGGTTTGATGGGAAATGGGAGAGGAGATGACATCTGTCTCATGGTAAACTCTTCCTGGGTCTCAGACAGGGATGTCTTATCCAACGCTGGCTCTCCTCACCTGGAGCATCTCGCGGTGAAGTGCCGTATCCCGTTCTACCCAAGAGAATTCACCTTTGTTGTCTATGTCCCGCCCTTGGCATATATTGGGCCAGCACTTGAGGGATAATATGCCTCGGTCAACAAACCAGATGGAGTAACCCGGCACCTTCTTCATCAATGCCGAGGACTTCAACAAGGCTGGCTAGAAGGGGACACTTCCAAAATGTCATTGGCACATCTGCTGCAGCACCAGATAGTCAGACAGTCTGAGGAAGGGTCTTGACCCAAAACATCACCCATTTTCCTTCTCTCCAGAGATGCTGCCTGTACCACTGAGTTACTCCAGCTTTTTGTATCTACACTTGACAACTGCTGCTGCATCATCCAAAATGCTATCCCTCCCCCAATACTCCTGTGTCTAGGCAGCAACTGAAGAATGCAACTAGTGAAGCCGATTGTGCAGAGCTAGGCAGGGGAGGCAGATTTGTGACAGTTTAGTTTAGTTTAGTTTAGGGATACAGTGCAGAAACAGGCCCTTCAGCCACTGAATCCGTGCTGTCCAGCGACCCATGCACATTAACACTATCCTACACTCTCTGGGAGCTTACACATACACCAAACCAATTATCTGTACGTCTTTGGAGTGTGGGAGGAAAACAAAGATCTTGGAGAAAACCCATGCGGTCACTGCGAGAACATACAAACAAGTACTGGAAGGAGATCAACAATCTAGTTGAGATGTGCCAGAACAACAGCCTTGTTTTCTCAATGTTAACAAGGAGCTGATTGTTGACTTTAGGAATGGCAAACCAAGGGACCATGCATCTGTCTTCATTGGCAGGACACATGGAGAGAGACAATCATTTTCCATATGAAGAAAGACTGGATAGACTCGGCTTGTACTCGCTGGAATTTAGAAGATTAAGGGGGGATCTCATAGAGACTTACAAAATTCTTAAGGGGTTGGACAGGCTAGATGCAGGAAGATTGTTCCCGATGTTGGGGAAGTCCAGGACAAGGGGTCACAGTTTAAGGATAAGGGGGAAGTCTTTTAGGATTGAGATGAGAAAATCATTTTTCACACAGAGAGTGGTGAATCTGTGGTGAAGGTAGTTGAGGCTAGTTCGTTGGCTATATTCAAGAGGGAGTTAGATGCGGCCCTTGTGGCTAAAGGGATCAGGGGTATGGAGAGAAGGCAGGTACAGGATACTGAGTTGGATGATCAGCCATGATCATATTGAATGGCGGTGCAGGCTCGAAGGGCCGAATGGCCTACTCGCGCACCTATTTTCTATGTTTCTATGTTTCTATTTTAAGTTCCCAGCCATAACCATCTTTATTGAAGACAGACACAAAATGCTGGAGTAACTCAGCGGGACAGGCAGCATCTTTGGAGAGAAGGAATGGGTGACATTTTTGGTCGAGACCCTTCTTCTGACTCAAATTCCGGCTCCCATCTTTATTGATCTTTCTTGGGCCCAGCACACTGATGCTATCAGAAAGAAAGCTTACTCACTACTTACTCAGAAGCTTCTACTTACTCAGAAGTTTGTGGAAATTTAGGAAGTTACCAAATAGTTATGTTACAGTTATAAACGACATTGGTGAGGCCACGTTCAGAGTATTGTGTTAAGTTTGGGTCAGGTAGGGTGCAGGGGTAACTTTTATACACATATTGTGGTGGGTATATGGAACAAGCTGCCGGGGGAGGTAGTTGAGGCAGGTACAATCGCAATGTTTAAGAAACATTTAGACAGGTACATGAATAGGACAACTTTAGAGGGATATAGGACAAAAGCAGGCAGATGGGAATAGTGTCGATGGAGCATGTTGGCCAGCGTGGGCAAGTTGGGCTGAAGGGCCTGAATTCCATACTGTATGACTCCTTGACTCTATGACTCCAGTCTGTCAACATTCTAATAGTGTAGACTAGGGGGTATACTGACTGGTTGCATCACAACCTTGTTTGGAAATTTGACTGCCCAAGACCAAACATGGCTGCCAAACTTTACTGCCATTGCCTGGTTCATCACGGGTATTGACTTCCCACCATCGAAGGGATCTACAGGAGGTGCTGCCTTAAGAAGGCATCTAATATCATCAAAGCGCCCCATGTCATGCTCTCTTCTCACTGTTACCATCGTGAAGAAGGTGCAGGAATCTGAGAACCTTTACCTCCCGGCTGATAATGGAGCTTCTTCGCATTAACCATCAGATTCTTGAAATACCCTGCACAACCCTAACCACAACCATCCCTCAACCACATTAACCTTACCAAATCACTAAGGACTTTGAACTACTGTGGTTGCTCTATGTACTTAGATTTTTGTACTTTCCTGGTCTAGTTTACTTAGAATATCTGATAATCTATCGTAATTTATTGTTGTTATTGCATCTAATATACTGTACCTGTAAAGCTGCAGGAAGTAAGAATTTCATTGTTCTGGCTAATATCCAATGCATATGACAAGGATGACAAAATATTTGACAAAATACTCTTAACTCTTAACTGTTAATCAGTGCTTTCATTGTGATGATATTTGCCAGTACACCATCTCTAAAATGTTTTTAAAAAATGACTTTGATGTCAATTGTGTCATGTGAACTGTTGTTATATGTGTACTGGCAACTCTTGGTCCACAAAAAAGCACTTTGCTTAACCTTTTGGACGTGGACATTTAAACTACAAAGGAGGAGTCGATGTGGGGAAACTGCTGTGACGAGGGGAGAACAAAGGAGGACCTGGTGTAGATACTTTGTGACTTTGTCAGCGTCCTTTATGTGGCGACTCTTTGCATACCTTGGGTATGCAAAACAAAGAATATCACTGTGACTTGTCACGTGACAATAAAATATAAAGTATTATATGTACTTTCTTTTAGAGATACAGCGCGGAAATAAGCCCTTTGGCCCACGAGTCCACACTGACCAGCAATCCCCGCACATTAAACCATCCTGCACACACTAGGGACAATTTACTTTTATAACAAGCCAATACCTGTACATCTTTTGAGTGTGGGAGGAAACAGAAGATCTCGGAGAAAACCTTCGCTGTCATGGGGAGAACATACAAACTCCGTACAGACAACACCCGTAGTCGGGGTCGAACCCGGGTCTCTGGCACTGCAAGCGCTGGAAGGCAGTACCTCTACCATCGCGCCACCGTGGCCGCCCATTATGTGATTTATTGTGAAATTTATTGTGAAGGGTCGGAGATAGCAACGGTTGTGGTAATCACCTGATGCTTGTATTTAAGATCGACTAAATTCTTGACCAGACCAACTGTCCATATTACAGCCTTAAATTAGCATTGATCCCCAAATTAAAATCAGCATCATTCTGGACAATCTGATTTGACCTTTTTGAGCTTTATCTACTTGAAATATACCAGGAAAAAAATCTCCCTTAAGCCAGAATTGGCTCAACCAGTAAAACAGAATGTTCACAAGCAAGTTGCTGTGTATATCTGTAAGACAGCACCTTCCCTTTTCTTTGGGAACAGAAAGCTTAGCGTTAAATTATTGATACAACCCAATTTAATACCATAGGCACTTCAACTGTGCCTTAGACCTCAAGTAGAAATATTTCAATATCGTGTTCAGGTTTAGGTCAAATTGAATCCTGTTCCCAATGGGTCTATAATACTGATCGCGTTGGATGAGTGTTGGGTAGAGAAATAGTCAAGAGTTATAAATTGCCATTTAAATTAACTCTTTGAAAAGATTACAGCTGTTAGTGGCTCCTGACTACTTTATTACTCAAATGATTACTGGGTGTCTGGTATTTAAGGGATAATGTAAGGGGAAAACGTGCTTTCATATTTTACCCCTAGCACAAATGTATTATTCTTTTAATTTGATTTTAACTTGTATATATTCAAACTTTTATTAGTTCAGTAAAACAAATACTCGGATTTAATTTCATAATTTAATTTCATGCAATAAACCCATGTCTTGATGGACTTTTGAAGGGATAGGAAAGGGACCCACAATCCCACAGCACCTCTACCATTGCGCCACCGTTGCCGGCCAGTATGTTTGTAAATTTATTGTGAAGGGTCAGAGATAGCAACGGTTGTGGTAATCACATGAAAACAATGTTACATTTCTGTTCTGGACACTTTATTGACCATCCTTCATATATCCATCCAAATTTTATAAAGCTAAAGACCCTTCAACATGCATGCATTAAACCAGTTGTTGGCTATTTTATGGAGCTAGAGTTTAACAACCAGTGAAATAAAAATAGACGTATGTAACAAAAGAGAGAATTAATATTTCAGGTCTCTGAGCAATCATCAATAATTTTGAAATTGAGTTGTGATGCAAGACTAGTAATTGTTATTAATTGATGTAAGCACCCAGAACTTCTTATCTCTGTTTCGCTATGCCTTGTTTTTCTTTTTTTGGTTTCATTAGCCTGTTTGCCTGTATTGCTTTCCTCACTTTACCCCGTGCAAGCTTCTCCACACTTTCTTCACTTTCTTTATTAATCCATCGATTTTGTGGATTCTCTCAACCGTGCCCATCTCCTGCAGCAGTCTCCATGAGTTCACATTTCTCCAGTGACTTCTCCCAACTCTCCAAACAAAGCAGGTGATGAGTGAATACTCTCTCCAGATTCAGAGACAGTTTCTTCCCAGCTGTTATCAGGCAATTGAATCATCCTACCGCAACTAGAGAGCTGTGCTGAACAACTATCTACCTCATTGGTGACCCTCGGCCTATCTTTGATCGGTCTTTACTGGCTTTCCCTTACACTAACGTTATTTCCATATCATGTATTGTAAACTGTAAATGGCTCGATTGTAAACATGTATTGTCTTTCTGCTGACAGGTTAGCATGCAACAATAGCTTTTCACTGTACCTGGGTATACGTGACAATGAACTAAACTGAACTGAATATAAAACGCTCTCATCCCGCCATCTTTGAGCCTTTGAGCTGGTGTGCTGCTCTCCTCCCTGACCTTCCTGGGACAGATGGAGAATTGTTCCAAGATAGAACACAAATTGCTCACCTGCTGTCCAGGCTCACAGAACAGGGTACATTTAACAACCTGCGGAATCAAAAGGCTGGATCAAAGCACTGCAAGGTATTTATTCCTTGGTATTAACTCCACCCTGACATTTACCTATTCATTTACAGGCTGTAAGCATTGCTGGAAAGGCCAGCATTTATTGCCCATTCCTAATTATCCCTGGTGAGGTGATGTTGAGCCACCTATTGAACCACTACACAGTTAGTGTCGTGAATGCGAGAAATTGTTGGGCAACTATAATAGTAAGATTAAACGAGAACTTACCAGTTCGAAGATTGATCTTTATTTTATGAGGAGTGGCGATGAGGGATTTCGTGAAGACCCCGCCAACACGCATGCGCGGCATCCTTCAAAGCAGCGGTGTGGAATCACAGACTCGACGAAAAGTAAGGATATTAAGATTAAACTGCGAACTAACCAGCTGAACATAATGATCGAGGGTTGGGAGCGGAGGGCACGAAATCCCTCATCGCAACTCCTCATAAAATAAAGATCAACCTTCGAACTGGTAAGTTCTCGTTTAATCTTACTATTTTACTTCGGAGTCACGTGAGTGACTTCGTGAAGACTTCAAAGCTCTGTGATTACACGCACTGGACAACGCCCATGCTACCACACTGCCGCAATCCTGATGGAGGAAGTTTGTTAAAGCAATCCAGACTGGACAATCTGAAAATAATTAACATTTATTAAACACAAATCATAAACAAACCCCCTGACTGGGGACAAATGATATTAGGGAGCAGCCCTGAGTACTGCATCCGCATATGTTGCAGGTCCGGCCAATGGCTTATGGTAGAACCGTTGAAAGGTTGACTCACTGGCCCATCCTGCCGTAGCGAGGACGTGATCCATGGGCACCTCCATGGCCCTCGCTCTTGATGTGGATGCAGTCCTGGTGGAATGAGATTTAAACAAGTTAGTGTCAATACCCGCTGCATCCAACACTTCCCTGAGCCACCTGGAGATCGTCTGCACTGTCACCCGGCGATGTGGTTTTTTGTGGCTTATAAGCAGTCCTTGTTCCGAATTCCTGATCGACCGGGTCAACTCAATGTAGCAACGGAGATGGGTGACTGTGCAGAGTGTGGCATCAGAGGGGTACGCCTGGAATTCCAACTGCAGCCCCAAAGATCCGGGTCGATGCTGCTTCAGCAGGTCTGCAACGTAAAACGTTATTTTCCCAGGGGTAGAGAGCATATTGTCAATGCGCAACTTTTGAAGCGCCTGTACCCGCTGAGCAGACGTGAGCGCCATCAACATGACCACCTTCAGGGTGAGCTGGTGAAGAGGTAACCCCGCCATGGGGGACCATGATCTTAACAGGGACAGGACCACTCCTGCATCCCAGACAACGTTATATCTGGGCCGTGGAGGGTTTGTGTTAAATACACCCCTCATAAACTTCGACACCAGATTGTTGGTCCCCACTCCTACCGGAAGGTACGAGGACAGCGCACTCCTGGCGCTATTGATGGTACTATAGCTGAGCCCTTCATCATAGTGGAGGCCCGCCAGGAATTCCAGGACGTCAGGTATTGTGGCAGAATCATAGGTAACACTCTTCCTTAAACAGAATAGTTCCCATTTCCTGATCTGGGTCAGGTACTGCCGCCTTGTAGATGCTCTGCATGATGCAGCGATTAAATCCATGGCCCTCGGTGAGATCCCCGTGTTCAGCAAAGGCCTTTTCAGAACCTGCAGACCAACAGGTTTAAATAGGCGTGGCACGGATGCGGCTCGCCAGTGACGGGATTAGTAACCAATTGTGGGTTGTTTCCTATTCGCACCCACGGGTGCTTCAGCATCTGAGAGACCACCGGGTACCACGGTTGTGTCGGCCAGTTGGGTATTACCAGAATGCCTGATGCAGAGTCTAATTTAATCTTCCGTAATACCCGACTGATGAGGCAGAATGGGGGAAAAGCGTAGCAACACCATTTCCCCCAGTGGAGCGAAAAAGCATCCAAAGCCACTGCCCCAGGATCTGGTTCCCACGATACATATGTTGGTATCTGATGGTTCAGTCTAGACGCAAATAGGTCAATATCTGGCATACCGAATTTTGTCACAATTTCAGCAAACACAAGGGGATTCAGCATCCACTCAATGTTATCATTAAAAACTCGTGACCTGGTGTCCGCCACCGTATTGAGTATCCCCGGAAGGTACGTTGCTGATATCCAAATACCCCTTTTGATGCACCAGAGCCAAATTGTATTTGCCAAATCATTACAAGATACTGACCTGATACCACCCATATGATTTATATAGGCTACCACCGTGGTGTTATCGATTTGAAGGCGGACATGTGCATGACGCAAATTACTGCAATATGCCCGCAGTCCATGAAAGACCCCCAGCATTTCCAAATAATTAATGCCTTGCACTTGGAGAAGCGTGAACTCATGAGCGTCCCATCTGCCACAACAGCTGGTTACAGTGTCAGTTGCCCCCCAGCCTTGTGCACTCGCATCAGTTTGCAACAGAACCGTGGGATTCGGGAGAATGATGGGTTTGGAACTTACTCCAATATTATGAACCCACCATTCCAGCTCAGTTTGCTCCCCTATGCCTAAGCGCATAGGTCTGTCAAAATGTCCGGTATTCAATTTTAACGCCAGAATTTTACTTTTTTGTAAGTTTTGGTAATGCAACGGACCATAATTTACGGCCGGGAATGTGGCAACCAGCTTGCCAATTACCTTAGCAACCTGCCGAATGGTTGGCCTGTTGTTGTCAAGTAAACTGATGCATGCTTGTTGAACGTCCACCACTTTGTCAACTGGGACCGTGATTTTCATCTGGTTAGTGTCTATAGTGAACCCCAAATAGTCCATGACCTGCGAAGGGTTGAGCTTGGATTTGTCTGGATGGATTACAAACCCCATTCTTTGAAACAAAGATATAGCGGCCGAGACTGCCAACTGGGCGTGCTCTAGGGTTTTCCCTGCTATGAAAATGTCATCTAAATATGCCATTATAATATGGTTTTGTTTCCTGAGATGTGCCAATAAAGGTTTGACAATTTTAGTAAATAGTCTCGGCGCTGTTGTAATCCCATTAGGCAAAGCCATATATTGCCATAATTGACCTTCCCAGACAAATTTCAAGAACCTTCGATGTTGTTTAGCAATAGGGACTGTATAGTACGCATCCTTCAGGTCAATGCAAGCCATAAAGTACCCATGACTAACCAACTGCTTGGCCGTCTCAAACGTCTCCATCTTAAAATGGGTATATTGTACGAAAGCATTCAACTGGGTTAAGTCGATGATAATCCGACAGCCTCCATCCTTCTTAACCCTAGTAAAGATGTTGGAAACAAACTCCAATGGCTCGTGCGTCGTTTTTTGTATCACCCCTTTCTTTTCTAATCGTAGTATTTCAACATGAGCCCGCTCCTTCTCTGACTGAGAGAGTGCAAATCTGCGACTAGGCTCATGTTGCGAAGGGGGATCTCTGCCATTAATAAACTCTATCTCATAACCCTGAATGCTTTGTAAAATAAAAGAATCCGTAGTTAGGGTATCCCAAGCAGACCGGAAACCCCGAAGCCGTCCCCCCACCGGTGAGGTTACTAATGCTACGTTGTGGACGGACCCAAGCCCCCTTACCTCCAAGGTTAGCGCCGGGGTCTGGACTGTGGTGTCTTTGCTCCTCGTGTGGCGCGGCCCTGTTGCCGCATCTTCCAAGCTGGCTTGGGCTGGCCTTGGAATAAAAAAGGCCTCTGCTGTTGGGCCCCCGCCGAGGAATATGTTTGTGAATATGTTCTGGGGCCTTGGTCCACCGATGTGTGGGGCCTGAACGAGGAACGTGGCTGCTGCCTGGTGTAACCGGGAGTTTTGGATGAATAAGACTGTCTCATCATCCCCACAGTCTTGGCTTCCTCGTCCAGTTCCTTTACGCGTTTAGGCAGGTCTTCCCCAAACAACTGCCTTGGTGGTGGTGGTGCGGTGGAGGTGCTGCATAATCCCGCAAATTAGGGATTCAAATTTGGCCGGATGGAGCTCTTCCTGAAACAGTTTATCTCAAACTGTGTGGTGCACAGAAGTGCTAGCGCATCCTGCTGCTCCTCGGACACATTCGTGGCATCCAGCGACCGAGCAAAAGCCGTGATACCTGCTGTCAGCAGCTTTAAGATTTTCTGGAGCTTGCCCTCCTTGACCCTTGTGTTCGCCGACATGTTCCCCCATATTGCTGCATTCACTTTCGGTACGTTGAGGGAGTTACAGTTTGCTGGTGCCTTATACTTCCCCACTGTTTCCGAGAGCACGGTATCCTGGAGCTGGTGCGTAGTCAGGAAATCGATTGACGCCGCTATTTTGGGATGTAGTGGTCCTCCTGCCGCCGCAGATGACCCAAATTTCGACACCGCCTCCAACATTTCCTGTGGGTTCTGGACCTCTTCTCCCTCCTCAGGCTCACCCATACTTCCTTGCTGGCTCTCAAGCGACGGGGAGATAGAAGGTGGCGGCTGCATGTAGCTCCCAGACCTCTGGGATTCCCGTTCCTGACGCTCCAGGTCCCGTTGATATAGCACCTCCACCATATGCTCCAACCGGCCGATACGACCGTCACCGCTGTACGCGGGCCACTGGTCGTCTTCCCCAGCCTCTCCAGAGGAACCGGGGCTTCCAGCAGTTGTCAACACCCCCACGGAATGTACTGCCGGGAAGTCGCCAGCTCCCACTCCAGCGGGGCTGTGCGACTCCCACACGGACACACCGCTGGTCCGCCGTCGTTTGGACAGCAGCGGCCCCTCTGTCTGATGGGAGGGAAGAGGGCTAGAGTCAGTACTTGCACCAGAAACTGGACTCTCTGATGTCCGTGCGGGCTTACCACCACAGCGTTCCACATATAAACGGGACTGTGGCGGCGCATGGTCTGCTTTACCCGCCTCAGCAGGGGCGCTGGACCGTACTTTGCTGCCACCGGCCCGCACTACGGCAGCCTGTTCCGGTGGTGTGCCGGTACATCCTGCCCCCACAGGGATCCTCGGCACGCCAGCATTGCCACTGGTCTGCTTCCTTGCAGGTTTCCCCAGTGGCTTGTCCCTGCCTGCCGTACCGACAAGGCTGGACTTTAGCGAGGCTTCCCCCCTGTTCTGCCCGCGAGGGACCTTTAAAGGGGGGGATGCACTCGCGGACACGCTTGCTCCAAGAGCCCCACGTGCCTTACCTCCAGCCCTGGTCTTGGGCACTGGAGTTCTGGAGTCAGGGTCTCCCAGCCCCTGCTCCTGCGCGGACACCCTCTTCTTAGCCAGAGGGGTTGTGCCGGGTCTGGTCAGCTGCTCAGAGCTCCCCGACTGCCGCGACTTCTTCCTCGGTGGTGTCTCAGCTGCTCCCGATGTAGCGGGCAGCTCCGAGGACTTCACTCGCTGAACGCGACTCCCACTTCTTCCTCCTTCCATGGTTCTGAAAAAACACAC
This sequence comes from Raja brachyura, assembly GCA_963514005.1. The sequence goes on from OY740781.1 coordinate 141,657,058, forward strand.
AGACCACACAAAACGGTAAACCAGCTCAAGGTTAACTTACCTGCAGCTGCTTACCTTTTTGAAGGAGCCGGTTGAGGGAGCGCACTCCCCCCCCCAGCTGCCGTGAGCAAATGCGCGCGACGATATGCCGCGCATGCGTGTTGGCGGGGTCTTCACGAAGTCACTCACGTGACTCCGAAGTAAAATCAAGATTTAGGTAGCAGTTAGTAATGCAAACAAGAGCCAGTCTTAAAACTGTTCAAATAGATATACAAGCCTGTCAGGACTTTCATATGAGGAAAGACTGGATAGACTTGGCTTGTACTCGCTAGAATTTAGAAGATTGAGGGGGATCTTATAGAAACTTAAAAAATTCTTAAGGGGTTGGACAGGCTAGATGCAGGAAGATTGTTCCCGATGTTGGGGAGGTCCAGAACAAGGGGTCACAGTCTAAGGATAAGGGGGAATTCCTTTAAGACCGAGATGAGGAAAACATTTTTCACGCAGAGAGTGGTGAGTCTCTGGAATTCTCTGCCACAGAAGGTAGTTGAGGCCAGTTCATTGGCTATATTTAAGAGGGAGTTAGATGTGGCCCTTGTGGCTAAAGGGGTCAGGGGGTATGGAGAGAAGGCAGGTACAGGATACTGAGTTGGATGATCAGCCATGATCATATTGAATGGCGGTGCAGGCTCGAAGGGCCGAATGGCCTACTCCTGCACCTATTTTCTATGTTTCTATGTTTCTACGTTTTCTGAAACGCCAAAAACTGCTGCCCAAACAGAACCATCATCTACGCTGTGTATCAGTTCTTGATAGGAAGCTACGGAAGAAACAAAATATGTAGGAAGGAACTACAGATGCTGGAGTAACTCAGCAGGTCAGGCAGCACATCTGAAGAGAAGGAATGGGTGATGTTTTTGGTCGAAACCCTTTTATAGACTAGTCAGGGGAAAGGGAATTGAGAGTTATAGACAATGATGTAGAGAGATATAGAACAAATGAATGAAAGATATGTAAAAAAAGTAATGATGATAAAGAAAACAGGCCATTATTGACTGTTTGCTAGTTGAGAACGAGAACCTGGTGCGACTTGGGTGGGGTAGGGTTCCAGTCAAAGTGAGGCTAATTGCACATTGTTGATCTCATAGTTTGCTTGGACAGCTTACAACCCAATGATATTAATATTGATTTCTCTAACTTCAAGTAACCCCTGTACTCCCTCTCTCTCCATCCCTCCCCTTATGTGTGAAAATGAGATGAAGGATGGTGGGCAGATAGGGGAGAGGCACGTAGGGGAGAGAAAGGGGTGGAGTTGGGAGATAAAATTTATATTTCAGGTCTGAGCTATCATCAATATTTTTGAAGTTGAGTTTTGATGCAAGACTAGTAATTTCTGTTAATTGATGTGAGCACCCAGGACTTCTTATCTCTTTCACTGCCTTGTTTTTCTTTTTAGGTTTCATTAGGATGTTTTCTCTATTGCTTTCCTCACTTCATCCTGTGCATCCTTCTCCACAGTTCTTCTTCACGTCCTCACTTTCTTTGTTAATCCATTGCTTGAATAAAGCAAATATTAGCCAATATGTTTGGCTGCATTGAAAGCAGCACAGTGGTGCAGCTGATGGAGCTACCGCAACATAACGCCAAAGACCCAGGTTTGATCCTGATCGCGGGTGCTCTCTGTGTGGAGTTTGCACATACTCCTTGTTACAGTGTGGGTTTCTTCCAGGCATTCTGGTTTCCTCCCACATCCCAAAGATGTGCGGATTTGTAGTTGAAATTGGCCGCTGTAAATTGCCTCCATTGTGTGGGGAGTGGATGTGTAAGTGGGATAGCATAGAACTAGTGTGAATGGGTGATTGATGGTCGGTGTGGGGTTGGCAGGCTGAAAGAACTGTTTCCATTCTGCATCCCTAAAATAAAATAAACTATCAGGAAAACCTATTCCCTGGTACAAGCCTTTTTGCAAAAGTGCACATTAATGTTGTTATAGGTAGACAAAAATGCTGGAGAAACTCAGTGGGTGAGGCAGCATCTATGGAGCAAAGGAATAGGTGATGTTTCGGGTTGAGACTCTTCTTCAGACTGAAGTTGTTATGTTAAATGTTAAATGTTGTTAAGATGGCTTGCTTTGAAGCATGTATTTCAAATTATGATCTTAAATAACCCAAAATTGTTTAGTGTGTTAAGGAACTGCAGATGATGGTTTACACCGAAGAAGATAGACACAAAATGCTGGAAATCTGAAGATCTTTCTTGGACCTAGCACACTGATGTAATTACACTGAAGCACATCAACGCCTCTGCTTCATGAGCAGATTACGGAGATTCGGTATTTCAGAGAGGATTCTCTAGAATTTTTACTGGTGTACTCCAGAGAGCAGATTGGCTGGTTTCATCACAGCCTGGTTTGGCAACTTGAATGCCGGGAGATCAGGTATTTTAAATTCAAACCTTAATAAAATAACATTGTTAAATTTCATACCTTTACCCATCAAGCAATTGCATTGGGCCACATTATGAAGCATTTCTACGGTAACAATATTGCTTTCTTTAATATATAAACAGGTAGCAAGAAGAAGAAAGGAAATCCAATGATTAAGAAACAAGTCATGTTCAGGTCACCTCCTGTAACCTTTGACATTTGTTATGTAGATTGGAACAAAGTTTGAAGGCATATTCAATAAACATCTAAACATACAAGTGAAGTTTTTAAATAAAATACAAAATATGGAACTTACACTTCATTGCCATATATACCCAGTACGTTACTGTTGAATAGGTAATGTCTTGCCGTTTTATAAATTGAACCTTATGGAATAATTGAAAGTATCTCTTGCAACCAAGGTACCAAGGGTGCCTATTGGTGTGAAGAGAAAACTGACAGGTTTCAAGATATTGTGGCATGCTCTTAAAGAACATCCTTCATCTTTAAACCTTGCCAGTCAGAACCTTATTTGGATGCTTCTGTCATTAATCTTATCACAGATCAACAAGGTGAGATAAATCAAGGTAAATAAAACAATACAGAATGTAGAAGATGATGTTTAATAAAATATCCAGATAGCTTAAAGAAATTCAATGGATAACTCAAAGAGAAACAAAGAAATGAATAGTTTCAGGAAGTTCTGCTGGTGAAACTTTTATATCATTTGAAACCCCTCCCCCTCCCCCACCTCCCCCTTCCCATTCCCCTTCCCCCTCCCATTCCCCTTCCCCCCCACCCTTCCCCTTCCTCTCCAACCCCTCCCCCTCCCCCTCCACTCCTTCCTCTGCTTCACAATTCACAACACTTCAATCCTTTTGTCTCACTTTTTTTTTCATCTCTGGCCTTTGTCCAACCATCTGCCCATCAACCTCCCTCGCCTGTGTTCACCTATTACTTTCCACGCTTTGCCATTGCATTTTCTCTCTGCTAGCTTTCCCCCCACAATCAGTCTGAAGAAGGTCCCAACCCAAAATGTCACCTATCCATGTTCTCCAGGGATGCTGCCTGACCCGCTGAGTTACCCCAGCACTTTGTGTATCTTTATTTTGTAAACCAGTACTGCTCCACAGTGGAGCCTCCACTGCGAAATCTCCTCAAGGTATGACTACTTTTAACAAGTTCTCCTCCCTCTGATGAGAGTTCTGTGAAACCCTCCCTCACTGCTCCCCCTCTGTTGATTTACATTTGATTAGCAAAAGAGGAATTTTTGAATGAACAAAAAAATTCCGTCCCTGCATTGATTTAAGTATGAAGGAACACTCAAGAGAAGCAGAAGCATTGGAAAGAAAAGTGAGACACTTGTTATGAGATCAGATGGTAAATATGCAGCAATTTGGAGTCAAAAAGCAAGGAAAGTCACAACAAAGAAGCCATTATCTTACTGACTGCAAGTTAATCCTTCCAATCCACACTGGCATCATCAGGCCTGATATACAAGTCAGAAGATATTGCTTCTTTCAAAGTTCAGTGGAAATTGCAGCTTTTATGATAAGTACCGTCTGGTGAGAATGCATTAAGAATTTTGCTTCTGGGAAGTTTTGACACTGTAATACTTCCAATGGCCCCTCTTTCCTCTTTTAAACACACCTAGAACTTACCTCTTGGACTAAGCTTTTCACCATCTGCTCTAATACAGTGTCACCTTATGTGGTACAATGTTAAAGCTCCTTTGATAATGCTGCTGCAAAGTAACTAAAGGCTTTTTTTCTTTGTCAAGGATACCACCCAAGAAATTCTGTTGCATAGTGCAATGTTTTTGTGTGTTACGTCTGTGATTTTATTTTTTTGAAACTGCAGGTAATGCATGCTGGTCTTTGATCATGTGCTGAGTGGTATCAGTTGCACATTATACGCTTGACAAATGATCCCTGAAAATGGTGTGGCCTAGCCGGCTGAAACAGACCTCAGTGGAAAGGAATAAGGCATATGGGCAATTAATAAAAGCAGCCAGACCCTGCTTGGTATTTCACCAGAAAATTTAAACGTTCATCATCGTCAATGTAAGTAGAATAGAATAGAATATAATGCCTTTTATTGTCATTCAAACAGGTTTGAATGAAATTTAATTCCTGCAGTCATGACATTACAAAAATAAACCAAGACACACACTTAACACAATTTACACAAACATCCATCACAGTGAATCTCCAACACCTCCTGACTGTGATGGAAGGCAAAAGTCTTATCTCTTCGCTTTGTTCTTCTCCAGCGGTCCAGCAGTCCAACTGCAATGTTGAGGCTCATGATGTTAAAGCCCCCGGTGGGCAATGGTAAGTCCCGCGGCTGTTTAAGCCGCGCCGGGTGATGTTAGGCCCCACTCCGAGTCATTTATACCCCGCGATTCCGGTACTCATTTAGGAGAGTTTTTTATTGTTCTCATGGAATCAAAGAATCATACATCACAGAATAGGCCTTTCGGCCCACCATGTCCATGTCAATTATCAAGCTGTGATAGACACAAAAAGCGTCACCCGAAACGTCACCCATCCCTTCTCTCCAGAGATGCTGCCTGTCCCACAGAGTTACTCCAGCTGTTTGTGTCTATGTTCGGATTCGAAACATAGAAAATAGGTGCAGGAGTAGGCCATTCGGCCCTTCGATACAGCACCGCCATTCCATATGATCATGAATGATCATCCAAAATCATTACGCTGTTCTTGCATTTTCCCCATATCCCCTGATTACGCTGGTTTAAACCAGCATCTGCAGTTCCTTCCTGCACATATGATCTATAATAATTGCATATACCAGCACTTGATCTGTAGCCTTATATTTTTCCATGATCCGCGTGGCTGTGAGAGTATCTGCCTCCACTGTCCACCAAGCGCTCACCTCCCTCCCATCTGTTCTGTCTGCAATGTCCTCAGAGCTCCCGTCACCCCTCGGACTGACTCCTCCCTCAGTCAACACTCTGACTGACCACAACTACCCAACTGTTTATTGCTCTCCTGCACGAACCTCACTGCTGATTACCAATTACTTGTCCAAGCCGAGTCTACTGTCATATGGCCAAGTACGGTAAGGTACGGGCACAATGAAGATCTTTCTTGCGGCAGCATCGCAGGCACGTGGACTCAGACAAAACACACAAAAACAAATTCAACATAAATTGCACAAAAAATTCCTTAAGGAAAAGACGGTGCAAAAATATAATTAGAAAAAAAACAAGTCCGATACGGTGTGAGAGTTGGGCCGTGGTGTTCTGTTGTTGAGGTAGGTTTAGGGTTTAGTTTAGTTAACTTTAGTTTAATTTAGTTTAGTTTAGAGATACAGCACGGATACAGGCACTTCAGCTCACCGAGTCCGCGCTGACCAGCGATCCCCGCACATTAACACTATCCTACACACACACGATGGACAATTTACATTTTCATACAAATCCAACTAACCTACAATCGTGTACATCTTTGGAGTGTGGGAGGAAAACAAAGATCTTGGAGAAAACCCATGCAGTCACAGGGAGAACGTACAAACTCCCTACACACAGCACCCGTAGTCGGGATCGAACCCGGGTCTCTGGCGCTGCAAGCGTTGTAAGGCAGCAACTCTACTGCTGCCCCATCATGTCACCCTCTTGCGGTTGTGCAGGTTGGTTCAAGAACTTGATAGTGATTGGAAAGTAACTGTTCCTGAACCTGGTGGTGTTGGTCTTCAGGCTTCTGTACCTCCTGCCCAATAGAATCAATCAACTCCCGCCTCACAATCCCAGGGCCGAACAACCCCAGCCTGGACTTCTCCACACAACCATTCCCTGCACCCTTTCCCATTCAGTCTCTGCCCAATTGATTTTATCCACCAGCAAAGTGAGTTTGCCGTACTGAAGTTCTTCATGGGTTTTTGCTCAAAACTGATGTGGACACCCAACTCTCACCCTGTGCACTGTCTTTCAGGCTTTGTACAATATCTTGGCTATTATATAAATACAATATTTTGTTGTTATATAGTTAATGAATTAAAGGAAAACATGGAACAACTGAAAAATGATGTTACTTTAAAAAACATTTATCTGGAATGATAACTTGTATATTTCTTTTTTAGACAGTCCTTTGAGATCGAGGCGGAATTGCTTCCACTGTGCATTAGTAGGTTTGGAGGTGGCTGATGAGGCTAATGTGAGAGCCACAAACCCCTTTACAGATGGAGCAAGTGATGGTTGATGGGATACAAAGTACTGAAGTAACTCAGGGGGTCAGGCTGCATCCTGGAGAACATGGATAGGTGATGTTTCAGGTCGGGATCCTTCTTCCGACAGCAGTCTCCAGTATGAAAAAGAGTCTTGACCCAAAATGTCACCTAGCAGTCTGAAGAAGGGTTTCAACCTGAAACTTCACCTAGCAGTCTGAAAAAGGGTGCTTGGTGGATAGTGGACAACATCTCCCTTCTGGCAAACTCCAGTCCTAGACCAGTCGGAATAATGAAGGAACATATAGGATGGTGTTGAGGACCTCAAGGCAAAGCATTCATTAGAAACAGAGGTCCTGTTTTCTGTTGAGAGAAAGAGAGAGAGAGAGAGACAAACCCACACACACGCGCACACACACAAAGTGGGCTGCCTCCCTTCCAGCTATGTTTTCCTGTTGCAGGTTTGAGGAAGACTGGGCCACTGGGAAAACCAAGACCACCAGCGCCACTGTATGGGCAAGACTGGATTACCGGGAAGAAGCCCTAGACTGCCAGTGCCTCTTCTGAGGATGACTGAGTGGCCTGGGTGAGCCAAAGATGCCAGAACGTCTTCCTCTCCACAGAAAATAAGAGATTGTGCCCACCCACACGCAAAGTTGCAAAGACTGGCCGCCAGGATAATCCAGAGCCCGCCAGCCCTGCCACTTCATGCCCAAAGTTGTGCCGCCAGGAAGAAACGTGTACCGTCAGCACCTCCTCTCGAGGCAAGGGTGAACTGTAGGAAGAAGCCTGAGATCACCATGCCTCCTCCTTCGAAACCAGGAATGAGCTACTGGGACAACCTCACGCAGTTGTGCTCTCACAATGAGGGACAGCTTCCATGGGAGGTCCTGGACTTCCTAACCAGTGTAACTTAAATAAATCATGTGTGTTCACCCTAGTGTGAATCTTGGTGTGGTCACTGCTGAACCCGACTCTGTCCATCTGCTGGTAGACACAAGCTGTTGGAGTAACTCAGCAGCATTTCTGGAGAGAAGCAATGGGTGATGTTTTGGGTTGAGACCCTTCTTCAGACTTCTGACCATCTGCTGATCTCTTCCCACATTACTGCTGCAATAGAATGTCTGAAGAAGAGTCTCAACCCGTAACGTCACCTTTTCCTTCGCTCCAGAGATGCTGCCTGTCCCGCTGAGTTAATCCAGAATGGTTTAAGGGTTGGGTTTGGAACACGTGATCAGGATGGCTGGCTAATGTCACCAACTCAGGGTAAGTAAAGCTCGGTGCTGCCTATCTTAGCCTGGGACAGAACGTGGACATTGATTTGTTCATCTTTGACAATGTACAATGTGGGATTAATAACGGAGACATAAGGAACTGCAAATGCTGGTTTACTAAAAAAGTCAAAGTGCTGGAGTAACTCAGTGGGTCAGTGAGCATCTCTGGAGCATATGGATAGACAGCGTTGTGGGTCTGGAAGAAAAGTCCAACATGAAACGTCACCTATCCATGTCCTTCAGAGATGCTGGATGCTGATTCCAGTTCTCCAGAGATACTGCCTGACATACTGAATTGCCCCAATATTTTGAGTCTACCTCCAGAGATGCTGCCTGACATGCCGAGTTACTCCAGCATTTTGTCGGTTTTGTTGTTGGATGAATAACCTCCAAAGCAAAACTTCACATGTACTCAGTTAAAGATGTCAAGCAGATGATATAATGCATGCTTAGTTTAATTTAGTTTCTGTTTAGTTTAGTTTAGTTTGTTATTGTCATGTGTCCACTTCTGAAATTCCATTTGACTGGAGTCAAAGCAAATGCATTTCTGAAGTAGAATTGGATATGAATACTGGATGTGACCAGAGTGTAATTTCTATTTTAACCTTTCGAACTCAGTAATTACATTTGTTAATGATAACTTATTGTTTCTGTTCCACATTTTAAGTATTACGTGATTAACAAGCTGTTCTATTGCACAAGGTTTATTTGCTCACACGTCAGCCTGAAGTAATTCTCCTTTATTTATTTGTGTTGTTGGGTTTCATGAGTCTTGAAATAACTGAGATAACATGTAGCTTAAAACTTTTATCTTGCCCCAGTAAAGCTATCTGTTTCTTTTAGAGTATCACCACAAGCTGTTTATACGTGGACTTAATGAATGGGAGTTTTTTCACTTTGGTCTTTATTTACGCACTAGAAAGATCACCACAATTAGACGAAAGCCTTCAGCCTGCTTGTCAGAGGCAGAAAGCTAACTGCCCCCTTATTTTGAGTGTAATTGTGTTTTCCACCTCAGTGAGCAAGTACACAGCTCAGTGGCATCAACCACAGCAAGAAGTGGTTCATTAAAAACTCCAGGCTAGGGTTGGATTTGTGAAACCCGGGCAGGATTTAGAACCAGAAAGAATTTTCTCTCCCTTGCTGGGTAATGTACACCACTGTTAAGCATGTTATTTTGCCTGCAGTTCCTTTCATCGCTGGGATAATCCCATTACTGACAAATGAAGACGTAATCACAGTTTATTCAGCTTTCATTTGCAGGCCTCGTCCACTATTGTCCGTGACAGAATAGAAACTGCAATCGGCTGCACTGGACTCGCCACCCTCCTGCGGTGATATCAAGGAAAATAAAAATGAAAACAAAAGCTGGAGGATAATGTCAGAAAACATTATCACAAACAAAAGAGAATTTATTTCACAACCCTCAGCTACGGTTTGGCCCCAGGCCAAGGAAGCGATGTGCTATTTAAATGATGTGAAACACCTCTTCCCCTTCAGCGCGACAAATATCAAGAGCAGCTTCACAGGCCGCCAAGATTTTTGTTTTCGCGTGTTATAATCCACAGGATAAATTCTTCAAAGAGAAACTTGCCCCCTGTTTGCGCAATAGCAATTTTCTCTGTGCTTGGACTGTTCCAGCTGTGATTTTTTGTTGTTGAGGAAATAAGACATAAATTAGGTAATACACTCACAGTTTAATTGTGGAGATTCTGGGTTTAAAAAAAAAATCCACTACTACTGACATTCTTCCACAACACTTTGATCTCTTAAAACAGGTAAAATATTAAACCTTGTGGAGATGATGACTGTTCTAAATATATCTTTACTCCCTTTGCTCTTTTTGGGTTCATTTTAATCAAATAATTATTTCTATTTAACAATAAAGTTATGATGCCAGCATAGTTTGGAGTATATAATGTGCAATAAATCGCTGCAGGCATTGACGCCATTGGCTTACGGATTGAAGCACCAAATACTTCTTAAAGCATTAGGTCATCCCTATGGTATATTTGCTTGGTAATTATTCTTTAGAATAATTTTAAAAGTTAAGCTCCCCTTTTGTGCTTGGGTTACCAGCCTGTGCCCATTAACGACTGATAAACAAATGTTTACAAGGCATTGTCGCGTATTTACCAATTGGCCGAGCCGGTGTCTTTACTAACAGGAATTAACCCTGCATCTAGAAAGAGCCATTAATATCTCTTTATACAAAGGAAAAATTGGTCCCTCAGATGTGGCCTAACACGCTGAGCATTTCCACCATTTTCAGATTTAATTTCAGGATCCCAGCAGCTGAGATTTTGGTTTTCAGGCCTCTGTAAGGACATGAGCGATCACCCATAGGAAAGCAAAGGTAGACAAAATGCTGGAGAAACTCAGCTGGTGAGGCAGCATCTATGGAGCAAAGGAAATAGGCGACGTTTCGGGTCGAGACCCTTCTTCAAACTGATGTGGAGGTGGGGGGGGGGTAGGCAGGAAGAAGAAAGGAAGTGGGAGACTGTGTGGGAGAGCTGGGAAGGGGAGGGGAAAGAAGGAGACAGCAGGGTCTACCTGAAATTGGTTAAGTCAATGTTCATACCACTGGGGTGTAAACTACCCAAGCGAAATATGAGGTGTTGCTCCTCCAATTTACGGTGGGCCTCACTCTGGCCAAGGAGGAGGCCCAGGACAGAAAGGTCGGATTCGGAATGGGAGGGGTGTTGAAGTGCTGAGCCACCGGGAGATCAGGTTGTCTTGGCGATCGCTTTGCCCAACGCCTCCGCTCGGTTCGCAATAACCAACCTGATCTCCTGGTGGCCAGCATGAGCAAGGTGGCCAGCATTACCAAGCACGTGTCATTCCCTCTTCTCTCCTCCCCCATCAGGCAAGAAGTACAGAAGTTTGAAAATGCTTACCTCCAGATTCTTCCCATCTGTAATCAGGCAACTGAAAGGTCCTTCATCAGCTAGTGTCTAGTCCTCAACTCCCATGTACCTTTGAACTATCTTTAATTTGGCAGTCTTGCATTAAATGTTGTACTCTTTATCGAAGATAGACACAAAAAGCTGGAGTCACTCAGCAGGACAGGCAGCATCTCTGGAGAGAAGGAATGGGTGACATTTTGGGTTGGGACGTTTCTTCAGACTGGTTAGGGATAAGGGAAATGAGAGATATAGATGGTGATGTAGAGAGATAAAGAACAATGAGTGAAAGATATGCAAAAAGGTAACAATGATAAAGGAAACAGGCTATTGTTAGCTGTTAGGTGAAAATGAGAAGCTAGTGCGACTTGGGTGGGGGAGGGATAGAGAGAAATCAATATTGATACCACTGGGCTGTAAACTGCCCAAGATGCTGTTCCTCCAATATGCGTTTAGCCTCACTCTGACAGTGGAGCAGACCTAAGACAGAAAGGTCTGTGGGAATGGGAAGGAGAATTAAAGTGTTTGGCAACTGAGAGATCAGGTAGGTTCAGGGGGACTGAGTGGAGAAAGTGTTCAGCGAACCAATCGCCCAGTTTACGTTTGGTCTCGCCGATGTATAAGAGTCCACATCTGGAACAACATATACAGTAGATGAGGTTGGAGGAGGTGCAAATGAACCTCTGCCTAACCTGAAAGGACTGTCGGGGTCCCTGGACAGAGTCGAGGGAGGAGGTATGGGATAGGTGTTGCATCTTCTGCTGTTGCAGGGGAAGGTTCCTGCGAGGGGGTGGGTTGGGTGGGAAGGATGAGTTAACCAGGGAGTTGCGGAGGGAACGGTGGCTGAAGAAGGCGGTTAGGGGTGGAGATGGGAAAAAGTAGCTAGTGGTGGTATCCTATTGGAGGCGGCAGAAATTCCGGAGGATAATGTGTTGTATGTGTCGGCTGATGGGGTGAAAGGTAAGGGCTAGGGGGAGCAAGGGCGGAGTTGCGGGGTACTGAGGAGACACGAGTGAGGGCCTCATCTATGATGGGAGAGGGAAACCCCCATTCTCTAAAGAATGAGGACATCTCCGATTCCTTGTGTGGAACACTTCATCTTGGTCGCAGATGCAGCGTAGATGGAGGAATTGGGAGTAGGGGATAGAATCTTTGCAGGAAGCAGGGTTGGAAGCAGTGTAGTCAAGATAGTTGAGAGTACCCTTTATCCTTTATCTATAAACTGTGAATGGCTTGATTGTAATCATGTATAATCTTTTCTTTCTGTGTAAGAAGGAACTGCAGATGCTAGTTTAAACCGAAGATAGACACAAAAAGCTGAAGTAACTCAGCGGGACAGGCTGCACATCTGGAGAGAAGGAATGGGTGACGTTTCGGGTCGAGACCCTTCTCCAGAGATGCTGCCTATCCCACTGAGTTATTCCAGATTTTTGTGTCTATAGGCTTTTTTTTGACTGGATAGCATGCAAACAAAAGCTTTTCACTCTACCTCGGTATACATGACAATAATAAACTCAATTGTACAGGCAAATCCCAGTGTCCACTTTGCCTTTTCTTGTGGGCTGAAGAACAAATAAATTGAGTCTTTGTTGCTTGATCATGGACTTCAGATGACCTTCCCAAAGCAGCAGTGGCTTGGAGATAAGCTTGTAGAGGTGTATAAAATAATGAGAGGAATAGATAGGTGAATGCACAGTCTTTTACAAAGAGTAGGGGAATCAAGAACCAGAGGACATAGGTTTAAGATGACAGGGGAAAGATTTAATAGGAACCTGAGGGGCAATGTTTTCACATAGAGGATGGTCCGGGGTATATGGAGCAAGCTGCCAGAGGAGGTAGTTGAGGCAGTGCTATAACAGCATTTAAAATATATTTGGGGAGGTACATGGATTGGAAAGGTTGAGAGGGATACGGACCAAACGTAGGCAGGTGGCACAAGTGTAGCTGGAACATCTTGGTTGTCACAGGCAAGTAGGGCCAAATAGATGTTTCCATAGTGTATAACTCATGATGGCAGAGATCAGTTACAGCCTATAATGATCGAAATACTCGGAAACTGAGAGTGAGTGAGATCCCAATTTCCATGGACAAGGTATTTATAGCGTGAGGATGCATTTGGACTCATAGAAGATCACATGTCGCTAGGGAGGACAAAGAATGCAAATTGACTCTGACGGTCAAATTGATGTTAGTGAAACTTGATTGCTTTGTTCCTAAATAAGAACTACTGTTTTCAGGCCAGTGAGGCTGAAAACCTCATTCAAATTTTATGGGGTGCTCATATGATGGTATCATTTGGAAAAGTTTTGTCACAACAAATAAAAATAAAAATGTCATTGAAAAATCCGAAGTTAACTTACACAGGGACAATAATATTCTCAAAAGAGTGCAAAAAATTGCTCTGTGTCGGGGTAAGCTAATATTCAACTGTATAGCAGAGATTTATGTGCGAATGAATTTCTAAGTTCATGATTTGTCATTACAAATGTTCACACTGATCAGAGTAGGGAGAACTATTCCGGCTACCCGCAGAGATGCAATGAATACTAATGGACATGGAAAAGATTCCTGTAATTATGTGGATCTATCTCAACAAAATAGACCCTTCTTGATGGTTTTGAACCATCAGGATGCTGCCTCGCTATTAGAATGCTTAAAGATACATAAAGAAGTAAGCAAACTTGTTAACAGATTACAAGCTATGATTACAGGCTTGTTCATTTACCCACTAACTACCCAAAGATTGGATGCTGCCCAATATTTCCAAGGCAGTTTACTAGTTCTAATCTTAGTATTCAGCTTCCTACGCTCCAAGGCTGTGTGAAGAAGGGTCTCAACCCGAAATGTCATCCATTCCTTCTCTCCAGTGATGCTGCCTGTCCTGCTGAGTCACTCCAGCTTTTTGTGTCTACCATCGGTTTAAACCAGAATCTGCAGTTCCTTCCTGCACACTCCAAGGGAAAGCATTCTAGCCTGCTCTATATATTTCTGTAACTCAAACCCTCAAGTCCCAGCAGGGTAACCAAAACTAAACACAATGCTCCAAGAGTGGCTTCATCGACATCTTGTACAACTGCAACATCAGTTGTACAAGATGAAAACCAGCATGCTAAAAGCCTTCTTCACCACCACATCTACCTGTAATGCCACTTTCAGGGAACTATGTACTTGTACTCCTGGATCCTTCTGCTCTACAACACTCCATGGAGCCCTACAAATTCACGGCGAAGGTCCTGAACTGGTTTGATTTCACAAAATACAACCCATTACAACTTATCTGAATTAAATTCCGCTTGCCATTCCTCAGCCCACTTTCTCAGTTGACTAAGATCCTATTCTTGTAATTCTTGTTAACCACCTTCACTCTAAATAGTGTCGTAAGGAACTGCAGATGCTGGTTTACACCAAGGATCGGCACAAAATGCTGGAGTAACTCAGCGGGTCAGGCAGCATCTCTGGAGAAAATGAATAAGAGACATTTCAGGTCGAGACCCTTCTTCAGACTGAGAGTGATAGGTGACGATTCAGGTCCGTCTCAACCGGAAACGTCACCTAATCCTTTTCTCCAGGTATGCTGCCTGACCTGCAGAGTTACTCCAGCATTTTGTGTCTATCTTCACAGTGAATAATATGGGGAAGGAAAGTTTTAGCCGCTTTAGACATCTGTTCAAAAGCCTTTGGCTCACACCCACTAACAGAGGTCACCAGGTCATACTTATTAGCTCTGTTCTGATTGTTTTATTGCCCCCAAACTGCATTTTCCTCTGATTGCAGCCCTCCACTGCACACCATAAAGTAATTCCAATTCCATTAGCTGTCCTCTCAAACAAACAAACAAATAGGGGTGGTTTGTTCAAAATTCCAACAGGCATGCTATAAAAAATGTTAACGGCCCTGTTCTTTTCAAAAGGTTCCCATTTAATCTTTTATCTATAGCGTTGGGCTTAAATGAGAATTATTTGCTCTGTTACTTATGCATTGTATTGGGATAAATGATGGTTTCACGTTAAAATATGCCGATGCATATGTACAGTTCCCATCTATCCCGGGACCACTTATGTTGCCTGCTCTGTGCCTCCTCCACCACATTTAAAAATAACAATCCATCATGGTTAACTGTCCCATAGAAAATAAATGGCTGATTGGTTCTGGGCAAAACTCCAGTCACTGAGTTAATCTAGTATTGGTAACGTCCTTTCTGTAAGGGTTGCACGGTAGAGTTACTGCCTTACAGTGCTAGAGACCCCGGTTCAATCCTGACTATGGACACAGTCTGTACGTTCTCCCCGTAACCGCGTGGGTTTTCCTGGAGTGCTCCGGTTTCCTCCCACACTCCAAAGCCGTACAGGTTTGTAAGTTAATTGGCGTCGATAAAAATTGTAAATTGTCCCTAGTGTGTGTAGGATAGTGCTAGTGTGCGGGGATTGGTGGTTGGCGTGGGCTCAGTGGGCCAAAGGGCCTGTTAGCGCGCTGCATCGCCAAAATTAAAATTAAATTAAATTTAAAACTATATTCTATTTTGGAAGAAAAGAAATGGTGGGGGTTCAATCCACAGTCGAGGCATCAAAGGGAGGGCAACCCACCCATTGTTCATAGCAACTGCAGTCTTTAAGGACAGTATTCCACCATCAAACATTTTGACAATTGAAAAGAACCCGGAGTCCTTAAAGGCCTGTCTCACTGTGCGAGTTGTCCCACGAGATACCCCGAGTTTTCACTCGCGGTAATCTCGTACAATCAACATATCGGGAACGTCGGAACCCGCGCGAGCAACTTAGCGACTCGTGGCGCTAATGGCAGGTACCCGTGAAACTTGTTAACTCGTGAAAAAATTCAAACATGTTTGATATTTTCCATGAGAAATTTACTGTTCAAGTTAAAAATTGAAACATTTAAACTCGTTGTAATAACGTAGTGGCCCGTGCGTTTACCTTATTGATTCGTGAGTCTACCGTGGCACCGTCAATGGAAACCTTTCATTTCCCAGGTGGGAATGGAGTTACCCGAGGCCAGACTCCAATAGTAGCAGCATTGAAAGTGACAGCAGAAGGCGGGAGCAGGAACCATCATTTGAATTTGCACTGAGGTTAAATGGATTGTCTTCCATGATCATAAAAAGTCGCATATTGGATGTAGTGGGTTTATTTACGGGTGACTGTGGCTACCGATGACTGTGACTCTGATCCGGGAGGAGCGGGGGGGGGGAAGGGGACACACACACACACTATTCACTTTCCCACAAACTCCCAACTGAGTTTAGGAGGATGAAGGGTTATCTTATAGAAACATATAAAATTATAAAAGGACTGGACAAGTTAGATGCAGGAAAAATGTTCCCAATGTTGGGTGAGTCCAGAACCAGGGGCCACTGTCTTAGAATAAAGGGGAGGTCATTTAAGACTGAGGTGAGAAAACACTTTTTTACCCTCAGAGTTGTGAATTTGTGGAATTCCCTGCCACTGCCCTCTGGCAGTGGAGGCTAAATCACTGGATGGATTTTAGAGAGAGTTGGATAGAGCTCTAGGGGCTAGTGGAGTCAAGGGACATGGGGAGAAGGCAGGCACGGGTTATTGATAGCGGATGATCAGCCATGATCACAATGAATGGCGGTGCTGGCTCGAAGGGCCGAATGGCCTCCTCCTGCACCTATTTTCTATGTTTCTATGTTTCTATTTACCAAGATTATCTAATATTTTGTTGACCTCATCTACATGCTTTCAATATTCATTTTACACCACGTATTGCGACTTTGTCAAGACCCTTCTGGAAGTCCGTATTCAGGTTGTTAAGGTTTGCCCTCAGCATTCATTGCTTTCAGAAAGATGCTTGCTACTGACAAACTTGCTACGATGATGCACAACTACCCGATACAAACAACATTAGGTTTAGATTTATTACTTTCATGTGTAAAGTTATGTTTTGCATGCTATCCAGTCAAATCAGATAATACTATACATAAATAGAAGTAAACTAAATTCAAGTACATAGATCGGGACAGAAACAAAATGCAGATCTTGTCGTTCTCAATATTTTAGCGCTGAATTCCAGAGACAAAGTCCAATGGCCACAATGAGGTAGAGGAGAATCGGACGGCCCCCCAACTTATGGAAGGACCATTCAGAAGCGTGATAACAGAGGGAAAGAATGCATTCCTGATCCTACTGATCTGCGCTTTTAAGCTTATGTTTCTTCTTTCGATGGGAGCGGGGAGAGGAAGAAATGGCCCGGGTAGGAAAGATCTTTAGTTAAGTTGGCTGCTTTCCCGAAGCAGCATAAAATGCACTTGTAGTCAATGGTGGGGAGTTTGGTCTGTGTGGTGAGACGAAGAGATATAGAGTGGGGGTAGAGTTGGGGAAGTACCACTAGTTCCCCACAAATACAGCCTCTGCTCCTGTCCCTCTGCCCCTATTCTGCCTGTGCTTCCTACACACCTTGGCTCTTCTGTACTGTTCTGTTTTCATTATTGCTTCATACTGCTCAGAAACGGGCCCTTCAGGTTGGGAACTACAGTTAGTTTGGAAATTAGCAAGCAGACAAAAATGCTTCCATGTAGCCTTCCAGCAGTGATGAGACACCATGATGTCATGATCAACCCGATCACCAGAGCCCAACTATGGGTTTAACGACCATAGAAATTGACAAACAATCGCTTCCTTTGATATTTGAACAACGAAACTCTATTAAACAATGTAACACACAACCTTTAATATTTTAGCTTGCAGTAACATAAATAAACTTATAGTTATTCAAAAGACCATGTTTGTAAAATCACACAGGAAAATAACTTGATTACTGCAAGCGTGAAATACCTTTTCCCCATTGCTACGATTGTTTCTATAACATGATTTTCTATTAAAAAAACGACGTTACTTCGCAAAGCGACGATCGTGTTATAGCAGAATTACTGTTGAATGTGAGTGTCTCTGTCTCCATCTTCTCTTCAAGCCTTTAACCTATCCCTGTTGGGACCCAATACCCATGCTCGATCTCTCATGCTGGGTTCGGTTTCCCGAACACTATTCCATTCGCTGCGTGTGGCTCCCACGCTCCCGTCAAACTCACCTGCTTCTGATGCCCGCACTCCCTCTAAAGTTCTTGGGTTCAATAGACTCCGGATTCTGTAAACGTTCCAACCCACCTTGAGCAAATCATCAAGTGCTCGGTGGATAAGAGCTCGGTGGGTCAGGCAATGGAGTGCGACATTTCAGGCCGCGACCTTTCTTCGGAATGACCATTCTTCACCATCGGTCTAAAGGAGGGTCCCAATAGGAAATGTCCCCCTCCATTCCCTCCACGGAAGCTGCCTGACCCCCTGAGTTCCTCCAGTGCTTCGTGTTTTGCCCAAGATGACAACAGTTGCAGTTTTTTGTATCACCATCTTCCTAACCACCACATCTAGCTGTGCTAAGTAGAAACAAATAACTGCAGATGCCGGTTTATACCAAAGATAGACACAAAGTGCTCGAGTAACTCCACGGATCAGGCAGTATTTCTGGAGAGATGTTTCGGATCGGGACCCTTCTAACGAAACGACACCCACCCTTTTTCTCCACAGATGCTGCCTGACCCACTGAGTTACTCCGGCACGTTGTGTCTATCTTTTATCCAGTTGCGATGTTGCCTTCAAGCGATTATTTTTCACTTGTACAACAACGTTCCTTGATACGATATTCCCAATGTTGCTACCACTCATTGCACATGTCCTAATTTTTCAGCCCTCCTAAAGTACAACACCTCAGACCTATCAGCATTATATTTCACTTGCCCCTCCAAATATAACAAACCTTCGCCCGCTGGTCTTCTAACTACGTGATGTGTGTTTCAAACAAATCATAAGTATAACTGCTCTGGCACTGGACGGTGCGCATTTTCCCTTTGTAAGTCATATCAATAGATGCTGCTGCACTGAATTCTATCTTTAACTCAAAGCCGCAGGATGGAGATGTCTTCTTTAACATTGTTGCTTATTAAAACATACCTTCATTCACGGTTGGCTCAAGAGTAACGGGAAAGGAACTTGGTAACTCGGGAGAGCACCTTGGAACATCGCAGAAATGACATACCCGTGGGAACTCGGTTAAACACTTGAACATAAACTTTGAATCTCGTGCATAACCACAAGTCTGTTTTTTTCTTTCACTTGGGGTCACTCGTGGGTGGACTCGCACCATGAGACAGGGCTTTTACTGCTTGTATTGGTTTATTGACATAAGCCTTCAGAGTATGTCCAGTTACTAGAATCAAGTGACTGCAGATGCTGCTTTACAAAAAAAACAACACAAATGGACTCAAGAAGAAACCTGATCAGAAATGTCACCTATCCATGCAGATTAAATAATGAATGCCAAAAAGAAATTGGATAAGTGTATGGAAAGGAAAAAATGTGCTGGGTATGAGAAAAGACAGGAAAGTGGAACCAATCAGACAGTTCTGTCAGAGAAGTAGACACACAAAATGCCAAGACCTGAAGAAGGGTCTCGACCCGAAACGTCTCCTATTCCTTCTCTCCAGAGATGCTGCCTCGCCCACTGAGTTACTCCGGCATTTTGTGTCTACCTTCCAGTTCTTTCATAGAAACATAGAAAATTAGGTGCAGGAGTAGGCCATTCGGCCCTTCGAGCCTGATCATCCAACTCAGTATCCTGTACCTGCCTTCTCTACATAACCCCTGATCCCTTTAGCCACAAGTAGTAATGTTACAAAATTTTGAGATTTTAAAAATCAAGTCTGCAATTTATCCCATCAGATAAAGCATAAAAAGAAGTTTAATTTGAAACCTAATTCACTTTCATATCTTCAGCATTAAGAAATTTATGGCCATTTTCATACTCGGAAATTAGCATCTTGTTCCCCATTGCCTTTCAATTGACTTAACTCAAAAGCTGTGATCTGGATCAGTTAAAAGCCCATAACTTTCTTAAAAATTAATAGAACTCAATGAAATTTTCACTTACTATAGATTGAAGCATTCTGAAATAAATATGAAACAATCTTACTTGGATGACCTGAAATTAAAGCATATAATTAGTTAGTTATCTAATTTTAGCTAATTACAAAATTCAATGAGTAGATCTAAACATCTATCCATTTCTTAAGAAAAGATAAACTTTTTTTTAATTGCCTAAGTGTCCAAATAACATTCACACAATAATCCACAATATAACATAATTTTTAAATCTCATTTTCATGAATTTCTGGGCCAAATGGAAGGAATTTAGTGTTTAATGCCTGTAAATTAATGGCCATTTAAATCAACTAGCGAGTGGGTTTTAGTGGAATGCGGTGGATTGGAACGTTGCGGTTAGCGGTGAAGTCGGGAGGAAAAATACTGTTTGTTCATACATTTTTTGGACCCCATTTTGCAACATGAAAATATTATTAAAGCGTCCCGAAAAACCAACTTTTAATATAAAAATAAACTATTTACCTTTTTTTCTCCCCTACGCAAAATCCTTCCGGTTGTCGGTTCTCACGGCTTTTGAAGGTGATTTTTAAATTACTCTAGCTAACAAATAATTTAGGGTAATTTAAAAATACCTTCATTCATGAAATGTCGGAGCGTTTTTCTTCCGCAACGAAATCGCCCGACATTCATCGATTTTTCCTGCCTGTGGAAAACGGCACTTTAAGCCCACCCCCCTCTGAAAGGCGCCAAAGTCGCGCACACAGGGAGCGGCAGAACTGCAGCGCTGCTCAAGGTAAGTTTTGCGTAGGTGGATACAAAAGACTACTAGAGACTAATGAATAAAATCACATATTTCTGTGCTGTAAGATTCTGTATGATTATTTATTATATTTTAAAGTAAATCTCTTCTTTACAGGTTATCATTACAAAATTAAACTGATTATTTTGCTGTTATTATTCGAAGAAAGCACACACAGGATGTATGGCTGATTGGCTTAGCTGATCCAAGGTGCCATATCCTGAAGCAAACTTATAGAGTAGGAAGGAACTGCAGATGCTAGTTTACACCGAAGGTAGACACAAAATGCTGGAGTAACTCAGCCGGACTGGCAACATCTCTGGAGAGAAGGAATGGGTGGAAAGCAAGAGGGATCATGGAGGGGGAGCAGTGGGAGAGGGTGTTGCAGAACTCTCGTCGGATGTGTTTCCATTGTTCTAAAGCAGGACAAGATTTATCAAATTATCAATATACAGGCATTAAAGTTTCTTAAAAGACCGGATGAATTTGGACAGTTTTGCAGACTAAGTGGTGTCATCTTCTCAAACTTGTGATGCTCCCCTAATAGAGACGACTGGCCGGAACTTCCTTCACATTCCAAGGTAGACAAAAATTCTGGAGAAATTCAGCGGGTGAGGCAGCATCTATGGAGAGAAGGAATAAGCGACTGACGTCGGGGGGGTGGGGGGGGGGGAAGTGAAAGGGACTTGTGGGAGAGCTGGGATGGGGGAGGGGAAGGGGGGAGAAAGCAAGGACTATCTGAAATTGGAGAAGTTAATGTTCATACCGCTGGGGTGTAAACTATGAGGTGCTGCTCCTCCAACTTGCACTGGGCATCACTCTGGCAATGGAGGAAGCCCAGGACAGAAAGACAGGAATGGGAGGGGGAGTTGAAGGCTTTCTTAAATCCTTAACTTTCAAGGTCTGTTGGAATTCTGGTGAAGAAGGGAAACAGAGATTTGCACAGCACACCTCTGAGTGCATTAACACCTGTTGGGAAACGCATTTCAGCATCTCTTGAGAGGATTTTCAGCCACCATTTCAGTGTAATACTGCAGTGAAGCATGTAAAACTCATCTGTAGTGAGATCTTCAATCGCATTGAACACAACATTTTTCAGACTCCTGAGATTTTTAGCCAATTCTCATTTATTCACAGAAAAAAAATCAAGTTTTACTGGCTTGCTTTCCCCCTAAAACAATTGTTTTTTAAAAGACCATTACATAAGTTCCATTCTTTCTCCTCATTGATATCTGTTACCTCCCACAATCTTAGTTGTGCCTCACACGTGTGCCATAACTGCAATGCCCATGCACGTTAAGGTCTTCCGATTGTAGCAGGCTGCTGCGGATGGCATCTGCCAGATCTCATGGTTTGCTGCTCACTCTTGGAGGTCACCCAAGCTCCACACTCAAGAAGTCAGACTTCAGAGAACAGAAGCACACAAAGCAGACCCAGACATTTGTTTTAGTTTAGTTTTGGAGTTACAGCACGAAAACAGGCCCTTTGGCACCAACCAGCAACCCCTGTACACTAGTGCTATCCTACACGCGAGGGACAGCTTACAATTTGACCAAAGCTAATCAGCCTACAGACTTGTATGTTGGAGTGTGGGAGGATACCGGAGCACCGGGAGAAAACCCACGCAGGTTAACCGGAGAAAACTCCGTACAGACAGCACCCATAGTTAGGATCGAACCCGGATCTCTGGCGCTGTAAGGCAACAACTCTACCACTCAGTGGGGGTTGTTATACTCTCAGTTTCAGCTCAGAACATGTTGTTTGGTGATTGTCTCATTTGAAGTTCTTGCAGTTTATTCACAAACAATATTCAGTTGACACTAAACCCTATTTTAATGCTAAACAAATTGTATG
Organism: Raja brachyura; assembly: GCA_963514005.1. The sequence continues at coordinate 141,679,382 of OY740781.1, forward strand.
AAGCAATTTCAATGCCAGTTAACAGTGCATCTGACCTCCTTTATGCCTGGACTCAGCACAGAGACCAGGGGCAATACCCAACTTTTCCATTTGATGACGGACTAAGTTTGCATTTAGCCTGTCAGCTCAACGCCAATTGACTGATGTCGTCGGTCTTCATTAAACAGATAAGTGATATGATTTTTTTTTTAGTTTAGTTATTTGTAATATCTTCAGCTAATTTGCATAAGATGAATGTTTAAAAAAATGTTTAAAAATTTTGAAATATTTGAAATATTTGTTCAGCTGTAAATGAAGTGAGCTGTGAAGTGAGCTGCCAGTGTCCATTAAAGTGGTCCAAGGGGGGAGCGGTTTGCTTTGCCTAAAGTCTGCTCACCAAGATCAGCAGGTCAGACAACATCTCTGGCGAAAAGGAATGGATGACATTTGGGGTCGAGACCTTTTGTCAGAGATGCTGCCTGTCCTGCTGAGTTACTCCAGCTTTTTGTGTCCATATTTGGTTTAAACCAGTATCTACAGTTCCTTCCTACACAGGTCAGACAACATCTCTTGAGAAAAGGAATAGGTGGCATTTTGGGTCTGAGATTCTTCCGACTGAGATTCAGGGGGAATGGAGCCCTGACAGTCTGAAGAAGGATCTCGTCCCGAAACATCACCTATTCCTTTTCTCCAGAGATGCTGCCTGACCCGCTGAGTTACTCCAGCTTTTTGTGTCTATTTTCGATTTAAACCAGCATCTGCATTTCCTTCCTACACATTTTATCTACTCACCATGGATGGACAATTCTACCTCACAGAATGGTTGCAAATAAGACCTTGAAGACGCATGAAGCTATTCAACTGCAAAATGTAAGGGTGAATGCAGGGATCAATGGGTAGAAAAATGTGATGTGTGGACCAGGTCGACAATGGTGTGGCCCAATAACAAACGCCTTCTGATGTTGGTAGCATGCACTTTGTAAGCGCCAATTGTAAATATTATAACAGACCGCTCCAAGGAAAGTCAAACCCAGTTTATCCAGTCTCTCATAGTCAAAGTGCATCATCCCAGGCAATATGAGATGGAGGGTCAAATGAAATGGAGGAACTGAGTGAAATCCAGGTTAGTCGGGAAGTGGTGTTGGGTAAATTGAATGGATTAAAGGCCGATAAATCCCCAGGGCCACATAGGCTGCATCCCAGAGTACTTAAGGAAGTAGCCCCAGAAATAGTGGATGCCTTAGTGATAATTTTTCAAAACTCCTTAGATTCTGGAGTAGTTCCTGAGGATTGGAGGGTAGCTAATGTAACCCCACTTTTTAAAAAGGGAGGGAGAGAGGAAACAGGGAATTACAGACCAGTTAGTCTAACATCGGTAGTGGGAAAAATGCTAGAGTCAGTTATTAAAGATGGGATAGCAGCACATTTGGAAAGTGGTGAAATCATTGGACAAAGTCACCATGAATTTATGAAAGGTAAATCATGTCTGATGAATCTTACAGAATTTTTCAAGGATGTAACTAGTAGAGTGGATAAGGGAGAACCAATGGATGTGTTATATCTGGACTTTCAGAAGGCTTTCAACAAGGTCCCACATAAGAGATTATTATACAAACTTAAAGCACATGGTATTGGGGGTTCAGTATTGATGTGGATAGAGAACTGGCTGGCAGACAGGAAGCAAAGAGTAGGAGTAAACGGGTCCTTTTCAGAATGGCAGGCAGTGAATAGTGGGGTACCGCAAGGCTCAGTGCTGGGACCCAGCTATTTACAATATATATTAATGATCTGGATGAGGGAAGTGAATGCAACATCTCCAAGTTTGTGATGACACGAAGCTGTGAGGAGGATGCTAGGAGGCTGCAAGGTGACTTGGATAGGTTGGGTGAGTGGGCAAATGCATGGCAGATGCAGTATAATGTGGATAAATGTGAGGTTATCCACTTTGGTGGCATAAACAAGAAAGTAAACTATTATCTGAATGGTGGCCGATTAGGAAAATGCGAGATGCAATGAGACCTGGGTGTCATGGCACACCAGTCATTGAAAGTAGGCATGCAGGTGCAGCAGGCAGTGAAGAAAGCGAATAGAATGTTGGCATTCATAGCAAAAGGATTTGAGTACAAGAGCAGGGAGGTTCTACTGCAGTTCTACAGGGTCTTGGTGAGGCCACACCTGCAGTATTGCGTACAATTTTGGTCTACTAATCTGAGAAAATACATTCTTGCCATAGAGGTACAGAGAAGGTTCACCAGACTGATTCCTGGCATGGCAGGACTTCCATATGAAGAAAGACTGGATAGACTCGGCTTGTACTCGCTGGAATTTTGAAGATTGAGGGGGGATCTTATAGAGACTTACAAAATTCTTAAGGGGTTGGACAGGCTAGATGCAGGAAGATTCTTCCCAATGTTGGGGAAGTCCAGAACAAGGGGTCACAGTTTAAGGATAAGGGGGAAGTCTTTTAGGACCGAGATGAGAAAATCATTTTTCAGACAGAGAGTGATGAATCTGTGGAATTCTCTGCCACAGAAGGTAGTTGAGGCCAGTTCATTGGCTATATTTAAGAGGGAGTTAGATGTGGCCCTTGTGGCTAAAGGGACCCCGGGGTATGGAGAGAAGGTAGGTACAGGATACTGAGTTGGATGATCAGCCATGATCATATTGAATGGCGGTGCAGGCTCGAAGGGGCGATTGGCCTACTCCTGCACCTATTTTCTATATTTCTATGTTTCTATGTTTCTAATACCCTGCTGAACATCCTCTGCACCCCCTCCAGTGTAATCACAGTTCCTACAGTGATTCCATGTTCCTCCTCCTTCCTACAGTGTGCTGATCAGAACTGCAAGCGGCCCCTCACTGAAGCTTAGTGCAGCTAGCACCCAGGCTCTGTGCAGGAGGACCACAATTTAGGGTCCTTCCTCTGCGAGATATTGAGGGGAAGAGTCCTGTGGTCATCCCTCAAACAAAGGAAGGGGGGCACAAGAGTGGCAAGAGTACTTGGTTTGAAGATAGTTGCGAACACTACTGAATATGGCACTAATGAACACATAGACGCTGAGGATATCAGAAAAGTAGCCTCACTGTTCATATTTTGTATGTTTTGTATATGTTTATTATGCAGAATAAAGTTTATTTTGGAAATTAACAAAAAAAAATTGATACTTCAGTTGTGGTCCAACCAATGCTTTTTTATGTTGCTCCATAACTGTCTTACTCTTTTATTCACTGCCCAGGCTAATGAAGGCAAGTATCCCAAGTGCGTTCTTCACTAGCTGTGTTAGATCTTTAAGGATACTTGTGACTTGTACGCTGAGCTTGGTTCCTCAATACTTCATAGGGCTATACCATACATTGCGTATGTCATACCTTTACTAGTGTTCTGAAAATGCGTCACCTTTCACATCAAGATTAAATGACATATGTCAAGGTGGTGGGGAGACTTAAATGGTTCAATGGTGCTTTATTTGTCCCGTATGCAACTGCACATTGGAATTCTGATAAAAGTATATACAATTATGAAACGCATAGATAGGGTAGACAGTCAGAACCTTTTTCCCAGGGTGGGAGAGGCTAGAGGGTATAGCTATAAAGTGAGAGGGGGGAAAGTTTAATGGCGATATGCAGAGCAAGTTTTCTACGTAGAGAGTGGTGGGGGCCTGGAACGCATTGCTAGTGTGGTGGTGGAGGCAGATACAGCAGTGGCATTTAAGAGGCAATTGGATAGGCACATGGAAGTGCAGGGAATAGAGGGATATGGATCATGTACAGGCAGATGAGATCAATTTAACTTGGCATCATGTTCGGATTCTACATTGTTTACCAAAGGGCCCATTCATGTGCTGTACTGTTCTGTATTCTATGTTCTATGTTAAGCCAGGTGATTGTATGGGCAACAAAACAATTGGCATGATCAGGATCAATGCCAGCTGAATAGATTTCCAATGCACTCAAACAATTGGTTCTATTTTTGCAAACCCATGAACTGGTAAAGAAGCAAAAACAAAACAAACTAGTCATCATTAAGATTTCAAACCAGGATGCATTTTCTTAATTCTGTCCACTCTATTGACATCGCCCTTTCAGTAAATATCTTCTATTATTAAGTAAATGCCATTAAGGTTCAAGTCCAGGTTTATTGTCACATGCACGACTGCAGTGAGATGCAGGTGCAATGAAAAATCGTGCTTGCAGGAGCTTCACCGGCACTAAGACTCAGACAAATACACAGTAACAAATTATACAAAGCTGATACAAAAAATGACCCACAAGTTTCTAATAGAAAGAAGATTGTGCAAAAAGCAAGACGTTAGACCAGAAACATAATTAGGAAGAAAACAAGTCCATAGTAGTGTAAAAGGTGGGCTGTAGTGATCTGCTGTTGAGGTAGGATTAGGGCTGTGTAGGTTGGTTCAAGAACCGAATGGTGATGGAAGTAGCTGTTCCTGAACCTTGTGGTGTGGGACTTCATGCTTCAGTACCTTATGCCTAATGGTAGCAGTGAGAAGGGGACATGGCCCTGATGGTGGGATCCTTGAGGCAGCAGCACCTTGTACAGATACTGTTGAACGAGGGGGGGCTGCGAATGTGTGGACCAGGCTGATTGATCCACTCTTGGCAGCTTCATCCATTCCTGTGTGTTGGAGTTGCCATACCAGGCGATGATACAAATGTGCAGGAGGATGAGGATGAGGACGAGGGGTGATCTTCATTAGTTCATAAGTGATAGGAGCAGGATTAGGCCATTCGGCCCATCAGATCTACCCCGCCATTCAATCATGGCTGATGTATCTTTCCCTCTCAACCCCATTCTTCTGCCTTTTCCCCATAACCTCTGACATCTGTACTAATCAAGAATCTATCTATCTCTGCCTTAAAAATATCCATCGACTTGGCCTCCACAGATTCACCACCTGCTGACTAAAGAAATTCCCCCTCATCACCTTCCTAAAGGAACATTATTTTATTCTAAGGCTATGGTCTCTTGTACTAGACTCTCCCAATAGTGCAACCATCCACTCCACATTCACTCTATCCAAGCCTTTCACTATTTGGTAAGTTTCAAATGGTCCCCCGCATCATTCTAAACACCAGCGAGTAGCAGCCCAGCACCGTCAAACGCTCATCATATGTCAACCCACTCATTTCTGGGGTCATTGTCGTAAACCTATTCTTAACCCTCTCCAGCACCAGCACACCCTTCCTTAGATATGGGGCCCAAAGTTGCTCACTATACTCCAAATGCAGTCTGACCAGTGCCTTATGAAGCCTCAGCAAACATCCCTGTTTTAACATTCTCGTCCTCTCGATCGTATGAAGGTGTATAAGGTTATGAGAGGAATAGATAGGATAAAGGCACACTTTTCCCTAGAGTAGTGCAATTATGGACCAGAGTACAAAGGTTTAATGTGAGGGGGTAAAAGGAACCTGAGGGTTGACTTTTTTTGCACAAAGGGGTGGTAGGTTTATGGAATGAGCTGCCAGAGAAGGTACTTGAGGCAGGTACTATCATAACATTTAAAACACATTTGGACAAGTACATGGATAGGATAAGTTTAGAAGATATTGGCCAAACACAGGAAGGTGGGGCTAGTGTAGATAGGGTCGTTTGGTCGACGTTGGTCGGTAAGTTAGGCCGAAGGGCCTGTTCCTACTATGACTCTATGAGAAGCCAAATCTCTTGAAACTCTTCAGAAGGTAGAAACACTGCTAATGCATGTGACAATAAACTTGTACTTGAACTTTAATGTAATTTACTTAATAATTGCACCTGCGTGCTATATTCTTGGCAGGTCATCCAAGACATTAATGGTGACGAATATGAAGCTGCTAACTCTTTCATAATGAGTTACAGTTTGCCAATAACTGACCCACCAATAAAAACTGTAACCTGGTCTCCCGCATTCCCCTTTCTGAGACCAACGATCAGTTTCTTGGACCAGATGACGTTGTGCGAGAGCTTGTTAGAGTCATAGAGTGAAACAGTGTGGAAACAGGCCCTTCAGCCCAACTTGCCCACACAGGCTAACATGTCCCAGCTACACTAGTTCCACATTTGGTCCATATCCATCCAAACCTGTCCTATCCATGTACCTTTCTAACTGTTTCTTAAATGTTGGGATAGTCACTGCCTCAACTACATCCTCTGGCAGCTTGTTCCATACACCCACCACCCTTTGTGTGAAAAGGTTATCCCTCAGATTCCTATTAAATCTTTTCCCCTTCACCTTAAACCTATGTCCTCTGGTCCTCGATTCACCTACTCTGGGCAAAAGACTGTGTATCTACCCGATCTATTCTTCTCATAATTTTATACACCATCTTTTAGATCACCCCTCATCCTCCTGCACTCCAAGGAATAGAGTCCTAGCCTACTCAACCTCTCCCTGTCGCTCAGAACCTCTAGTCCTGGCATCATCCTCGTAAATCTTCTCTGTACCATGTCCAGGTTGACAACATTGTTGTTGCGGCACCTCTAAACCAGGAGTTCAATCTCTCTCCTGCCGGCTGAGTCATCACCGCCCATGATTCGGCCAACCACAGTCGTCTTGCCGGTGAAATTGTGGATGGCATTGGTGCTTAACTGACCATTTCATTCATACCAACGCTGTTTCCACTTGTAACAAATTTAGAATTTATTGTTTGTACACAGAGCGATGAGGTTGATTTTGAATTCCGTTTTCAATAAAATCAACAGATCATATTTGATAATGCAGCCCTGTCATTTGCCTTCTCAGTAATGGCATGGTTAATTTTTTGTATTGCAAAGTATACAAAAGTATACATGTGCAATACATGTGCTTGTTTAATTTTGTGTCAACTTTATAGCTCCATGATAAATCTAGAAAGCTACAGTAGCCAAAACATTTAATTTAGTTTACTTTACTTTAGAGATATACAGTGCCCTCCATAATGTTTATGACAAACACCCATCATTTATTTATTTGCTTCTGTACGCCACAATTTAAGATTTGTTTGCTAAAATCACATGTGGTTAAAGTGCACATTATTAGATTTTATTAAAGGGTGTTTCTATACATTTTGGTTTCACAGGCTTTTGTAATTGCTCAGGTGTGTTTAATTGTCTTCTTAATGCAGATATAAGAGAGCTCTCAGCAACTAGTCTTCCCTCCAGCCTTTCCATCACATTTGGAAACTTGTATTGCTGTTTATCAACATGAGGACCAACGTTGTGCCAATGAAAGTCAAAGAAGCCATGATGAGACTGAGGAAAAAAAGAGTAAAACTGTTAGAGACATCAGCCAAACCTCAAGCTTACCAAAATCAACTGTTTGGAACATCATTAAGGAGAAAGACAGCACTGGTGAGCTTACTAATCACAAGGGGACTGGCAGGCCAAGGAAGACCTCCACAGCTTATTATCTTTATAATAAAGAAAAATACCCAAACACTTGTCAGACAGATCAGAAATACTCTTGAGGAGTCAGGTGTGGATTTGTCAATGACCACTGTCCACAGAAGTCTTCATGAACAGTAATACAGAGGTTACAAGATGCAAACCACTGGTTAGCCGCACAAATAGGATGGCCAGGTTACAGTTTGCCAAGAAGTATTTAAAAGAGCAACCACAGTTCTGGAAAAATGTATTCTGGACAGATGAGATGAAGATTAACTTATCAGAGTGATGGCAAGAGCAAAGTATGGAGGAGAGAAGGAGCTGCCTAAGATCCAAAGCATACCACCTCATCTGTGAAGCACAGTGGTGGTGGTGGTGTTATGGCCTGGGCATGTATGGCTGCTGAAGGTACTGGCTCACTTATCTTCATTGATGATACAACTGCTGATGGTAGTAGCATAATGAATTCTGAACTGTATAGACGCACCTATCTGCTGAAGTTCAAATAAAAGCCTCAAAACTCATTAGCTGGCGGTTCATTCTACAGCAAGACAATGATCCCAAACATATTACTTAAGCAACAAAAGAGTTTTTCAAAGTTAAAAAATGGTCAATTCTTTAGTGGCCAAGTAATCACCCGATCTGAACCCAATTGAGCATGCCTTTTATGTGCTGAAGAGAAAACTGAAGGTGACTTGCCCCCAAAACAAGCATAAACTAAAGATGGCTGCAATACAGGCCTGGCAGAGCATCACCAGAGAAGACACCCAGCAACTGGTGATGTCCATGAATCGCAGAATTCAAGCAGTCATTGCATGCAAAGGATATGCAACAAAATACCAAACATGACTACTTTCATTTACATGACATTGCTGTGTCCCAAACATTATGGTGCCCTGAAATGGGGGGGGGACTATGTGTAAACACTGCTGTAATTTCCACATAGAGAAACCAAATTGTATACAAACGGCCTTTATTAAAATCTGACAATGTGCACTTTAACCACGTGATTTTTTTTAAAATTACAAATCTCAAATCTCAAATTGTGGAGTCCAGAGGCAAATAAATAAATGATGGGTCTTTGTCCCAAACATTATGGAGGGCACCTGAGCATGGAAGCTGGTTCTTAAGCCCACCAAGTCCACACCGACCATTGATCTACCACAAAGATTGTGTGAAAGAGGCGATTGATTAAGGCATCTGAATGGAAAGGGGAAGAGGCTGTTCATGTGCTTTGTGTATTTTATCTCTGAGTCACGTGAGTGACTTCGTGAAGAACCCGCCAGCACGCATGCGCGCCATATCGTCGCAACGCGTTGCTGCCGACGGCTGGCGGTGGGGCGCGCTCCCCGCCAGCCCTTCATAAGGGACCGCTAAGGTAAGTGACACTAACCTTAAGTTGGTTTGTCCTTGTTGCAAGTCTTTTGTCTTTCAGCAACGGCATGGAAGAGAGTACCAAAGGCCGTAAGACGTCCGTCTGGAGTCGCCGGCCACCTGTCCCGGAGCCCTGATCATCGGCTGCACCTGTGAGACAGGTTGGGAAGAAGGCGGGGAAGTCGGGGAGCCCTGTTGCAGCAGGTCCCGACCCGCCGATACACCGCAGCTCCGGTGAGGAATTCGAGGAGCAGGATTGCGGTGTGCCACCGGAGCAGGTAGACCCTGCCTCCGTATGGAGGTCGCCAACGGGCTCGTTGGCCGACCTGGGCAAGGGCTCGCGTGCGGCTACACGGCCCTCCTCCCTGAGCCCTTGGAGTAGAGGGAGGGATGGAGCCCGGAAGCCTCACCCTTCAGGGGCAAAGGCGTCACCTGCCGCTAAAATGCGGACAGGTGTTATGGCGGGACTCAAGTCCACTGGGAGACCTATCAGGACCAGTGTTGACTCCCCAACTACCGAGGCCGGGAAGAGCCACTTGGGAGGAGTCCCGCCACGGTCACCGAGTCCCCCATGGATGGGAGGACGGGACCGTATGTCGGCTAGGTCCACGATGTGGGCAGCCGGCAAGCCCGCGCGGGCGTCGGGTCACCGTGCTGAGGCATTGGGTGCCGACTCTCCACCGCGTTTGCCCTCCGAGGCAGCGGGATCAGGATCCGCCAAAAGAAGGCGGTTGAGCTCACCTCCCGCGCGGGAATCGCTCAGCTTTGCTGCGGCGGCTGGCAGCGACAACTTCCGGCACCGGGTTCACCTCGATGAGGTGCGGGCCGATGAACGGAGCCTCAGCAGTGCACCAGAACATGAGGACTCTGACCGCCCGAGTGTTCAGGGCGAGGGGCGTATTGACCGAATGGAGCGGATGTTGGAGCTCCTCTTGCAGAACCAACGGCAGGATGCATCCGGCTCCAAAGGGCACAGGGAGGTTTCGCCATTCTCAACAGGCAGCCTGAGGCAGCCAGAGGAGGAGGACTTTTTAGACCCTACACCAGTTCCATCCGAGGTGCCGCAGGAAGAACTCCTCGACGTGGCGGCAAAATTTGCTTCTTCGGAGACATTGGGACTACCCCACAACCCCAAACTGGCTGCCACCATGGACTTCCTAACTAACCATCAACTACAGGAAGAAGTTCTATCACAGGCCATCAACAGGCATAAAGCCCCAACCAACTGTAACTCCCTCAACGTGCCCACAGTCAATACGCCGATCTGGGGCAACATAGGAACAGCCATCAGGACTCGGGAGATAAAGCTCCAGCGCATCCTGAGGCTGCTTACGGCTGGGATCACCGCGTTCGCGCGGTCGGTGGACGGAGAGGACCTAACCCTAGAGCAGGAGGATGCTCTCGCTCTGCTGTGTGCTACTCAGCATGAAATAAATGCCTTCCGGAAGAGCATCATCCACCCCACGCTCAACCCAAAATTCGCAGGGTTGTGCAAGGCGCCCCCTACACCACCGCCCAGACAGCTGTTCGGGGAAGACCTCCCGAAGAGGGTCAAGGAGCTGGACGAACACGCCAAAACGGTGGGACTGATGCGGTCTCAGATCGCCCCCAGGCAGGCGGCCAAGAAAGCGCCGTTTTACAGGCCACGAGGCCCTGCCACCAGACCGGCACGTACGTACACCCCAGCTCCGCCTCAATACCAGCAGCCCCAGCAGCCGCGGCCTTTTTTAGGGCAAGGCCCGCAGCGGCCTCCGTGGAAGATGCGGACGCCGCAGCACCAGCCCAACCCAGCACCTCCACGACCCGCCAAACATGTCAGGGACCGCCGGTAACCATGGAGGTAAGGCGGTCTGGTTTTCATGCACCTGTGTGCCTAACTTCACATGTTGGTGGGCGACTACGGTTCTTCACGGGGGCATGGGAAACTATCACTTCAGATAAGTTTGTCTTACAAAGTTTTCAAGGCCATGAGATTGAATTCATTAATGGTAACATCCCTCCATCCCAGCATATGCCCGATCGGAAATTTAAGCTGTCTAGCATTGAAAAGGCAGCAGGCTATGCTGAGATCTTAAGATTACAAGAAAAACGTGTGATAGAAAAAACTATACACAAACCAATTGAATTTGTATCAAACATATTCACCAGGCCCAAGAAGGATGGAGGATGTCTGGTTATTATTGATCTGACCCATTTGAATACCTTTGTAACATATACCCATTTCAAAATGGACACGTTCGAAACAGCCAAGTCATTGATTTCTCATGGCTGCTTTATGGCATGCATTGATTTAAAAGATGCATACTATTCTGTATCCATTCGGAAACACCATAGGAAGTTCTAAAAATTCATCTGGATGGATCAGCTCTGGCAATACAGGGCTTTGCCAAATGGGCTTACTACAGCCCCTAGATTATTTACTAAATTACTCAAACCTATTCTGGCCACGCTACGGAAACAACATCATATAGTGATGGCCTATTTGGATGATATTTTGATTGTTGGCAACACCCTGGAGTCAGCTGAACTAGCAGTTTCAAGCCACTGTGGCAATTTTTCAGGAAATGGGGTTCATTATCCATCCAGATAAGTCAAAGTTCTGCCCTTCACAGGTCATGGATTATCTGGGGTTCACGGTGGATTCCAATCGCATGAGGGCCACCATACCGGCTAACAAGGTTGGGGATGTCACCCAAGTATGTGAGGATTTAGTCTCGGCCAGTATACCATCAATTAGACAAACTGCTAAGGTGATTGGCAAGATCGTAGCACTGTTTCCAGCGGCTCGATATGGGCCTTTGCATTATCAAAATTTGCAAAGAGCCAAGATCTCAGCGTTAAAACAAAACGCCGGACATTTCGACAGATCAATGCAGCTGCCTCTTAAAGCTAAGATTGAGTTACAATGGTGGGTGGACAATATTAGTGACTCATTTAAACCCATCATTGTGCCCAATCCGGTGGTATACTTACAAACCGATGCAAGCTCCCATGGCTGGGGAGCTACGGACAACTATTCTAGTTGCGGGGGCAGATGGGACACCCTTGAATCTACTCTGTTATTATCACAAGGGATAAACTATTTGGAGCTGCTTGCAGCATTTCACGGACTTCGAGCTTATTGTTCTAATCTTACTGACGCTCATGTCCGTCTCCAAATAGACAATACCACTGTGGTGGCATATTTAAACCATATGGGCGGTACCAGGTCAATTTCATGTGATGAATTGGCTAATACAATTTGGCTCTGGTGTATTCAACGGAATATTTGGATTTCAGCTACCTATTTACCAGGTGAGCTCAATACTGTGGCGGACACCAGGTCACGCAAGTTCAATGACAACATCGAGTGGATGTTGCATCCTCAAACCTTCACTAAAGTTTCAGCCAAATTTGGTAAACCGGATATCGACCTCTTTGCGTCACGGTTGAACCATCAGGTACCAACATACGTTTCGTGGGAAGCAGATCCTGGGGCAATGGCGATGGATGCATTCTCGCTGGACTGGGGGAAATGGTTTTTCTATGCATTTCCTCCATTTTGCCTCATCAGTCGGGTATTGCGGAAAATCCAGATGGATGCTGCCAAGGGCATTCTTATCATACCCGACTGGCCTACGCAGCCATGGTATCCGGTGGTCTTTGAGATGATCAGTCAACCTTGGGTCCTCTTAGAGGGTTGCCCACAATTGGTCACTAACCCTGTGTCAGGGGAACCACATCCCTGCCACAGCTATCTAAACTTGTTGGCTTGCAGGTTCTGAACCGGCCATTACTGCGGTATGGCCTATCACCCAGAACAATGGATACCATCGGAGCGTCATGCCGGGAGTCCACCTGGTGGCAATACCTCTCCCACATCCGAAAATGGGAAACCTTCTGCGGCCGCTCTCAAATTACATATGACGCTGCGTCCATAGCCGACGTATTGGAATTCCTGGCGGGGTTGCACCATGATGAACACTTGAGCTACAGTGCCATCAACGGCGCCCGAAGTGCGTTGTCATTCTACCTCAATATTGAGGTAGGATCCAACAGGCTGGTGTCCAGACTCATGCGGGGAATATTCAATTCGAATCCGCCCAGACCACGCTATAATATCACCTGGGATATCGGGAAAGTACTAACCTTCCTCAGGACGTGGTCGCCCATGCAGGGGCTAGAGCTGGACAAACTCACCATGAAGCTGGTGATGTTACTAGCACTGACTTCAGCGCAGAGGGTACAGACACTCCCAAAAATCTGGATCTACAGGATGATCTCTACCCCTGCAGAAGTAGTCTTCTTTATAGATGAGCTACTCAAGCAGCATAGACCTGGGTGCACAGGGCTGCAGCTGAAGTTCCCGGCATACCCCGCAGATGCAAGGCTATGTTTAGCCGCCCATATCCGTCACTATGTCAAAGTGACGAGAAACATAAGGGGAATGGAGAAATACCTGCTTGTCACTCACAAGAAACCTCACCATCGAGTGACAGTCCAGACGATATCCAGGTGGCTCAGGATCGTCTTGGGTAAGTCAGGTATCGACACTAATGTCTTCGAATCCCATTCCACCAGGGCTGCATCAACGTCGGCGGCGAGGGTCATGGAGGTGCCCATGGACCATATCCTCGCCACAGCAGGATGGGCGAATGAAGCCATCTTTCAGCGGTTTTATAACAAGCCTGTCGCCGCTCCTCTACAGTTCGCGGAGGCCGTGCTAAATGCAGGTCAAGAACGTGGAGATGTCCCCGAATGAGGGTTTTTTTTGCTTTGTTTGTTAATAAATACTATTCTTGTTTTTCAGTACAAGCAGTTTGGAAAGTTGTTTACTCCCATCCATCCTTAATAGTGGTGTGTCAGCATGGACGTGGTCCAGGGCGTGAAATCACAGAGCTTTGAAGTCTTCACGAAGTCACTCATGTGACTCCGAGATAAAATAGTAAGATCAACTTTCGAACTGGTAAGTTCTTGTTTAATCTTTATTTTATGAGGAGTTGCGATGAGGGATTTCGTGCCCTCCGCTCCCAACCCTCGATCATAATCAACTGGTAATTAGAGTCTCTTCAATCTTACTATGCCAAGTCATTTCTCTGTGTTGCTCTGTGATTCCACACCGCTACTTTGAAGAATGTCGCGCATGCGTGCTGGCGGGTTCTTCACGAAATCCCTCATCGCAACTCCTCATAAACTAAAGATCAACCTTTGAACTGGTAAGTTCTCGTTTAATTTTACTATTAAAAGAGAAAATCAGTCAAATCTTTTGAATTTAGGTCACCTTGCTTGAAAGTATTCTTTTGATAGATATATTATAATTTCCCATAATCTTTATTGGAATCTTAATGAATGAGAAGGCCTATTTAATTATTGAATACTGTGGACAATTTTAAATAACGAGACTTTTAGATTTGTTGCCAAAATAATTGATATGGTTGTTTGAAGTTTCACTTTGCAATAAGTTATACGATGCCACCATTTGAATTGCTTAATCACAAGGAAATTCTGTCTATGCCAACCTTGACAGTGAGTTGTGTGAAGGTTGGTTGTTGCTCTTTTGATGTACTGTACATCAGAACCCTTTCATTTTGCTAATCGCTTTCCCGATGACAGGGTAAGGTTCCACATCTTGGCAGAGGTTTTTAGCTAATCAAGGAGAAAGAAGAAGCTCTTGCAATTCATAGTACTTTGCATGGCTGTGGAACATCGCAAATACGTTTGGAGCCAATAAAGTACTCTTGAAATATCATTGCTGATGGTCAACTGCGGTCTAGTTGCTTGCGTAAAATCCCACAAATTGCAGTGTGATAATAATCGGAAAATCCATTCCAGTGCTGCTGGTTGAGCAATAAATGTTTACCATGGTTCTAGCCTCCATTGAGTTTAAAGTGGTTCCACAAAATTCTTTTATATTTTTAACTGAGTGAGTTGACTGGCCCTCATTCAAACAGTGGCATCTCGGACAGGGCAGTATACAATCAATCCTATAAAACGGTTTCAGCCCAGCTTTTACAATGAAGTCTTCAGAATGGGATTTGAACTCATCATCTTCTCAATTAGAAGTGCGACACATCTGTGGTAAAATGATGAAATGAAGAAGTCATGACATAAATTTGAAGTCCCAGCATGGAATGTCATTCTGATTGTTGATGCAGGCATCATAGTCCAAGTACAGGCGCAGAGGTAAGTGAGCCAGTGGGTCCAATTTTGGGTGGAGTTTCAAATGTATGCCATTGAGTGTAGGCAGGCTATTTCTCCAGTAGAGCATTACATGTTCTTTACTTAAATGCACACAATGATGACCAGCCTCTCTGAAAACCTACAGCACACCAGCGATTCCAGGAAAAAAGCTGTCATAGATGACGAGCTCAAGGGACTCAAGGTAGACATAGCCACCCTTCAGGAAACAAGGCTGGCAGACTCTGGCATGCTGAAGGATAAGGAGTACACATTTTACTGGCAGGGGAAGGACTCTGACAAGCCCAGGGAGCACAGCGTAGGCTTTGCAGTAAGGAACAGCCTGCTGAACATGGTGGAACCAGGCAGTAATGGCTCAGAGCGACTCGTGACTCTCCGCCTCAATACCACCGCAGGCCCAGTCACCCTTGTCAGCGTGTATGTCCCGTCACTGTCCTCCACATCAGACACAAAGGACGAGTTCTATGAGAACCTCGCATCCATCTTCAGTAGCATCCCCAGCAAGGAAGAACTTGTTCTCCTGGGCGACTTCAACGCCGGAGTGGGCGCAGACTACGAATCGTGGTCTTCCTGCCCTGGGCAGTTTGGTGTGGGCAAAATGAATGAGAACGGACAGTGACTGCTTGAGCTGTGCACTTACCATGACCTGTGCATCGCTAACTCGTACTTCCAGACAAAGCCCCAGCGCAATGTTTCCTGGAGATACCCACACTCAAAGCATTGGCATCAACTGGATCTGATCCTAGTCAGACGTACTGCCCTCTAGAATGTTCTCCACACACATTCCTACCACAGTGCAGACTGCAACACAGACCACTCCTTGGTGTGTTGCACGATCAGGCTGTAACCAAAGAGGTTTTACTGTACCAAGAAGCAGGGGAACCCCCGCATTGAAGTCAATAAGATGCCCTCTCCAGGCCTCGTGCAACAGTTTGCAGAGGCTTTTGAGAGAGAACTTGATACCTCATGTTCTGGAGACTGCAACTGAGAAGTGGGAAATTCTGCAGGACACCATACACCACACAGCCTTGGCTAACTTTGGGAAGAAGACCTCGAAGACGCGTACTGGTTTGAGGACAAGTTGACCATGATGACTCCCATGGTACACCAGTCATTGACTGCCATGACTGTCATGGTACACCAATCATTGAAAGTAGGCATGCAGGTACAGCAGGCAGTGAAGAAAGCGAATGGTATGTTAGCTTTCATAGCAAAAGGATTTGAGTATAGGAGCAGGGAGGTTCTACTTCAGTTGTATAGGGTCTTGGTGAGACCACACCTGGAGTATTGCGTACAGTTCTGGTCTCCAAATCTGAGGAAGGACATTATTGCCATAGAGGAAGTGCAGAGAAGCTTCACCAGATTGATTCCTGGGATGTCAGGACTGTCTTATGAAGAAAAACTGGATAGACTTGGTTTATACTCTCTAGAATTTAGGAGATTGAGAGGGGATCTTATAGAAACTTACAAAATTCTTAAGGGGTTGGACAGGCTAGATGCAGGAAGATTGTTCCCGATGTTGGGGAGGTCCAGGACAAGGGGTCACAGCTTAAGGATAAGGGGGAAATCCTTTAAGACCGAGATGAGAAGGATTTTTTTCACACAGAGAGTGGTGAGTCTCTGGAACTCTCTGCCACAGAGGGTAGTTGAGGCCAGTTCACTGGCTATATTTAAGAGGGAGTTAGATGTGGCCCTTGTGGCTAAGGGGATCAGAGTGTATGGAGAGAAGGCAGGTGCGGGATACTGAGTTGGATGATCAGCCATGATCATATTGAATGGTGGTGCAGGCTCGAAGGGCCGAATGGCCTACTCCTGCACCTAATTTCTATGTTTCTATCATCGAAGCCAAGCGTGCCGCCCTAGCCGAGTACAAGCGGTCAGTTTAAGAGAAGAACCTGCAGATCCTCAGGGCTGCCAGAGCAAGGTTCAGCAGACTGCCAGGCATTGCACCAATGACTACTGGACACAGCTTAGTGAGGACATCCAGATGGCCACCATAACAGGGAACATCATGGGAATGTACGATGGCATTAAGAAGACACTAGGACCAGTCCAGGTCAAGACAGCCCCCCTCAATCCTCCACTGGGGAAGTAATCACAGACGAATGCCGGCAGATGGAGAGATGGGTGGAACACTACGACCTCTACTTGAGAGAGAACACTGTGTCCCCCTCAGCCCATGATGCCATCGAGTGCTTGCTGACCCTGGATGAGTTGGATGCAGAGCCAACGGTAGAAGAGCTCAGCAAGGCCATTGACAGCCTGGTCACAGGCAAGGCCCCAGGCAGCAACGGGATTCCCCCTGACCTGATCAAGCATTGCAAGACTACCTTGCTGTTTCCTATGTATGAAGTCCTCTGCCAGTGCTGGCAAGAAGGAGCTGTACCGCAGGACATGAGGGATGCCACGATCATTACCCTCTGCAAGAACAAGGGCGAGAGAAGTGACTGCAACTACAGAGGCATCTCTCTCCTCAACATTGTCGGCAAGGTCTTTGCTCGGGTCATCTTGATCCGCCTGTAGAAGCTGGCAGAACATGTCTACCCAGAGTCACAGTGCAGTTTCTGAGCTGGAATGTCAACAGTAGACATGTTCCTGTCCCTTCGCCAGCTCCAGGAGAAGTGCAAAGAACACCGGATGCCCCTGTACATTGCTTTCATTGACCTCACCAAGGCGTTCAACCTCGTCGGGGGGGGGGGGGGGGGGGGGTGTTCCCACTTAGTCTAGTAATAGTTAAAATTAGCTAACTGGTAGGACACGGGGGACAGAGAAAAGGTTCCTAATCACTCTCTAACATATAGATTAGCAAATATTCCTTGCTAAGTGTATAAAATCATGAGCGGAATAGATAGGGTGAAAGCAAAGTTTTTTTCGCAAGATTAGGGGAATCAAGAACCAGAGGACATACACTTAAGGTGAGAGGGGCAAGATTTAATACAAATCTGAGGCACAACTTTTTCACTCAGATGGTGGCGGATATCTGGAATGTGTTGCCAGAGTTTTGCTCTAAAACACAACTGAAGGTATTGTTTTACCAAATTAAGTCAAACACCAAGGAAGTTCTGCTACCAATACTGATACAAACAGAGCAACACCAAAAAAGTGATCCATGCTGCGTAAAATATTGTTTGCAAAATATATTTGTTATTAAATGTTTTCAATAGTTGATATATAATTTATCAGTAAAATAGGAACGGAAATGCAGTAGATGGTCCATGAGATGATAGAAAGGTATGAAGAAGGTTCTCGACCCGAATCATCACATTCCTTTCCCCAGATATTCTGCCTGACCTGCTGAGTTATTCCAGCATTTTGTGTCTATCTTTGGTGTAAACCAGCATCTGCAGTTCCTTCCTACACATCAAGGACATTATACTTGCAGATCATGCATTAGTAATAGCCTTTGAAAAAAATTAAGTTGTCTGATAGAGAAAGTAAATATTGCTGTTTAAACTATGCCCTTTATCTCCCCAGAATTTACTAAAGTATTTTCCATTAATGAAGTACTTTCAAGATATACATACTGTTGTAACATCGGACATTTAACCAATTTGTTCACAAAAAGTCCTTGCAAACAAGAAATAAGAAAGATAAAAAACGATAAAGGTTTCAAGTGAAGGGGAAATGATTTAATAGGAGGAGTAACCCGAGGAGTAACTTTTTCAAACAAAAGTTGGTGGGTGTATGGAACAAGCTGCCAGCTGAGGCAGGTACTATTGCAACGTTTAAGAAACAATTAAACAGGTACATGGATAGGGCAGGTTTAGTGGGATATGGGCCAAACACAGGCAGATGGGACTAGTGTAGATGGGAAATGTTGGTCGGTGTGGGCAAGCTGGGCCGAAGGGCTTGCTTCCATGCTGTACAACTCTATGACACAGGTGCTGGAGTAACTCAGCAAGTCAGGCAACATCCATGGAAAATATGGGTTGCTGATGTTTCGGATCAGACCCTTCAATGACTGTTTTACAAATAAGAAAGTCAGACAGATATCCCAATCTTTTAAATATATGGTTCCATTATAATATCCACTTGTTTCTAAAATTGGCATAGTTAAAATTGAATACGAGAAGTAGATGCTGGATTACATTTAGTTGGTTGAAAGCACTTTATTCCACAGCAGATAAAGTTACCCAACTGAATAATGCAGCATGCCCTCATACAGTTAACAAAACCACAGTTGCTTGCAAATAGTGCAATTCAACCTAATGTTGATTGTTGTAATGTAGAAAGGGCACATCATTCAAATCAAAATGCATTGGCCATGCTGGCGTCTGCATTATATTTTAATAATAGTGCAAATCATCAATCCTTGACCTCTGAGCTCCTTTTTAATAAACAAAGCAACTGCTATATTTTGAAGCCAGAACCTAATTACTGTGAAGCAGACTTTATTCTTTAATTTATTCTGACATCAAGATGAGCATTAGTGCAGCTGCAAAGACATTTAACATTTTGGGGACATCAATGAACTTACAATATGTAAAATAAAACGAATTCTGGCCTCTGAAGAAATTCCAACTGTTTGCAGTTCTGAACAAGTATAGAATTTGCAGGATGCTCATTATTACAATTTAACTGAGACACCAGTAGTTCATGTTCAGATTCCAGCCTGCAAGTCTTTAGACTTTAGAGATACAGCGCAGAAACAGGCCCTTCGGCCCACAGGGACCACATCTTCCAGCGATCACCCATACACTAACACTGTCCTACACACTAGGGACAATTTACAATTTTACTGAAGCCAATTAACCTACAAATTTGTACATCTATGGAGTGTAGGAAAAACATGAGCACCTGGATAAAACCCATGCGGTCACAGGGAGAACATATTAACCCTGTACAGACAGCACCCATAATCAGGATTGAACCTCGGTCTCTGGCGCTGTAAGGCAGCAACTCGGTGTCACTTTGCAGTTATATATTTGAAATACTTTGTAGATGCTGACCCAAAGAGCTGTGGATTCTCAATTGATCTATTTGTTCTAAGCAGTGATCAACAGATTTTTGGACTCAAAGGGAACCAATGCCAATCATATGGGAGTCGATGAAGTGAGGTATGGCTATTGAATTGATATCATGATGCATGGATTATTTATCCAGAGACACAGGTTCAAATCCCAACCCAGCAACAGAGGAGTTTAAATTAAAGTAACTTAATACATAGAGACAGTGTCAGAAGGCTCAGGAATGGAGAGGACACTAATGCAGGCACACCAAGAAGTACTGAGGAAAACCCAAAATTCAAACACAAATGGAACCAAAAGCTATAGTCCTAGAACCAACAGAACTCAGAACTGCTATCGAACTGGCAGAATGCAGAACTGATTAATCAGCACCCAATTGGTGATGATATCAGGTATTTATACCAAGTGACAGATTAGGGGAACAGATTAAATGCAGGTGTAACTCCTAATAGCTCAGGGGATGAGTGTGGAAGTCTCAAGTGTC
The DNA here is from genome assembly GCA_963514005.1 of Raja brachyura. The sequence continues at coordinate 141,699,720 of OY740781.1, forward strand.
TGGAGGCATGGCAAGTGTGACACATAGAGTCAGACAGAGTGGAAATGTGCTCTTGTCCAACTTGTCCCACCTGCCTGCATTTGGCACATATCCCTCCAAACCTGTCCTATCCATGTACCTGTCTAATTAGTTATTAAATGTTGCAATAGCCCCTGCCTCTTAATCTTAAATAAATCTTAAATAAATCCAGAATCTTGAGTAAAAGCTGCAGTCAGTCAAAGTAACCACAATGCGACCAAAGTTTACTTGAAAATACATCCGGTTTCCTCAAGTCAAGTTTATTATCACATGCACAAGTAAGGTGACGTACAATGAAAATCATGTTTGCAACAGCATCACATGTGCATAGACCCGGGCAAACATGGAAAATACTATTTATACATATCATCCATAAGTTACAAATAATGATCCTAGGAAATCAAGCAAGCAAACAAGACATTCGTGCAAAAATTCTATTATCTGCTTTGGCATCCACTCCCTATACACCAGAGGCAATAGGCCGATTCACCTACAGAAATGTTAAAAGATTAACATTTCAAACTTGAATTTAAAAATGCTGTTTTGTTAACCCCAGAAATGAGATGTTAACCATGTGCTTCAATGATTGTACATCAGAAAGTGTGCTTAAATTTACAGAAACAGAATCAGTGTAGATCGGATAAGTTCATATGTTATAGGAGCAGAACCTGGCCATTCTGCTCATCAAGTCTGCTCCGCCGTTCAATCATGGGTGATCAATTTCCCTCTCAACCCCATTCTCCTGCCTTCTCCCCATAGGCCCTGACTCCTTTACTAATAAAGAATCTGTCAATCCACGTCTTAAAAATACCCAATGACTTGGCCTCCACAGTCGTACGTGGCAATGGAATTCCAAAGATTTACCACCACCAGATAAAATAAATTCCTCCCCATCTCCTTTCTAAAGATATGTCTTTTTAATCTGAGGCTATGGTCCTAGACTCTCCCACTAGTGGAAACATCCTTTCAACATCCATCAATCCAGGCTTATCACTATTCAGTAAGTTTCAATAAGGTTCCCCTCATCCTTCTAAACTCCAGCAAGTACAAGCCCAGTGCCATCAAACACTCATCCTATGTTAACCCAATCATTCTTGGGATCATTCGAGTAAACCTCCTCTGGATGCTCCCCAACGACAGCACATATTTCCTCAGATATAGGGCTCAAAACTGCTCACAATACTCTATAAACAAATGCACACATATGTCTCCTCCATTACAAATTTAAATAATAACTGTAAATGCTGCAAATGCTCAGCAGGTCAGCCAGCACCTGTGGAAAGAGAAATAGTTAACATTTCAGATCCAAGCTCCTTCTTCACACATGAGAAAGAGAGAAAACAATTTAGTTAGAAGATGGTAGATGGTTATTATGTAACAAATAGAATATCACAAATGGTGAAACTAAATGAGAACATGCAGTTGTAGAAGTACCAGTTAGCAACAGATCAGATCATTCTTCTTACAGTATACTGACAATAGCAAGCTGGTTGGACATATCCTGAAGTCAGGTGATACAAAATAGATAAAGAAGCAAAATGAGCCAAATTGTTAAAAATCAGAAATGGACAGTTCTGATACAGGCAGAAGAAAGAGTGAGTTACCTAGAAAAAGATGAGTCCATGGTGGAACACGAGGTGGATCGGAATGCTTGGTTGTCAAGTTAGGATTAGGATTGTATGGGTCAGTTCAAGAACTGTGTGGCCCAGTAGTGCAGCAGTAGAGTTGCTGCCTTAAGGGGCTGTCCCACTTGGGCGACCTAATCTGTGAGTTTAGGAGAGTGTCTTCGACCTTCAAACTTGCAGCATGGTCGGCACGTGGTCATAGGAGGTCCTATGAGGTCACTGGAACTCTCCTTCACGCTCGAGGAAAGTTCCCGAATACTCGTGGCCTCAGCTAGGTAACAGAACATTTTTCAGCATGTTGAAAAATTTTCCGCAAGTAAAATTTGGTCGGCATGGCTCTTTTTAACTCGAAGTGCAGTGGAGTGGGGTCGCTATTTAGTTACAGGCAGTCGAGGGCAGCCGTAGGCAATCTCCTTTGGTGACCGGGCATTTTAATTGGCTCATTGGACCAAGGAAGACCGACCGGTAGGTAAAATGGCAGCTAAACTTTATTAAACTTCTTAAAAGTGTCTCCACTCCTTCTCCCCCTCTTCTCTCCCCCTCTTCTCTCCCCCTCTTCTCTCCCCCTCTTCTCTCCCCCTCTTCTCTCCCCCTCTTCTCTCCCCCCCTCCTCTCCCCCCCTCCTCTCCCCCCCTCCTCTCCCCCCCCTCCTCTCCCCCCCTCCTCTCCCCCCCTCCTCTCCCCCCCTCCTCTCCCCCCCTCCTCTCCCCCCCTCCTCTCCCCCCCCCTGCACTCTCTAAAGGACTTACCGTTACTATGCAGCCGTTTTACCTTCCTCTTCATCGCGGGTGTGGATTTCAGACAGCGCTCTCCCGCTTTCCCTGGCCCACGCCTTCGCGATGTGTGTGTGTGCAGTCGGTCGATCCAGCTCGCGGTTCGGTCGATTCAGCTTGAGGCTTTCCAGGCGAGTGCCCTCGAGCTTGAAGGTCGAAGACACTCTTCTTAACTCGCAGATTAGGTCACCCAAGTGGGACAGCCCCTTTACAGTGCCAGAGACATGGGTTTGATCCTGACTATGGGTTCTGTCTGTGTGGAGTTTATAAGTTCTCTCTATGACATAGGTGAATGGGTTTTCTCCAGGAGCTCTGATTGTTTCCCATACTCCAAAGATATATGGGTTTGTAGGCTAATTGGCTTGGTAATATTGTAAATTGTTCCTAGTGTGTGTAGGATAGTGTTACTGTGCCGGGATCGCTGGTGGTTGCAGACTCGGTGGACCACATGGCTGTTTCCGTGCTGTATTCCTGAACTAAACTAAACTAAACCAGATAGTTGTGGGAAAGAAGCTGTTCCTGAGCCTGGTGGAGTGGGACTTCAGGCTTCTGCACCTTCTACCCGATGGTAGCAGTGAAAAGAGGGCATGTCCTGAATTGTGGGGGTCCTCGATGATAGATGCCGAAGTTAAGATCAAGTTCACATTTATTGCAACATGCACCAATTAAGGTACAGTGGAATTTGACTTGCCATGCAGTCATACAATCAAAAAGAGCACAATACACAATAGAATACAACATGAACATCCACCACAGTGGAATCAACATTCTTCGCTGTGGTGGAAGGCAATAACGTTCAGTCAGTCCTCCTCCTTTGTTCATCCGTGGTCGGGGCCATGAACCCTCCGCAGTCACTGCCACGGACGGCCCGATGTACAGGCCCTCTCGTTGGGATGATCAAAACTCGGACGTCGGGACGGACGGACACTGCATGGCTTGGAGGTCCCGAATTGGCCGCTTCCTACTGGAGACCGCCGCTCCACGATGTTATAGGCCGCGGGCCAGCGGTCAGAGCTCTTCTCTGGCGATGCCTGGCAAGGGATCCCAGGCCCCGCGATGGAAAGTCCACGCCGCGCCCGCGGCTAGAAGCTCCGCAGACCGCAGCTTCAGGATGTTATAGTCCGCGGGCCAATGACTGGAGCACTTCTTCTGGCGACCCCCGGCAAGGGATCTCCCAGTTCCGCGATGGAAAGTCCGCGCTGCGCCCGCTGCTGAAGCTCCGGGCCCGACTCCGGGAGAGGCTGCACCAATCCGTGCCGTTGGGCTGCGAGGGACGGTGAAAATGCGACTAGGAGAAAAGTCGCATTCCACTGAAGTAAGTGACTGAAAAACAGTTCCCACCTCCCCACACTAAAACACACTAAAACACACTGTTAGACATACTAAAAACAAAAAAAAATTAAAAGGACGAACAGCTGCTGGTGCGGCGCCACCCGTCGAATATTAAGCAGTGAAGCAGTCTTTGAATGAAATCTATATGAGCTAAACTTCGGAGAAATATATAATAATTTCTGCATGCTGTCTTATAGATAAGATTAATATTTTGATCACATCTGAATAGAACAATTTGAATGCAAGCATTTCTTCCTTTATTAAGATGTTTACTATTCTGCAGTGTTAATGGCATAGTTCTTAATCAGCCTGAATAGGCGGTTTGCTTGTCATTTGTGAAACCAGTCTGAACTGCATTCCAGTGGAAGATGCAGCTTGATAATCGAGTTCAAGAAATTTAGATCTGCCCAGTGACAATAGCAGCTAGGTGTTGCAGCTGAAAATTAATCACAACCTACTTTATTCTCTTTACAATGAGACGATTGTCATCCAAGAAAGTTTCCAGCTCTCCATCTTGTCAAGCCTTAGTTGCTTAATATCCTCTTGCAAAACAAATAACATCTACAATTATATGATGTAATTATCATGTCATTCTGTCAAACCCATGGATTAATATTGTCACAAACGCCCCTGGCTAGCGAGTTTTGTTTTTAAATTAGTATCTGAAGCAATAATTACAAATTGTTCAGATATTTAAACCTTACGAGCACATCATTTCCCAAACTGCATTGACTTAACTATGTCAATGGTGACTAATTGTTTTATTTCACAATGATAATTGCTTCCTGTGTACTGTCGAAAGCAACTAAACTTGCTCAGCTTCTATGGAAACTAAAGGTAAATTGAGTCATAATGATAACTAGGCAGCTCAGACCGGCAACCAGTTCTTAATGTTATTAACGTGAAAAATTATCTATATCAATAATCACTGGACACATATTTTTTCGAATTACTTGACATTGTATAAGACATTGGTAAGGCCACATTCAGTTGTACGAGACATTGCTGAGGCCACATTCGAAGTATTGTGTTCAGTTTTGGTCTCCTTGCTATAGGAAAGAAGTCATTAAGCTGGAAAGGGTAGAAAGAGGATTTATGAGAAGGTAGCCAGGATGCAAGTGCTGGATTTATAGGGAGAGGTTGAGCAATCTAGGACTTTATCCCTTAGATCGTGAGAATGTGAGTTGATCTTATAGAGATGTATAAGATCATGAGCAGAATGGATAGGGGAAATGCACAGAGTTTTTTACTCGGAGTGGGGGAATCAAGAACCTGAGGACATAGATTTAAGGTGAGGGGGAAAGATTTAATAGGAATCTGAGCGACAACATTTTCACACAAAGAGTAGTACATATATGGAACGAGCTGCCAGTGGAAGTAGTTGAGGCAGGTACCATCACAACACATAAAAGACAATTGGGCAGGTACATGGATAGGACAGTTTTAGAAGTATATGGGTAAAACTCAGGCAGATGGGACTAATGTATCTTGGTCGGTGTGGGCAAGTTGGGCAAAATGGCTTGTTTCCATGCTGTATGACTCTATGATTTCCAAATTTACATTTAACACATCAGCCAAATTCAGAATGACAAACACTTTGATCCAAGCATGAGGACTTCACTGATTAAACCTGATCTCCACATCAAGCTCACTGATGTTAGTTGAGGTAATGGGGTTTTACAATATTGTGGAAAAGTATCGATTAGCGTTGGAATCATGGTTATTAACTTCAACCTAGGTATCTAGAATTAAATGTATCCCATTTGTCAAACATTAATTGGTTGAGTTATCAGGCGGCCATATTAGATGATCAATGAAATACCCCAGAGGAGGTTCGGCAAGAGGAGAACAATATAAAAAGTGTAGGAAGGAATTGCAGATGTTAGTTTAAACCGAAGATAGACACAAAATGCTGGAGTACCTCAGCGGGCCAGGCAGCACCTCTGAAGAGAAGGAATGGATGATGTTTCGGTTCAAGACACTTCTTCAGACTGGAGATAAAGATAAAAATAATTACAAATGAAACAAATGAAGGATATTGGATTATACAGTAAGATGTTTACCCCAAGTCATTTGCATGGAATGAGTTTGTTCTTTATCAGCAGTGTAGCCATTGTTCAGTTTACTTTAGAGATCCAGCACGGAAACAGGCCCTTCGGCCCACCAAGTCCGCGCCAACCAGTGATCCTCTTACACTAACTATCCTGCACACTAGAGACAATTTGCAGAAGCCGATTAACCTGCACATCTTTGAAATATGGGAAGAAATCGGAGCACCCAGAGAAGGCACATACGGTCACAAGGAGAAAGTACAAATTCCATACAGCCAAGCACCTGGGATCGAAGCCGAGCCTCTTGCACTGTAAGGCAGTAACTCTATCGCTGTGGCACTGTGCCGCCCCTAACCAAGTACCAAGTACTTTTGGTTCTAATTTTTTTTGTAATGTCATGACTGTAGGAATGAAATTTCGTTCAAACCTTGTCTGTTTGAATGACAATAAAAGGCATTCTATTATCATCTATTCTATTCTATCCTATTATGTACTTGAGAACACGCCATTAAAATTAAATGTGAGTAAAACATATTTACATAGAAATTCCCAATAGGTAGCATTTAATAATACCACCAGTATATTGTATTCTTCCTCTGAGGTTCATTCTATTGGGGCAGAATTAAACACTGATGTTGATAAACAGCATGTTTTGGGTTACCTGGATTTTAGGCAATGCTTGATAATATGTGTTTCTGTGCAGAAAATCTACAGTTAGTCCTCAGTTAACATTTTTATATGTCTGTTTATAGAATAAAAAACATTTAGAGGCTTTTAACTGTATATCTGCTGTTCACATAATCCTATAAATTCCTACTTCCCCTTGTTTGTTGGGATACTGCTTTGTCAAGATAATAAAAAATCTGGAAAATGAAAGAAGTGAAACTGGTGGGAGGTTGAAGATTCTGTTTTTATAACTAAAGACCGTGCCTTAAAATTATTATTTTCCGGTCCATTTGCAGCTTGATTTTCAGTTTTGATTGGAATTTAAGTCTGTATTTAACTGATTTTAAGTCAAAGGATGATGGGGTCAGAAAGCTTTTGTTCCCTCTTTGTGTACAATTACAGCAGCACATTATTACCAAATCTCTGTGGCCAAACAGTGATTAAGATTTCAAGCTTGCAATTCATTTTACCATTGGCAATCAAGTGCCTTGTTGACGTCGGTTTTATTTTTCTTTAGTTTAGAGATACAGCATGGAAACAGGCCCTTTGGCCCACTGAGTCTGTGCTGGCCAACAATCACCCATACACTAGTTCTATGTTATCCAAGTTTTGAATCCTACAACACAGGGTCAATTTACATACGGTAAATTGAATGAATGTACAAACCTGCACCTCTTTGAAATATGCGAGAAAACTGGAGCACCCGGAGGAAAGCCAGATGGTCACAGGGAGAACGTACAAACTCCATGCAGACAGCACCCAAGGTCATGATTGAACCCGGGTCTCTGGTGCTGTAAGGCAGCAACTCTACCGCTGCACCACTGTGTTGGTAATTGTGCTCTGGAGAGAAACCATCCTATCACTGCATCCAAAGTCTGGGTGTGTGCAACAGTAAGCCACTGGGATGCTTAATGGAGCGGTGCTGCGGAGCTGACCATTTATAAAAGACCTCTGCCTAATACTGGAGCATAGAAAATTACAAAAATAGCACTCAGATCGATGATCATAGTAATGACACAATTATGCTTGACCTTTATAAGCATTACCAGCCGTTGAAGGCTAATTATAGTCCCTTATTTTGCCTTGACTAGTAATGAGCACTTCTGCACAAGTAATGATCATAATGGCTTCCAAAACAATGCTATTGACATTTTATCATGCTTGTGATTTATCCAAGCTTTTGGTTCACAGATTGTAACATCTTTGCAAAGCTATTAATCCACACCTTACGTGGATCAAGCTAGGACTGGTATTCCACTCTTCTGCTGTAGTTAGATGCCAGTCTGTGCCATTGTTAAAAAGTTACAAGGCAACCTCTTTATAACCATTTCTTTCTCCTGACACACAGGACCACAATGCATGGGCAGACAGATGGCACAACATGTCTACACATTGAGATGCTTACACATATCAAAGTCTATGCTTAGTTTAGTTTGGCTTAGAGATACAGCATGGACCTTCGGCCCATTGAGTCCACGTCGACCTTTGATCACCCATTCACACTTATTTTATGCTTTCCCACTCCCTACATATTGAGGCCAATTTTACAAATGCCAATTATCTTGCAAACTTGCATGTCTTTTGGATGTGGGAGGAAACCTAAGCACCCGAAGGAAACCCAGATGGTCACTGGGAGAACGTGTGAACGCCATAGAGACGTCACCTGAGGTCTGTGTTGAACCCAGGTCTCTGACACTGTGAGGCAGCAGTTCTTCCAACTGGGTCACGGTGCTGCCCTGGATTTATTAAAATCTATTGTTTTGTCAAGAATCCGATGAACCCATGTTAAACCTAATTTACGAGGATTGCAGAAATGATAAAGAGAATTCATAAATTCATAAGTTGTAGGAGTAGGGAGAAAGTCAAACTCCATACAGAAAGTACAAGCTCCATAAGCACCAGGAATGATCACGGGTCTCTGGCACTGTAAGGCAGCAACTCTACCGCTGTGCCACTGCACCACCCCTTGTTCCATATGAGGAGCAGTTGAATAAACTAGGATTGTATTATTGGAAGAATGAGAGGAGATCAGGAGGCTGTAAGCAGGGAGGATGTTTTCACCAACTCATGAGTCTGGGAACAGTAAGCATAGTTTAAAATAGCTGGTTATCATTTAAAACTGAGATGATGGGAAATTAACTCAGTTAACTTTTAAAAATTCTCTATCCCATTTAGTTGTGGGAACTCAGTCATTATGTTTATTCAAACAAAAAAAACAATAGGTTTTGCAGCTTTTGAGGGGGATTAAGGAATGGGAAATGTGCTGAGTGTATGATTGGCCATGATCTTACTGAATTGCGTACGGAGTCCCATAAACTGTAAAATACCTAGATAGATGATGAGATACTGTTCCCCACCCTCAAGCTTACTTTGGGCTTTATTGGACAAATGGAGAAGGTCAAATTCGTTGAGATCATGGTTAAAGTGGGAAGAAATATAAATGTGACAGGCTTCTGAAACCTACAAGTAGAGCTGCAGGATAGCTGCAGGATAGCCCCATTGTAGGAAAAGTGATGCAGCAGTGGATAGAGTGCAGAGGAGATTTAGGAGGATATTCTCGTGATTTTACTATAAAGAAATATTGATTAAATTGGCATTGTTTCCTTTGGAACAGAGGAATCTAAGGGAGATTTAACCGGATTGTTTAAAATTATGAATGGGTGTGCAGAGGCAGCCTACTTCCTTAACAGATTATTAAATTGTATATGCCTTAGGCAGTGTGTGCTAACTATTTCCAACAAATCCTGGCCTTCAATTGCCTTGGACCTCTATGCCTTTAGATCATTCTGTGCAGCTGGTGTGGTAGCTAGTGTGTAACGGTTGCCCCAGATTAAAATAATGAGTACACTCGCATCTTCCCTTTCACAGAACGGGACTGGAAGCAATTCACCCTAGATTCCAATTGACTGGGCAGCACAGTTGCTCAGCGGTAGAGTTGATGCCTTGCAGCACCAGAGACCTGTGTTTGATCCTAACTACGGGTGCTACCTGTATGGAGTTTGTATGTTATCCCTGTAACCGTATGGGTTTTCAGCTTTATGCTTTTGCAGGTCCTGTATTCCAACTGTGACGACTCTTCTTAAGCAAATCATTTTTTGTGGTGTGCTCTGAAAATTTTTGAGGTGGTCAAAGAAGGTACAAATGTCTGTTCATTCTTTACTTAATATTCTTGATTGGGAGACAATTCCTTATTAGCAGGGATTTGAAACTAGGACCTGTGGGAGAGCAAGGCCACTGTGGCACCATCCAATGTGAGGAAATGTTCAGCAATCACTCACCAAATATGAATTTCATCAGAGTTGACATGTTGTCTGGTATTCTCCCAATGAGACCAATTAACAGTTCAGAATGCACAAATTAGATTGTTGAAATATTTGGTGCAGTATTGGCAATGCTTACTGAGTACAGCTTTAATACTTAACATGGTCTTGCCCATTCAAGCTCAACCATAAAACTGCCTGCATTCAAATCTTAATTTATTATCACTACGGTTTTAACTTTATGTTTTGTTTAGTTGCGACTATGTACAAACAATTAATGTGTTCAAAATGAAATTAAGTTGTATGCCCAGTTGAAAGATTTAAAATGGGAACTTGGCCTGAACTTCACCAAGGAGGCTGATTTTTGATGGAAATATTACTCATCCAGCAGATCACTGGAGAAATTCAGGTTGTTTATTGTCTGACATTTAAAATGTTGTGCACATGACATCATTCCAGACAGCTCACACAAATGCACTAGCCTCAAGATTGCTACCATTTACTATAAATTACAGCTGCTGAATTGCTGTGGCAAGATGTACTATATTTCAGCGCAGAAATATCCAGTTCAGATTAGTGGGATGCAAATTGAATCCTTGCTGTCTGTGTCAATAGAAGGTCAGTTCACAAGACCTAACTTACAAGTGAGTTTTCAAAATAAATAAAAACAACCTCTGACATAACATATTAGTATGAAAAACATTCTCAAACTGAAATTTAATTATACATGATTATTGTGTTTCTTCGTCCATTAGAAAGTTAGTCATTTAGACTCTTTTAGACTATAATGGCTTGGGTATTAGGTGCTTTTTGCCTGGTGGGTGATGAAATATCTGAAGCAATTGGATCGCTGGATTCAACTGCCAAATAACTTTAAGTTGGTTGATCCCTGGCAGAGCCAACAACCTTGCATACAAATTGCCCACACCGGGATATTGCAGAACATTTGCTGATTCTTAGATCTAAATTGTGCAATTAAAATTTTAAATATTTCCTAACACACATTTTCAGTTTTCTTCTTTGATGAGTAAGGTAGCAAAGAATTTGAAGACTTGAAACATTAACTTTTTCTTTCCTTTGACGCTGCCTGACCTACTGAGTGTTTCCGGTATTTTCTCTCTTAATTTCAGATCTCCAACAACTGCATTTGACCCATACCCCTCCAAACCCATTCTATCCATGTATCTGTCCAGATGCTATTTAAACGTTGTGATAGTACCTGCCTCAACTACTTTCTCCAGCAGTTTGTTCCACATACCTACCACCCTTTGTGTAAAAAGGTTGCCCTTCATGTTTCTTTTAAACCTTTCCCCTTAAACCTATGTTCTCTGGTTCTTGATTCCCCAACTCTGAGTAAAAGATCGTGCTTTTACCCTATCTACTTCTCTCATGATCTTATACACCTCTATAAGATCACCTCTCATCCTCCTGCAGTCCAAGGAATAAAGTCCTAGCCTGCTCAACCTCTCCCTATATATAGAGCAGGCCCTTGAGTCCTGGCAACATCCATGTAAATCTTTTCTGCGCCCTCTCAAGCTAACAGCATCTTTTCTATTACAGGGTGCTGTTCTATTTTCTGGGTAACTGAAGACAAAGACACTGCTAGATAGTGAGTGAACCTGGCTAAATATTCCCAGGCTGCTTTTGTTACATTTCAGTTTTCTATATGAAAACAGTATAAGAGTTACAAGAGTTTGTCAAAATAAGGAATAGATGTGCATCGTGCCCCTCCTAAAGCCCAGCTGCACTGAATCAGATTGGTGTTGCCTCAATTATGGCAGCCATCCAACAAAGTCATGGTTGGGACATTCAGAAACTGGGGCACTGAACTTTATGGAGGGCAGGCACAGTGTCACAGCTGAGTCTCTGCTGGGCTGAAAGCAAGTCGAATGAAAAGTAAGTGGGTGGGTTCAGGTAGGTACTTCAGCTGGTTTTGGCAACCTTCCAAAGAGAAAAGCCCAAGTATCTGCAGATATGGGATTAGTTATAAGACTTCAGAAGATATGCTCCATTAACATCTTTCAGGAAGTATCTGCGCATGGGTGCCAGAGGGAAGGAAAGCAAGCTCAGTGATATTATCTCCATGTGAGCATGGTTTACGCCCCCTCACTGTTTCGCTTCATGGGGCAATATTTTTGGGACAACAAAGGTTGGTGGCTTCAAGAAGGCAAGGAAGAAAACTATGTGGTGATGATTCAATACTACAACATATTCTTTGATGTGTCTCTTAAAATATGTTTTACATAGCTTACTCTGGCTCCTGTTTCTCAGCACAGATCCTTGCCTGAGTACCTTGATCTATATCCACGTTTTTACACGTCAAATAGAGTGAGGCCAAAGTGTGTTCAAGTATGAAAACAGAACATGCTGTAAAAAGTCAGCAGCTTAGGCAGCAATTGTGGAAAGAGAAACTATTAGTTCATGTTTCAGGCCCAAAATCTTTCATCAGAACTGGGAGAGAGGTTGGTTTTCAGAAGCATGGAAGGTAGGAGAAAAGAAAGGGAATATCTCTGATAGGGCTTGAACAGGTAACAATAGAAATGCATTAAATGTCTTTGATTGCATATTGGGATGCTATACTACTAAGGCTGTGGGACTTTCCTGTTAGACAGACTTATACTAGTAGAAAAATAAGAATTGAGCCAAAATGATGTCAGGCAGGAACTGCCAGCCCTGATTCTGTGAAAAAGAAAGTGACTTTCATAAACTTGGAAGACACAATATTGAAGATAGACACAAAAAGCTGAAGTAACTCAGCGGGACAGGCAGCATCTCTGAAGAGAAAGAATGGGTGACTTTTTGGGTTGAGACCCTTTTTCAAACAGTCTGAAGAAGGGTCTCGACCTGAAACGTCACCCATTCCTTTTCTCCAGAGATGCTGCCTGTTACTGTTATGTGCCCTCCCGTAAGGATCAGTGTCCCAAAATTCCCCGGCCATTACTTTGTTGGATGGCTGCCCAAGTTACTGTTACTGAGTTACTCCATCTTTTTTGTGTCCATCTTTGGTTTAAACCAGCATCTGTAGTTCCTTCCTACACAAGCTCAATATTGAGTCTGGAGTCTGGTAAACTGCAATGTGCCCAGGTGGAAGATGAAATACTTTTGGGCTTCATTGAAATAATTCAGGTGCAACAGAGACAGACAGATCGGAGTGGGAGAAGGATGAAACCATTGACCAGTGCTTTTTTTGTACACAGAAATTGCTGGTACGCACAATTAATAAACGTGTGTCATGTGACCAGAAAGCTAAATAATGATATTTGACTTTTTATATGCTGTAACATCATGTATCTTCACAAAAAAAACACTGCCATTGAGAGGTAGACTTATGTTACATGACTGACATTTTGTGTGTTTACCCTAACAAGAATCCAGAGAGTGGAGAGGAATCAAGGAAATCAGACTCAGAAATCTTGTTTTTTTTATCTTTTCCTATTAATTGTATTATTACTTGATGTCCTTAAATAATACCATTATTATTTAGAAAACAATTTTTCATATCTACTGCTTTCTAGTGTCAATTGCAATCTTAATGTTCTCTTGTGTAGGAAAGAACTGCAGATGCTGGTTTACACTGAAGATAGACTCAAAATGCTGGTGCATCTCAGCGGGACAGGCTCCAGATATGCTGCCTGGCCCGCTGACTTACTCCAGCATTTTGTATCTATCTTGATGTTCTCTTGTTTGATTTCCATGTAAGTGATATAAGTCCAGGTCCTTGAGACTCACTGAATATCTCGTCTGAAGAAGGGTCGCTACCCGAAACATCACCGATTCCTTCTCTCCAGAGATGCTGCCTGTCCCGCTGAGTTACTCCAGCTTTTTGTGTCTATCTTCAGTTGAAACCAGCATCTTCAGTTCCTTCTTACACACCTCTTCCAGTTCATTGAAATACTTTGTTCTATTGTTCTTTGGTATATTTTTTTACATCAACTTCATGCCCAGTGTTTCAATTTCCATGTCCTTCACTTTCATTAGAAATCTTTCATACCAAATCTGATCAATAACCCTCTTTAACGTAAAGTTAATTTTATGAGAGGAAATTCCTTGACTTTATCTATAATGCTCCCAAAGAAGCAAAAGGGTTGATGTGACGCACCTTCCCTTTCATTATTCCTTATAAGGCTATTTCTAGATAAGCATCTGTTAATTTGCCCAAAGAATGGTTCCTACATGTTGCCAGATAATGGAGATCTCAGAAGTGAAATACAATTCTCCTTTGTAGCCAATGATCACTTTCCAAAAGCAAAAATTTCTGATCAATATTTATTCACCTGAAACATGAACTCTGCTCTCTCTCCGCAGATATTGCCTGACCTTTTGTGTATTTCCAGCATTTTCTGTTTTAATTGCAGATATCCAGCTTCCCCAGCCTGTAATTTTTACACCAGTTTCCAATATCTCACTAACTCCCAGTGGCAAGAATGGTGAAGGACATAATTTGGGGCAAGAATTGTATAAGTATAAGTTCAGGCTGTTTTGTCAATTGGATGTGTTCTTGTGTATGATTTGAGGCCAGACATTTGGATCTACTTGGGGGCTACTTGAGACTGGTCTGAAGAAGGGTCTCGACCCGAAACGTCGCCTATCTCCTTCGCTCCTTAGATGCTGCTGCACCCGCTGAGTTTCTCCAGCTTTTTGTGTAACCCTCGATTCTCCAGCATCTGCAGTTCCTTCTTTAACAATTTGGATCTACTTAAATGACTTGTTCAAAACAAAAACTTATCCCGTCAAAGTTTACAAGTTTTGTTCTGAGCACCAATTTTCCTCAAATTATGAAGAAGGATGAACTTTATGATTCATCGTAATTTTTACGGCAGCTGAATTTCCACAGGTTTCCTATTGTAACTGCAGTGGAAGAGTAGCAAAATCTACCTTAAATATTAAAGTCACTAATTATTTACCTTACACTTGAATTTAACTTCAGAGCAGTGACAAAAAGACCTTTGTAAACATTTTATGTCCCTTGAATTTTACATGCTGGGAATTGCTTTAAATGTTTTGAGAAATTGGAAGCTCCCGATTTTCTCTCAATATACTTAAAGCTTATGGATGTTTTGTTTCATACTGAAGATCAGAACCTGCCACACAACAGTGTCATGACCCTTGGGTCAGGCGACATATCCGGGAGATCATGATGAATGCATACCAAGGCTATAAATAGGATTCACTCATATATTTGATCCTCAGGAGTTGTGACCATGCAGAACTGGTCTTGCAGCAGTCAAATCTGCAGGACTATTTACGGGTTCTGCGGATGAAGGATGTGCAGGCAGTTTTCAGGCCAGAGCTTAGAATCGAATGGGGATGTGATCTGAAAGAATGGTGAGGCACCCACCATGGCAGCCATGAGAAGATGCAATAGAAGACACTCTGTTACTTCCCCAGTTGTTGCTGTTACCCCTGTAAATGTTATGACAGATGATGGTGAAAATGGGCAGGAGATCATCAGAACTCTAGTTCTGATCTATTCCATAAGGGAAGAAGGAAGTTATGTTTATAAAGCATCTTCCATTCCTTATGGATAATGAATAACCTTAGGATGTTCCTAACTATTCTACTGTGATTTATTTAGCAGAGATATAACGGCATGTGATACTTAATGGTTAATGCTTCATAGCAAGGCATATATGCAGCTTCACTCCACACATTCAATTGATATCCTTTGGTAGATTTTAAGACACGCCGAGGATTTGTATCTTTAGAACGGATACAAGTTTTTTAAGTAAGTAGAGGGAAATGAAACATCATTTAAGGCTTTGTTATACCAAGAAAATAATCTTAGCCTAAAGCATTTGAAAAGGTGAGCATTGACCTGCAGGGTTTTGGGCCACAGGGAAGAAAGTGATACAACGGCCCAAATGCCCTCCTACTTGCTATAAATGTCAATAGGTCTATGAAAATCTAACTCAGAGACCACAGAAGTAACGTACCTCATTAATTTATCTCGGCTATTTGCTGCCAAGTACAGCATGCGAGGACACTTGCGCCCTCTCCCTACAGTGTAGATTTTGAGGTTTACTGTTCCACTAACAGCATTCATACCATTATAAAAATGGAAGGAGATGGGAAAATAAAAGTGGGAATAGCCTATGCAGTCCTTAAAGCCTATTCAGTGGCACAGCTGGTAGAGTTGCTGCCTCACATTGCCAGTTTTCCAGTTTCTTCCCACAACCCAAAGATGTGCAGGTTTGCCGATTAATTGACCTCTGTAAATTGCCCCTAGTGGGTAGGGAGTGGATGAGAAAGTGGGACAATACAGAACTAGTGTGAATGGATAATCAAGGGACGGTATGGACTTGGAGGGCCAAAGGACCTTTTTCCATGCTGTATCTTTCAATCTTTTAATGAATAGGACATTTAATATGATTGTGATTGACCTGAGCGGAATTAATTGTTCCGCATACATGCCAAATTGTTTATCGATCATAAGTTGTTTGTGGGTTAATTGGCCTCTATAAATTTACTCTTTTATATAAAGAGTCGGTGAGGAAATGGGATAACATTGAACTAGTGTGAATGGGTGATCGATGGTTGGCATGGACTTGATGGGCCTGCTTTCATGCTGTATCTTTCCATACTCTAAATTCTAAACCTGCTGTGTATTTCCAGCATTTTCAATTTATTGTATATTTTAAAACCTAATATCAACCACATTGGAGCCAATGATACAAAAGTTTAAATCAGAGGTTGTCTTGAAGGTGGAATGAGAGGAAGGAAGATTTAGGGAAAGATTTCCAGAGCTTATGGCTTTGATAGTTGAAATCGTGTCTGCTAATGATGGAAAAAATCAAATGTTGAAAATCTAAAGAGGACAATTTGAGTGTAGATATTTCAGAGAGTTGTGGATTGGAGATTACATAACTACAGATGAGGAGAAACCATTAATGAATTTAAAGACAAAGGTGAAATTGAGTAATATCTAATGAAAGACAACTTGCTGATTATGAAGTTTATATGGAATCACATTAACGGTTCTTTGTATTTTAAGCATCTTCCCATGTTATTGAATCAGCATTTTCTATTATGTAATACTGTCACCAGTCTATTAGGGCAAGCAGATCAGAGGTTTAAAACAAAACCACATGTCATATTTCAAAGAGCATCAATGAATGTTTGATATATATACTTTCAAAAAAAGCTCAGCAAAACAAACAAATTAAATTCTGAAAGAGACCATCTAAAGGTATAATATTACTCAGAATATAGTCATGCCATTTGATCTGTTTTTATAGTATGTTCAATAGAGTAACATAATGTGATTCATTGCAGCACAGCATAACAACCAAATTATGTTGTTTCAATTGCTGTTGGCATTACACAAGATCACCTAGGGCATCAAACCGATTCTAAGCAAATCGACTTGGTGTGCTATATGAGCAATTTTGGCTGATAAAATTGGTTACATATATGGGATAAGAGAAATGTGTGCCAGATGTTTACCAGGATGTAAAAGCAACTCTGGTCCATAAATTATGCAACCATACTTCAAGTGGTGGGTGGAAGAAAAATGAAAAGCCCAGGAATATTTAGCATTAGATTCCAAATTGCTGATAAAAACACCTATCCAGAGATTTTGTAAAGACAAAAATAATTGGTTAATCCTTGATAAGTCAATGGGAAGTAATCAAGGTCTTCATTAAAAGTTTCCTATAATTCGTAAAAGTAACAAGAGTGCTCTATAAGAGCTTAGAATCATAGAATCATAGAAAATAGGTGCAGGAGTAGGCCATTTGGCCCTTCGAGCCTGCACCGCCATTCAATATGATCATGGCTGATCACCCAACTCAGTATCCTGTACCTGCCTTCTCTCCATACCCCCTGATCCCTTTAGCCACAAGAGCCACATCTAACTCCCTCTTAAATATAACCATATAACAATAACCATATAACAATTACAGCACGGAAACAGGCCCTCTCGGCCCTTCCAGTCCGTGCCGAACATTTATTTTCCCCTAGTCCCATCTACCTGCACTCAGACCATACTCCTCCATTCCCTTCCCGTCCATATACCTATCCACTTTACTTTTAAATGTTAAAATCAATCCTGCCTCCACCACCTCTGCTGGAAGCTCATTCCACACAGCCACCACTCTCTGAGTAAAGAAGTTCCCCCTCATGTAACCCCTAAACATCTGTCCCTTAATTCTCATGTCATGCCCTCTTGTTTGAATCTTCCCTATCCACAATGGGAAAAGCTTATTCACGTCAACTCTGTCCATCCCTTTCATCTTTTTTTTTTAATTAATAGTTTTTTATTGGAGGGAATTTTTTTTTTTTTAAATTCACAGTACATCTGATGTATGGCATTACATTTTCCTCCATTTTGTTTTTTATAAATAATAATAATAATAATATAAACAAAATAATCCTAACCCACCCTCCCTAAACACCCCTTGGCAGCTTATTTTTTCACAATCCAAATATATCACAAAATCAAATGCACTTTTTATCAATAATAAAGTAACAAAACAGAATAAAGGCAGATCCCCACTTAATGTCAAGTGCCCTCAGTCAATAGGTAGTTCCTTTGGACCCTCAAAGTATGATAAAAAGGGTTCCCATTTCAAATAAAACTTTTTCACAGACCCACTCAATGTGAATTTAATTTTTCCTAACCTTAAAAAAAACATGACGTCTTCCAGCCAAGCAGCGGCAGATGGAGGAGTGGTAGATTTCCAGACCAGCAAGATTCTCCAACGGGCCAAAAGTGATGTAAATGTAATGATATCAGACTGGGTTGTATTTAAACCCAAGGTTTTATCTGTTACACCAAATACAGCTACAAGCGGGCAAGGTCTCACTGTCATCCCAAGGACTTCACTGATGGTTTTAAAAACCACTGCCCAGTAGTTAACAAGTTTAGGGCAAGACCAGAATGCATGAGCTAGATTGGCTGAAGAGAACGAGCACCTGTCACAGCCAGCGTCCGTCCCTGGATATATGTTAGCAAGCCTTTGCTGTGTAAAACTTTAAATTGTATGAGCCCCAATCTAGCACATGATGACGAGGAGTGGACTTTTTCAGCGCTTCTGTCCAGCATTCCTCAGACAGATCCATACCAAGGTCATCCTCCCACCTAGCTTTATCTTTGTTCAGGTTTTGATCTCCTAAATACATCAATCGAGAATATACTGCAGAGATCAGTCCTTTATTTGCAAAGGTAAGAGTGAGTTTATCCAACACTGTGACAGGAGGGAGATCAGGAAAAGAAGGAAATTGTTTCATTACAAAGTGGCGAACCTGAAGATATTTAAAGAAATGATTATGTGGGAGGCCATGTTTTTATGTAGGTAGTCAAAACTATCAAAAATGTTGTTAGGGTATAAATCCTTAATGGGCATAAGACCATTCAAACCCCACTGTCGAAAGGTTGAGTCAAGTGTAGAGGGGGGGAATAAATGGTTACTGTGAATGGGACCCAGAACTGAAGCTGATGTAAGCTTTTAATGGCAATGAAATTGGTTAAAAATTTTGATGGTTGATAGTACGACAGGGTTGGATGTAAATCTAGAGGGTTTCAATGGCAGGGAGGAATATACTAAAGCTGGGAGAGACGAGGAGTAACAGGATTGTGATTCAAGCAGACACCAGTCTGTATCTGGTCGGTGGAGCCAGAATAATATCTTTTGGATATTGGATGCCCAGTAATAATTAATAAAGCTAGGAAGGCCCAGTCCACCTACTACACGACCTCTTTGGAGAGTGCACTTATTGACCCTTGGAACCTTGTTACCCCATATAAAGGAGGTTATAGATTGGTTAACTGAGTTAAAAAATGACTTGGGTAGGAAAACCGGCAAACATTGGAACAAGTAAAGAAATCTGGGAAGTACAGTCATCTTCACTGACTGCACTCTCCTAGCCATAGTGAGTGGCAGACTACGCCATCTCTCAAAGTCAGCCTTCATTTGGCTAACTTGAGGCATGCAGTTAGCTGCAAACAGTGATGTGAAAAAGCGGGTGATGTGTATTCCTAAATATACAAACCGTTCTTGAGATATGGGAAAGGGCAGGGTTTCTTGTTGGATCTGTAGGGCTAAGTTGATGGGAAAGCATTTGCTTTTTTGGAGGTTTAGTTTATAGCCGGAAAAAGTCCCAAACTGATCCAACAAGGACACAATTGCAGGGCTACTGGCTATAGGGTCGCACATAAAGAAGGAGGTCATCAGCATATAGACACACGATGTTCCCTGTTTCCTCTCCTAATGCCTTGGAATAATGTAGTTGACCTAAGTGTAATAGAGAGAGGCTAAATTGCAATCGCAAAAAGAAGCGGAGACAATGGGCAGCCTTGACGAGTGCCACGTGTTAATTGAAAATAATCAGATTGCAAATAATTAGTCTGTACACATGCTAAGGGTGAATGATATAATAGCTTAACCCAGGCTACAAATATTTTGCCAAATCCAAATCTCTCCAAGACTCTGAACAAATATGGCCACTCCACTCGATCGAATCCCTTTCATCATTTTAAAGACCTCAATCAAGTCCCCCCAACCTTCTGCGCTCCAAAGAATAAAGACCTAACTTGTTCAACCTTTCTCTGTAACTTAGTTGCTGGAACCCAGGCAACATTCTAGTAAATCTCCTCTGTACTCTCCCTATTTTGTTGACATCCTTCCCATAATTAGGCGACCAAAATTGTACACCATCCTCCAGAATTGGTCTCACCAATGCCTTGTACAATTTTAACATTACTTCCCTACTCCTATATTCAATGCTCTGATTTATAAAGGCCAGCACACCAAAAGCTTTCTTTACCATCCAATCTACATGCGATTCCACCTTCAGGGAACTATGCACAGTTATTCCTAGATCCCTCTGTTCCACGGCATTCCTCAATTCCCTACCATTTACCATATACGTCCTATTTTGATTTGTCCTGCCAAGATGTAGCAACTCACACTTATCCATCTGCCATCTTTCAGCCCACTCTTCCAAATGGCCCAAATCTCTCTGTAGACTTTGAAAATCTACTTCATTATCCACAACACCACCTATCTTAGTATCATCTGCATACTTGCTTATCCAATTTTCCACCCCATCATCCAGATCATTGATGTACATGACAAACAACAGTGGACCCAACACAGATCCCTGAGGCACCCCACTGGTCACCGGCTTCCAACCTGACAAACAGCCATCCACCATTACTCTCTGGCATCTCACATTCAGCCACTGTTGAATCCATCTTGCTACTCCGCCATTAACACCCAAAGATTGAACCTTCTTAACCAACCTTCCATGGGGAACCTTGTCAAAGGCCTTACTGAAATCCATATAGACAACTACCCTCATCAATTTCCCTAGTAACCTCTTCAAAAAATTCAAGAAGGTTTGTCAAACATGACCTTCCAGGCACAAATCCATGTTGACTGTTCCTGATCAGACCCTGTTTATCCAGATGCTTATATATATTATCTCTAAGTATCCTTTCCATTAATTTGCCCACCACTGACGTCAAACTAACAGGTCTATAATTGCTAGGTTTATTCTTTGAACCCTTTTTAAACAATGGAACAACATGCGCAGTACGCCAATCCTCCAGCACTATTCCCGTTTCTAATTACATTTGAAATATTTCTGTCATAGCCCCTGCTATTTCTGCACTAACCTCCCTCAATGTCTTAGGGAATATCTTGTCAGGACCTGGAGACTTATCCACTTTTATATTTTTCAAAAGTGTCAGTACTTCCTCCTTTTTGAATCTCATAGTTTCCATAGCTACTCTACTTTTTTCCCTTACCTCACAGAGTTCAATATCCTTCTCCTTGGTGAATACCGAAGAAATGAAATTGTTCAATATCTCCCCCATCTCTTTTGGCTCTGCAGATAGCTGTCCATTCTGGTCCAATTTTATCCCTCGTTATCCTTTTGCTATTAATATAGCTGGACTGAATTACCGATTCAGGTGATTGCTCTTGAGATAGCCAATGAACTGGCCTCAACTACCTTTTGTGGCAGAGAATTCCACAGACTCAGCAATCTCTGTGTGAAAAATGATCTTCTCATCTTGGTCCTAAAAGACTTCCCCCTTATCCTTAAACTGTGACCCCTTGTTCTGGAGTGCCCCAGCATTGGGAACAATCTTCCTGCATCTAGCCTGTCCAACCCCTTAAGAATGTTGTAAGTCTCTATAATATTCCCCCTCAATCTCCTAAATTCAAGTGAGTACAAGCCGAGTCTATCCAGTCTTTCTTCATATGGAAGTCCTGCCATCCCAGGAATCAGTCTGGTGAACCTTCTCTGTACTCCCTCTATGGCAAGAATGTCTTTCCTCAGAGTGTATCTTTTGCCAAGCTATAATGCATTTGAAATAACAGGATTTATGTTTTTTTTCTATGGAGAATTTAGATTTATTGGCCATGAAAAAGACTCTAAAAAATGCAACTTTTCATGTCAAGAAATGTTATCTTTTTGTGGAGAGACTGACTCAGGTTGTGAACCAGAGCAAGACAGCAAGTGCAGTATTTGGACTTTCACAATATATGTTTACTTATGTGGGTCACTTGGAGGAAGAAACAATAAACGGAATAAAATTACCGATTCAGGTGATTGCTCTTGAGATTTATTTCGTGTGTAAATATATTAGATAAGAATATTAAAAAAAGGTGCTTATTCAACATATTTATTCAACTGAAATTCAATCAGGATTTTATAAATTCTTGAGCTTAAAAGTACAAACAAAATGTAACTTCAGTCCAGCTGATTTCAAACCAAGCATTCAGTGACCCATTGCGTGAACCACTGAGTTACGCCAACACTTTCTGTTTTGTTCAATATTCAGCTTCTGCTGTTCCTTGTATCTCCAGTCCCTCCACAGGTGCTGCTTGACCTGCTGAGTTGCTCCAGCACTTTGGGTTTGCTCAAGCTTTCAGTGAAGCTTGCTACCTATGTTTTCTCTGGGGTCACTCAGTTAGTGCAATCTTCAGTAACATTTTTAGTTTTTTTTGCTACTCTTGGAACTGTAAGTTTCCCACCTTAAATCAAAGGTTCATGAAACCATGAGAAATGCAGGAGCACTCGGTGAAAGGTGGGGTTGATGTGGCGGATATATGCATCCAACGTGGGAATTTGGTGTGGGTCAAAGACAAGCCAAGAGTATTTAATTGTGATATGCACCAGGATACAGAACAATGACATTCTTACGTCCTCTAGATTTACAGGCATATTAATGGAACAGCAAAACAAAGAAATATAATTTCATTAATTATACAATAAATTAACAGTTATACTAGTAACCAGATGATAAAAGTACAAACCAAACAACCTCATGGATGCATTAGACATTTGCTTGCACTAGGAACCTTTTGCTTGCACTATTTGGTTGCCTTAGGCTTTGTTTTATTTATTGCACTATCTTGTCTTTTTTATTTATTGATCTGTTTAATGTTTTTTATGATATTATCCATTGAACTCAGTGCTTGCAGACCTGTTATGCTTCTGCAAGAAAGAATTTAATCGTTCCCTTTTGGTACATATCACAATAAAAGACTCTTGACTTCTATAGGTATTTAGTGCAATCTATACAAGTCCATAGTAGATTGTTGCTGAGGTGGTTGAAGTTGTGCAGTGTGGTTCGAGCCTAATCGTTCTTAGGAAGAAGCTAATCTTGAACATGGAGTCCATGGTTCTCAGACTTGTGCACCTTATTTCTAATGTGGCAGCGAAAACTAAAATCGAAACTAAAAATGCTGGCTTGCAAAAGACGCAGAGTGCTGAAGTAACTCAGTTGGGACAGGCAACAACTACGGAGAACATGGATAGATTCTCCTAGTGAAGGAAGGGTGATTGACAGTATACATTCCTCCATCTTACACCATGTCCTGTGTCTGTGTTACGACTCCCGAAGGCAGGTACCTCAGAGCCACATAACATAATCAAAAAAACAGGTTCAAGTTTAAGAAAATAGTCTTTAATTTAGTTAAGAGAAGACAAAAACCTGAAGCTGATTTAAACACAGTCAGGGACAAGAATCGACTAATAAACAAATATAACAGTGCTCCAGCCAGCCTCTCAATGGACAGTCGAACCAGAGTCTCTAACCTGCCTAAATGGAGATAACCCTGAAACAAAATACACGAAAACCCTCAGGTCAGCCCTTATCCGTCCCAATACAACATTAAATGACAAATATAGGTAACAATACACAAAGTTCTAGTTTGCTAATCAGGGTCGATGAAGAAGAGAGAGAATTCTGGGAACTCCTGGTATTTAAGCTTCCGATGAGTCACCCGTCACCTGACACAGCTTGGCCAATTGGGTACAGGAGCCCTTAACCCCTTGATTCCTGACACCCAGCCACGGGGCCTGCACTCAGGAGAGAAACAGAAAAGGTAAGTACATAGCATTCACCGGGGGGGGGGGGGGGAAGCGCCTAACAGTCTGCCATCATCACAGGATGGTAGGGATATATTTACCCTTTATTCACAGATACTTAAATGTGCAGGCTCCATGAATTCATTCCACACATCCCATTACTCCCAATAATAACACCTTCCTTTACCACCTTATTTGAGAACACTACATAGAACACCAGGAAGAGGAATAGACTTTTGGGGGTGTAGGAAGGGGGTGACATCGACACTGCTGTATTTCCATGGCAGTTACCCAGTAGGAGATGGAGTGCATTTATGGAGTCCATATATTTTTTGGTTTTAGAAAAATCTTCTCATTTTTTAGCTTTAATTATCTCCTATCTGGTATCACCTTATATCTATCCATACTATTACTAAAACTCTCATCTTGACAACTTCCGGTCTGTGTTGTATTTAAATTTGCGCTAAAACGGTACCCTATATCGCTAGGATTTTTCGCTACCTTACTCACCGTTCTCTTCTGCTCCATGTTCACCAGGTTTGGTTCAGATCGGTGGAATATTACTAAAGTTATGAAGGTTTAAGAAATCGTGAGATCAGCAGATTGGTCTTCCGCCTGTCAATCGCCTGGACGGCAACGCCCCTTCCAGCGGGGCTGATTTCATGAGCCCCGCTGAGCCCCGAAGCCGTCGAACGAGTGCGGCCAGGAGCCGTGGATCCAGTGTGGCCGGGAGCCATGGAGCGAGTGCGGCTGCGGAACGAGTGTTGCCGTGGATCCGCGAGACGAGTGCGGCCGGGCAGCGCTGAGTGACGCCGGGAAGCGCTGAGTGAAGCCGTACCTCCCCCCGCCCACGTCCACACACCCCTCCCTCCCTTCCCACACCACCATCCCCCCCTCCCACAATACACTCCCCCCTCCCACACACCCCACCCCCCTACACCCCCCTCCCCCCTCCCACACACCTCTCCCCCTCCCAGACACCCCTCCTCCCGCTCCCACCTCCCACACACATCCTCCCCTCCTCCCCACACCCCTCCTCATCCACTCCCCCCCCCACACCCCTCCTCCCCTCCTCCCACACCCCTTCTCCCCTTCCTCTTCTACCACCCCTCCTCCCCTCCCCCCCACACCCCTCCTCCCCTCCCCCCCACACCCCTCCTCCCCTCCCCGCACACCCCTCCTCCTCCCCCCCCACACCCCTCCTCCACTCCTCCCCTCCCCCCGCACCCCTCCTCCCCTCCACCACACCTCTCCTCCCCTCTCCCTGCACCCCCTCCCCCCCATACAACCTCCTCCCTAAACGCACACCCACCACCCACGCACCCCCCTCTCCCCACGCACCACCCCTCCCCACATACACCCCCCCGTGATTCTGAGTGTCCAGAAAGCCGTGAGTGAGTGAGAGAGTCTGGAAAGCCATGAGTCAGTGAGTGAATGAGTCCAGAAAGTTGTGTGTCAGTGAATGAGTCCAGAAAGCCATGAGTTAGTCCAGAAAGCCGTGAGTCGGTGAGTGTGAGTCCGGAAAGCCTGTTTTCACACAGTATCTCTAAATTAAACTAAACTGTACTAAAATGCTGCTGTTGTGCACTAAATACCAATTCTAGCAGAGATAACCCAGCGTTACTATCACAGCCTGTCGGTTCGTTATTCAGCTTGTGAATCCTTCAACTGCGAAAAAACCCCAGAAGCAACAACCCTATGGGATCACGAGCAGTCACTTTGGGAAGGTGTCAGTTTCTGTCGAATTGGACACAGCGTGAGTCAGCATCTTTCAGATGAAAGGGTAGAAGACTGCACAAAATAAATAAAAAGACAGGATGAATGATGGCAAAGTCAGCTTGCCTGCTGCTCTCTCAGAACAGGAAGTATTACAGGCCTATCGACAAGAAGAGGAAGTTAATGAAAATCCCTCGACGAAAATAAAATTAAAAAAACAAAATTCCTATTGCCATAATTTGGCTGCTACAGGAAGCCAAATTAAGTCTGGCTGCCATTAATTCAACTTAATTAAAGGGATGTTGCTCAGCAAAACACAAATTTAATATGATTGTTCCAGTACTTGATAAGCTGTAGGGATACAAATAGGCAAACTAAATATTGCCAGTCTATTTAAACATAAATTAGGCTGATTTTAGGGGATGGGGTAAGGAAAGGAAGCAAGAGAACCTTGTTGAACAGGTCGTGCCCCAACTTCCATGGCTACATGCCTGATATAACAAGGTAAAATTGGCCCCACTGTATACAAAGGAAACAATGGTTGTTTAAATTTAGGCAATGGTGTATAACAGGAATATCAAGCTGACTGTTAAATGACATACATTATTGACCCTATTAAATTCAATAGATTGGAAAATGGGCTGGATGGAAGACAGCAAATTGGATATAGCTCACATTTATGATTGGTACCCTTTCTGCTTTGTGTTTGCATGGTTCAGATGATAAACAACTTAATCTTAAATAATTGTTGTCATTATAATTTCCAAATTTTCTAAAGGACAAATAACTTGACTTTGCATCTGTTTACAGAAAACTGAAAATTCAGTTACGCACCATTCAAATTTTGACCATATCCTTGACTAATCAATGTAATAAATAATGAAATACATTGTTCTTAAATCTAAATATCTATTTATACTTTAAAACCTTTGGCATTTTCTTAATTGAATCTCCACATTGTGTACTTCAGCTGAAATCAGGAATAGATTCTAAATAACATTCATAAACATACTTTTCACAGTAGTTGGTCTTAGACAAGGCACCAGTGATCAGTGGAGTCATTATGCTTTGGATTGAATTTTACGGCTGATTAGGCAATAGTTTCTTCCAAAAACACAGTCCTCTGTTTTCATGATGCTTTCTATAAATTATGCAATGATGTTGGCACCTTTCATGTAATATTGCAGTACAACAAAGTCAGGAAAATCCCTACAATTTCACAATGTTTCTTTCTGCTTTCACTGGCATCTGTGGAGAGTATAAACAATAGGGGAAGAATTGCAGGAGCAAAATTAGGATTATTAAACCCAGCAGTGATTAAACCAGTAATATGACAATGAGGAAAGATATCTTTCTCTTATTTTTGAATAAAGGATTAATGACCCTCTTTTTCCCAAAAGGGCTTAATCTCAGCCAATCAAATTGCTGATGAGAGTGGTTTTATTATGAGTGATTTGGGAAACACAAATTTATTAGCAGGGCTGATAGTGAATTAGCCAATCATGGCACACCTGCAATAACATTCCTTTCACACTTCTCAGGCAGCTAATGAGCCACTTAAGCAGTATTAATGAGAGAGAGAAAAAAATCATCCATCCAGCATTAATGGAGCAGCAAAATGCTGGAGTAACTCAGCGCAACCGGCAGCATCTCTGGGGATGCCTGGAGAATTTCATCATGCCGATCCCGCTGAGTTACTCCAGCATTTTATGTCTATCTTTGGTTTAAAGCAGCATCTGCCATTCCTTCCTACACTTTAATGGACCAGCATCAGGTTTGAAAGGTCGGCTTCATGGAGAGAAACTCAGGTTTAAATACCATCTGGAACCAGAAGGAGATTTCCAACAAATTCAGGGCATAGGAAGGAATACCAATAAAACCACTGGCTGCTTCTTGCTAATTCAGTTAAAATTAGTGAACGAGAAATACTTTAGATTTTAGAGATACAGCACAGAAACAAGTCCTGCGGCCCACCGAGTCTATGCACAAAGGGCCCTTCAGCCCACTGAGTCCGCGCCAGGCAGCGATTACCCTGTACACTAACACTGTCCTACAAACTAAAATCAATTGTTAATTTTACCAAAGCCAATTAACCTACAAACCTGCACGTCTTTGGCAGGAAACCGGAGCAACCAGAGAAAACCCATGCAGTCACAGGAAGAATGTAGGGACACACCCATAGTCAGGTTTGAACCCGGGTCTCTGGTGCTGTAAGGCTGCAACTCCACCGCTGCACGGCTGTGCTGCCCCAGATGATCAATGCTTTTGCATTTACATAACTTAGATCCATATTCGTTAACACTTTCCCCTGACTTTTAATTGAACATGCCATGACAGATTTTCTTGTTGGGTGGGGTTGCAGGAACGAATTCCTGATTTTCATCAGCCTTCATGTGAAGAAGCATTTCCTATCACCATCCATGAATACCTAGCTTTAATATTTAGGTAAGATCATCTCGCCCAGCATTTTGATTGATGGCAATTACATTCTGCAGGATAAAGAAGTCCTTTGTTCAGTACATTAGAGAGAAAGAAATGTATTTAATTAATAAGTGCCTTAATTAAAGCAGCTTGACTTTACATAGTAATTTGGCATGGCAAGAATTAAAGAAGGGTTGTTTAAATTTATATAATAGTCATGTTGTTGGAATGTTTCAAATCATTTCACATCGCAAATTAGGGCAGCACAGTGGTAGCAGCTGGTGGAGCTGCTGCCTCACAGTGCCAAAGAGCTGGGATCAATCCTGACCTCAGATACTGTCTGTGTGGAGTTTGCACATTCTCCCCATGATCATGTGAGTTTCTTTCGGGTACTATGGTTTCCTCCCACAAGATGCATGAGTTTGTAGGTCAATTAGCTGCTGTAAAATTGCCCCTATCACGTAGGGAGTGAATGCGAAAGTGGTATAACATAGAACCGGTGTGAACTTGTCATCGAGGATCAGTGTGGACAGTGGGTCGAAGGGCCTGTTTCTATGCTGTTTCTCCAACTAAACTAAGCATTCATGGAGTTCTCTGCCGATGATAAGCTTGAAAACGTGTCAGGTCAGCAGGTTCACATGAACAATGAGCAGAGCAAAGGGAAGTAAATAGAAACTTTTTTAAGATGTTGCTCAAAAAAGGAATATTAGTCATGCCAGACCACCAGAAACACTTTGTAAAACAGCACAATGTATGCAAAGGCAATGTGACCTCAACTACTGCATCCGATGTTCCCGATGTGGCCTCCTGTACATCGGCGAGACCAAGAGTAGACTCGGCAACCGTTTTGCCAAACAGCTGTAATCGCTCCACCAAGGCATACTGGATCTCCCGGTTGTTGACATTTTAACTCCCCTTACTCTGACCTCTCTGTCCTGGGCTTCCTCCATTGCCAGGGTGAGACCACACGTAAACTGGAGGAACAACACCTCATATTCCACTTGGGTAGCTTATAATCCAATGGTATGAACATTAAATTCTCCAATTTTAGGTAACTACAAGAACCTCCCTTCTCCCTTAGTCTCCATTCTTTTCCCCTCTCCCTCTCAATCTTCCATGTACATTCCTTCCTCTATCTTCACAATTTGCAATTCTTCACTTCTTTTGTCGCACACCTTCTGTCCGTTTAGTTTAGTTTAGTTTAGAGATACAGTGGTGAAACAGGCCCTTTGGCCCACCGGTTCCACGTTGACCAGTGATCCCCACACATTAACACTAGCCTACACCCACTAGGGACATTTTTTTTACATTTTTTAAAACATTTACCAAGCCAATTAACCTACAAACCTGTATGTCTTTGGAATGTGGGAGGAAACTAAAGATCTCAGAGAAAACCCATGCAGGACACGGGGAGAACGTATAAACTCCGTACAGACAGCACCCGTAGTCGGGATGGAACCCTGGTCTCCAACGCTGCATTCACTGTAAGGCAGCAACTCTACCGCTGCCACTTTCATCGCCACCACTTTCATCGCTACCTTTGTCCAACCATCTGTCTATCAGTCCTCCCCCCCCCCCCCCCCCCACCCCATCACTTCCTCACCTATGTCAACCCTTTACCTGCCAGGCTTTGTCTTGCCCCTCCTCTCTTTGTTCCCCCCCACCTCCCCAATCAGTCTGAAGAAGGGTCCCGATCTGAAATGTCCCACATCCATATTCTCCAGAGATGCTGCCTGACCCGTTGCATTACTCCAGCACTTGGTGTCTTTTTTGAAGCAAAATAGTTGCTATTTGGTGTGTATATCAAAAAAACAAAACCACATTTAGGATGGCATTGAGAGCTTCAACACCATGTGTCAGGACCCTACATAAGCAGCATCACTTGCTGGTCACATCAGGCATCTCTTGCCACACTTGCAAGACAGTCTTCAGTTCCCATATTGGCCTTATCTACTCTTTCAGAACACACAAAACTGCGTTTAAAGCAAGTCATTCTTGATCTCAAAGGACTCCCATGGGGGAAGATGCCACAATTTGTTGAATTACTCTGTTTAAATCCGAGCCATTCTAACAGAAGAGAAAATATGTCATAGAGTCATAGAGTGATACAGCGTGGAAACAGACCCTTCAGCCCAACATGCCCACAGCAGCCACATGTCCCAGTTACACGAGTCCCACCTACCCGTGTTTGGTCCTCCAATCCTGTCCTATCCACATACTTGTCTAACTGTTTCTTAAATGTTGGGATAGTCCCAGCCTCAACTACCTCCTCTGGCAGCTTGTTCCGTACATCCACCACCCTTTGTGTGAAAAAGCTACCCCTCAGATTCCTGCTAAATCTTTTCCACTTCACCTTAAACCTATGTCCTCTGGTCCTCGATTCCTCTACTCTGGGCAAGAGACTCTGTGCATCTAATGTATGGATTATTGTGGGGTACGGAATTGATGACAGGCACTCTTAAGAAAAAATGTTTAATTTGTGGGAACAATCAATTCTACAATTATTAGGGAGGGACCAACAAACTGTAAAGAATGGGGAGGAGTGTACAAGAAGTATTGATACTTAAAACAATCGCGTATTTTTAAGGTCCGACAGTTCCCAAAAGGCCTGTTGTGTGGGTCTCATGCAATGTCAGAGCATCCAGGGGTACCCCTTTTATATTGGGGGTCTCCATTAGCATCCATTGAGCAGCTGTGTGATGGCAAGGCCAAACAAATTACTGTAAGTATTAGTATACAGCCTGATGCCCAGTCTGTCATTATCCAACTGGCTTGTTTTCGTTCGGAGATGCAGTTTGGAAACTACTGAGTCCACACTGACCATCGATGACCTGTTCACATGGGTTTTATGTATCTCACTCTTACACACTGGGGGCAATTGTTTACAAAGGCCAATTTACCTTCCAAACCCACACGTCTTTGGGATGTGGGAGGAAACCAGGCCACCTGGAGAAAACCCACAGTCGCAGAGGGAACATGCAAACTCTACAGAGCCAGCATCTGAGGATGCAGGGAGACTAGATAGAAGTAAATACAATTATGAGAGGCATGGATAGAGTAGATGGGGTTCCCACCTATTTCCCAGGATGGAAATATCAAATATTAGAAGTCATAGCTTAAAGGCGATAGAGGCAAATTTTTAATGAGATGTACGTGGCAAGCTTTTTACACAGAGGGTGGTGAGTGCTTAGAATGCACTGCTGGGGGTGGTGGAGGCAGTGTATGGCATTAGTGGCATGTGGATAGGACATGGCATTTAAGAGACTTTTGGATATGCAGGGAATTGAGGGATAAGGTTTATGTACAGGCAGATAAGAGTTGGCCTTGGCATTATCTTCAGCACAGACATTGTAGGCTGATGGGTCTGTTCCTGAGCTATGCTATAACCACTCTGTTCGCAAAGACTGTATCACCAATTGGTCTGCCCTTCGTGGCCTGGGAATAGCTATCACACTTGCTTCAAAACATTTTTAACTGAACTGCCTAGAAGAAAGCAAATATGAATATAGTTTATTATGCAGATGCAGAACAGATGTGCTGAATTGTAAAGCAGAACATATCAGAACTAAGAGTTGAAAGTTGACAAGGAAGAACCACAAGAAACTTCAATCCGCTAAAGTACTGCATTTTAATTCACACCACTGATGTCTAAAAGGAAAATATGGAATATCTAAGTCATTGTTGTCTATGACTCTGACTAATGAGCTAAAAATAGGCTCATTACTGTACCCCGATGCCGGGGTGATGGAGAGGTTGAATACTGTGTGTAGGCATGCTGAATAAGTGAACTTCTCTACCCTGGAAGTACTCTAAGTGAACTACTCTACCCTAAGTGCCCAAAGTGAACTCCTCTTCCCTCTACCATGAACTTCTCTACCCTTGAACTACTCGTATGTCCAAGCAGTCAGTGAATATTCAAATTCAAATTCAAATTCAAATCAAATTCAAATTCACATTTATTGTCACTTGCACCAATTAAGCCACAGAATTTCAAGTTCAAGTTAAGTTCAATTAAGCTACAGAATTTAAAGTTCAAGTTAAGTTCAAGAGGGAACTGCAGATGCTGGAAAAACGAAGGTAGACAAAAGTGCTGGAGAAACTCAGCAGGTGCGGCAGCATCTATGGAGCATCTATGGAGCGAAGGAAATAAGCAACATTTCGGGCCGAAACCCTTCTTCAAACCGATGTAGTGATATTTGAGTTACCATGCAGCCAAACAATTACAAGAACACAACACAATTAAAAGAATGATAGAACTTAACATATACATCCATCACAGTGATGGAAGGCAATAAAGTTCAGCCAGTCTTCCTCCTTTTGTAACCACAATATTCAATTGTAACCACAAGGAGCTAGAATCTTGAATCAAATACAAAATGTTGGAGAGGGTCAGGCAGCATCTCTGGAGAACATGGATACGCAACTTTTGGGGTTGGGATCCTTCTTCAGACTCCAATCCTGAAACGTCACGTAGCTATGCCCTCCTGAGATGCTGTTTGACCCGCTGAGTTACTCCAGCACTTTGTGTTTTACTCAATATTCACTGTAATTGGCCTAGTGTTTAGGAGAGTTTTTTGTTGATTACTCAGGCTCAAACCTAGCTTTGAGGCTACAGTGCTGATGTAGTGTGTTTAATCATTACAATGTGTGGAGATTGCAAGGATATTGATAGTACGATAGATATCCTTTCCAAGCTTAATGACAGTGGGAGACTCGGGATGTGAGATTGATAAACTTAAGAAGAGATTTTAATCTTCTTCTGGAGATGGTTGTTACTTGCTATCTTTCTTTAACTACACATCTTCAGTATGTGGGAGACGGGTATAGTGGCAGTAGGATGGTGCATGGCAGGGATATTTGAAAAGCAAAATTGTAACCAGTTAAGTTTGGTCAAGGTTGGTGCTTGATAGAGCTACCGAATGGATTGTGAAATGCGATGCTATAATGTCCCTTCTTGAGGGAACCGTACAGCAGAGCATGGGGATGTAGAGGCAGAGAGCAGGAGGAATCACGGGGGGGGGGGGGGGTGGAGTCGCGAGAGAGAGTGTTGCAGAACTCTCGTCGGAGAGAGGAGGAGAACTTCAAAGTATGCATTCCTTGAGGACGTAGCGTCAGAGAACAGGAGGAATCACGGAGAATAGAGTTAGCGAGCAGGAATAGCATTGCATCCAGTAGAAAAGCCACTGCAACTTAACGTAATTTTGACTGCTGACTGTTTCTGTGGGTACCAGATGACCAGACAACACCTGTCACAGTGTGAATCTCCACATCTAATGATGCATTTTCATGCCCAAATCGCAAAATCCAGTGCAGTAAATTTTCCACCCAGCATTGTTTGTACTGAATATTAAGTGCTCATTCGACCTATTATCCAGGACTAACCCTGCTGTTCTATTCTGCACATGTATGATTAAGAACAACAGCTAGTGTTAAGCCCCACACTTTACCAGGTTGTTGGGTTGAAAGGAGACACAAAGAACTGCAGATCCTGGATTACAAAAAAGACACACAGAGCTGGAATAATTCAGTGGGTCAGGCAGCATCTCTGGAGAACATGAATTGTTGATGTTTTAGGTCAGCACACATCTTTGGACTGATAAAGGGTCCAAATTCAAAATGCCACCTATCCATGTCCTCCAGAAATGCTGCCTGATCCACTGAGTTACTCCAGCACTTTAAATCTTTTCTTGTTGGGTTACAAACTCCCTGATGCTTCCGGCATAGTTAAAGTCTTGTTCAATTCTGATAATGATTCATTCAGAGATCAAAATGATTTTGCACATCCTTAATGTGGTCCTAATGAACATACTTGTTAATTCAGTGGAGTTTTATTTCCATTCACCGTGCCCAGCAAATGCAACAAGTTATGGCTGGCAGAAAATAGGGTGGAAATCACATTTTTGTGTGCCTGGTGTAATCCTTCATCCTATAATTTATCAATACCCACGAACGCTTCCTTTCAATGTTCCAGCAGTTGGTATTAAGGTAAAAATCAGCTCGTAGTACATTGTCTGCTTGCTGCTTTGGAGAAACACTTGTGAGGTATCAACGTTCTATGGGTGATAGCCTAGCCTAACTATATCTTGTCCCATGAAATTGGACCCAATTGCCCATTTTTTTAATGCTTGATATGTGCATAATAGCCATTGTCATCAGATAGCCTTCGTGATAATGTTTTGATCAGTTAGAAACAATCGGTTATTGGCTTAGGTATTGTGTCACTATCCACACTTGCACCATCCACATTTTCCCAGCGACAGATGCATTGTTGATTATGTCATGAATATGGAGACACAAGGAACTGCTGGTTTACAAAAAACACACAAGTGCTGGAGTAATTCAGTGGGTAAGGCAGCATCTTTGGAAAACATGGATAGGTGAGATTTCTGCAGTTGGAAAGGATCCCAGAGATGCTACCTGATACACTGAATTATCCCAGCACTTGATGTCACCATCGGAGGAATTTACAGGAGTTACTGCCTTAAAAAGGCAACCAGCATCATCAGAGACCCACATCACCCTGGCCACACTCATTTTATTCCTGCCTTCAGGAAAAATATATAG
This sequence comes from Raja brachyura, assembly GCA_963514005.1. Next base: position 141,734,468 of record OY740781.1, read on the forward strand.
GAGACTGAAAACTGTAATGTCCAGGTTGAGGAACAGCTTCTTCTCTAGAACCATCAGACTATTAAAAACAACAACCTCTGAAGAAGGGTCTCGACCCAAAACATCACCCATTCCTCTCCATAGATGCTGCTGCCTGTCCCACTGAGTTGCTCCAGCATTTTGTGTTTATCTTCGCTGTAAACCAGCATCTGCAGTTTCTTCCTACCCAACCTTCAAATAATCTCTGAACTACATAGACTCGGGATCATTAGTTTTGTCTTTTTGCACTATTATTGTTTGTTTGTTTGTTTGTTTATTTATATATAAAAATATATATTTATATATTCAACTGTTTTAATGTAACATATTATTTACAGAATACTATGTTTACCTATTCTAATGTGCTGCTGCAAGTAAGAATTTCAATGTTATGCTTGGGATATATGAAAATAACACACTCTTGATTGATACTCGATTCTGCCCAGGCTAGCCGGTTATGGGGGCAGGAAACTGCAACCCAAGATCTTCATTGAATAGCCACGGTGCAGAAGCTGCTACTTTGACACCTTGTTTGCAATTTAAAAGGATGTTCTAATGACATCAGGAAACCTGACTAAGGCCCTTTGGAAATGGCCAAAGCATTCTTCAGAATTGTCGGAGTGCTGTAACTGAGAGGCAGTGTTTTCTCAAGAATGGAGTTGTTGGAATATCAATGTCATGGGCAGCTCTTTCCAGTCCAGAGATTTCTCCATGGTGGCAAATAGTGATCACCATTGAAGTTGTTAGTCATTGTGCTGGGCAGGGTGCAGCCCTGAGTTCCCCCCCCCCCCCCCCCCTCCCGTCCCAGACGACCCAACAAAAATCCTCACAGAATCCAACAAAAAGCTGGGGTAACTCAGCGGGCCAGACAGTATCTCTGGAGAAAAGGAATAGGTGATGTTTCGGGTTGAGACCCTTCTTTAGACCCTTCTTCTCGACCCGAAATGTCACCTATTCCTTTTTTCCAGAGATGCTGTCTGACCCGTTGAGTTACTCCAGCTTTTTATGTCTATCTTCAGTTGGAACCAGCATCTGCAGTTCTTTCCTACACCAATCCTCACAGGTTGCCTGTTCACAGTGGACGGTTAATTGCTGTGGAAGCTACCACAGAGGGTAGGGATTCCTGGCAGGCTCCAAGTACAGCAGAACCCTAAACCGGAGTGGTCAGTGGTTCTTGCTAGGCTCCCAACACTCAGGTTCCCAGACAGAAACTTGCAGTGCTTGGGGAGTGCAAGACTTCATGACAAGTTAGATGGGTTTTTTTAGGTATAGAAAAGTACAAACATGAGAGTGTTCAGATTGGAGGATAATGACTCGTGTGACAAATCAGCACTCCGAAGTATCACACTACGCACGGTGCCAGTATATAATGTTGTTGCAAAGACAGAAGCATCTTTTCCACCTGATAATACCATTTGGAAAGTTCCTTGCTGGTATCAACCTCATCTAATTATCTCCCTCGTGCATTGTATCAGCAGTCTTCTCTATATTTCTAACATTCCTGTAAATATAGATATTCAGTTACATTAACATTATCTCAAATTGAGCAAAGAATCCTGACCAGACATTGTGACAAAGATATTCTGTGTACAACCTATTTCATTTTCCTATATTTGAAGCATGTGCTAACCTGATGAGTGAATGAAATGCTCTGGCCTCTAATCTTGTAGTTAATCTATTTGCTCCCAAGTGCCAAAAGAATGAGAAGTGGCAGGCAGTTTCATGTCTGTTAGGGGCTTATTGGATTGATTTGACCCACAACCCTAGCGAGATTAACCTCTTTGTCTCTACTATCCCATGCCCTTTGGCTAATTGCTACTTCATAGCAAGTGGGGCATATAGTTTCTAACTGGATGAATGCTATGTGATCCTAATTAAAATATTCCCCTTATTTTTCACCTTGAGAAAACAGAGTTTTTTTTTTACCTCAAATCATTTCTCTCCAGGTATCTGAAACAAGCAAAACTTATTTTAAATACTAGCAGCAACCTTCCAGAGCATCGGCTGTAAGCCAATGCCCACCGAGTGGTGACATGGAACTCCTATTGCCATGTGTAACCCAGACTGCAAGCTTATTGGGATGACATGATGAAAGAAAGAACTTGCATTTTGAAAGTTCCTTTCAAATACCTATGATGATCCAAAGCATATTATCGAAAATTAATTATGTTTGTACAACAGCATTGTTGCAAATGGAGAAGCTAATTAGCACACACCAATTTCACATTGATTGCACTAAGATGAATAATGGGTAAATTGTGGAAAATTAAATAATTGCCTTGTCCTTCTTAGACCTGTACCATAGGATCTTTCATGTCCATCCAAGAGGGCCTGGCCTAACATCTCATCCAAAAGGCAGAAATGCTGTGAGCTGTGTTCTTTAATAACGAACTGCATTGTAAAATGCTCTAGTCTTTATGTTTAACCTTATCATTTCACTATGTCTAACTTCAGGAAATACCTCAAGTAAACTCAAAGTTAGGTCAACATGTTTCAAACGCCTTGCTTTCCTCTCCTAGAGATTTGCTGCGATCAGAGAGGCTACACTGTCATTCAAGGCCACACTGTGCAGAAATAAGTCCTTTGATCCACCATATCCCACTCAGTCAGTGTGTTACAGATTCCATCCATTCTAAGTATAAAAAACATTCTTCCTCAAAGCCCCTCTAAACTGTCTCACTGATGCTAATCTATATCCTCTAGGTGTTGATGCTTCTGTTGATGGGGATATGTTTCTTACCATTTATATTATTTTGTGTACCTCAGAATTCTGTATACCTCATTTGTGTCTCCCTCAGCCCTCACTTATAAAAGGAAAATAAACACAGCTTATCCAGTCTCTCCTGATAAATAAAATTCTTCATCCCACGCTTCATCCATTGCTCATAAAATTTTGAACAAAGTGTTGAAGGAACTCAATGGGTCAGCCAGCATCTCTGGATTCTGAAAGAGAGTCTCCACCAACATGTCACATATCCATGTTCTTCAGTGATGCTGCCTGTTCCAGCACTTTAAACCTTTTGCTCAAGATCCAGTTGAATCTCCTGTGCATCCCCTCCAGTTCAATCATGTCCTTTGTATAGATGTAGCCTACAATGTTTTAAATAGCTGTACTATACATTTCCATGCAGTTTTGGGCCCTATATCTGAGGAAGGATGTGCTGGTGTTGGAGAGGGTCCAGAGGAGGTTTACGAGAATGATCCTGTGGATGATTGGGTTAACATATAATGAGTGTTTGACCCATTGGGCCTATACTCACTGGAGTTTATAAGGATGAGCGGATCCCATTGAAACTTACCGAATAGTTAAAGGACTGGATAAAGTGGATGTGGAGGATGTTTCCACCAGTGGAAGAGTCTAGAACCAGAGGGCTTAGCTTCAGAATAAAAGGCAGTACTTTTAGAAAGGAGATGAGGATGAGTTTCTTTAGTCAGAGGATGGTGAATCTGTGGAATTCATTGACACAGCCGGCTGATAAAAGCCAAGTCATTTGGGTATTTTTAATGCGGAGCTTGTCAGATACTTGATTAGTACTAGGTGTCAAGGATTATGGAGAGAAGGCAGAAGAATGGGGTTTAGAGAGAGTGATAGATCCACCATGATTGAATGTCAAAATATCCTCGACCGGCCGAATGGCATACTTCTGCTCCTCGGGCTTATGAACTTTCTATGCCCTAGCTAATTAAAGCAAATATCTGGTCTGCCTTCTTAAGCACCTTAGTTATCAAGATTAAACTTAATCTGTCACCTCTCTGCCCATGTTACCAACTCATCAATCCTATAGGCTAAAGTGCCTGTCCTACAGGCTTGCAACTCTATGCGATGAACGCGATCAAACTAGAAGCGGGGGTCGCGCGGAGGTCGGGTGATCCCCTGTACAGGGCTATTCCCACCAGCATGGCCTGCATGCGGCAAGCGCGACCAAACCAGCAGCAGGGGCCGCGCAGAGGTCGGGTGAGTGGGGCAATGCGGCGCAAAGTGAGGCGAACTTGGAGCAAAGTCTAAGGTAAGTTCACCAGGACAGAGAGGGATACACAGAGAGGGGCACAGAGGCACACACACACACAGGGCTATGGAGCTACACACATAGAGGGTCACGGAGGCACCTACAGATAGGTTCACGGAGGCACGATGTCGGGGCGGTGTGTAATGCGTCGAGGCGACTGCGAGCCGAAAAGCCGTTGCCGCGTGGAATTTTTTAACATAGTCAATTTTTCGGAGCCCCGCGCGATGTCGGGACGAACTCCGCACAATTCCGCACGGGTCCGGCGATCGAAGTGGAATGGGCCCCGCGACGCCGGACGGCTCAAGCTATCACGTTAGGTCGCGCTAATCGCATAGAGTTGCATGCTTGTAGGACAGGCCCTTAAGGCTCCTCCCTCACTATCAACAATATCACCACTTCTGTTGTAGACAAAAATGCTGGAGAAACTCAGTGGGCGAGGTAGCATCTAAGGAGCGAAGGAATAGGTGACGTTTTGGGTCGAGACCCTTCTTCAGTGATGTGGCGGTGGGGGGGGGGGGGAAGAAGAAATGAAGAGGCGGAGACAATGAGCTGTGTTAGAGCTGGGAAGGAGGGAGAAAGCAAGGATTACCTGAAATTGGAGAAGTCAATGTTCATACCGCTAGGGTGTAAACTACCCAAGCGAAATATGAGGTGCTCCTCTAATTTGTGGTGGGTCTCACTCTGGCCATGGAGGAGGCCCAGCACAGAAAGATCGGATATGGAATGGGAGGGGGAGTTGAAGTGCTGAGCCACCGGGAGATCGGGTTGGTTAATGCGAACTGTGCGGAGGTGTTGGGCGAAGCGATCGCCAAGCCTGCGCTTGGTCTCACTGATGTAGATCAGTTGACACCTAGAGCAGCGGATGCAATGGATGAGGTTGGAGGAGATGCAGGTGAACCTCTGCCTCACCTGGAAAGACTGCTTGGATCCTTGGATGGAGTTTCTCCAGCATTTTTGTCTACCTTTGATTTTTCCAGCATCTGCAGTTCTTTCTTAACCACTTCAGTTGTGATCTGCTGTTTAAAATGAGGAGTAATGTTGTAATGTTAACAAAGGATAGTTTTAGTTTTAGACATTCAGCATGGAAACAGGCCTTCCGGCCCACCGTGTCGACACCAACCACTAATCACCCATTCACAATAGTTCTATATGATCCCACTTTCTCATCAGTACCTACACACTAGGGGCAATTTTACAGATGCCAATAAACCTGCAAACCCACATGTCTTTGGGAAGTGGGAGGAAACTGGAGCACCCGGACGAAACACACACGGTCACTGGGAGAACAAGCAAATTCCGCCTAGACAGCACCAGATGTTAGAATCGAACCCAAGTCTCTAGTGAGGCTGTGAGGCAGTATCTCTACCAGCTGCACCATTGTGCTGTACTCTTAAGCTTCCTCCTTTATTTTGTCATATGTGATTTTTTTCAATGGAGAAAATCCATATATAAAACAAATACTCACCTCAGTGATACTTGGTCTGATTTAAATGTGGTAAATACTATGTGCTATTCTTCAATCGAAAATTTATAGGATGCAAACCAACAATAAAAAATAAATTAATTGTTTTTGTAAGGATTGAATAACCTTGCACATAATTTCTCTGACCACCAAAAAAAAGAAAAATGTTTATGGATTTAGCTTGTGACAAATTCTTTAATTTATTCCAGCCATGTCATATAAATGCATTTCTGTACCTCTGAAACAGAAGGCACAGAAACTTGGACTTTTATGGTTAAAATGATATATAACAATGCGCCCCATTTGCAAACGCAGTACCCTGATTATAATTTATGGGTAATAATGTCATTATGTTATACTTATCAGTGGTGCACAAAAGGATGAAATAGTCTCAATAAAAAGAGAGCTGTGTGTGAAAATATGCATTGACTTGAAATTAAAATGTTGGAAATACTCAGCAGGTCAGGACATATCTGTGGAAGTGGACACAGAGATAAGATATCATATGAATGGTTATTCATCTTAACTCGTGTGTGTGTGTGTGTGTGTGTGTGTGTGTGTGTGTGTGTGTGTGTGTGTGTGTGTGTGTGTGTGTGTGTGTGTGTGTGTGTGTGTGTGTGTGTGTGTGTGTGTGTGTGTGTGCATACACGTGTACGTGTGTAGATTGATGGGATGGGTTTTGAACAAGTGTGAGTATATCCTCTACTGTAAAGCAAACATTTGATGGGCTTTGATTTTTGGAACCAACCTTTCAATCAGCATTTCCCAGAATAAATTACACATTCCTTATTGTTATTTAAAGTTCTATACTGTGTTTTGTTTGCCCTTGGTAATATGTTAATCTATCAGAAATAGCTTAAAAAATCCTGACTTGAAAAACAAAATCCTGAATGGACATAGGCCAAACACTGAATATATCCATCAACTGGTGAAAGATTTTAATTTGTATTTATTGAATAAGGACGTCAGAGTAGTTTCTAATAGCTATGATCTGCTCTTTTATTTAAATGTCCAAGCTGTTAGTATGATCTAATTATTATTCAAACCACTCGCAACATTTTAAGTGTTTCATTTTATCTTGTCTAAAAAATGAACAGCAAGTTTTCAAAAGCCTATATTTTTCATTTGCCTTTAAATTTAGCTGCAATTAATCTGCCCAATTTGATTAAAAACTGCACAAATTAAACAATAAAGGCCTGTCTAATGATGAATTAATTATGAAAAGTAGAAGGAGAGCTTGGCTGAATAAATGCAATAAGTTACAGCCCGAGGCATGATGTGTCAGGATCCAAGGGAGACAAAGGGCTTCTTCCTCCATGTGTGCCTATGCTGATAGGACTCATCACAGATCAGTAGATCCAGAAGCCATAACAGTCCAGTAATTGAAACTGCCAAAATCAATAGCAGTGACAGCCTTAATTAAATTAAATATGTCTCTGATGAGCTCAAACAGCATGGCAGTGGACCACTTGACCCTTTCCCCAAGCAATTCTTGAGAGAATGCAGCATGCTGCTTGATGAATATTGCCCCTGAGGATATTCTGCACAATAACTGCTGGGGAGACCTCTCCAAGAGTTATGGCTTGCTTTTTGGAATGTAATTGTATTTTGGATTCAAGCAGTACTTTCATCCCTCTCCCTTCCCCCACAGTTGCATTTATATTCCACTGGGCAAAATTACCAGCTCGTGCTAAGGTTTCTTTTGATGAAAAGGACAGTTCCTCGGATTTTCATTCATGATATTTGTAGCTTTGTCTCCTCTTCTGGCTTCAACATTTAGCAAGTTAAGGAACGCAGAACAATAAGCAACAGTCTCGTACTGCTGCAGCCTGGGGTTTGCATGTCTTTGGAGTGTGAATGTGTATGGATGTTGAAAATGTCACTGCAGCTTTATTAACCTTGAATGCAGCTCGGACTTTTGTCCAGTACTGTGAATTAATTTTTGTACCCACTATTTATAATTTAACCTTTTGTTTAATTTTTCTCTCTTTTATCAGCCAGTCGTCATTTTATAGAACCACCTTCACCTTGACTACTTTTGATGGTGACCTGTTGGATAACATGGAATAAACAATGCGTCTCGCAGTGCCTTGAAATGTTACCCGTCAGCCGTTACATTCTCTCCCTTTTAGAATAAACCTTTTAGAGATTAGAGATACTGATTATTGAACTGGATTCCAATTGAATGCTGGAGCTGTTGTTCTGACAACAATGAGGGAGATCAGCAAAGCAGTCACTGGCAAACACATTGATGTTTTTTATTGGTGCCAAGAGCGATGGAGATCCCTGCCTGGTTACCCGGAAAATGGCATCAATCTCCGCAGATAGCACAGGGACTGAAGTGGCAGTGAGTTTATATTGTGTTGGAGTGGACCCATTACAACATTATAGATTATTCTGAAACTCAAAGGGATCAAGGAACAATGTAGTGTTTATGTTCTGTGCAAAAAGTTATTATTGCTTGTTTTCATTGCATTTGGATCAATTTGTGCGGTGTGTTCAAGCTAATTCATCTTGCCATGTAATGGGGGCCTGCTGCATCTGCCAGTGTGCTGATGTCCAGAAGAGCAACTAATCTGTTGGCTTGCTTGTTAAACCATAAAGAAGCAACAGTTGCCAGCTCACTTGTTTACGAAAGAACTGCAGATGCTGGAAAAATCGAAAGTAGCCAGCTCACTTGTGTTCTGTTTCCCATTACCATTTGTATTAGGCTCATCACATATATACTCAGGGATGCTAATACTTTATTGCCATTCTACCCTGTTAGCCCAGCAATTCTTCCTATGCCTCACACCATTTCTGAATTGCAGTGATCACTTTGAGATCTCCTCACAGGCTCCTGACACTGTTGCAGCATAAAAAGCTTACAGGAGTTGCATGAGATCATTGTCAGGATGACAACTGTCCATTTATCCTTCTTTCCCTCAACACCAAGTGGCAAACGTTGTGTTCACCAGTTGGTACTTACAGGCAGAGAAAGTGATTTATTAAATGCGCAGTTTCAAAAAGAAATTCCTGGCAATTTGTTAATTATATTTTAACTTTATATACCATTGAGAGTGTGATTAAAGTGAATCATCACATTCTATTTACTTACTACGTAAAGAAAATAATACATCATTATACGTTTAACTTTAAACTCGGTTTTATGTGGAACAGATTAGGAACTTTTTTTTGCTCCAGCTTTCATTATCAGTAATGCATTATCTCTAATTGTATTCATCCAAATTTTCTATTTATATATCACCATCAATGCCAGAAAGTTCTTCAAGCCATTTCATATAAAACAGCAAAACTGACAATGAGCCAAAGAAATAGATACTAGAAGTTGGGTGTCCAAACCCTGATTTTAAGAAAGGTTCTGGAGGGATAGTGAGGAATAGTAAGATTGAACGAGAACTTACCAGTTCGAAGGTTGATCTTTATTTCATGAGGAGTCGAAGTGAGGGATTTCGTGAAGAGCCCGCCGGCGCGCATGCTCGACATACTTCAAAGTAGCGGCGTGGAATCACAGAACCAACAATAGAAATGACTTCGCATAGTATGATTGAATTGACTAAGATTACCAGATGAAGGTGATTGAGGGTTGGGCGAGGAGGGCACGAAATCCCTCACTTCGACTCCTCATGAAATAAAGATCAACCTTCGAACTGGTAAGTTCTCGTTCAATCTTACTATTTCATTTCGGAGTCACGTGAGTGACTTCGTGAAGACTTCAAAGCTTCTGTGATTACACGCCCTGGACCACGTCCATGCTGACACACCACTACCAGGGATGGATGGGAGGAACAAACTGGCTCAATAGCTCATACTGCAAAACAAAAGCATATTTATTAATAACAAATCAAAAACCCCCCATGCGGGGACATCTCCACGTTCTTGACCTGCATTCAGCACAGCTTCTGCGAACTGTAGAGGAGCAGCAACAGGCTTGTTATAAAAACGCTGGAACACAGCTTCATTCGCCCATCCTGCTGTGGCGAGAATTTGGTCCATGGGCACCTCCATGACCCTCGCCGCTGACGTCGATGCAGCCCTGGTGGAATGAGACTTGAACACATTAGTGTCGATACCTGACTTACCCAAGACGACTCGAAGCCACCTGGATATCGTCTGGACTGTCACTCGATGATGAGGTCTCTTATGAGTGACAAGCAGGTATCTCTCCATTCCTCTGATGCGTGCCGTCACCTTGACATAGTGGCGGATATGTGAGGCTAAACATAGCCTAGCATCTGCGGGGTATGCCGGGAACTTCAGCTGCAGCCCTGTGCACCCAGGTCTATGCTGCTTTAGTAGCTCGTCAACGAAAAAGACTACTTCTGTAGGGGTAGATGTCATTCTGTCGACACGCAGTTTGTGTAGTGTCTGTACCCTCTGAGCTGAAGTCAGCGCTAGTAACATCACCAGCTTCATGGTGAGTTGGTCCAGTTGGAGCCCTTCCATGGGAGACCACGTCCTGAGCAGGGTTAATACGTCCCTGACATCCCAGGTGATATTATAGCGTGGTGTAGGCGGATTCATATTGAATATATCCCGCATGAGTCTGGACACTAGCCTGTTGGATCCTACCCCAATCTTGAGGTAGAATGATAGCGCACTTCTGGCGCTGTTGATGGCACTGTAACTTAAGTGTTCATCATGGTGCAACCCCGCAAGGAATTCCAGGACGTCGGTTATTGTCACGTCATCGTACGTGATGCGAGAGCGGCTGCAGTAGGCTTCCCACTTCTTAATATGCGAGCGGTATCTTCGCCTTGTGGACTCTCGACACGACGCCCCGATGGTATCCATGGTCCGAGCCGAGAGGCCGTATTGGACTAACGGCCTGTTCAGAACCTGCAAGCCAACAAATTTAAATAGCCATGGCAGGGATGTGGCTCCCCTGACACAGGGTGAGTAACCAATTGTGGGCAACCCTTCAAAAGGACCCAAGGTTCGTTGAGCATGTCAAAGACCACCGGATACCAAGGCTGTGTGGGCCAGTCGGGTATAATAAGGATGCCCTTGGCAGCATCTGCCTGAATCTTTCGCAATACCCGACTGATGAGGCAAAACGGAGGGAAGGCATAGAAAACCCAATTCCCCCAGTCCAGCGAGAATGCATCTAGCGCTATTGCCCCAGGATCTGGTTCCCATGAAACGTAGGCTGGTACCTGATGGTTCAACCGTGACGCAAAAAGGTCAATGTCCGGTTTACCAAATTTGGCTGTGACTTTAGCAAAAATCTCAGGATGCAACATCCATTCAATGTTGTCATTAAATTTGCGTGACCTGGTGTCCGCCACAGTATTAAGCTCACCTGGCAAATAGGTAGCTGAAATCCAAATGTCTCTTTGAATACACCAGAGCCAAATTGAGTTAGCCAATTTGTCACACGAAACTGACCTGGTACCACCCATATGGTTTAAATATGCCACAGCTGTGGTGTTGTCTATTTGGAGACGGACGTGTGCTCCAACAAGCTTGGAACAATATGCACGAAGTCCGTGGAATGCTGCCAGCAACTCCAAATAGTTAATCCCTTGAGTCAACAACATCGATGCCTCAAGGGTGTCCCATCTACCCCCACAACTAGAGCAATTATCAGTAGCTCCCCAGCCATTGGAGCTTGCATCAGTCTGTAAATATACCACCGGATTAGCCTCCCTGACAGGCTTAAATGAGTTGCTAATGTGACACACCCACCATTGCAACTCAGTTATCGCTTCGGACGGCAGCTGCATAGATCGATCGTAATGACCAGCGTTCCATTTTAACGCAGTAATTTTAGCTCTTTGCAAATTCTGATAATGCAAAGGTCCATATCGTGCTGCCGGAAACAAAGCCACTAACTTGCCAATTACTGTGGCTGTATGCCGAATCGATGGTATATTGGTGCCAATTAAATCTCTGCACACCTTAGTGACTTCCTCAATTTTGTTAATTGGTATAGTTATCCTCATGCTCATTGAGTTCACCGTGAACCCTAGGTAATTAATTACCTGGGCAGGGCAGAACTTTGATTTCTCTGGATGGACAATGAATCCTAATTGTTGAAATATATTGACAGCAGCTGCAACACCCTGTTCAGCCAATTGCAGGGTGTGGCCCACAATAAAGACATCATCTAAATAGGCCATAACTATATGATGTCGTTGTCTCAAATAAGCCATGATTGGCTTCACCAATTTAGTGAACAATCTAGGGGCTGTAGTAAGCCCATTAGGCAAAGCCTTATACTGCCAAAGTTGCCCCATCCAGATAAATTTCAAAAACCTTCTATCATCTTTCTGGATGGATACTGAATAATATGCATCCCTCAAATCAATGCATGCCATAAAGCAGCCATGAGAAATCAATGATTTGGCTGTTTCAAACGTATCCATTTTAAAATGAGTATATGTTACAAACGTATTCAAACGGGTTAGATCAATAATGACACGACAGCCTCCATCCTTCTTAGGTCTAGTAAATATGTTCGAAACAAATTCAATTGGCTCATGCACTGTTTTCTCAATCACACCCTTCTGTTCCAAACTTAAAATTTCCTTGTAACCTGCTGCCTGTTCTGCAGCAGACAATTTGAACGTACGACCAGGCATGTGCTGGGATGGAGGAATGTCGCCATTAATAAACTCAATTTTATGCCCCTGAATATTCCGCAACACATACTCATCACCAGTAAAATTACCCCATGCATCCAAAAACAACCGTAAACGACCACCAACATGGGAAGTTAAACAGAGAGAAAAGAGAGAACCAGACCCCCTCACCTCCATGGTTACCGGCGGTCCTTGACACGTGTGGGTGGCCGTGGAGGTGCTGGGTTGGCTTGAGGGCGTGGCGTCTTCGATTTCCAAAAAGGTCTCTGCCGACCCTGTCCTAAAAAAGACCCTTGGTGCTGGTTCTGGTGTTGTTGTCGTTGTGGAGCTAGAGGGTGAGTCCTCGTCGAGGCACTGGCCGACCCTCGTGAGCGAATGTATGGAGCTTTTGAGCCGGACGGTGTGGGGGCACTCTTAGAGCGCATGATCCCCACCGTTTTGGCTTGTTCGTCAAGCTCTTTGACTCTCTTCGAGAGGTCCTCACCAAAGAGCTGACGGGGCGGCGGCGGCGGCGGTGGTTTGCACAATCCTGCAAACTTCGGGTTGAGTGCTGGGCGGATGCTGTTTTTGCGAAACCCGTTGATTTCGTGCTGGGTCGCGCACAATAAGGCCAGAGCATCTTCCTGGTCCAAATTCAGCTCGTCCTCGTCCACCGACCGCGCAAAGGCGGTAATACCGGCCGTGAGGAGTTTCAGGATCCACTGCAATTGTAGCTCTTGTTGACGGATAGCCGCACTGATGTTGCCCCATATTGGCGTATTGACCACAGGCACGTTGAGGGAGTTGCAGTTTGATGGAGCCTTGTGACGGCTCATAGCCTGGATGAGGACTTCTTCCTGCAGCACCTGATTATTAAGAAAGTCCACTGTGGCTGCCAGCTTTGAATTGAGAGGAAGACCAGCCGTATGTGGGGCCGCGAATTTGGTCGCCACATCCAAAAGTTCCTCCGCTGGCACCTCCACCGGAGGTGGTACGGGATCCACCAGAACCTCCTCCTCGTGCTGCTCCAGGCTGATAGTAGATGTTGGTGAAGACGCCCTGTGCCTGTTGCTGCCCTGCTGTTGTTGACGTTGAAGCAGGAGCTCCAGCAGCCGCTCCATACGGTCAATACGCCCTTCACCCTGAACACTCAGGTGGTCGGAGTCCTCCGGCTCTGAAAAGAAAACCAGGCTCCTGTCATCGGCCCGCACCTCGTCGAGGCCCTGCCGGTGCCGGTAGTTGTCGCTAACAGCCGCCGAGGCGAAACTGCGCGATTCCTGCGCGGGCGTGTTCAATCGCCTCCGTTTAGCGAGAGCTGAAGCCGCTGCCACTAAGGGCACATGCGGCGAGGTGTCGGCACCAGCCGAAGCATGGCTGCCTGGGGCCCGCGCAGTCTTGCCGGCTGCCCACATCGTGGACGTTGCCGACGCATGGTGCCGCCCACCCATCCATGGGGGGCTCGGCGACCGCGACGAGACCCGACTCAACCGACCCGTCCCGGCGTCGAGAGTCGGGGTGTGCCGGCTGGACCTCACAGCCGCCCCGGGTCTCGCCCTGGAACCTGACCGCTCCTCCGCGACAGGCAATGCCTTAGCCCTAACAGGGTTAGGCTTCTGGGCTCCTCCCCTCCCCCTTCTCGGAGGGCTGAGTGGAACAGGCCGTGCAACGGCACGCGCCCTGCTCGAGGTCGCCAGCGAGCCCGCTGACAACCTGACTGCCATGGCAGGGTCCCCCTGCTCTGGCGGCACACCACACTCCTCCTCGTCGAACTCCTCCGAGCTGTGGTGTGCTGGCGGATCTGGACCTGTGAACACAGGGCTTACCCACATCTCCGCCTGAGTCCCGGCCTGCGCTGCAGGTACTGCCGATGGTAAAGGCCCCGGAACTGTTGACCGGCGAACTCGTCCTGACGTCCTCCGGCCCTTCGAACTCCCATCCATGTCCTTGCTGCAAGACATAATCAGACAACAAGGACCACCAACTAAAGGTGGAATACTCACCTCCGTGGCCCCTTATGAAGGGCTGGCGAGGAGCGCGCTCCACCGCCAGCCGTCGCAGCAACGCGTTACGACGATATGTCGAGCATGCGCGCCGGCGGGCTCTTCACGAAGTCACTCACGTGACTCCGAAATGAAATTGGGGAGGAAATGCTGAGTGCAGAAGCCAGACATTTAATGGTAAACTTACTGAAGTTGGGGTGAAGGATATATTGAATACTAGACCAAGTGGGACCCATTGGGTCCCTGTCACCACAGGAGGCCTGGTCTCCCTGCGCAATATTCCACCACTGAGCCATAGTCCCTAACTGCGCATGCTCAGCTGATGGCAGATGTTTAGAATCAGAATCAGAAACAGAATTTATTCGGCAAGTATGTTTTGCAACATACGAGGAATTTCATTGGTCAGGTCAGTCATACAATAAAAAGCAACAGATCACTCAAAAACACATTTTAACATGAACATCCACCACAGTGACTCCTACACATTCCTCACTGTGATGGAAGGCGAAATAAAGTTCAAGTCTCTTCCTTTTGTTCTTTCTCGTTCGGCGGCCTCGATCCCCCTGTTGACGGGACGGTCTTAACTCCCTTAGCCAGCGGTGTTCGGGCCCTCCGTGTCAAGGCGTTCAAGCCCCCGCATCGGGGTGATGTCAGCTCCCCCGCACCGGGTGATCGAACCTCACATCGGGGCTGGACAAACCTTCTGCAGCGTTGGAGCTCCTGACTCGGCCTCTCCTGTGCCTGCGAGCCCTTGATGGTAAGTCCGCAGGCCATGGTGGGAGCGATCCCAGGCAAAGGATCCGCTCTGATGTTATGTCCATGCCCCACGGTGGGGGTCACGACAGTCCGAGGCGGCTCCCAGCTCCAGCAATGGTAAGCCGCAGAGCCCGGAGAATGTGATCCGAAAATTGATCACATCTCCGGGAAGGTAAGAACTTGAAAAAAAGTTCCCCTCCCCCCACATAAAACAAACCAAAGAACATAAAAACAAACTTTTAACAGATGCTAAAAATAACAAAAAGGTGAAAAAACGAACAGACTACCGGCAGGGCTCGATATCTCCCCGGTGCCCCTGGTGGTAAGTTAAGCTAAAGTTAATAACTTTGCGTTTAATTGTTCCATTACCTCTCCATCCTTAGGCCTCGCCATCCCTATTCCTACCCCTATCCATCCCCCATTCCGCAGAACTCCCCCCCCCCCACCTCTCCGCTCCGTACACCCTTCCTCTCCCTTTATCCCCCTGCTCCCCCAGTCCTGATCTCCCTCCTATCCCACCCCCCTACTCTACCTCATCACCTCCCCCACTGCCCTCCTCTCCCTCTATCCCCCATTCCCTTCCTCCCCCACTCCCCCTCTCCTTTACCTCCCTACCCCCTCCTCATTTCCCCAGGATCTAGCTGTAAAGCACTGCCGGCCCAGTTTTCTCCACCACGTCAGTGATGAAGTTGTACTTGAGGTGTGGGCTGTCGGGGGGGACGGGATGAGCGGCGCGGAGCCAGGGGATAGGGAAGGAGGACAGGATCACACTTACAGACAAATCACTGACACACAGACATACAAACAAATAAGATGAGCATTTTAGTAATATATAGATTATGAAAGAAAACTGGCAGGGAACATAAAAACTGACTGCAAAAGTTTTTATAGATATGTGAAGAGAAAGAGATTAGTTAAAACAAATGTAGGTCCCTTGCAGTCAGAAACAGGTGAGTTGATCATGGGGAACAAGGATATGGCGGACCAATTGAATAACTACTTTGGTTCCGTCTTCACTAAGGAAGACATAAATAATCTGCCGGAAATAGCAGGGGACCGCAGGTCAAAGGAGTACTTGAGTGAAATCCAGGTTAGTCGGGAAGTGGTGTTGGGTAAATTGAATGGATTAAAGGCCGATAAATCCCCAGGGCCAGATAGGCTGCATCCCAGAGTGCTTAAGGAAGTAGCTCCGGAAATAGTGGATGCATTAGTGATAATCTTTCAAAACTCTTTAGATTCTGGAGTAGTTCCTGAGGATTGGCGGGTAGCAAACGTAACCCCTCTTTTTAAGAAGGGGGGGAGAGAGAAAACGGGGAATTACAGACCGGTTAGTCTAACATCGGTAGTGGGGAAACTGCTAGAGTCAGTTATTAAAGATGGGATAGCAGCACATTTGGAAAGTGGTGAAATCATTGGCCAAAGTCAGCATGGATTTACGAAAGGTAAATCATGTCTGACGAATCTTGTGGAATTTTTCGAGGATGTAACTAGTAGCGTGGATGGGGGAGAACCAGTGGATGTGGTGTATCTGGACTTCCAGAAGGCTTTCGACAAGGTCCCACATAAGCGATTAGTATATAAACTTAAAGCATATGGCATTGGGGGTTCAGTATTGATGTGGATAGAGAACTGGCTGGCAAACAGGAAGCAAAGAGTAGGAGTTAACGGGTCGTTTTCACAATGGCAGGCAGTGACTAGTGGGGTACCGCAAGGCTCAGTGCTGGGACCCCAGCTATTTACAATATACATAAATGATCTGGATGAGGGAATTGAAGGCAATATCTCCAAGTTTGCGGATGACACTAAGCTGGGGGGCAGTGTTAGCTGTGAGGAGGATGCTAGGAGAATGCAAGGTGACTTGGATAGGCTGGGTGAGTGGGCAAATGTTTGGCAGATGCAGTATAATGTGGATAAATGTGAGGTTATCCACTTTGGTGGCAAAAATAGGAAAACCGACTACTATCTAAATGGTGGCCGATTAGGAAAAGGGGAGATGCAGCGCGACCTGGGTGTCATGGTACACCAGTCATTGAAAGTAGGCATGCAGGTACAACAGGCAGTGAAGAAAGTATGTTAGCTTTCATAGCAAAAGGATTTGAGTATAGGAGCAGGGAGGTTCTACTTCAGTTGTATAGGGTCTTGGTGAGGCCACACCTGGAGTATTGCGTACAGTTCTGGTCTCCAAATCTGAGGAAGGACATTATTGCCATAGAGGGAGTGCAGCGAAGGTTCACCAGACTGATTCCTGGGATGTCAGGACTGTCTTATGAACAAAGACTGCATAGACTCGGTTTATACTCTCTAGAATTTAGGAGATTGAGAGGGGATCTTATAGAAACTTACAAGATTCTTAAGGGGTTGGACAGGCTAGATGCAGGAAGATTGTTCCCGATGTTGGGGAGGTCCAGGACAAGGGGTCACAGCTTAAGGATAAGGGGGAAATCCTTTAGGACCGAGATGAGAAGGAATTTTTTCACACAGAGAGTGGTGGGTCTCTGGAATTCTCTGCCACAGAGGGTAGTTGAGGCCAGTTCATTGGATATATTTAAGAGGGAGTTAGATGTGGCCCTTGTGGCTAAGGGGATCAGAGGGTATGGAGAGAAGGCAGGTACGGGATACTGAGTTGGATGATCAGCCATGATCATATTGAATGGCGGTGCAGGCTCGAAGGGCCGAATGGCCTATTCCTGCACCTAATTTCTATGTTTCTATGTTTCTATGTTTCTATAGATAGATGTAAGCAGATTCAATTGGAAGAATCGTGGATGATCAGGACGATACCAGATTCTCTATCAACGCCACTGCTTCTAACCACATGGACACTGTTGGAAAAATGTTGGATCCTGGGCCCACCTAATTTCCTCCGTTCTCATTTCCCATACTTAATTTATACTTTTCTCATAGTTCATTTTTACTCTTGACACACATTCCCCATCTTGTCCTCTTTCCATTAACTCTCATTCTCCACCCCCATATCCACCCAATCTCCATCTATTCCTGCACTTCTGTTCTCTCATGACCCTGTACCTTCCATCTCCCTTCTTCCCCCACAGTACACCATTTTGTATTATCTTTCTCCCTTGGCCTCTTTTCCCATGCAAGGGGATCTCTTGGGTGTCCCTGAGAGGAGTTTGATTTAACACCTCATCCAAAGGTGAATGTCATCGACTTTGTCACACTCGCCCACTTTAGTTCCAGCTCAAGTTTCAGCCCAGATTTCCATGCTTAGGCCTCTGGAGCAAGATTTGAATCCACAGCCCACTGATACAAAGGTAGGAGTTTGGCCAAATTACTTTGCATAGCACTAGGGGATTGATTGAATGGCTCTTTGCAGGAGATGGTACAGTCACAATGGTTCCTGGTTCCTATTTTCTCCAATGACCTTTGAGAGGAAAGTGTTGGTAATCTACTTGTAGTTTGCAGGCAAGGAGAGATAAATGCTGGATTTTTTTGGAAGCAGAGTGTGATGTTAGGATTACGGACTATATGTAATAGAGGAGTTGCTCAAATGGGGGGCTGAAATTGGTGGGTGGACAGGCCGCACTTGAAACTAGACTGAGGTAAATCAACAAATTAGTTTAACAATGCTTACTGCTTTTTGGATTATACACTATTTCCTGAGTATAACATTCCTGGACACTTGGGGCACTCGGGACACTTGGAACATTAAACTTCCAAGGTCCTGCACTACTGCTGCAAATTCTGGGGTTAGGGCACCTCACTACTAATCTGACCTACCATTGAACCATCCCATATTCTCGACACTGGCTAGATAACTTAGAGGGGCTCAGCATCTCACATGTTGCTACTTTGGGATGTGTACCATGAAAGTCCTTCAATCTTACTTCTTCCATTTGAAACTTTTCCCCATTCAAAGTGACAAGATGATCCTCCAGAACTGATCTCATGCCAAACTCCAGTCCTCTTGAGTGACTTGGAGACCCTTGTGTGATTTATCCATGTTAATCATTCATGCCCAGGAATCTTGGAATCCAGTCTTCAAATGTCAAACACAATATGCTGGAGCAACTCAGCGTCAGTGGAGGGAATGGACAGGTGACGTTTCAAATTCAGGCCCTCCTTCAGCTCTTGACTGATTTAAGCACAAACACAAATATTGCTGCTAATTGCTTTTGTGAATGTCCGGCACGAAAAGAAATACAGAAGAATTTGAATGTATTTAAGTATTAATCAAATATGTATGTATATTTATCAAAACACAAAGTGCTGGAGAAACTCAATGGGCCAGGCAGCATCTGTGGAGGTAATGGACACATGAAGTTTCTAGTCAGGATCTGAAGCATCATCTGTCCATTCCCTCCACAGATGCTGCCTGACCCGCTGAGTTCTTCTGACACCTCGTGCTTTGCTTAAGATCCCAACATCTGTAATTCCCTGTATCTCTGCGTGTATTTATCATTGCCGAGCCATTCAAGCTCAACAGCAGACCGGTTTCAAATGAAGCGTTTTGAATGTGATGACATATGCAAAGCCATGAACCATAACTTGGCCTGTAGGCACATAAGAACTACTAATTGCTGAGGACAATTCATTGTCTAGCATTAATTTGATTAATTACCCAATTAAACAATGTGGACTCCTTTCCAAGGGACAACCTGACCCCATAAACTGCTATACAAAAAAAAGGATAGTTTACATTTTGGCTGAACCAATTCACAATAAACAAAGACTGTTTCCATTGACGGGCAAGTCAGTTTCCAGAGGACAAAGGTTTAAGGCAATTGGCAAGGATAAAGTTTATTTTCTCATAGAGTTGCTATGATCTGGAATGCACTGCCAGAAACACTCGTGGAACATTCAACGCTACTTTTCATCAGGGCATTGGGAATACATTTGCAAAGGAACTATCAGGGCAAAGGAGAAAGAGGATGTGGAATCAATTATGTAGCTCTTTCAAAGGGCTAACATCACTACAATTGGCAAAATGGTCTCCCTCTGCACTTCAAGATACCGCAAATTATTAATGTACCCCCAAATGTAAAATGGAAATGCAAAGTAAAAAATAAATTATAGTGCCAAAACATTATCATTATAATGAGGACAGAGAGCCTCTGTTATACCGACCTGGTTGCAGTTTCTTGATGCCATTCTCATGACGTTGGTGAAGACTGGAGTGCTCGGGTGAAGGGTTTGCGGTAAAGCTGACCAGTGGCTCCAGTTCTGGTTCTCTGTGGGGAGTGCAGAATTCTGCCTCAGCAACAAGCTACACCTAACATCTGCTACACATTATGCTTGTTTCAGTGTTGAGTACTGTGGGCGCAACTGACATTACATTAAATGAGGCATTATCCATGTTTTCCTTTCAGACAAGTGACCTTGCAAAGCCAGCCCTGCCTGGCAATTCTGGCTGAAAAGTTTGCAAAGGATTAGCCATCGGAAGTCCACATTGATATGATTGCTCTCTGCCTGAGACTGCTGTTCAGCCTGGGGACGATGCACCCAGTTAACAACTTAGGCATTTCACCTCACACTCCTTCCCCACATGCCATTGCTTTCAACAAACAAACCACAGAAGGCTACCTTGTGTTACAGGCGTTAACTTGAACCTTTATCATTCCATATACATTATTGTGATTAATGTATAAAGTGTATTCAGAACGAAATGAATGGAAATTTTTGACCCATATCAGTATGTGAGTGATTTGTGTTGGCCTCCACACAATCCACGACACAAGGTTAATCCGTTGAACATTTCCCAAATCTGCTCAGCTCAACATAACTGCCTTCCCTTGAACTGCCACACACTTCAAGTGAAATGTTGCATCTCCTGCCTGGACATTTCCATTTGGTTGCAGAAGTTCCCTTTGCTGTAGGGATCTCAGTTCTTGATCTCGATCAATTTAGCGAATGCACAACCTTGGCACTACAAATTGCTGACCTAGACACAAGCAACTGCAGATGCTGGCTTATAAAAAAAGACACAAAATGCTGGAGTAACTCGGCAGGTCAGGGTGTGGCTCTGGAGGAGATAAATAAGCGACATTTTGGGTTGCAACCCTTCTCCAGGCTGATTGTGATAGGATGGAGAAAGCTGGGAGAGGTGGGAGCAGAACAAAGCCTGGCAAGTGATAGGTGGATACAGAGTGGGGGGGGGGGGGGGTTGATCCACAGATGGGTGGATAAATGCTAGAGATGGTAAGGAGACAAAAGCCTGAGATGAGGGGAGAAAACTGCTGATCTGGTTGGTATCAGCATAGTAGACATATTATATGGATATCTTCCAAGTCTTGATGACTTAATTACTCACCTAAAGTGCATTATAAATGTTTGCCTTGCCTATTATTTTCATAATGGTCACCTCAATTATCTGGATTGCAACTTGCATCCCAATTTGAGGCCAATTCACTCTACTTCTTTGCTCACACAATCAGTTCTAACTATGGTAGAGCCGTAATCAAATAACATTTTGTGTGCTTGTTGCATTGAAATATTAGATAGGTTGGCAGAGCAGAATCAGTCACAAAACATGATGGGGCACTTATAGCAGACAAAGTCCGAAGAATTTGGAGATGAGATGATGATAATTCTTTGCAACACCTAGTTGGCCCTCCTGCTCTAAGAACAACTAATTTATATGTTATTAACACTCAGTGTTTACAACAAAGCTTGTTTGAACAGCAGTTTAATTTAAGTACATAATCTCAAGTCAATGCATATTTTCATAAACAGTCCTCTTTTTATTGAGACTATTTCATCCTTTTGTGCACCACTGACAAGTATAACATAATGATATTATCACCCATAAATTATACCAGGGCACTGCGTTTGCACGGCGGTAGAATTGCTGCCTTACAGTGAATGGAGCGCTGGAGATCCAAGTTACGGGCGCTATCTGTACGAAGTTTGTACGTTCTCCCCGTGACTTACGTGGGTTTTCTCCAAGATCTTCGGTTTCTTCCCACATTCCAAAGACGTACGGGTAATTGGCTTCGTAAATTAAAAAATTGTCCCTGGTGTTTGTAGTGTCAATGTGCGGGGATCGCTGGTCGGCACGGTCCCGGTAGGCCGACTGTAGGCTGGTCCGCGCTGTATCTCTAAACTAAACTAAATGGGGCTCATTGTTATATATCTTTTTACTTATATATACATTGGGGAGTTAGTTGGAATGGCGCTGAATGACCCTCAAGTCTTGTTCAACCCAGGTCGAGCGTGCCTTTTGTGAATTGGAATTTGTTGCCTCCGTAATGGTCCTGGAGACCTTTCAGGAGAGGAGTGGGGAGGGGGGAGATGGTTCTTGGCCTTCCTCCTTGGTAAAGCCAAAGGAGAAGGGGAAAGAGGACTGCCCAGGAGGGTCTATATCTCAAGAATTTAACAGAAATCACATATCTATAGTAGCTACATATAGTCTATAGTCTATCTAGCAGCATCAGAGCTACTACCTTACATGACCGGGGACCCAGGTTCGGTCCAGACTATGGGTGCTTGTCTGTATGGAGTTTGTATGCTCCCCCCATGACCGCGTGGGGTTTCTCTGGGAGCTGTTCAAAAGCCCGAGAACAGTCGGGAAGAAGCTGTTCTTGAATCTGGTTGTGCATGCTTTCAAACCTCTGTAAGGGACAGAATGACACATTGTTCAAAATTGCAGATTTATTTTGTCGGACAAGGTGTTGTAACCCCAAAGAATTGCCCCAGATTTGTTAGATTTTGGGTTTCCAATAGGTTCATGGAGTGGTAGTCCACGGTGCGGTGTTCTGGGCTCATGTGTGAAGCCAAAATTCTTTCACCTTTCATAACACAGAAAGGCTAGTCTCTCTGAATGTACAGC
Source organism: Raja brachyura (assembly GCA_963514005.1). The sequence goes on from OY740781.1 coordinate 141,757,060, forward strand.
TTCTGTTTTATAACCAGTATTATACATCTGAGATATACATAACATGCTCATTCCACCACATGAAAACAGAAAATGCTGGAAATACTCAGCAGGTTAGGCAGCATCTGTGGGGAAAGAAACAAAGTTACCATTATAGGTTGGCAACAGCTCAGTACCAATGAAGGGTCTTTGACTTGAAACATTAACGTTGTTTCTCTACCCACAAAATTCAGATGAAGGGTCTTTGACCAGAAATATTATCTCTGTTTCCCTTCTCACAAATACAGCCTGACCTGCTGAGTGCGTCCAGCATTTCTTCGTCTTTTAGATTTCCAGCATCTGCAGTTATTTTGATTTTCATTCCACCATATTTCAGTTCTTGTGCTGGTCGGGCAAATGGCTGTTAGGGAGCGAAGGCTCTACCCTCTATCCTTAGTGGGTGGCACAGTGGCGCAGCAGTAGAGCTGCTGCCTCACAGTGCCAGAGACCCGGGTTTGATCCCGTCTACGGGTGCTGTCTGTACGGAGTTTGAACGTTCTCTCGGTGACCGTGTGGGTTTTCTCCGGGTGCTCCAGATTCCTCCCACATTCGAAAGATGTGCAGCTTTTAGGTTACCTGGCTTCTGTGAATTGTCCCTAGTTTGTAGAATCAAACTAGCGTACGGGTGATCACTGGTTGGCATGAACTCTGTGGTCCGAAGGGCTTGTTTTCATGCTGTATCTCTAAACAAACCTTGTGAAGAATGCAACTCTAACTGACGTCATAGAATCATAGAGTCATAGTCATAGTGTTACAGTGTGGAAACAGGCCCTTCTGCCCAATTTGCCCACCCTAGCCAACATGTTCCAGGTACACTTGTCCCACCTGCCTGTGTTTGGTCCATATCCCTCCAAACCTGTCCTATTCATGTACCTGTCTAATGGTGAACAATACTAATTATGTACTGCCATTAGGTGAACAGTCCCAATGGAATCTGGATGACACCCTATACATATCTAGTACTACTCTCCAGAGATGGTCTCACATATTGCAATTACCTGGATCATCCTCCACAGTCTGGAATTCATGAGGCTACAGTCCCTGCCTGCTGCATTGCAGCATGAAGAAACAAAGCAGCAGGAAGAGAAACAAAATGGCAGAGGGCAACAAAAGGAGAAAACTCTTTTGAAGAAGAGGAACATTTTCAGACTCCTCCCTTTGCTTTACTCAAGAACTCCACTCCACAATAGAAACACCGCCTGTTGTCAAGTGAAAGAAAAGTTGCCTTCATTTAAAGTGGAAGGATAGGTTGTCATCAAACCACCTTTGTGTCTGGGAGTGGTTATCTGCATTGTTGAAATTTTTATTTCATTTTCACTGCATTACCATTGCTCATCCATGCGGTGACACTGTCTGGGGATCATTATTGAATGGAAAGTTACGTGAAGTAGGCACATCTTTCCATCAATGTGTGTTGGATCCTTTAGAGGATGCAGTGAAGCAGTCCATTTCCAATAGCACAAAAAATCATCAAACTCTCAGCAAGGAACATGTCGCAGCTACTGGGAAACTGATCTGCAGCTCAAATGATATTCTCAACCCGCAGTGATGAAGACATGGAAAAGTAGTCAGTGCAGTGATGAAGACATAGAAAAGTATTCCCCACCTCACTAAATGAGCTCAGATCCAGAGATACAAATAATCCTTTGGCAGAGGATCTCCATTTCTTTGGAAACACTGTAGAAAAATTGAGTCTTTTGGCAAAAGCCTCAAACTGTGGACTTGACGTTTCACTTGGACAGAACTAAATGTCCTGTCCCACTGACGCGACCTTTCAGCGACTGTTTTCGACCTCGAGGGCACTCGACTGGAAAACGTCAAGCTGGATCGACCGTCAGCGATAAAACCACACACCGACAAACACATCGCAAAGCGGGGGCCAGGGAAACTGGGGGAGCGCTGTCTGAAATTCACACCCGCGATGAACTGAAAGGTAAAGGACAGTTGCACAGTGTACGGTAAGTCCTTTAGAGAGCGCGGAGTGGGGGAGAAAAGGGGAGAGAGGGGGAGAGAAGGAGAGAGAATGGGAGAGGAGGGGAGAGAAGGGGAGAGAAGGGGAGAGAAGAGGGGGAGAAGGGGGGGAGAAGGAGTGGAGACACTTTTAAGAAGCCAGCCAACTTATAATAAAGTTTAGCGGGCATTTAACTTACCGGTCGGTATTTTCCTTGGTCCTGAAAACTCCAATGAGCTAATTAAAATGCCTGGTCAGCGAAGGAGATTGCCTACAGCTGCCTGTAACTACATAGCAACTCCACTCCACTGCACTACGAGTTCAAATGCCGACCAATTTTTAACTTGCGGAAAATTTTTCAAAGTGCTGAAAATGTTTCTTCGACCAAACTGAGCACGCGAGTATTCGGGAACTTCCCTCGATCTTGAAGGAGAGTTCCAATGACCTAATAGGACCTCCTAGGACCACATGTTGACCATGCTGCGAGTTTGAGTCAAGGGAAAACTCTTCTGAACTCGCAGATTAGGTCACCACAGTGGGACAGCCCCTTTAGGCTAAAGAAATGCTTGATGAAATTATATGTCATCATCATCATCGTTGAAAAGGTCAATGGGCACGGTGCCTTACAATGCTATGTACGACAGTGATCGCAACTTCTACTGAAGTGTGGATGGCCGTTGGCTCACTAGGAGCTCATCCGCCCTTTGACAGGTCATGTTTTTTGTCCTGCTGGGGGTCCACAACCCCCTCCTCACCTGCCAAGCCATGCACGGGAGACGGTTTAGTTGCCGACTATCCAACCATGGAGCCGGTAGTACGGGATTACATGGTACCCGTGGCGGGGGAAACTCCCCCCAACCTGAAATTATATGAATTAACTCAATATACTGAGCATGGCACCTCATGGGAACAACTGATACGTTGATTTATTTGCAACATCTCCAGAATACTGGAGCAAAGATGAACATCTGGTTGAACATTGATCTGCACAATATTGGGATAGCAATGGTAGCACACCACTCACAACTTTGCTTGTTTGGGTATATTCAACAGCCAAGAACTATGCTCAATATAGTTGAAGAGTTGCCCTTTTGACCGGTTTCTTTAAGACTTTTGAAGTAATTTTGAAAAGATTGAGATCGGTCCAGCTTTGATAACTCTGCATATGTTTTACACATTTTAATCTGATTCTCAACAGGTGCTCAAGTTTTGCCGTAAATTCGTACTGACTCATAAACAAGACATTGTTATGTTCAATGCTTCCATGGTACTTTATTGTCACATATACCGAGGTACAGTCAAACACATTTTTTGCATACAGTTCAGTAACAATCTTACTATACATAGCCATAATCATTGCTATGTACAGAAATGTATAGAAATGGTAGGTATAGAATTTATATAGAAATGAGACAATAGACAAGAGTGTTTCTGGTGCGGTTTTGCATGATTCAAGTCTAAAGCTATTACAAATGTGGAGTCTTAACTTGGCCATAATGGCCCATTGTCCTGATGGCACAGCAGGGTCGGCCTGGCCAAGCAAAGTTGTTGGTTCCTCCACGGCTGCGCCTTCACTCTGTGCCACTGCAGGCCACGTCTGATCCCCACGCTCGGCCTCTTAGAGGAATGTCCAATACAATCGAGCCCCAAACTGCAGCAGGGCTTCCAGCAGCCCACTCCACTGATAGAAACATAGAAACATAGAAAAATAGGTGCAGGAGTAGGCCATTCGGCCCTTCGAGCCTGCACCGCCATTCAATATGATCATGGCTGATCATCCAACTCAGTATCCCGTACCTGCCTTCTCTCCATACCCTCTGATCCCTTTAGCCACAAGAGCCACATCCAACTCCCTCTTGAATATAGCCAATGAACTGGCCTCAACGACCTTCTGTGGCAGAGAATTCCAGAGACTCGTCACTCTCTGTGTAAAGAATATTTTCCTCAACATGGTCCTAAAGGAATTCCCCCTTATCCTTAGACTGTGACCCCGTGTTCTGGACTCCCCCAACATCGGGAACAATCTTCCTGAATCTAGCTTGTCCAACCCCTTAAGAATTTTGTAAGTTTCTATAAGATCCCCCCTCAATCTTCTAAATTACAGTGAGTACAAGCAGAGTCTATCCAGTCTTTCTTCATATGAAAGTCCCGACATCCCAGGAATCAGTCTGGTGAATCTTCTCTGAACCCCCTCTATGGCAAGGATGTCTTTCCTCAGATTTGGAGACCAAAACTGTACGCAATACTCCAGGTGTGGTCTCACCAAAACCCTGTACAACTGCAGTAGAACCTCCCTGCTCCTATAATCAAATCCTTTCGCTATGAATGCTAACATACCATTTGCTTTCTTCACTGCCTGCTGCACCTGCATGCCTACTTTCAATGACTGGTGTACCATGACACCCAGGTCTCGTTGCAGCTCCCCTTTTCCTAATCTGCCACCATTCAGATAATAGTCTACCCTCATGTTTTTGCCACCAAAGTGGATAACCTCACATTTATCCACATTATACTGCATCTGCCATGCATTTGCCCACTCACCCAGCCTATCCAAGTCACCCTGCAGCCTCATAGCATCCTCCTCACACCTAACTATACCCCCCAGCTTGGTGTCATCTGCAAATTTGGAGATGTTGCATTCAATTCCCTCGTCCAAATCATTAATGTATATTGTAAATAGCTGGGGTCCCAGCACTGAGTCTTGCGGTACCCCACTACTCGCTGCCTGCCATCCTGAAAAGGACCCGTTTACTCCTACCCTTTGCTTCCTGTCTGCCAGCCAGTTCTCTATCCACATCAATATTGAACCACCAATACCGTGTGCTTTAAGTTTATATACTAATCTCTCATGTGGGACCTTGTCGAAAGCCTTCTGAAAGTCCAGATATAACACATCCACTGGTTCTCCCTTATCCACTCTACTAGTTACATCCTCGAAAAATTCTATAAGATTCGTCAGACATGATTTACCTTTTGTAAATCCATGCTGACTTTGTCCAATGATTTCACCACTTTCCAAATGCGCTGCTATCCCATCTTTAATAACTGACTCAAGCAGTTTCCCCACTACCGATGTTAGACTAACTGGTCTGTAATTCCCCGCTTTCTCTCTCCCTCCTTGATCCAGACACACCGGTCCACAAACGTGTCATCCCTCACCTCACATGGCCACCGTTCAACCTTCGTGTCCTGGGGGGGAGGGTGGCGGGGGACCCTTTGCAGCCAACCTTGTAGCATCCAGAGCCTTCTTAAGGGTGAGGGAGGTTTGCCCCAAACCCGCTTTTGGGTACAGTTCTTTTCCTGCATCCGCTGCAGCCGCCGAGTTAAATCTCTTTACCTCTGAATTAATTTTTTGTTTTTAATTTTTTTTTAAATCTTTTCTATTCAGAAGGTGAGGAATTATAGCTAGATTGGTTCTATGAATGTTGTAGTTACAAGATCTGTATTGAAAATTGAGGGAATTAGTAAATTTAGCAGAACTCGCGATAATAGCTTGGTTCGTGATACTCAGTCCAATACAAAGCTGTGATGCCAAAGGCCTATTTGAACTGGAAACTAATGACTGAGGCATTGCTAGAAATGGCCTATCAAATGTAACTGAAATGTAACATTTTATAAATGGGTTTATTTCATTGTAACTGAACAGCTGACCTAACATAGAAAACAAATGGCATAAAAGTTTCCAAACTCAAGCTTCTTAATTCCTTTGGGAGAAATAAGGCTGCGCGCACATCTTAATCTTCAAAAAAGCACTGTGCAGTTTCTAACCAACAACATTATGCAACTCTCATCATTTGTAAGCAAGCTAAAATAACAACTTAACGTTAAGTACTGTTTTTCACTTGTCCAAACTCATTATTAACCCTGGTTACTCCTGCAAGATTTCAAAATCCACATATGTTTCCCATCATATAGAACTGCCAAAAATGGTTTTCTGTAAATTTGTACTGTGGAACATTATAAAGTATCATTACAGAAATGTAGTGAATCATAAAACAATTCTTAATTCAAAATATTCTCCAAATATACTGCAGTCATGCAAACCTCCAGCAGTTTGCCTGAACGACATCTGAGACCAATTTAGTGAGTTGTGTGTTTATTGAGTGACAGTTTAGAGTTCTGAGAAAAGTTGTCTTGTTGACTGTCTGCCACACTGTTCTTGACTGGTCTGCAGTCTACGCACTTTCAGATACATTTCTCTGTATTTATGGAAGGATCAGATTTTATGTTTTGCTCTATGGTGAACAAAAAATGCGTAAAGTCTTAAGGACTGTCTCTACAATGGCTGTGGTGATAAAAAAATACCGGTTCCTTAAATGACTTTGTGGTAACTTGACAATTCTGTATGGGTCTTTCATTGACTTGATGAAAGTTTTAGTTATGACCTTCACGACTTATTTGAACCTATTATATTCACAAAAATGGTTTGGACAGAAATAGAGAACAAAGTCGTAAAATTGAATCCCTTTTTAAAAAATCATTATTTTTGCAAAGGCTTGAATGAGTTTATTGTGATAAGAAATCTCTTGAATTATATTGCCCAATAAAAATTATTTTATTGCTTTCCTCTCTATCTGTTCCTGTCTTGCACTGGCTAATGAGTGAAGCAGGAAGACAGACAGATCACTACAACTACCACTCTTGAACTACCCATTAAAAGGTACACAACTAGTGCATCAGTGAATTGTCCTCTAATTTTTCCTTCTGATCCAACAGAAAAGTCTCTTAGCACAGCTCTGTGCTAGTGTTATGGGTAGCACCAATCTGAATCAGTTATTCCATTCCACAACTCGACATGTTCCGATAACGCTACTGTAAAATCAAAAGTGTGTTATGATTCAGATTTTTAACACTTGCAATGACAAATAAACTTAGGGCATAAATCTTTCAATCATTATGAATCTCCAGACCTTGCTAATTGATTTAAGTGGTTTGTTATTTTTCTTGCAGGTATCAAGATCCCACCCTCAACTCGCTTGTTATTCTCAGACTCTTGCCGGTTTTGCAAATCATTTGCTCATTACATTCACCACAGAAGATCGGAGCTCATAATTTACTCTTATTCCTTTTCAGATTCATTTACATTGTAGACAATTTATTATTCTCTCCTAACAGGCCCTGAACAGAGAACGAGGTTCAAAGTTGCAGCCTTGATATAAGTATAATAATATACCAACATCTTATTATTAATGCAACACCAATCAAATGTCGTGACCAGTTGGATCAGTTGAACATAACATGTCTCATCAGTAGGTGAAACAAATTGTTGTCAGAAATAGTTTAAATTTGGAATTTAAATAGGACTGTTAATTTTGATGAAAGATCTTAGATCTGAAACTTTGGCTCTGTTTCTCTTTGCACTAATGGTGCCTGGCTTACTGAGTATTTCCAGCATGTTTTTGTTTTTTATTTTACATTTCCAACATGATAAGTTTTTTTTTGTTTTCATTTACTGTTAATTTTGTCCCAGCTTGTCATTTCTAACATTTTCTAATTGCTGAGGTTAATCTGACAAGCCAGGAGTTGTCAGATTTTGAACAGAGATTTAACATTTGATGAAGTTCCCAGTCCTCAGGCACCACCTGTCTATGGACTGAAGATTATAGCCTGATGTCTCTGCAATTTCCACTCACTAACTTTGACGGAGGTTAACAAGTGTCTTCGGGCCTGAGGTACTGTGCAACAAGCTGCCAAAGTCAACCTCAGACCATGATCTCAGCAAACTAGGAGGTATTCCTTCTAGACTGGACCATTTATCCACTTTGAGTACAACTAGTTATTCTAGTAAAGAGAGACATGAATGCTGGAGTACCTCAGTGGGTCAGACTGCATCTGAAGAAGGATCAATCTGAAGAGGGGTCTCAAACCAAAACATCACCTATCCATGTTCTCCAGAGATGCTGCCGGACCTGCTGAGCTACTCCAACACTTTGTGCCCTTCTTTGGAATAAACCAAAATCTGTAGTTCCTTGTTATTATATTTTCTACTACCACTTCTTGCTTAATTTCTGGTTCATCTAACCTCAAATATATCTCCATTTACTGAGATTCTTGTAGCATGTTATTGATTCATTGAACTGATTGAAAAATACAGCATGGAAACAGGCCCTTCAGCCGCCAAAGTCCATGCAGACCATTGATCACCCGTTCACAATGGTTCTATGTTATCCCACTTTCTCATTTATTTCCTACAAACCCACACCTCTTTGGAATGTGGGAGGTAACTGGAGCACCTGGATTCACTGTCATCATGAGGTAGCAGCTCTACAGGCAATACCACTCTTGCTTGGGAAAGATTGATGTAGGATATGTAATTTCTTACCTTTGCCATGCCCTCTGACTCCATGAGCATATTTCCTTTCTGATCCCTAATCACTCCCACCATTTACTGTTTGCATGCTTATAAGAGATTGCTGGCTTCCATTTTATTGCTATTGCTTTGTCTTCTTGTGATCATCTTTATTATTTTTCATTTCCTTTCCGAATTTTCAAGAATCAGTCTGATGCGCATGTGTTATTAAACTGATCCCTACCATATGCCTTTTTTCTCTGCTTTCCTTCACTGTGAAAATTATGTGATTATGAAAGTTTTAAACTGAGATAGGTTTGAAGGAACATCCTTAAAGATAGAGAGAAGGTTCGGAAATTAACTCCAAAGCAAAGGGAAAGACACAAAGTGCTGGAGTAACATAAGTGGGTTAGCCAGCATCTCTGGAGAACATGGATAGGTGACGTTTCAGGTAGGGACCCTTCTTCGTACTTCTTTGGACCTGACTAAAAGAGGGCCCAACCCGAAATGTGGCCTATCCACGTTCTCCAGGGGATGCTGCCTGACCAGCTTAGTTACTCCAGCGCTTTACGTCTCTTTGTGTAAACCCACATCTGCAGCTCCTTGTTTCTCCTAAGCTAAGGATCTAGGTATCCAAAGGCACAACTGCAAATCAATAATAAGAATTGGCAATGTGCGAAAAGTCAAAATTAAAGGAAAGCAATCTCGAATAGTTATTGATCATGGTGAGCTTTCAGAAATATACCATATTGAAAAGACGTGAAAAGCTTTGACCACAAGTTTGAGATTTTTTTAATCAAGGCAATGCTGAACTGATAGCTATTGTAGTGGTAAGGTTTGAACTGAAGGTGGTATTGGCAGCAGAATTTTGGATGCATTTAAGAAGTGTAAAAGGTGGGAAGTCAGGAAGGCAGTGGAATAATCATGTTACAACCCTGAAATCAGTATTCTTCTTCCATATGGCGTGCACGGCCCAAAGTTGTAGACACCAAAACACTACATCTATTTGTTTGTGCACGTCGGGATGATTGCATTAGTCAAAACAGGATGGACCATGTGAAGGTTGCAATCTCTTGAAAATATGTTCCTAAAGCTTACCCCCCTTAGTCTAGTTCAGTAAAACACTGAGTCAAGCACTGGACCAACTTAGCTTTATTTTGAAAGAACAACGAATCCCCTATACGATACTTAAACCACCGTGGGTTTGATTCTTGTCTCTACCTGGCCAAGCCCTTCAGTCTCGTGCAAGCAGACACTACCAAAAGGTCACACAGTCCCAAGCGCCCTTCCAGAAGATCGACACCAATCCAAATGCAGGCTACCTTTTATAGGTCAACAAACCCTGAGGGGCCGAACTTCATAGGGGTGGCTCCCCTTAAAAGCCAATCACGTATATCGATTACATTAAATATTATTGAGAGTCCCCCAACCCAATTACAAAGAGTCCCAATACAATGTTTCTACAGAAGCTTCTGGAAAGTAATCAGCTTAACTGAATAATGCACATTTACCCTGGCAGTACAAACTATTCAGCCAGGGCTTTACACTTCAGCCAATGATCAAACAGCAGAATAACTGTCCTGCAACATTATTAACATTATTTACAATCCCTTTGCAGCAATCCAATCAAAACAATGCACGTACAACACCTTAGAGTTTATCTGCAGAGTCCTCATACATGTTCTCAATTGGGATGACATCTGGATCTTTCCCCATCCGGCATGTCAATCTAGGGCTCAGACTGGCTGGCGCCATTCACAGCCTGTAATTTTCCACAGACAAAGGTTAAGCAAATCTTACAAATGCAGGGATCCTCTATTTTATAGTGTCTTCAATTTGGTCAATATTAACAATCTCACCCCCCTGAAATCATTAACCAATCAACAATCGAATGTGGGTTAAAATCCAATGGAAATGTGTCTCTTCAACTGCTGAGTAATTCCATGTGTCTTCTGCCTGTCCACTGTGCTATTTTACATGACTAGTAGAATACCCATGGACTTTCAGTGGCTTTGTGTTTAATAAACACTCTCTATTGTCATTTTTCTACAGTTGCATCATTGTTCTTAACACTTCAATGGTTGCCTATTTAACTATAAATAGCTGCAAATCAGCACAGTCTATATATTGATATATTCTACAAATCCAGCAGCTTGTTGTCGATATTCACAATACAATTGCTGCTGCATTCCCAGCTGTTTGCATAATTTCCATTAATTTGTTCTCATATGATGTGGATCATTATTTAAACTAAGTTGAATAAGGATGCCAAATCCTAGGGATAATTTTTCTTTAACTCCTTGATAATAGTAGCCTTGGTCCTTGTTGGATAAGCTTTGATCGATTGGCCAAATGCATCGACTATGACAAGTACATATTTATAACTCTGGCACCTTTCTAATTCGATATAGTCCATCTGCAACGTCTCAAATGGACCCATACGCAATGGCGTTTTTCCCTCTTCACATCCTATTCCTTTCCCTGGATTGTATTTCTGGTGGACCAGGCAATTACTGCTTACATTCTGAGCTAAAGTTTGCAGTCTTGGATGCCACCAAGTAGCCAATAGAGCGTCCCCTACTGCCCTTGCACCACAATAGGTTGCATAGTGCATGCACTCTATAACCCATACTGCCAATGGATCTGCCATGCAAGGCTGCCCTGTTGGAGTGGCCCATAGTCCAGTCATACAATCCAGTATACACCCAAGTTGTCTCCATTGTTCTTTATCCCTTTCAGTAGCCTCCTCCTGCAATTGAACAATTTCTTGAATGGTTGGCATCAGTCTTTCCGAGGGGGACTTGTTAGTTAAACTTTTAGTCTGCCTCATCATTTTATACCACCACCTTTTGTGGAACTTTTACGTTCCTTGGGCATTTCTTTCACTATTAAATCAACACCGTAATTCCTGATATCTGTTTGGGTCTGTCCTTTCCTTGATGGTCACTAAACAGTCCTGTCCCATCTCCAACTGTTTTCCTAGGGGCGAGACAAGAAAAGATACCAGGTCAATAATTAAATTTTCAACTACTTTTGAAACAGATCACATTCTACTCTGATAAGCCATTCTTAAGTGCCAGATTTTAAAATCATTCCAATAACTTTATTGGTAGTTGGAATTTTGATGCAAAATGGATGTCCCCGAGCCACAGAGTAATGTCCATTCCCATGTTTCTGTATTTAATTTAAAATTGTCCATCCCGACAAAGTATTGTAGTACTCAATGCCTCAATGATCTTTATAGGCTTCATGTACTTTTCCGTAACTGTCACTGTATGTCATGTTGTTACTTGTGGGCGGAGCACCAAGGCAAATTCCTTGTATGTGAATACTTGGCCTATAAACATACTTACTTACTTATCACTACCATGGACATGAATCATGTCCTACAATTTAAGGGATCAAATTTACAATTGGTCATTAATTATTATGCATGGTAGTTAGAATTTAGGTGCAAAATGGATGTCCCCGAGCCACAGAGTAATGTCCATTCCCATGTTTCTGTATTTAATTTGAAATTGCCCATCCCGACAAAGTATTGTAGTACTCAATGCCTCAATGATCTTTATAGGCTTCATGTACTTTCCCAGTTTCATGAGACTTAGTTCTTTTTCTTCACTGGGATCAAATGTTGAGTTTGTTTGTAGGGTTTGGCACTAGTGTATGTGTGGAGCAACTCTACCACCAAGTCAATTGTTGATTAGTATATTTCTTCTTGATGATGTTGGATCTGCAAGAGTAGGAATACCATTATGAGGAGCAACCTTTATTTGTTGAAGCAACGCATTCCGGCCACCCGCGGTCCGTGACCATTGAGCCCAATCCTCGCCACTCTCCCAGCAACCAGCAGGCCGAGGCCGTCAACTCACCTGGATTCCGGGTCCAGTTTCAGACTGAGAGATTGAAGAAGGGTCTCGACTTGAAATGCCATTTATTTATGTTCACCAGAGATGCTGCCTGACCAGCTGTGTTATTCCAGCACATCGTGTCCTTTTGTGCATTAACCAGCAACTGTGGTTCCTTGTTTCTGATATTTATATAGTGATAATCCCTAACACGGTCACAGTGGATAATCAGCAATAACGAACACTATTCCCCCCACATGGTCATTGTTAATTAGGGGGTTACATATTTTATAAAACACAACCGCACTTCCCGTTGGAAACATTTTCACTGTTCACTTAAATGACTTTGCTTTGAATTGCTTCATTGTAGGACATGGATTCTTTTTTACTTCAAGTTGATGGGATGTTACAGTCATATATGGAATTAACGGCACAGGAGGGGACATTTTGGCTCATCACATTTATACTGATCAAAAAGCCTCATATGGACTATTCTTCATTTCCTGCATAGTTTTGTGGGTTCCAACACATCAAATTCTCTTCCAAGTCCCTTTTAAATGTGCTGCAGGTTTCTGCCTCCACTATCCATTCCAAAACTCCACCAATCCCTTGGGAGGAAAACATTTGTTCAACACCCTTCTAAGCTTGAGCAAATAATAAATTGCTGGAGGAACTCAATGGATCAGGCAGCGCCTACGGAGGAGTTTTCTTATTTACAAATATAAACTTTATTCGGAATAAAAAATATAATACTCTTCACACATTCTCAGTGTCTATACATTCAATAGTGTCATATTCAGCAGTGTTTGCAACTATCATTAAACACTCCCCGCCGGGGACACTCTGAACATTGACGGAGGCATAGTTTGCTTTGATTTGTTGTTTTCACACCTTATCCTACCATATCTCTAGTCTCCTCCTCCCCTGACTCTTGGTCTGAAGAAGGGACTCGACCCAAAACATCATTTATTCCTCGTCTCTAGAGATGCTGCCAGTCCCGCTGAGTTACTGCAGCATTTTGTGCCTGAGAATATTACGGAGAGTCGGTCTGTCAAGGAGGACTCTCTCTAAATTCTACAGGTGCACAGTGGAGAGCATGCTGACCAGTTGCATCGTTGCTAGGTTCGGCAACTAGAGGCCCTGGAATGGAAAAGACTACAAAAAGTAGTAAGCACTGCCCAGTCCATCATCGGCTCTGACCTTCCTTCCATCGAGGGTATTTACCGCAGTCGCTGCCCCAAAAAGGCTGGCAGTATCATCAAAGACCCACACCATCCTGGCCACACACTCATCTCCCTGCTACCTTCAGGTAGAAGGTACAGGAGCCTGAAGACTGCAACGACCAGGTTCAGGAATAGCTACTTCCCCACAGCCATCAGGCTATTAAACCTGGCTCGGACAAATCTCTGAACAGTAATAAACCATTATCTGTTATTTGCACTTTATCAGTTTATTTATTCATGTGTGTATATATTTATATAATGGTGCATGGACACACTGATTTGTTTTGTAGTCAATGCCTACTATGTTCTGTTGTGCTGAAGCAAAACAAGAATTCAATTGTCCTATTAGGGTCACATAACAATAAACTCACTTGAACTTGAACTTGTACTATCTTCAGTGTAAACCAGCATCTGTAGTTCCTTCCTACTCAAATGACATTTTGAGTTGGGTCCCTTCTTCAGACTGATAGAGCAGATAAGTGAAATATGATAGAGAGACGTGAGGGAAGGGGTGTGGCAAAGGCTTGCAAGTGATAAGAGAATTCAGGTGAGGAGTGGTTGTTTGGCAAATGAGTCAGGTGAAGATGAGATGGTTAGATATAGTAACGAAGGCTGGAGTTGAAGGCATCTGGCAGTTGCTTCTAATCTTCTGTCTATCTTAAATCTACCTACATTAGTTGTTGACTTTCAGGCTAAATAACAATTCCTCATACAATTGATTCTAGATTTTCCAGGATAACAAAGGGGAGCGCAAAAAGATGGAAAACATGAAGGATAATCAAAAACAAATGAAAAAGCATTAAATGCAAAAGATACATTTCACAGCAATTAATTTATCGCATCTTGTTTTCGCAAATACACTCTGGGGGATTTCCTGACTGACAATGGATCAGCAAATAAGCAAGTGTTGCAATAATATCTGCGAGAGTGACTCCAGTTGGGACGTGACTCCACTCCCTGTGACTGCACTGGGAGAGTCACTCCGCACCAGGACTCCTGTTGGAGAGTGACTCTCCTCCCGGGGACTCCAGCTGGACGGTGTTTGCCCACCACAGAACTCTTGCAGGGAGAGTGACCAACGGGTTGAACATAGAACATAGAACCCAGGCAATGGGTTGAATATAGAACAGAACAGCAAAGGAACAGGCCGTCCAGCCCACACTTTCTGTGTTGAACCAAAACCAACCCTTATCTGCCTGCACGTAATCTATGTTCCTTCATTCCTTGCACACCTTGCACAATGACTACGCCATTTGGCCCATCGTCTATACCGCCATTCAATCATGGATGATCTTTCTTTCCCTCTCAACCCCATCGCCTGGGTTTGTCACGAAACCCCTGACACCCTAACTAATCAAGTATCTGTAAATCTCCGCCTCCATTGACTTGGCCTCCACAGCCATCTGTGGAATGGAATTCCACAGATGCACCACCCTCTGACTAATGAAATTCCTTCTCATCTCCTTTCCACAGGTACGCCCTTTAATTCGGTGGTTATGACCTCTGGTCAAGACTTAAGAGTGTTTTATTGTCATATGTCCCAGATGGAACAATACAATTCTTCCTTCCTGCAGCACAACAGAATATGTAAACATAGTACACTGTAAACAATATGATAAACGAGAGGGAGAAAATATATATATATATATATATATATATATATATATATATATATATATATATATATATATATATATATATACTAGACCAAGTGAAGACCAGTATGGTCTGCTCCCCCATCACACCCGCTCCCTACCGGTAGCCCCCATGGGAGGCGTGGTCCTCCAACTCAAGCCATTCCCGAACATAAGTGAAGATGATCACTGCTAGCCGAGCCATTGTGACATCATCAGTTGAAGCGGGTCATTTTAAATTGGAAGTATTTTGATTTTTTTTTAACTTTTACCAGTAATAAGTCGAGAAATAAAGCATTAAATGTTCAATGAAGGTGGTCTCTGCCTAGAGGGAAAAAATGTGAATCAGAATATGTAAAAATGTAATTGTTACCATGTAGTGTTTTTGCAAAGATGTAAAAACAACCACATACACACACACACACATATACACACATATATACACACAAATAAGATTGGAGTTCTAATAAGTACATGACCAGGGACAGACTCATTAAGTCTGCTCCCCCAAAGCACCCATTCCCTACCCGTAGCCCCCATGGGAGGCGTAGTGCTCCAACTCAAGCCATTCCCGAACGTAAGATTCCAGCACTCCACTGCCTCCCTCAGCAGTGGGCTTAAAAAGAAAATTCTAATTGCACTTGCCCTGCATGTTGCAATAGCAATTCACCTCCCCCTCCTGTGAGGTAAAAGGTTCAGAGTGTTCCTGTGTCGCAACTTTGTATCAAAGTGTGTTGGAAGCTGGCAGGAATGATTTTAACTGTAAAAAATCTTGTTAAAGTTGGCATTTTTAAAGCTTTAATCGTGAATAATGTGAAATATAGGATGAAATCTTAATTGAATCTGATCACTGATAGCCGAGCCATTGTGATGTCATCAGTTGAAGCTGGTGATTTTTACTTCAAAGTCCTTTGATTTTTTTAAAACTTAAATCAGTAATAAGTCGAGAAATAAAACATAAAATGTTCAGTGAAGGTGATCGCTGCCTCGAGGGGAAAAATATGAATCAAAATATGTAAACATCTTGTGAAATTGGCATTTTTAAAGCCTTAATCATAAATAACTTGTCAAATATAGGATGAAATCTTCAGTGAAGCTGATCACTGCTAGCCGAGCCATTGTGATGTCATCAGCTGAAGCTGGTCGTTTTAAATCCAAAGACTTCTGATTTTTTTTAGAATTTTAATGAGTAACTAGACTAAGTGGAATCCGTTGGGTCCCAGTCACATGGGAGGCCTGGCCCCCAATGCAACCCATTCCCCAATGCAATATTCCACCACTCACCTGTTCCCCTAACGTATTGGTGGGAGCATTCTGTAGCCTGGGGATGGGGCCGGCTTCAGGAGGGGCCTGTTGGGGGCTGGTGTGGATGAGAAAGAGGGGTGTGGGGGGAGGGGGGGTGGGGGAGAGGGGGAGTGGGGGAGGAGGGGTGTGTGGGGGTGGGGTGTTTCTGGGGATGGGGTGTGGGGGAGGGTGTGTGTGTGGGGAGGGGGTGTGCGGGGAGGGGGTTTGTGGGGTTGTGGGGGTAGGGGGCTATGGGGGAGGGGAGGGCATGTAAGTGGGAGGGTGGAGGGGTATGGGTAGTAGGGGGAGTATGGGGAGGGGGGTGTTGGTGTGAGGGAGGGGGTGTGGGTGTGGGGGAGGGGTGTGGTGGAGGGGGGTAGGGAGGGGGATTATGGGGAGGGGGTGTGGGGCAGGGGTGTGGGGAGGACTGTTTGTGGCTCCAGGACCCAGCTACAGACTCACTCAGCTGCTCCCGTCCCCAGTGCCTGCATGCTCACAGTGCCCGCCCGCGAACACAGCCCGCCCTTGCCTGCGAACGAAGCCAGCCCCTGCCCGTGGAACACACCCACACTCCTCTGCTCCAGCTTTATTCTCGGTGGATGGGTGGTTTCTGGACAGGAGGTTTCTGAACGTGCTCACGGATTCAGCCCGGCCTTCGGGGTTATATTCTCCTCGCCCCGGTGATTAACAGCGGGTGCCAGAAGGGGCATCGCCGTCCCGGCGAATAACAGACCAATTACCTTTCTAATATATCACCGATCGGAACAAAACGTAGAGCGCTTGGAGCAGAGGAGACGAGTGAGTAAGGTGGCAACAAAATCCTAGCGATATAGGATACATAAACAACGCAAACCAGAAGAGGACAAGAATAGATAGATAGATAGATAGATAGATAGATAGATAGATAGATAGATAGATAGATAGATAGATAGATAGATAGATAGATAGATAGATAGATAGATAGATAGATAGATAGATAGATAGATAGATAGATAGATGGATAGATAGATAGATAGATTCAGAAGTTCACTATTCGGTAATCCAAAGCACAATGAGAATGTGGGTTGCAATGGAACAAGTGAAGGCCGGAATGAACAATAACCAATGCTGGGAAAAGCAAGTGTGCAGTACTGTTGTACTGTTGTCCATAAATCTGCTACATAGTGGGGGGGGGGGGGGGGGGGGGGGGAGAACTGGTGGGCATAGTCTGTTTGCATATAACACCAGCATTTTGTGATAGTGGGAACAAGAATGTTACCATATAACAAGGCAATGGTTGCCTGTCCATTCCCTGCACAGATGCTACCTGACCTACTGAGTTCCTCCAGCACTTAATGTTTTGCTCCAGCTTCCCACATTTACAGTTCCTTGAGTCGCCAAAAGTAATGTCGGTCTGCATGTAACAATGATATATAGAAACAAGGAACTGCAGAAGCTGGTATAGCAAGGAAAGATACAAAATGCTGGAGTAAATCAGTGGGTCAGGCAGTGTCCCTGGAGAAGGACGACACAAAAAGCTGAAGTAACTCACAGCGGGTCAGGCAGCATCTGCAGAGAAGAAGGAATAGGTGACATTTCAGGTTGAGACACTTCTTTAGATTGAAGAAGGATCTCGGTCCGAAACGTCACCTATTCCTTTTCTTCAGAGATGCCGTCTGACCCGCTGAGTTACTCCAGCTTTTTGTGTCTTGGCTTAAGTCCTTGGCTTAAACTAGCAACTGCAGTTCCTTCCTAAGCATCCCTGGCTAACATGGATGGATGATTTTTTGCACTGTGAGCATTCTTCAGACTCACTAGTGTCATGTCTGTTGCTGTACAATATAGGCACACTAGAGTGGGCAGAGCATCACACTGGGGTTCATTACTGACTGGCACAGGTCCATTACCATATAACACAGAGATGTAGCATTGGAGAGCACATGGGTCTCTTGTTAGAATGAACTACAATTTCAAAGAGTTCTTCTAACAAACTGATAAAGTCAAAACAACTGTAAAATTATTTTAACTAATATCCTCCCATGTCTACCCAGTCAGATAATAGCCTTGCCTGACATGGGCATTTGGGACAGATACATGTGGGATTCTCAGTTAAAGATGATGCTGAAAAACATGAGGATGAACAATAAGTAGCAATGTTACAACATTTTGAGATTTAAAAAATCAAGTCTGTAATTTATCCTATCAGATAACGCATAAAAAGAAGTTTAATTTGACACCTAATTCACTTTAATATCTTCATTATTAAAAAGGTTATGGCCATTTTCATACTCAGAAATTAGCATCTTGTTCCCTATTACCTTTCCATTGACTTAACACAAAAGCTGTGATCTAGGACAGTCAAAAGCCCATAACTTTCTTAAAAATTAAGAGAACTCAATGAAATTTTCAGTTATTATAGATTGAAGCATTCTGAAACAAATATGAAACAATATTACTTGGATGACCTGAAATTAAAGCATATAATTAGTTAGTTACCTAATTGTAGCTAATTACAAAATTCAATTACTAGATCTAAACATCTATCCATTTCTTAAGAAAAGATAAACTTTTTTAAATTGCCTAAGTGTCCAAATAACATTCACACAATAATTCATGATATAATGATATTTAAATCTAATTTTCATGAATTTATAGGCCAAATTGAAGGAATTTAGTGTTTAATTCCCGTAAATTAATGGCCATTTAAATCAACTAGCGAGTGGGTTTTAGTGGAATGCGGTGGATTGGAACGTTGCAGTTTGCGGTGAAGTCGGCAGGAAAAACACTGCGGTTCATACTTTCTTTTTGTCCCCATTTCGCAACATGAAAATGTGATTAACGCCTTCCTAAAAACCAAGTTTTAATGTAAAAATAAACTGTGCACTTTATTTTCTTCCCTATGTAAAATCCTTCCCGTTGTCGGCGCTCATGGCTTTGGAAGATGATTTTTAAATTACTCTAGTTAATAAATAATCTAGCGTAATTTAAAAATACCTTCATGAATGAAATGTCGGAGCAATTTTTCTTCAGCAATAAAATCGCCCGACATGGATCGATTTGCCCTGTCTGTAGAAAAATGGCACTTTAAACCTGCCCCCCTCTGAAAGGCGTCAAAGTCACACACATGGGGGGCAGCAGAACTGCAGCGCTGCTCAAGGTAAGTTTTGTAACATACCTACAATAAGGAGACGTGTCTCTCCCTGACCGATAGCCAATGGAAAATGTTTAGGAGAAAGAACTGTGGAAACCATAGTTTTTTTAAAAATTAGCTTTTATGCATTTTTTCTTTAAAACCTGGAATATTACCTTAATGCCCCTGTCCCACTTAGGAAAGCTGAACGGAAACTTTTGGTGACCTTGCACCCCACCCAAGGTTTCCATGATTCGGCAGAGATTTTGGTCACTCGCCTGGAAAGCCTCGACCGAAGCGCGAGTTGCATCTACCGACCTACAGGATCTTTGCTACCGACCGCACACACACACACACACACAAACACATTGCAAAGGTTGGACCCAGGGACAGCGGAGGAGCACTGTCTGCGCGATGAAGAGGAAGGTAAACGGCTGTCACAGAGCATGGTAGGTCCTTTAGAGAGCGCGGGAGGGAGGGAGAGAAGGTGAAAGAAGGGGAGAGAAGGGGAGAGAAGGGGAGAGAAGGGGGAGAGAAGGGGGGATATGGGGAGAGAAGGGGGGAGGGGGAGAATGAGTAGAGACAGTTTTAAGAAGTTTAATAAAGTTAGCGGGCATTTTACCTTCCGGTGGATCTTCTAGGTCCTGAAAAGCAAAGATCCTACAGGATCCTACAGGATCTTTGCTGAAAATTCCAATGAGCCAATCAAAATGGCCGGTCAGCGAAGGAGATTGCCTTCGACTGCCTGTAAGTAAATAGCAACCCCACTCCACTGCCTTCGACCAAACGACAACCTATTTTTGTTCGAGGCCGGTTTTGATTTTGTTGAAATAATCGCAGGAACATAGAAGAAGTCTCGACTATGCAGAAACCACTTTCAACCATTAGGGAGAGTGACCAAAACCTCCGGGAACCTCCGGGAACCTCACGGAAACCTTGGGTGGGGCGCAAGGTCACCAGAGGTTTCCGTTCAGGTTTCCTAAGTGGGACACGGGCATTAGAGTTTATCTCTCAATGTCACAGCGCACACATCAAGGAATGCAGTGTTATAAAAAAAACTTGACATTTCTGGAAAGGGATAAATAGAATGCAGAAACACAAGAAGATTGTAGCAGGAACAAACCAGAACACTGTTTATAACTGAAGAGAAGGAATGGGTGACATTTCGGGACAAGATCCTTCTTCAGTCTGAGTCTAGGAGACTTCCCAAGAGACTAAGATAAGTAATGAATCACAGTGGAATCCAGATGCAATGTGCATGAATGGGTGCAGTGGAGATGCCAAACACTTAACTGATATATTTCTAGTATGTGGGTGGCAAATGTAAGGACAGCTTTGGAGAATGTATTCACTTACTATTCAGTACACTAAGATAAGCATAATACTTGAAAACTGCAGCAGCTCATAGTAATATAAGTAACTCATTCTGTAACCAGCTTGTTCGTTAGGTTTTTCCACAACTTCTATCACTATTGGCATCTCTTCAATGTGACTGCCTGTATGTTGTGAAGGAAGGAACTGCAGATGCTGGCTCATAACGAAGATAGACACAAAAAGCTGGAGTAATTCAGAGGGTCAGGCAGCATCTCTGAAGAAAAGGAATAGGTGACATTTTGGGCCGACAGCCTTCTTCAGACAGAGAGTCAGGGGAAAGGGAAATGAGAGCTAGATGGTGATGCAGAGAGATACAGAACAAATGAATGAAAGATATGCAAAAAAATAACGGTGATAAAGAAAACAGACAATTTTTAGCTGTGGCCTTGGCCAGGTTCATTTGCAAAAACCTAAAGTACTGTATGTATTGCTCCAGGGTGGAGTTGCTAGGTACATGTGAGAAGATGGGTTACAGGGAATTAAAGGAGGTGGGATTGACGGGATTACTGTAAGAACCAGCATAGGTACGATTGGCCATATGGCCACCTCATTTGACCTTATGTCTGAAGAAAATATAAAAATATGTAAATGATCAGATTTTAATATTTTTCCTGCTGATTCTGGGCGTGTTTTTTTTAATAAGAAAATTAAGACAGAAACACAATGGAAAGAATTTGATCTTTCACCTCAGTTCATGTAGACAATTTGATCTTCCACCTTAATGCCAGCAGATAATGTTTTGTAAGAAACAGATAATAGACAGTGGAAGCAGGCTATTTTGGGAGAACGAGTGAGATACACTGATTATCATGATAAGCTTCTGCACTCTTTCACTTGCTCTCAACGTGGATAGCTTGGAACTTATGCTTGTAAAATTAATTGATGGTCTCAGTGGACACTGACCTTGGGCCGTCTAATGAGACTGTTAAAGTGATTTTGCAGAAATATTTAATTCAATAGGTGGAAACCATCATTGTGATTGGGGACGTCACGTCCCTTATTAAGATTGAACAATCATATGATGCGGCACGGTGGCGCAGTGGTAGAGTTGCTGCTATACAATGCCACAGACACAGGTTCAATCCTGACTATGAGCGTCATTTGTGTGGAGTTTGTATGTTCTCCCTGTGACCGTGTGGGTTTTTTCTGGGTGCTCTGGTTTCCTCCACCATTCCAAAGATGTGTAGGTTTGTAGGTCAATTAGCTGCTGTAAATTACTCCTAGTGTGTAGGATGTAAAACTGGGATAATACACAACTAGTGCATGGGTTATTGTTGATTGGCACAAAGTCAGTGGGCCGAAAAACCTAAAAAACTAAAACCCCTTTTCAGATGCTTCCTGCCTTAGGTTCATGTCTGCCATCACGATCAGTGAATGCTGGGCCAAGACCACAGGTCACACCCACTTGACGTCTTTACTTTCTGCCTTTATTTGACTCACCATGTTCATGGTCTGTTTCTGTCTCCTTAGCAAGTAAATCCCTTCTGGCTCATAATATTGCAGTCCTTCTAAATTTTGCAGACAATCAACATTCTTCTCCCGGCCAATACAAAATTACTTGAACCCCGTCTGAACAGAAAATAGACAAAGGAATGTCTATCCATAATTCTTGGTCATCTCCCATCTCATTTGTCCTCATAATCTTAAATTCAAAAAACACTATACTAGGAAGCAAAGCCGAAGGCATTGGATGTAGTTTGCAGGGTAAGTGGACACTTGTGACTACAACCTGGAGAATTAGTCTCTTTAAACTTTAGACTTCAGAGATACAGCTTGGAAACTGGCCCATCGGCCCACTGAGTCCGCGCCAACCACCAAACAGCCCATACACTAGCATTATCCTACACATTAGGGACAATTTATAACTTTACCAAAGCCAATTAACCGACAAACCCGCACGCATTTGGAGTGTGGGAGGAAACCGGAGCACCTGGAGAAATTCGACGCAGTCATAGGAAGAATGTACAAACTCTGTACAGACAGTACCCATAGTCAGGATTGAACCTGGGTTCTGTAAGGCAGCAACTCTACTGCTGCACCACTCTGCCACCCACTGTGTGCTTGAAGACTCCAGAGTCTGGATTAATCCTTTTGTACCTCTTTTCTAATTTGGGATTGTGGAACTATTTTTTTCTTCCTTGGCAGGTTGTGTTTTCTTAATGCAGCTGCGCTCTATGCCAACTTTGTACAGAAGTCTGCTAAGGAGCAATCGGCTTTATTTAACATGCCACAGAAGGCTACTGTTGCATCAGAAAAATGGAATGCCTCTTTCAACAGGAATGCCAATAATTGCTTTCGGATTTTACACAAAGAAAGTTTTGGTCTCTGAGCAGTCTGGAATCATTTGGCAGTAATTGCTCTAATGCCTAACCATCCTTACAAAGAAAATGGAAAATGACAGATATTTCACAAGTTCAATTAGAATAGTGCAAACAGCCAAAACTATTATCTGCATTGCTAACTCATTTTCATCCAATAATATTCAGCATGAAGTGCCCAAACCACAGCTTGTCCCTTACTGCATCTAAATGAATATTTGGTACTTTTCACAAGGTAATGCTCTTCTGCTTTTGAAAAATTACCATCATTGGCTTTTTCCTGAAAAAATACACCACTAAGCTCTTAGTTGATGCAATTACTGCCCTACATCTAACCTACATTTCCTCTGAATGACTTAAAGTCATCTCTGCTGCATAGTTCTTTCACATCTTTCACTCAATTCCCACATTTCACTGTTCAAATCTCTTGTCTGGTTTTCATCCTATTTGTGGAATCCCTAAAACCTTTTTGCTAATATCCTCCATTACAATGAATGCATTGTTCTCCTCAACCCCTTCTTTACACTTGGAGTGATCACCCACATCACCTTTACCTACAGTATTTCCTTCATATTTATCTTCTTCTACTGATCTACACTAACACTCCCATAACCCACCTGCATGGACCTGATCCATCTGTCCCAGGGGGCTGGTCAGTCAGTCGCCTTTCTCTCCCTCGACCAGGGGAAGGCGTTCGACAGGGTGGAGCACGACTACGTTCTTGGGACTCTGCATTCACATTTGGACCGCATTTTGTGGCCCAGGTCCGACTTTTATACACTGCTGCAGAGTGCCTTGTTAAGGTCAACGGCTCTTTGTTGACCCCCATTACTTTGAGAGGGGGGTTCATCAGGGATGTCCTATGTCCGGCCAGCAGTATTCCATCTGTATAGAGCCATTCCTGTGCCTTCACCAGAGGCGGTTGACAGGCCTGGCCTCACCAGGGCCGGGGATGGATGTGGTTCTTTCGGCCGACGCCGATGATGTCATTTTGATGTTCACCGACCCTGATGACCTGCGGAGGATGCGTGAGTGCCAGCAGGTTTTCTCAGCTGCGTCCTCCGCGAAGAACAACTGGGGGAAGTATTCCGGTCTCTTGGTGGGTCGGTGGCAGGTGGACTCCCTGCCGGAGGAGTTTGCAGGTTTTGCGTGGAGCACCATGCAACTCCTCTATCTGGGGGTCTACCTGAGTCCAGCTGAGGGGGCGTGGCCGGCGAACTGGCAGGAGCAGCAGGCGAAAGTCATCGCCCGGCTGGGACGTTGGTCAGGCCTCCTTGGTGTGCTCTCTTACCGGGGCAGGGCTGTAATTATAAACCAGCTGGTGGCTTCTCTGCTGTGGTACCGGCTGGCCACAATGGTCCCGTCCTCTTTATTTATAACCATGTTACGGCAGAGATTGGTCAATTTCTTCTGGGGTGAGAGGAACCACTGGGTCTCTGCTGGGGTTCTGAGTCTCCCGTTGGAGGAGGGAGGTCAGGCGCTGGTCTGTGTTCGTACCCAGGTGGCAGCTCTCCGACTCAGGACCCTGCGGACGTAAGTCTTCTCAGACCACCCTCCTAAATGGCACGTGCTGGCGATGTACTTTTTCCGCCAGGAGCGCTGCCATCAAGAGGGCTCACAGCTCCTGGTAGAGGGTATGAGTCGACACGCTAGGCGGGAATTGCCTGGCATTTACTGTGAGCTCCTGCAAACCAGGAATTTAGTCACCTTCAGCCAGGGCGCTGCTCCTCAGGGGGAGGGGAAGTGTTGTGGCTGTGACGGTGGGTATGGCGTGTGCATGGAGCGATTCTGGATGAGCTTAACCACGCTCCGTCGGAATTGTTCATAGGACCCACGGCCTGGGTCCCTCCCCGAGGGCCGGCCCCACACAACATGAGCCGCCTTTCCGAGATGCCCAGCATGCCGTTCTGTGATGCAGAGAGGCTGCTCTTGCACACTCTCCACTTCCTCACCCTCGTCTTCCATCCGGATACACCCTGGCGGTCTGTGTTACCACCTGACGAGGGGAGTGGTCCCCAGTGGAGGTCTCTGTACAAGGGAGTCCTCCCCCTTTACATTGGCGACCTGGGGTGGAGAATGTTGCACAAAGCCGTGGCCTGCAACAGGTACTTAAGCCGGTTCACGGACTCGTCCGCCACCTGTCACTTCTGCGGCGAGGAAGAGACCGTGTTCCACATCTACATGGAGTGTTCGAGGTTGCAGCCCCTGTTCAAGTATCTGAAGGGGCAGCTCCTCAAGTTTTGGCTCCACTTTAGTCGGACGCTATTGATGTTTTGGGCACCCAGTACAGTGGGGGGCGGGTCGGGAGGGAGGAGGGGGTCTCCATGTCGGTCTGCCTCTGGGCCTGGCCAAGATGGCCATTCGCGGGTCGAGGCAGCGGGCAGCCGACGGCCGCACAGCGTTGGCTGCCTGTCCCTTTTCTGGGGTTACGTCTGTGCCTGCCTGTCCCTGGAGAGGGAACACGCGGTGTCCACAGGGACTCTGGAGGCCTTCCGTGAACTCTGGTCACCGCGGGAGGTCGAATATATTGTTGATAAAGATGTTAATATGTTAATATTTTCGTTTGTAAAATGCCAATATAGGCATTCTTTGATCGTGTTACTACTTTGTATTTTTGTTTGTTCTGAATAAAAGCATTTTGTATTGAAAAAAAAATGAATTAAAAAAAAAAAGACCCACCTGGTGTGGAAGTTATTGCCTGTTCAACAGCCATATGCCATAACCTAACCAATACAACTTCAGTAAAGACTTTGATGCAATATTATAGTCACTTCCACAACATCCATCACAGGCATGGATAACTTCAGGGACATCACTGACTACAAGAGCAGCCCCGTCTGCCCCCACAGTGATATCACACTAGCCAATGAATTAAACACCTTCTTTGCCCGCTTCGAAACTGGCAACACCACCAGGAGAGGAACAACCCCGGCTAGGGTGGAGGGACAGGCCTTAACACTGAGCACCCAGGAGGTACAGTGTGCTCTGCGTAGGATCAATCCACGCAAGGCTGCAGGCCCGGATGGAGTCCAGGTTAGGGTACTAAAGGACTGTGCTGTACAGCTGGCGGATGTATTTATGAGGATCTTCAACTTATCTCTATCTCTGGCAACGATCCCCAAGTGCCTGAAGACAGCTACCATAGTGCCGGTGCCGAAAAAGTCTAAAGTCACCAACCTGAATGACTACCGCCCGGTTGCCCTAACTCCAATACCAATTAAGTGCTTTGAAAGGCTGGTCCTCTCCCACATCAAATCCAGCATCCTTGCATCATTGGACTCTCATCAATTTGCATACAGGGCAAATAGATCCACAGAGGATGCCATCTCTGTGGCTCTTCACACTGTCCTGACCCACCTGGAAAGACAGGGCACCTACGCGAGGATGCTCTTCATTGACTATAGCCTTCAATACGGTCATCCCCACCAAGCTCACTACCAAACTCCACCAGCTAGGCCTCAGCTCACTGATATGCGATTGGATCCTGAATTTTCTGATGGAGCGACCGCAGGCAGTGAGACTGGGGCCGCACCTGTCCTCCACTATCATGCTGAGCACCGGCACACCACAGGGCTGTGTACTGAGCCCCATGCTCTACTCCCTCTTCACCCACGACTGTGTCCCTGCATTTGACAACAACACCATTGTCAAGTTAGAGCGGAGGTGCAGAAGCTGACGGACTGGTGCTCATGGAACAACTTGTCGCTAAACAGCTCCAAGACCAAGGAGCTGATTATCGACTTCAGGAGGTCACAGAATGGGGAATACGTCCCAATCTCCATCTACGGAGACAGTGTGGAGAGAGTGTCCAATTTCAAGTTTCCTGGCACTCACATTTCAGAGGACCTCACATGGTCCACCAATAAAACTGCGCTGGTCAAAAAGACGCAGCAATGACTATTCTTCCTAAGAAAATTGAAATGGACTGTCTACCCCAACAGCTGCTGACGACCTTCTACCGCTGCACCACAGAGAGCATACTGTGTGGCATCTCTGTGTGGTATCTCAGCTGCACGGAGGCGGAGAGGAGAGCTCTTCAGCGCGTTGTCCACAGAGCGCAACAGATTATTGAGACACCGCTACCAGCCTTGGAGGGCATCTACCACACACGGTGCCTTAGGAAGGCTGTCAGCATACATAAAGACTCCTCTCACCCTTGTAATGAACTGTTCGAACTACTCCCTTCCGGCAGACGTTACAAGGCCTTCTATGCCCGCACTATCAGACTCAGGAACAGCTTAATTCCCAGAGCTATAGCGGCTCTGAACCTGCCCTGCTGAGTACCGCCCCACCCCCATGAACTGTCTCCCCAGGCCTCGCACTTTAGTCTGTGTTGATGCTACTGGTCAAATGTTCATTTTTACAAACCTTGTTCTCGGGGGTTGCAAACCGAAATCTCGAAGTTGCAAACCAAATCTCGTTGCACTTATGTGTAATGACAATAAAAGATATTATTATTATTATTATTATTATTATTATTATTATTATTATTATTATTATTATTATTATTATTATTATTATTATTATTATTATTCCTTTAGTGGGCATTTCCTACCTCTGTAATATTTCCCTCTGTCCCATAACTGATTCTGAGGTGAAAGATCATGTAGTCATTGTTGTAAAGATCTTCAAATTAACAACAAGAAGACCACATTTACAATGCTTGATTCAAACAGAACAATTCTAGTTCCATGCCTCCACCGCTTTGTTGTTCACTCCAACTAAACTCCAATCTGCATGATATTAACAGGTTGCAATGAATCCTATAAACCCCAATATGATGTCCCTCACTAAGGCTGCAATATTTTTATTTCACCCTGCTGTCTGTCATCACCCCACCTAATACCTGGATCTTGGTGGGCCACATGGCTTGTTTCCAAAGCTAAACTAAAAGTTATACATTATCTTCAGATATTTTGTTTCTCCAGTGTGTTGCTTACCTCTATTAACTCATCATATCTTAAATTCTGCCTCAACAACTTTATCCAGCTTCTTGAATCTTTGTTAATTCCCATCTACACACCCATGCCTCAGTCGTCCACCATTGGTGACAGAGCTCATATAGAGATGCATACAACATGTTAACAGGCTCTTCAGAGCAACTGACCAATGCTGACCAAGATGATCCATCTAAGCTGGTCCACATTACCCAGATTTAGCCTATATATTTAGGGATAGTCAAATTATTAAAGGATTAGACATGCTAGATGCAGGAAACATGTTCCTGATGTTGTGGGAGTCCCGAACCAGGGGCCACAGTTTAAGAATAAGCGGCAGGCCATTTAGAACTGAGACGAGGAAAAACATTTTCACACAGAGAGTTGTGAATTTGTGGAATTCTCTGCCTCAGAAGGCAGCTGAGGCCAGTTCACTGGATAGAGTTGGATAGAGCTCTTAGGGCTAGCGGAATCAAGGGATATGGGGAGAAGGCAGAAACGGGGTACTGATTGCTGATCATCAGCTATGATCACATTGAATGGTGGTGCTGGCACGAAGGAACAAATGGCTTACTCCTGCACCTATTGTCTGTGCATCTATGTATCTATGTATCCCTTTAAACCTTTCCTGTCCAAGTGCCCTTTAAATGTTGTTATTGTTCTGGCCTCAACTACATCCTCTGGCAGCTCATTCCATACACCCACCATCCTCTGCGTGAAAACGTTGCCCCTCAGGTTCCTATTAAATCTTTCCCTCTCATCTTAAACCCATGTCCTCTGGTTCTTGATTACCTACACTTGTTAACACAGAGTACCCTGTAAAACTCTCTGCTATCATTTCTAAAACCCCGAATTCAGTAAATCTATTTAATCCTAAACACATTGGGATATTTAAGTTGTTTCTTGGGATAGACACAAAAAGCTGGAGCGACTCAGTGGGACAGGCAGCATCCCTGGAGAGAAGGAATGGATGACGTTTCGGGTCGAGACCCGTCTTCAGACTAGTCCTTGGGATGAAGTGGCTGAGGTGGAGATATTGATCTGGTTGGGTTTATGTGCTCATTAGTGTGGCAGCTGTTAAATAATTCCTATATTGTTTAACTTGAAAACCAGCGCATTTTGAAATTGAAAGGTTTGTTTATTTAATGTATTTCTGTATCTTTCCATTAGTTCGGAGATAAAGCATGAAAACAGGTCATTTCCCCCCGAGTCCACGCCGACCATCGATCACCCGTTCACATTAGTTCTGTGTTATCCAGTTTTTTCATCCACCCTACACATCAGGGGCATTTTTACATCGGCCAATTAAACAATCAATACAATCTTTGGGATATGGGACGAAATCGGAGCACCCGGGGGAAAGACACAGGGAGAACGTGCAAACTCCACACAGAAGAGCACCCGCGGTCAAGATCGAACCGGTGTCTCTGGCGCTGTGAAGCAGCAGCTCCACCATTTGATTCATCTCACTTCCTGAGATATTGAGTGTGAGCCCGGGCAATGCAGGCGGCCTGAGTGTTATTAAACTGTTGTAAAGATTGGTTTCCAATGTATTTCACATTCACGCTCCCTGAAACCAGTTTTTGCGGTTGTACAAATCCTGAACTGAAAACTCCATAATTTCCCTGTCGACTGACTGACGCTGTTATGCCTCGATTTATGTCGCGAAATCTCTTCACAATATATAATTTCAACCAGTAAATGGCATTCCTTCCATTCATAGCCAGTTGCCGCGCTGAAGAAGGTTCTACACAGATTTGTAGACATTTGACGCCACTGACAAATATTTCCAACACTTAATTCTGCGAGGCTTCGCTCGTTCCCTGTGCATTCTGTGCACGTGCTGCCTCAAAATACAGATTTTATGTGTAATAAGAAAGTGTCCGTGAGAAGTGTCCGGAGTCCCCCGATGCACCAAGTTTGACGCAAAAATAAATGTAGCGTGTGGGCGCGCTCATGGCACAAGATTGCTGCTTCTTAGAGTTGAGAAACCTTGCGAAGTGCAAACTACTTCACACTGAAATTAAGGTTGCCCTAAACATGAATGGTCTTTAAACACCTCCACCGTGAAAGCTTCCCGTTGCTATGAGTTTTGCCACTCTGGATGAATAGGTTCTCGGGAATGAAAAAATGGAATGACATTGGAAGCTAAGAGCAAAATTTGTCGGGGGACTTTTATTTCACTGACAGAACTTAAACAGAACCTAAATAGAAAATGGACGGAATCTATCAAATACAGAACCACGACAGGTAGTTAGTCACCAACGCCCTTCTGATATTGTTTTAAATTATCTTATTTGGTTTCCTTGGTAGAGCGACATGTCAAGGCGATGGGCATTCGAAGCTTCATGTGCCATCAATGTGAAGTGTTTAGGGAAACTACAATTGAGAAAGATAGACACAGAATGCTGGAGTAACTCAGCGGGACAGGCAGCATCACTGGAGAGGAGGAATGGCCATTCTCTGGAGAGAAGGATGCTGCCTGTCCTGCTGTGTTACTCCAGCATTTTTTGTCCAACTTCGATTTAAACCAGCATCTGCAGTTCCTTCCTACACACTATAACTGAGTAATCCGTGAGATTAAATGAAGTGCAGAATTGAGTCCAGACGCTTGTTACGCAGAGCTAAAAGCATCTGATGAGAAATTCATGACACAACATAAACAATAGTTATTCCCATTGAGACCTGATATGGTTGCTTTGCCTCAGCGACGATTTATGTTGGAATCTTTCTCAAATTTGCAGGTTTATTTAGGTGGAAGAAGATTTTATTTTACGTCTCTGCTGTTGGGAAGCAGACCTATAATATTTCCTAGTTGACGGTCTCAGAGCCACATATTTTCCTAGTAAAGTGATTATGAGAAGTTTACGAACTGCTGCCCATTTCCAAAGCAAGTCAACGTGTATTTATGATCAGATCTGCTTTGAATCCAGATGGTTAAAAAAAAGTCTTACTTGGTATATATTAAATATCTCGTGCTTTATTTTCTTTAAAACGTGTAAACTATAACGCACTCACACTTGGCAGTGGTTAGGACATTTCAAAATACTGTTTAATTGGAAGAACGGTAACATTTTCCATATAAAAATCCACCCGCAATACTTATCAGTAACGAAATCCCATCACGACTCGAAAGAATCAATTGGGCGCTGAGGGTGAGGGTGGGTTTTGAACGGTGCCGGGCGAAAAAGATAAGTCACCATGTCAACCTGCTAAAGAGCGAGTGATCCACGCTTCTAAGACATCGCTTCATTCTCAGTGGCTGTAATTGCGAGTTCTAACCACCCTCCCCGCACCAACTCACAAAGCACGGAGGAAACCCTGATAATACTTACGCAACACCGAGAAGTGATAATTTATGGTAAATACCTGTCATGGGATTGAAATAATCAGCGGCCCTTTAGGGACAAATACATGTGAGAATAATTAATAATAGTAACAGTAAAGAACGCGCATAATTCAGTCGTAATAATTTCTCGACCAAACTGTGTTTAATATAATTGGATTTGTACATTTTTTTAAAGTGAATGTACATCAATATATAGTAGAAATGATTAGCTGAGGTAAAATGTCCACTCGCTTAGCGTGTACAAATCAAGTCTTACCCAATCCGTTTCATTGTGTATATTTCATTGCTCCTTCTTGTTTCCAACCAAGTTTCGATACATTGTAATGTTAAGGTGATATTTCCAGAAACTCTGCGGCTTATTTTGTTCATAAAAATAACGAATTCCCATGTGTAGTAAGGATTTGCAGACGCTGGTTTACACCGAAGATAGACACAACATGTTGCAGTCACTCAGCGGGCCAGGCAGCATCTCTGAAGAGAAGGAATGGGAGACATTTTGGGTCGAGACTCTTCTTCAGACATATTCTTAGACCCTATCAAACTCTCTGTTCTGATTAGTTTTATTAGTTGGTCAACTGTGAACTGCCGGGTCGAAGATCGCTGTGAGGGCCGCTAAGGTGACCCGGGATACAGAGTACTGGAGATATTGTATCTCGGGAGAGTAGACTGCACATGAACGGCGAAGGAATCTCACCCGGACAGCGCGGACATCACTAGATGTCAATAAGACATAATATACTTCCAGATCAGTTTTTGCCCCCAAGATGTATAAATTACGTTGCGTGATTAGTAACTGTGTGTAGGTTTATACGAAATGTAATTGGGTGAGAACGGTTGCCTTACCAATGGTAATTATTGACATATCCAATTTCGACTTGATAACCCAACCAGGATCTAACGTGTTATAAATCGGAGAGACAAGGGGCTGTAGATGCTGCAGTCCTGAGCGATAACACAAAAAGCTGGAGTAATTACAGCGGCTCAGGCAGCATCTCTGGAGAACGTGGGTAGGCGACGTTTCTTTCGGGTCGGACCCTTCTGGACTTAATGACCCCGACCCGAAACGTCACCTATACACGATCTTCAGAGATGAATGAAGCCTAACCGCTGAGTTACTCCAGCACGTTGTGGAGGGTTTTTTTTGTTATCACTCGGGATGTTTTCCGACATTGCAATTTTAGATTATGCCTTTTTGTTCTCCAAAAAATGATATTCAGATGCATGGATAGGCGACGTTTCGGGTCCAGGGCCTTCTTCAGACTGATGTTGATCAGGTGATGTTTTTTATGCTCGACATTTTCTCCTTCATGGAACATTTTATCCTAATGCTCACGAAACCCAATAAGTTTAATATCAGAACAACGTTTTATATTTTCTTGTTCCGAGACCTATTGAATCTTTAAATATTTCAAACGTGGAATTGAACATTACCCAGAAAGGTAACACAAAATGAATGTGGTCGGGAATATGCTTCCCTCGTCAGTAAAATCATGGCATTGAATTATGTTCGTTTTCTTTCTAGCCCACCCCGAGACGACAGTGTCGCTGGCCAGACCGAAATTTATTACCCGTGCTTAGCTGCCTTGAGAACACGGTGGCAGGCAGCTTGGTGTTGTGGGGCAGATAGTTCAGAGAGAGGGCAATCCGGGATGGGATTCACACAGGAGTCGCAGTGAACTATGTCAAAGAGTTTCCATTCCTGCGGGGTATTAGCGGGCCAGGTGCCTTGCGAAC
Source organism: Raja brachyura (assembly GCA_963514005.1). The sequence continues at coordinate 141,790,125 of OY740781.1, forward strand.
GCTCTTCTTTTACTGAAATAGCTTCTCTGCCCCTTCAGCACCCCGGCCAATTCACCCCCAACTCCATATTTTAAACCGAGTGAATATTCATTAATTGACATGGTGGGATTCATCCTCCTTACTCTGGATTGTTATTCTAGAGTTTAACCAAGGTCATGAAACATGTTTTCCATCGGGCATTGCAACATTAGCCTGGGTCCCGATTTAAATGCTGATGCTGCGGTGTTAACATATTTCACTATATTCAGTGAAACATATCAACATTGCATTGTATTAATGGATATTTTACTATCGCATAAAACCTCCAAATGACTGGCAAGATCTGCTCTCCAACACGATGTTGGGACGGATTAGACCTCGAAGAGATTTCGTCGCTTCTTGATGGCGGCAATATGTGTCAAACTTTCAAAAAGAATGTGTCCTTTTTACAAACTGGGGTCGGTATCTCCAAACCATCCGATCCACTCCGACTGACGAACCTTTTCTATGTAGACTCTATGTAGTCTATTGTCGCGCTCTGAGGGACGCATACCCACATTTGGCAGAGTAATCTCGAACCATTCTTTGCTAATGGAGAAAAAAAATACATACTATAAATTTTGTCCAAGGAAATAATGTTTTGTCTAATAGGCTGTAAAGTGGCTGTGAATCATTAGATTCAGCTACACACAGTAATCAGCACTAATGGCCGTAGCTTACGTTCGGGAAGATGGGGAAATAATAAGATATGTTTAGGAAGACTTGTAAGGACAGTGTGTGTCCTGCATGTACATTGCGTTTAAAGCGGGATATTACACACAGATCAAACATTCCTTCAAACGTGAAAAGCGTTCACATAATTTGATTTCTGACTGCTTTACAGATTTTTTTTTATGGCTTTGAATAAAGATAAAACGTTCATTGTAAATTGAACACCACACCGGTTTGTTCAATACGTTTTATATTCTCCAAAGCAATACTCTGGAAAGTAAATAACGTCAAAATGTGTGCCAATCTCAACAATAAGAACCTTTTATCCCCCTTATTCACTTAGCTCAGATCAACAAATCTAGCAATCCCAGAGTTGGGGAGGTGCAAAACCGACTCACATTTACATACGGTAACAAAAACGTCGAAAAAGTAATCCAAATATTATAAATGTGTTGGAAGGAACTGCAGATGCTGGTTTACACCGAATATAGCATAATACAACCTTGCTATTATTTAACACACTGTATGGTCTCCCAACCTTCAAACGTTCTAACGTCCTGGTACCTTAACCTTCTGGTGAATTAAAAAAAGTTGGAAATCATGTAAATATTACACTTTTGTTTGCTGTAGTCCGGATATAAATATCTTAAAGTGATTTATATTTATTAGTAGCAATTTACGAAATAAGTCAAATAATATGAATCATATGACAGTTTTATGTTGACCAGTGCTAACGAGGTTCAGACGACAAACATCTCCCAATAACAGTATTTTCACGAATATGGCGTATCAGATTTCTTCATAAAATCAAATCAAAGAGGTTATCCAGAATGGCAAATATCTCGGCGTCGCGATAAACAGTGCCTCGCGAATGTAACTGTCTGGTTAGCTCTAGGTGAGATGGAAGAGTATGTTTTAACGAGAAACTGAAAATGTGACGGAAGATCTCATTCCTTCCCGTCAGCATCTGAAGGAGGATGTTTTTGCAACAACTTTGACCAAAGCTGAAACAAAAGCTGTGTTTAATCGCAGTCCCTCGTATGTTTGCTCGTGTATCCGACAGCGTAAACATCAAAATGTGTTTATTTGGAATTGTTTGGAGAGATATTTTGGAAGTGTGGTTCAGTATTTCTACCTTATTATTCGTGTAAATATTATACGTATAATGCAATTTCCGGCCATCTATCTTAGTGGGGGAAAGTATCACGCAGCTTATCAGTTCGCGCAGCCATTTCTTCAAAGCCACGACCCAGTATCCAATTACCGTCAGACCATACTAAAAATGTTACTTGTCATTTTGTATGGTATTATTAAGGCATAAAGCATTTTAACTCGTGTTCACAGCAGATCAATGCGTGTGCGCGCATTTTATTCAATTACTGGGCACGCCGACGCAATAAATATATTTTCAATTTGGAAGATGGTCTGAAAATGGGTACGGTATTGTTAAGGTCCGAAAAGGAAGCTGGACTGAAATCATTAGACGGGTGGAAGGTTTGTAGCAAGAATGTAATAAGCTTGAAACAAATCGGAGTTTCTTCCCCGCGTTCTAATTTTAAACGAGAGGCTTTAGTTCAATTTATATTGATGTCCAGTAATTTCATGTTGCGCTGAAGTTGAGATTCTCAGAAGCTGCGCATTGTGGTCCATTTAGAAGAGTTGAAAGAGTTCCAGAGGGGCCGAGGCTTTCTTTCCGATACAATATTTACAATGATAATCTTATCTATTGAATGTCGAGGGATAAGGTGTGAGAGGTTGTATCAATCCCGCCCCACGTAGCCAGTTCTGAAAATACTGTTCCACGTTTAACCATGTAAACGCAACTGCAGCTTCATAAACAAGCAATTTTCTTTCCAAAATCATCATGCCGCATATTGAGTTATAAATTGGATGCAGAAGATTCAGGCTTTGCGTTTTAGTTGGGGCTGTGTATGAAGTCAGGTAATGCCACAGGGGCACGCACGGGTGGCTGGGGGCGGGGAAACTGGACAGGGTGAGCCTAAACATAGTTGGAGAACATGTGTGTTTTTTTTAAAAACAGGTCATTTCTGAACTAGCATCATTAACAGGAGCGCGGGGCTCGGTCTTCAGCGTGCGCGTGGGTAAATGCACACAAATATGCGAGTGAATTCATGAAATAAATCGCTGCCTCGAACACCACAGCTAAAGTAAAATTGTTTGCCATCAGCTACCGTTCATTTACATCCCCAATGAAATGACTCGACGAGTTTATACAAATCGGTATGTGCGAGACTCGGCGACAACGTGGTGGAGAAACTTTAAAAGCTTTTATGAACACGATAAGGAGAGATTGATTTTCGCTTCATTGAGCATTGCCCGTTATCTCGGCTGTAGATGTTGCGTTTGCTTTTACATCAGAGAAACACACTAATTACAATGTTTGTGAATTCCCATTCTTTTATCCCTGTAAATGCAATAGGAGGGGAAAGTGTTTGCCCGGAGTCTCTTGATATAATAAGATCAAGTATATCATTTGTCTATAATACATCACAGACCCAAGAACATAAAAAGAATTTCCGCAAACCAGCTTTACTTTACTGTAATTATTATGTTACAAAAAGATCAGAGCAGTCTTATGTAAATTAAAGGCGCAGTCTGTTTATTAGTCTTCATCTTCAATCATAGCTATGCCCGGTTGCGCGACCAACAAATTATACAAAGCATGAAATCTCTCATCTTACAATCTACAAGTAATTCTTTAATATCCCATATTGTTAAATCAACACGAAATGAATCGTTTGTATAAAGTAAAGCTGAAATTATCTGTGCGTCTTAAACCAGAAAATCTGATCAGGATATTTTTGAATTGGTATTTTCACCAGCAGATCCTAGGCAAACCATGGCCATTTATACTTGACATCTTGAAGCTTAAATAACCGTAAGGCATTGTTACTCGCTGGCAGCAAAGTGCCTGGTTACGCCTGATTGAGCTAATTGCTTTGAAATAGGATATATTATCTATAATTATATAGATCTTGGAGGAGACGGACAGCCTTTTTTCTTTCATCTTTTCCAAGTACATCATAATTTCGCGATCAAATTAATTTGCAGGACTTGAAATATTGCATTCCTTTCACGGAGGAGAACTCCAAAGGGCTCAGCCAGTTTAAAGAGACGGTGTCCGTTTTGTTGACCTGTGAAGGTTCGGGTTTAAAACGTCCAAGCAAGCGGCTAAACACTCTTGTCATATTGTTCTCTCTATTTGGTCTAAATTCCCAATGACATTATTATCTCGCGTTGGCCTACAAAATGTTGTATTTTGTGAAACACATCCAAAGAACCGGTCCTTGAAAGAAAAAGTCAGATAAAGTCTGTGGAAGATATCGTGAACAAACTCTCGGGGATATCGTTAACAAATCATCCAAGATGCCATCATGCTTGTTTAACGAATTTCCAGCAAACAACGGTAATCAAAGTATGGTTCCTTTTATTCCTGCCGGGGGGCGCTCATGCATTTCCAACTGAGTGCTGGTCCCGAACGACGATGATCTTAGTTCGTTATCCCCGTAGAAAAATAAAAATAAGAGTCGTCCTGTCTGCGTCTCCTTGAGGAATATTTCTGTCTTTATTCACAAATTTGAATTTAATAAGGACACACGAACATTCCACCCAGCGAATTTCAGTTTCTTCTGTCTCGGCATCAAACCCTATTTGTTGCGTCCTAATTAAGATAAAAACAACAACACCAACAAAAGGGTTTAAGCTTGCCAGATTAATTACATTAAACACGTTGTTAGGGATTCTACTTGGCGCAATATTGTTATCCATCGCCACTGTCCACCGAAGTTCCTCATAAACAAGATGTCCCAAATGCCAAGAAACTGTTCCTTATAGTTGCATGTCAGCGATTTCCTTGCGAGAATTCTCAGGAGGAATCGGCTATACATTTCTTTAGCTGTTCGTGGTAAGATTGGCACAGACGGGGAATGCTGCAATCATGCCAAGGGAATATATTTATCACACAGTAAGGGGAAATCAGTTCAAACAATTGTGTAGGTTAATAGTTTCCAATTTAGTTGTTTTATTGTAAAATGTTATATATATATTAATTAACAACCTCAAAGGTTATTATATTTATATTTACTTACGTATATGACCAAGTAAATTAAATTTCAGAACATAAACCTGCCATTAGTGACCCAGCTTTGCCGGAGGCCAAATGGGGATAAAGTACGTTTTTAATATTAACATGGAACCGCTCTCCAAACTCCACAAAATAAAGTGGCGTGCGATCGCCGAAGAGCCATCACTTTCAAATTCAATGGCCTGATGTCTTCGGGCTAGGGCGGGCTGTTGCCTTGATGCCGAGCAACTTTTGAATACTCTCCCTGAAGTTGGTCCCTTTGATCGCGCCGACGCTGGCGCCTAAAAACAACATAACTTGTCTGCCTATTAAAAGCACTGACTAATCGTGACAGATTGCCGAGACTCACAATTAGCAAACGTGGGATGGTACTCTTGAGAAACAAAGGTACAATGTATCCAGTGGAAGAAAAAAATGCAAGGGCGAGTATCGATTTTCTCTGGCCCGAAATTCCGATGGATTTCTTCATTTATTTAAATGCAACATGATTTTCACGCCCCCCCCAAAAAAAAATCATCATCATCATCATATCCCTAACAAATACTCCTCCCCCCGCGCCCCGCCTTTCTTTCTTTCTTTCTCTCTCGTTTGGCGCTCTCTCTCTCTCTCTCTTTCTTTCTTTCTTTCTTTTTTTTTCTTTCTTTCCTTCTTTCCCCCGCCCTCTGAAAGATAATTACCCTTCAATTGCACGCTGGGCACTTGTGTTTATATGAGATTAGAGCCCGGAGCTATCAATAAACTCTTCCCACCAAGTGGCCAATCAGATTAAGTGCTAATTTATTTGGAAAGATTATTGATGGCGGGCAGGCCGGGGCATCCAATGGCAGTCAGTGCCCCACCCCTGAAGGTGCCGATTGGACAGCGCCCAGCAAACTCTCTCTTCTTAACGCCCCGGCGCCCACTGGCACCAGGAACCTTGACAATGTTTTGAGAAGCCCGGACTGCGGGCAGGCCCAGTGCAATCAGGGGCGCGCTTTGCAACTTGTCTATTTTCTTGAATGCAACATCCGAAAAGGGATCGACTCTATATGGCCCCTTGTTCTGCCATGAGTGCTTTGCAAGTGACAACTGGCGGCGTGAAAATCGAAGAGCCCCGCTCCTTGAGTAAAGGGATACAGAGCACTGTGAAGCTGGCGGTGGGGGGAGAGATGGACAGACCCAAAGCTCCGCCTGCGCCTCTCCCTTTCAGTGTCGAGGCGCTCATGTCTGACAGGAAACCCAACAGGGACAGCTCTACTTCGGACGGGTCGTTTGTCGGCCCCTCGCGGAACCTTAGCCCTCGGACCGCTGGCTTATCGGCTCAGGAGACGTTACCCACATCCCTGCCGGTGAACACTTCCTATACAGTGGAAGGACTGTTAAAACTATCCGAAGACGCTCTTGTCAAATCGGAGAGCAGCGACCGGCAAGATCGGGCGGCTTGGATACAAGACTCGCGCTTTTCTCCTCCTAGTAAGTGTAATCTTAACAAAACTTGACTTAATATTATTGCTTCGACCCGTGGCAAATGCCGATACCAGGCCACCGAATGGGATTTGCTAAGTTTAAACTTTACACTTCGTTGTCTTGGTGGGATGTTTGGGACTGTGTAATCCTGCGTTGTAGTCGTTAACGTTCAATCTTGGGGGGAGAGGGGAGAGAGGATGCTTCTTGATTAACGGGTGTTCTGTGTTTATTTTAGGGAGAATGAGTCCGCCAGCCTGCACCCTGAGAAAGCACAAAACCAACCGCAAACCCAGGACCCCGTTCACCACCTCGCAGTTACTGGCCCTGGAGCGGAAATTCCGCCAGAAACAGTACCTGTCCATCGCCGAGAGAGCAGAGTTCTCCAGCTCCCTCAATTTAACTGAGACTCAAGTGAAAATCTGGTTTCAAAATCGCAGGGCGAAAGCCAAACGACTGCAAGAGGCCGAGCTGGAAAAACTGAAAATGGCAGCCAAGCCCATGCTACCACCGGCTTTTGGAATTAGTTTCCCCATCGGTACTCCAGTCCCTGCAACATCCCTGTACGGAGCTCACCACTTCCACAGACCCACTCTACCAGTGTCGCCGGTCGGACTATATGCCGCTCACGTCGGATACAGCATGTACCATTTAGCTTGAACGGAGTCGAGCGAAGAGAGAGAGAGAGAGAGAGAGACTTGAAATAACACACGCACGCATACACACATCCTATTGACACCCCCTCCCCTTCTTCCCCGTCCATCTGCAATCATTCCGCATTGGGAGGGAGTTTGTGTACTATGTAATATACTGTATATTTGAAGTTTATCATTTATATTATGCATATATTTGTTAAATAAATGTAAGTGTTTCAAGTAGCTTCTTCAGGTGATATTGTTTTATTTGAAATCAAAAGTTAGGGCTGCTTCCGTCTAAGATCTAGGACACCCATCAATTCATTCTGACGTTTTATTTTCATTTAGCCCTTTTTAAAAGTAGTTAAATAGCTTATTTCAGTACTTTTAGCCTAGAGGAACACCATCTCTACTGGCGTGTATGTTCCTAAAACAGAAGTTCGGGCGATCTTGTTTCCACACTTTCTAAAACTGTTTTGAAACCAAAGTTGTCCGAAGAAGGGTTTCGGCCCGAAACGTTGCCCATCTCCTTCCCTCCATAGATGCTGCTACACCCGCTGAGTTTCTCCAGCACTTTGTGTACCCTTGAAACCAAAGTTGATTTAAATGCAGTAACGTGTATTTGGTCATGCCAGTTTCAAACCAATCGATTAGTAGTAGCCTTGTTCAAAACAACTGGCTGTTATTTTGCAGAATATTGAATAATGCCGTTCTGGTGTGCTTTTGCATCGTGTTCGAACTATCGTTATCAGTGTGCGAGGAAGTGAAATATCTGGTTGAAGAATATTTTAGCGGTGTTCTGTCGTTTTACAAAGAACTGGTGTGAGGAATTCACCTGAAGATTTTATGCGATGCATCGTTTTACAGAGAAATTGTTGGGAAGAATTTCCGTGAATAGTTTTTTGCGGTGTTCTGAGGAACCACCTTTATTTATATATTTTTTTAAAAGAAATCTGGACTTTGGGGAAACAAACAAAATCAAACCCGCTTTTAAAGATAGTTTTGGCTAAATTATAATTGTTCACGTTGAGGCGGTTTTCTGCAAAGTGTTCACATATTTGTTTTGTAATGACAAGCCGTCCACTTAGACAGCAAATGTAATTCTCAAATGAATTGGAGAGAGGAGCGTCGCCCCCAACCCCCCTTGAGCTTTCGTCCGTTTAAAGTAAAGCTTGATGTTTCCCAGTCAGTGGTCGTTCATGCAGAGACAAAGTTCCCTCCACCCTCCCCTAATGAGCAATCTTTATCTTCCGGTATTGTAGTATCTAAGAGTCCACCAGTTATTCACCCATCCCACCTCTTTCTACTTTAACCTATCCCTGAGGAAAAACAAGTGACCGGGACTTTTGTTACTTTTGACCCTTACGACTGCGTCTCGTGGTTTAATCTTTAAGCGTTGGCTTTTTCCCACTCTCGTTGAGGGAAGTTATTGGCAAATAATTGCTGTAATGAAGGGAAGAAAATGTTCTCTGCAGGCGCACGGTGGCTCCAGTTTGACTGTGGCTGGGGGGCAAAGCGGAACCTTTTATCATTCCTAAAATTGGAATGACTTTTCCCCTGCACGAGAGGCTCTGGCGTTTCCTCAACATTTCTGTGATCATTTCCGATCGCAATTAATGGGATTTAATGAAATCCTGCGACAGCCGAATTATTTCCGTCCTTAACATGTAACGCAGTTTTGATTATACGAGTTAATTTACCTCGAGTGCATTAGTAATAATGAAGTAGACTTTTAAAAAATAAATTAAAAATGTCAACAGGTCTGTTAGTATAGTGCTTGTTTGGGATTATTGGGCACTGCAATGCAAAACAGCGACCTTGAACACTTCCCTCTTTACTTCAAGGGGCAAAAAATCAAGAGCTTGACCTCAAGTCGAGGTCCCAGTTATTGTTTATGAACCTATTTTTCACGGGTGGCTGAGACAGTGAACCCCGTGTCGATCGCCCCCGCCGATTTTTAATATAAAACATCAATAGTGTTGGAGGTGACAGACACACGTCGAGGCCCTGTGCAGCTTCGCGCCAATCCGGCAACCCTTTAGTCTTTCCCGGCGTTTCTTTTGATGTCAATATTCAATTTAAAGAGTTCACCGCGGCTCTCAATCATGGGCAGATGCCTGTGGAAGCGCGAAGGAAAACGTGACATTATCGCTCAGCCTTCACTTTTTACCCCCCCGGGCTAGTCACTTCGCTCAATTACACCCCATATGCCAACAATTAATAAATAAGTAATGACAATAAGTTCGGAATCATACGGATGAGCGCTCCGGTTGAAAAGAAAATTCGCACAAAAGGCGAGAGATTTCCCGGTCTCCTTCGTGAGGGCATCGTTCTTTTATGTCTCTCCCCTTCCCGGGGTTAAACAGAAAACAAAAACATTTTTTGTTTCATTTTAAGTATCGCAACGGGTAGTTGGAAGTGAGATTCTGTGTTTGCCTTAAACAAAAGTGTGATGGCGCCAACCAGCCTGGCCAACAGACATTTAATAATGATTTGTTTTTCTTTAAAGCGCACGTTGACCAGCTCGTCCAACAAATACTCATAATAGCTGCCTGAACTGAACCCTACTTCTTTGCGAAGTGTCACTTTGTTTCATTCGTGTTGATTAACAATATATCAATTTCATTTTAAAAACTCTTTTTTGTTCTAAAGACTGATCCGATTCTTTCAACGCCTATTTAATTTGCCAGCCAAGGCGCATTGTTCAACCGACTTAATTTTAGTTCTATTTTATTTTTAAGGCCACTTCATGTATTTTTTGGCGTTATTATGTCAAGCTACCTCTCAGGACAGACCAGCGATTAAAGGGTTAACGCTCGGTTGTCTGAGCGAGGCCAAGAGGCTTTTGTAGCCCGTGAATTCAAAGGGCAGACATACTTAATCAAACTACAAAGGCCAGGTGGAGGTAAGATCAATCTCTTATGTTTTGATCGATGGAGAAACAATTGTCTTTATTCCTTTCAACTCGGGGCACGTTCCCAGTCATAATAACCGACTCTTGTTTCCTTGAGTTATTTATATATATATATATATATATATTTGCACCAACTCACTTTCCAACTCACGTGCTACTAAAATTGTACATTGTCAAGTGAGAGACAAGCGACCGAGCTAAAGGAAACTAGTTGAAATTAACTAGAAAGATACACCGCGTCAAGTGGGAATCCTCGAGCAACAGGTTCCTGTGAAGTGTTGGCTCTGTTCGCCGCTCGCCTCACACAGCTCATCCCCAATAAATATCGTCTTGTCATTACATATTTACAGAAAAATATTACTTCATACCAAATATAGGATAAATATCGACACGAGGGACTGAAGTGGGGTCCCGAACCGAAACTTCGCCATATTAATGCGCTCTAAAGATGCTGTCAGACCTGCTGAGTTACTCCAGCACTTTGTGTGTTTTATATTAAGGTGAATCTCTCCGGTTTTCTTTGCCTTATTAGTTGTAGTTCCAGATTGTATCCTCCCGTAACGTGCGGAATTTAATGTCATTTAAGCATGGATCGAGGGAACTCATTCCTGAATAATCTTAGAAATAATTTTAACTGAGACTCGAAGTGCAGATGCTAGAATCTTGAGTGAAACACAAAATGCTGGAGTAACTCAAAGGGTCAGGGAGCATCTCCGGATGACATGGATTAACGACGTTTCGGGTGGGGTCCCGTCTTCTGGCTCATTTTATTTATGCGGATAATTTCTAATTATTCGAAAATCTGAACTATTTAAAACAATAATTTAAATATATATATATTTAATCAGCAATCGATTTGCCACTCCGTGGGTTAGCTCGATTTTTGTTACAAGCATTTAGTTTAGTGATGGAAGTGGGAAATAGTCAGCGAATCTTGTTTGTTTGAACATTCATTCAAATGCGTTTGCAAGAATCCCAGTACCCAATCATCGCGCCAAAACCAATTCAATAACTTTTCCGCTCTCTCTTGATTTACTGTCATCTTTTTTAGCAACATCTTTAAGTTCTGAATTGATGTGCATATTTTCCAACAAATATAAATGTCTTTGCTAGAATGGTTATTTTGAATGTTTACAGTATTGCCCCCAGAATCTGTTGAAACTAAATTTATAATGAGATCCATAAATCGACATCATCACTACTGAAGACAGAAGTCTCCAATCACCAAAGATGGAAACATTGACCTTGGAAATGACTAAAAGAACCAGTCAGATCTCAAGTATTTAAAATATCAAGCTTGTTTGTAGACTGCAACTAACTTTTAACAGACGGGAGGGACATTTTAACAGTTGTTCGCCGGGCTTGGGGTAGATTTTATTTTAAATCACGAACGGTTTGCGATAACCGTTTTAATAAAAATAATATATTTAATTACATTGCGACACTTCTAAAAAAAATCGAAGTACAAATATATATAAAAAACGCGAACGTAACTTAAATGGTAAATTAAGCAGCACCTCTGAAATAGTTCTCTTGTTGTTCTGTGGTATACGGTGTTATGCCAATCTAGTTTATGTGAAAATGAAACCTGGACTCGACTGGGTGCATATGTTATCGGAGAATTTTAGGATTTTTGTTAATGCTTTCTTCTTCGTACGATGCAAAACTGCACGATTTTTTAGTTGCAATGAAAATGCTACCAAATTCAACTCAAGTTTCCAGCAGATTTATGTAACGTGTCATATTACCTTGTAAACTTGGTCCACGTCAAATAAGCCATAACGAAGTTTATTTTGTGTGTCATTTATTGTACCACAGTAAACGTGAACAAAGCCCGTATAAAAGAGACAAAGACAGAAGCTTCGGCGAGCACGATTGCTCAAAAGGGAAAAGCATATGTTATCATTTTTTCTCAATAACCCATTTCGAGCTGTATTTAAGAATAGGTCGCATATGTTCGTACGATTGGAAGGATATAGGAGTCTTTGTATCGCATGAAACAATCTACGATTTTAAACACACGGGTGTCATTTGTTTAACACATTAGATCTGGAGGTGTCTACATGTAACTTCACTTTTTGTTCCACAGCCTTACCTACCTTGTCTGCTAATTGCCGCAATTTACAATCAATCTCAACGTTTTCTCTTTATTCATGTTTTTCCTTAAGCATGTTAAAACGTGTGATATCAAAAACAGATATTTTCGTAACTTCTCTTAAATAATATTTTCTCTGTCTCTTGTGTTCAGGAATAGCTAAAAGCTAAAACTATGGCTACTCATAGAAAAGCAAGATGCCGTTGTATATATGAGACCGATCGTGTCATAAATATATACATGTAACCTTTGGAAACCATTTCAATCATAAAGAAAATGCTGAACATTTTGCTTTCAATAACATCCATAAAAATATTCTAAACTTGGAACCGTTAACCCTTTGGTATTGCTCAGGCGAAGTTTAGAGAGTTCTTGCACCCTCTGCAGTTTGTTGGGAGAATCTGCCAATTATCAACACAAACGTACTCGATTAAGTGCGTCTCTCCTCGAACATTGGATTTTAAAGACTAATACTTTATCCGTAAATACTGCACACGCGTCCAATAAATTATCATCTTTGTCGTAGAAACGTTCAGAAAGATATCTCACATGTTCCTAACTGGCATAGCTGTCCGTACTTTTTATAAAAATAGCCAAGAATAATGTGCTAGCCGTTAAAAGAGCAAGACTGATAATGGGAAGAGATTTTTAATTACCTTTTCCTGAACAGTTATATTACATAACATCGATTTGCATTAATAATGAGTTAATCAAAGCTCACTACACAGTAAATATTATAGTTAATAGTAAATATCTAACTGCAGGTTTTCAAGAAAATATAGCTGCATGCATCCCATAATTAAGGTACACAGCCACACAAATTATATCCATAACGTATTATGTAAATACTTGTATTTATATACTTGACTACAATATAAAACATTTAATATTATACATATTGGAGGAATTGGTGTTCATGTGTACGTAGCTAGTCAATCACAGTCAGTCTTATTATTGCTGAACTGCCTGACAGAAATTAAGTTGCCTTGGTACATTATGTATTATTTATACATAAACACTGCGTGCTGGTGTGGGGCAAAGAACAAAATAATCTCATGCAAATTAATTCAACGACTAAAGGTAAACCTTTATCTGAAATGTTTGTGTATTGGGATATATTATGTGTGATCTTTGCAGTTACATTATAATTTATTTTTAAATTGTTGCTTTGCAGAAATAGTCTTCTACAACTGTCCATTGGTCTGCAACTTGTAGTTGACTTTCAAATCACTGATTAGACAAGAGGAGACTTTCTATGACTTGCAAATCATACATAGCCTTTACACAGAGTATTTGGAACAGTTACATACTAGATATTTATGAAACTACTGAGTGGCGGAAGCCTCAGTATTTCATATCATCAAAAGATTATAGTCTTTTAGACAGAGTTATACATATATATTAAGTTATAGTTATTTTGCTGTAAGCCACACGGGGCGGCACAGTAGTGCAGCAGTAGAGTTGCTGCCTTACCGTGCCAGAAATGCAGGTTTGATCCTGACAATGGGTGCTGTCTGTACGGAGTTTGTATGTTCTCCTTGTGACCGTATGGGTTTTCTCCAGGAGCAATGATTTTCTCCCACACTCCAAAGATGTGCAGGACGTGTTAGTTAATTAATATGTAGGTTAATTGGCTACTTTCAAATTGTAAATTGCTCCTAGTGTGCAGGATAGTGCTAGTGTAAATGGGGTGATTGCTGGTCGGCGCAGACTTGGTGGGCTGAAGGGCCTGCTTCCACACTGTATATCTAAAGTCTGAAGTCTAAGAAAACACAATGCTTTTCTGTTTAATGCAATAATTCAAAGTTACATTTTGATCAAAAACATTTGTGCACTAGGATGTATTCAGTTGTCTTTGCAGTTGCATGGTTTCTTCTTAAGGGTCAGGCAACAGATGAACCACTTGAGTATATTTGTTGCATCACTACAGTGCTTACTGATTGTTGACTCCTGCATTGACACCAATTCCCCTTTTACATTGTCATTCTTGTTCTTAAATCTCTCTGTGGCCTCACCTCTCACCTCACCCTAATTATGTAATATCCATAAGAAACCTGGAAGCTGAATTTCTGTAATTACCTAATAAATAAATCACACCATTATTAGACACTGTTCACTCAGCTGGTGAAGGCCTAAGTTTTAGAATTCCTTCCTATATCTGCAACTCGGCCTATGTCCTAGGTGTTATCATCCTTTCCAAAATCTGCCTCTGACGATTAATTTCTTATTTTATTTTTACTTGACATAAAAGGAGGCTATTTAACTCATTGAATTATGCTGAGTCCCAGCACTTCCCATCATTTCCATTCCCCTTTTTATTTATCTGTAATCTATTCTCTCCCACACACCCAGTGATATCCCTCCTATTCTTTTGCTATCCACCTACACTAAGGGTAAATTGCAGTCAACATGACCCACCATCCAACCTGTCTTTGGGATATGGAAGGAAACCAGAGCAAATCCAGAGGGAGAACGCAATACACAGATGATAATGGAAGTCAAAACCAAATCCCATGTATTGAAGCTGTGAGATACCTATGTGCCACCATATACAGTAGCTCCTTTCATCATCATCATAAACATTCATGATGCTTTGAGTTAAATTTAATTGATTATGCTTTCATGAAGTCCTGAAGGAAACATTGTTATTGTTAAAGATGTAATATAAATGCTGGGAGTCACACAATGTTAAACAAACAGTAAGAGGCCATTTGGCCTATTGTGTTCATACTGGTCAAAAACTGAGCTATTAAATGATATCCATGTCCTCTTGTTATTGACCTCTCTGCCAAGGGAAATAGATGTTTGCTGCTTATGACTCTAAGGATGTTAATAATTGTATGCACCTCAATTAAATCTCTCTTCATTGTTCTAAAGAAAACAACGGCAAGCCAGTCAGTCTCTCCTTATACTCAACATTTCCACCCTTGGCAGCATCCTTATCAATCTCCTCTACACTGCTCATTCTACAACATTTTCCTTGTAGTGTAGTGACAAGGACCCTAGTTAAGATTGCATTAGTTTTGTACAATTCTAATGCGATATTCCTGTTTTTATATTCCATTTTTCAGCTGATTGTCAATCACCATATATGCCTTCTTTATTGGCTTTTCGATCTATTCTGTGACCTCAGGAATTTGTTGTCATGCACTCCCAGACTCTTCTGTTCATTCTGCCACTTTTATCCATAGAGATCTTCATTTTTCCTCTCTACATAAACCACATTCTAGTTCAGTTTAGAATTCCTTCCTATATCTGCAACTTGGCATATGTCCTATGTGTTATCATCCTTTTCAAAATCTGCCTCTGACGATTAATTTCACATTTTATTTTTACTTGACATAAAAGGAGGCTGTTTAGCTCATTGAATTATGCTGAGTCCCATTCTCTCTACATGAACCACATTCTCAACTTCTACTTGTGTCCAAATCATTTATATCAAGCGAAGCAAAAGACCTCATACCGAAACCCACAAAACCCTACCGTACATGGCCCTCATGTAATTAACACTCCTGCAGGCATCTTCTTTCCTTTCCATCACTGGTTATTTTTTATCCTATTTGCTACTTACCCTTGGTTTCCACATACTTTTCAAACCCCTCAACAAAAGACATGTACAGTGCACAAAATGCACAATAAACATCAAGATGCCTTGTTTTTGTCACAAAAGATTGATGTAGTTTGTCTGCAACAACTTTCTCTCTTCCCCCTTGATAAATATATCTCTCAAAATGTTGTTTATACTATATCTCGGATACTTTCCCAGGTGGTCAGACAAGTATGAACATAACATTTAAGCCATACTTTAGAACTACCAGCATTCCAAGCCACTTGGCATTTGCATGTAGGACTCGGTGTAAGTTATTTTTGCCTCTTTGGTTATTTATATTAATTACATTCATCTTAATTATGGTCCCAACTCTTGAGTCCAAATAATTCATCTCAAGAAAAGAAAGCAATTTTATAGAGAGTCCTCCATGGTTTCACATGTAGGAGCCATAATTAAGAAGGCTGTCAATTGTCAGTGATTGAAAACTACAATCTAAAACAGCCTGAACATATCAGGGTGTGGAGATTGTTGTAGAAACAAAAAACTTCAGATGCTGGTTTACACAAAAGGACCCAAAATGCTGGACTAACTCAGCATGTCAGGCAGCATCTTTGGAGAACATGGATAAGTGAAGGTTTGTGTTGAAACATCACCCGAAACATCACCTATCCATGTCCTCCAGAGATGCTGCTTGGCCTGCTGAGTTATTCCAGCAATTTGTGTCCCTTTTGTGGAGACTGTTGTATTAGATTCTGCTGCTGCTGACACAGAATAGCTAATAGTTGTAGAATAGTTATCATTGGCGTGAAACTCCCATGAGCTTTTCCTTCAATAGTGTCTATAGACGTATTAGAAAATAATTTCCAGGCCACCTTTCCCTTTTCTACTCTCTGCAATTTTAGCACTACATTGTACTGCTCCCCTGTGGGATTTGTGCTGGCAGTACTCTGCTGGGATCTGCTAAAGCAATGCTCCATTTTTAAGATTCCCATCCTTGTTTTCAACCCCCTCTATGGCCTTCTACCTTCATAATTCTTCAAAATCCTCCAGCCCTTCTGAGAATTTCTTCCACCATTTCTGGTTTCTTGTCTGCCCTCGAATGCCACAACAAAAGCACAACATAAATGCAAGTTGTAATTATAACTTTTATTGATTTAAATTTACAGAAACTATAATACTGACACGACAACCAATAAACTGCAATATTCTGGAATCAATTATTTGCTGGAAGTGAATGACCTACTTAGTCAGCCTATTGCATTACAGT
Organism: Raja brachyura; assembly: GCA_963514005.1. The sequence goes on from OY740781.1 coordinate 141,806,824, forward strand.
GGCAAATTTCGAATCTATCCGAAATGATCTTCAGAATGTTCTTGCTACTTTCTTTTTTTTTACCATGTTCATACGTTAAAATATATATATCAGCTACAAAAATGGGCTGTTGCACTTTGCGAGATTGAATGTACACAGTTGAATGTACAGATTGAATGTACACAGATTGAATGTACGCAGAATGTACACATGTACACAGAAAGTACACAGTTAATGGCAAAACTTTTAATCACATTGATGTACAATGGGGACCAAGTCCATAACTCACTGAAAGGGGTGGCATAAGTCAATAAAGAAGACATTGGAGAATATAATGGAGAAACAAGGAACTGCAGATGCTGGTTTACAAAAAAGACACAAAGTGCTGGTGAAACTCAATGGGTCAGGCAGCATCTCCGGTGAACATGGATAGGTGATGTTTCAAGTTGGAACCCTTCTTCAGACCCGAAGCATCACCACTTTTCCAGAAATGCTGCCTGACCTGCTGAGATACTCAAGCACTTTGTATCTTTTTTCAAAAGGATATGGTATCCTTGTTTTATCAATTGTTGCATAGAGATGCACAGTCAGGAAGTCATGTGCAGCTTTGAAGAACTCTGGCTAGGCCACATTTGGAGAGCTCTGTGCGGTTCTGGTTATCTCATTACATGAATCGTGTGGAGGCTTTGGAGAGGGTGCAGAGGAGGTTTATGAGAATACTGCCTGGATTAGAGGGTATTAGTCATAAGGAGAGGTTGGACAAACTTGTTTGCTCTGAATTGTCAGATGTTATGTTATGATCGAAGTATATAAAATTATGAGAAACCTTTTCCCCAAAGTCTACAAGACATAACTTTTAAGGTGAAAGGGGAAAAATTTAATGGTGATATGTGGGCAAGGTTTTAACACAGTGATCGGTGCCTGGAACATGCTGTCAGGGGTGGTGGAAGTGGCATATATGAAAGTGGCATTTGTGGCTTTCAGATGGACTCATGGATATGCAGGGATTCAATCATGTGCAGGTTGAACGAGATGGACGTTGTGGGCCGAAGCGCCTGTTTGTGTGCTGTTCTGTTCTATTTCAATGTGCGTGAAAACATGAGTAAATTAATAGGCCAAATTTGAAAACAATGTTTTATGATGTCATATCATTATTATTTTCTAGTGGTACAGTTTGTAACATTTCCGATTTTCATAGATCATCTGTAACACTTGCCTGTTGACTATTCTTCACGCATTAGAGCACACCCTAAGATGCCCATAATCACAATTTCATCAATTTATGCATGAACAATTTAACCTGGCTGTTGAATCTACAAATGTATTGCCCTCTGGGCGAAACCGTTCCCCTTGTCTTCTTATTCTTACAGTTATTATCTGAATTGTTAACTTGGATTTGTTCACATTCCCCCTTAGGTAGGAAACTTCAATTTTCTATCCAAAGGAAATCAACGCTAGTTCTCTCCGCGTTCCTCTTGAATCTAGATACCCTCATAACGACTAACTTCCGTACTTCAGTAAACTAGAAATGCACAATTTACCTCGGATGACTTCTATGCAATTTCTAGAACCGTAACCGTAACGAATCTTTAACGTGTTCTCTTTTTTAAAAACAATATTTCAATAAAGTCGCCCAGTCTCAGCAATGGATGCTATCCGTCATGAGTTCAGGGTGCTTATAAAGCCGGTGATAAATAGCGGTTCATTTTAATATCCCGATACCACAGCGAATATTAGGGAGTGGATTAAGCCAATAATAACATCAACATTTACTGTGAATCCTCAGTAATTCGACCGCTTCTGTGGAGAGAAAAAGAGTTGGCATTTGAGGTCCATGACATTTGCTTTTGTATTGCCGACATGCGCTCTCTCATCTTCATAGCAGAACACTTCATTCATTATCTTTGTGGAAAAGGTAAATACAGATGCTGGTATATACCGAAGATGGATACAAATGGCTGGGGTAACTCAGCGGGTCAAGCAGCATCTCTGGAGAAAAAGGATGGACAACGCTTCGGGTCGGGACCCTTCTTGAGAGCCTGAAGATGGGTCTCGACCCAAAATGTCAGACATCCTTTTCCTCCAGAGATGTTGCCTGACCTGCCGAGTTATCCTAACGTTGTGTCTAACTTCATTATCGTTTCCCCGTCGAAAACTACAGAATAGAAACTTTATTTTTGATTTATTTAATTCGAATCTATTCGAAATCTTGAACTTATCCTTAAAACGTATTTAAAAGTTAATGTAAGTCGGGTCATTTTGTCTCTGCTAATCACGTACGCAACTTCGCGATTTAACAGCATTGATTTACAAGACACTCGATCTGTAACATTCCTGTTTTTCTCCCTCGGGGATCATGGATCCTTAGATGGCCTTTAAATTTGGAATTGTGCCAACAGACGGCGTGTCCCGATCCGTTATTCACGTGTATACCTTGCAACACCTATTTAACATCTATAGGTATTTCTCCAACGAGTGTAAAGTCAAACGACCTTTTGCACAAATAAGGACGATTCTTCACACGTTTTAACCGAACTTTTCGTCCACTAGGATTTACGAGTAATTCGGTCTCTGTATCAAATTTATTTCTGACGTAATTAAGGCAGTTCAGGGACATCTATTACATTACAAAATGTAACATTTCGGCGTTGTCGAAAATGGATCGCCCTGAGCTACTGAGCCACAGAACGATTAAGATCACTGTTCTAGTCGGTCATTTTGTTAGCAAGTCTTACAAAATGACCGACAGTCCGTGATAAATCGTGAAGACATTTCCATAAGACTTCGCTGACAGTAAAGTATCTGATATTCTGAAGGGACTGCAAAACAAAATGCAATTGTCTTTCTTACCTGAGGTAAATACACGTGGGATTGTTCCCTGGACTGGGATGCTTCCATTCTCGGTGATCCCCTATCTCTGCCTCGCGTTTCCACTTCTGTGTTTGTCACTTGTATTTATTCATATTCAGATCTTTCTATTCTCATCCGCAGTAACTGGTATCCCTGTACCTCATGAGAGCGTGTACACCCCCCACCACCCTTCTATCTGTTATGACCCCCCCCCCCCCCCCCCACACACCCGTGAGGACGTAAGTAATCAAATAGTCGAAACTATCAAAATTACTGTAAATACAATTGGAATAAAACAGAACCAGACGCAGCCTAGCATGGGTCACATTTCCTCCTTCTTGTAACAAGGACAACCTGTCCCCAGCCTGTCTCAATCTCGCTGGGCAGTGTTCTGATGTCTAAAACATATTTCCAGAAATGTTTTACTGAGCCCAGAAGCGACGATCCCACCCCCACTCCCCCCTCCTTTTCCGAAAATGTATCTTAACGTTTTATGAACAAAGTGGAATATTGGTGCCGGTTTAATATTACGGTATGATCTGGTAGGATTCTCTCTGTGGGCTAATCCGATCACGCTACATCTGTTGTCAATTGCTCTATCGATAGATGTTAACTCCAAAAGTACACTGCCGCAGGATTGCCCGAAATTCGACCCCGTGGTGTATCAATGATCAGACATGCAGTCCACGTAATTCACCCCCTTGCACATTCACGACACGTGTACCGACTCGAACAGAAAGCGCATTCGGTGTAAACTGTTCAACATTTTGCTTCGGGTTACCCGATGGTTAATTTGCTTTCTCCCCGTCTAATGGACCCGACAGAGCCGGGCGGCGAACGCTGCTGCTGACATGTAGTTTAGTTTGGTTTCGTTTAGAGATACAACATGGAAACAGGCCCTTCGGCCCACCAAGTTCACGCCGACCATCTTTGGGATTAGTGTGAGGAATTCCAAATGGGTTTCAAAGGGTTTATTGAAGCAGCCCCACCTTTTTTACGCGCAGGAGGGAACTGCAGATTCTGATTTATATCAGTTCTCGTCCACTTCCTACACACGGGGCTTTTTTTGCAGAGGTCAAGTAACCCACAAACTCGCATGTCTTTGAAATGTGGGAGAAATACAGAGCACCAGAAGGAAACCCACGTGGTCACAGGGAGAACGTGCAAACTCCACACAGACAGCGTCCGAGGTCAGGATCGAACCCACGTCTCAGGCGCTGTGAGGCAGCCGTTCCATCAGTTGCTCAACTGTACCTCCGTTTTGCAACTATAAGGAACGTTTTTGCACCTTCTAAGATGCATCTCAGCTGCGACAGATTCCGACCAGTTGGAGATTTGCTGTGACTGCAGATGCAACGATGTGACAGGATAAATAGCACGGATCTCCAAGGTGGAAATCACGTGTCTTTGTTTACCATTTAAAACAAAATCTATATTCCCTTTATCGATTAAACGCAGCGAAAAAATCCCCGCCAGCCCTAAGTACTCGCTGCAAATATTTGTTATAGTCTAGAGGCTCGCTCGTTGGATATAAGTTAGGTCACACTATTTATAACAATAAGACATGTCTTTGGGGCTGGTATAAAGAATTCCAAATATGTTTCAAAGGGATTGTTGAAGTAGCCGATATCGACTCTTTTTTTATGTGTAGGAGGGAACTGCAGATGCTGGTTCACTCTGAAGATAGACACAAGATGCTGGAGTAACTCAGCGGACCAGGCAGCATCTCTGGGTCCTTCAGCAGTCTGAAAGGTTTCGAACCGAACCATTGCCTATTTCCTTCGCCCCATAGATGCTGCTGCACCCGCCGAATTTCTCCAGCACTTTTGTCTACCTTCGATTTTCCAGCATCTGCAGTTCCTTCTTAAACAATGTGTCTGGTCGCATGGTTAAGCCAGTTCATAAACCAAGGATGACTTTCGCGATAACCCACACCAATAACAAAATATCTTTACTTCTCATTACGGTCTATCAATACAAACGTATTCAGTGATTGCATTAAGTTGCCAAGAAGTGTAAAATAGAGGTCGACTTCTCTGTTTCTGCGGCATTGACTAACTTGGAGTTTATTGAGTACTTGACAGTTATAGTCTAGTAGATTGTCTCAATAGATTGTGATGTTTCTAAGTTCCCATAACTAACAGTTTATTAAACAAACGCTTGTGCCTATTGTTTATGTAAATTATACACTATGTGTTAAGGACTGCACCTTTTAAATACTACGTTGTGTTACAGGCACAGATGATTGTTCCCCAGTGACGCATTTGTAATGTCGTTCCTGTGATCCCCGTCTCTGCAGCGGACACGGTGTTCATAGTGTACATCCGCATTTATACTTGTAACACAGACCCCAGAGCTTCTTCATTAACCGACAGAGGTAAAGTTCTTAAATCATTGCATGGAAATGTAACAAATATTTTTTTCCCCTTTCGTTTTCTTTTCAAGATAAATGTAATGTTCCAGGAAACCGATCTGTTTCCCTTCCTACAACATTTTCTCACAGATATATCATTTGCAGTCGCCGCTACAGATATCTATCTCGGAATTATTTTGGAAGTTTTGAGTTACTTTGATGAAGTATTAGGAGCAGTTTTAATGCTTTCTACATGTGCATTCATTTCGTGCCGCAGTATGTGTTCTCTCATCGACATTTGACTGAACACTTCATGTCAAATAATGACGACGCATTTGCTCCTTTATCATTATTAACAGTAGGTCAAAAGAAAAATGACAGGAGAAGAGTGTGTCTGAGGCGTGCATGCATTCATGGCTGGGTGATTTACGGGTTGCTCTATTAGCACGAGTGTACCTATTACCAGTTGTATTAAGGGACTGCCCTTCCTAAGTCTGGATCTTATTAGCTGTCCATTTACAACAGCCCGAGAAAGCTTCTGCAGAACAAAAAAAACCCCATTGAAGATGTGCTTGTTGCAAAAATAGTGACTTTCTTCTCAAAAATAATAATTTCTTCTCAAAGCACTCAAACATCTAACATTATGAAAATTATATTTCTATTATTTAATTTAAAACATATTTAATTAACAAATAGTTTGACTAATGATATGTTTTGCATTGAACTTCTAAACAGGAAACAGAACAGAATTAAACGGAGTAATTTAAGATAACACACGTGAAGGGCTATTGATGCAAATGGTTCATCATTTGATGCTATGTTAGCTCGTTAGGAGTTATTGACCAGTGCTGGAAACTCCAGCTTTACATTACGTCTACCATCGAACACCCTTTTCGTCGTCTGCACAACATGGTGTGTGAAATATCTGAGAGACATTAAAAATAACCATGAGTATTTTATTTTGCTGCTAAGGAAGCACAGACACGATTTTGGTTCATTTCAAATGCCACATTTATATGTGTATACTATGGACTCACAACCAGGAAAATGGAAGGAACAATTACTTGGAGACAGAAGGAACTGCAGATGCTGGTTTACAAAAAAAAAGACACAAGGTGCTGGAGTAACCCAGCTGATCAGGCACCATTTCTGGAGTACATGGATAACTGATGTTTCAGATCTGGATCCCTCTTCAGACTGAATGTTGTGGGGTGGGGTGGGGGGGGGGCTTGTGTTGGAGGGAGAAAGCTGGGGGAGGTGAGCGGCAGGACTAGGCATGGCAAGTGATAGGTGGATACAGGTGGGGGGGGGGGGGGGGGGTTAATTGGCAGATGGTTGCTCAAAGACCAGAGATGAAAAGATAAAGTGTTGGATAAAGAGTTAAGAGGTGCGCATTGTGAAGCCAGATGAAGGAATATAGGTGGAAAGGGGTGGGGGGAAGGGGAGAAATGCATGCAAATCCAGGTGGGGCAGAAGGAATAGAGGGGGGAGGGGGTTAGCGAAGGGGGGTGGTTTGTAGGTTAGTTAACTATAATTGTAGAATTCAGTGTTCACTCCATTATTTTGTACAATACCTATACGTATGAGGGTAGTTTGCTCATTACCTCACTTATTTGTCCTGTTAGCGATAAATTGGCAGTATTTGGAAAATACAAGGTGGTGGTGGCTAGCCATGAGTGATGGCTGCATATGTGGATTTTATTGAGGTTTTCAATGGGAAACCAAAAAAATAACTGGGCTTAGTTCATGTTTGCAATATTTTCAACGAAGAGAGTAATTGAGTGATATCAGATGATAATTCAGAAAAGACTGGCTATTTTTGTAAGGATATAAACATAGGCTGGATGGATCATTTATTTGGTTGTGATACAAGGAAAGCCAGATGCTGGAATCTTAAGTAAAACACAAAGTGCTGTCGTAATTCAGCGGGTCAGGCAGATTCTGTGGACAAAATGGATAAGCAACATTTCAGCCCTGGACCTTTCTTCAGACTGAACCTGAGAACCTCAGTTCTAAGACCTTTCTTCAAAATGAACAATCTGAAGAAGGATCTCAAGCCGAAACATTGTATATCTGTTCCCTTTGTAGATGTTGCCTGACCTGCTGAGTTATAGTCATAGCATCATAGAGCATGGACACAAACTCTTTGGCCTAACTTGCCCACGTCAACCAACATGCCCCATCTACACTAGTCCCACTTGCCCGTGCTTGGCACATAACTGGCTAATCCTATTCAATCTAAGTACCTGTCCGAATGCCTCTTAAATGTTATGATAATACCTGCTTCAACTGGCAGCTCGTTCCATATACCTACCACCCTTTTTCTAAAATAATTATCCCTCAGGTTCCTATTAAATCTTTCACCCTCATGTTAAACCTATGTCTTCTGGCTCTCATAGAAACATAGAAACATAGAAATTAGGTGCAGGAGTAGGCCATTCGGCCCTTCGAGCCTGCACCACCATTCAATATGATCATGGCTGATCATCCAACTCAGTATCCCGTACCTGCCTTCTCTCCATACCCTCTGATCCCCTTAGCCACAAGGGCCACATCTAACTCCCTCTTAAATATAGCCAATGAACTGGCCTCAACTACCCTCTGTGGCAGAGAGTTCCAGAGACCCACCACTCTCTGTGTGAAAAATTCCTTCTCATCTCGGTCCTAAAGGATTTCCCCCTTATCCTTAAGCTGTGACCCCTTGTCCTGGACCTCCCCAACATCGGGAACATCTCGAATCACCTACACTGGCCAAGAGGGTCTGTGCGTCTACCCAATCTATTCCTTGTGATTTTGTAAATCTCTATAAGATTACCCGCCATCTTCCCGCACTCCAAGGAATAAAATCCTAGCCTGCTCATCCTCTCCCTAGAGTTCAGGAACTTGAGTCCTGGCAACATCTTCGTAATTCTTCTCTGCACCCTTTCAAGCTTGACATCTTTCCTATAACATGGTAACCAAAAAGGACACAATACACTAAATGTGGCATCACCAATGTCGTATACAACTGCAATATGACCTCCCAACTTCTATACTCAATACTCTGACTGATGCAGGCCAATGTGCCGATAGCCTTTTTGACCAACCTTGTGATGCCACTTTCAAGGAGTGATCCAGCACTTTGTGTTTTGCTGATTATTTGGCAGGTTTACTTTGTCATTTTAAACAATGTGCAAGATATGACAAATTAAATCAGTTAAATTGTTAGAAGATGTTCCAGACCCCAGACAGATCCAAAATGAAAAGTGAAAAATGAAGGATGATGTAATCTTCTTTACACTTTGATCTTTGATCTTTGAACTTTGATCTGAAATTCACTCTTGCAGGTAGTGGAATGAAATAAATCAGGGCTTTCTAAGGGGTGTTGAAAAGATTTGTGGTTGGAAGGGTTTGTGGTGGCACTGAGGATCTCCAGTTAAACCAGGAGTCCAGAACCAGGGCCCACAATTTAAGAATAAGGGGTAAGCCATTTACAATGGAGATGAGGAAACACTTTTTCACACAGAGAGTTGTGAGTCTGTGGAATTCTCTGCCTCAGAGGGCAGTGGAAGGTGGTTCTCTGGATTCTTTCAAGAGAGAGCCAGATCGGGCTCCTAAAGATAGCAGAGTCAGGGGATATGGGGAGAAGGCAGGAACGGGGTACTGATTGGGGATGATCAGCCATGATCACATTGAATGGCGGTGCTGGCTCGAGGGGCCGATTGGCGTACTCCTGCACCTATTGTCTAAGTTCAGAAGTCAAGAGCACACCAAACCGGGTATAAATGCCGAAAATAATGTAAAACCTTACACTATTACTACATCAAGCACCTCCCATCTGCTGAATAATCCACAGTTTCCACATTGGCGTCACCAATGATTCTCTGGTCTTTGCTTGGGTTGAGTGAAGAACTTAACTAAGATTCTGAAATGACTGAACCGAATCATACCTATTTTACTGACATTTAAATTAATTTGAATCAGGATAGAAAAGCTCTTAAAATAAAGCTGCGGTGAGTACACGCAAAAGAACATATGTTTGGCATGTGTTATCTGTCCTACCACCTGTCTGCAGAACAGACTAGAGGATCTAAGTAGACTAGTCTTGAGTCTAAGTTCCAAATGAAAAAGACTCCACCTCTGTGTTAAATAAGTATATCATGAAACTGAAGGTGGCTGTTGATATTTGTCAATAGCTATTTATCTTTTAATCAACGTTTTCAGTATATTGCGCTGAGAGAGCTCAAATCAGATATGCGCACAGCACCTGATTGCTGGTAATCTAGAGAAGGTGTACAACCATTTACAGTGTGCTTGCTATATGATTGGTATCTGGCACTGTGCTGGCCTATCTGATACATCACAACATCATTGCAGCTAATCCCTACCAGCTAAGGAACAAAACATATCCACTTTTCTATTCAATATTTTGTTGAAAAGTTTAGAAAATGCATTGATACCAAATGTTGATTGGTTGCTGTCAATGGTAGCTATATTTTCAATAAGGTTAATGAAGTTACTATTAGTGTTTACTATATTCTTAAGTGTCTCACTTGAAGTACAAACACAAAATTGGAATTGGAAGGAAGAAATCTGATATGGTTTTATATGTATATTTTTTGTCCATTAATTAAGTTAGTTTTCTTCCTCGGTCGGATGTTGTAAATAAAGGCTACATAATAATTATAATTTGTTCTGATAATTGAATAATTATAAAGTCATGGGCATCCATAATGAGCAGGTGGTAAAATATGGTGTAGATTGATGAATGTTATGTTTTGATGTTAGAAATATGGTGTAAATTGGTGTAGATAAATATGATGTTATTGGACTGGAATTTTTTTTTAATGTGTGTTATCATGCATATATTTAATAGTACAAAGTGTTTCAGATTCTTTGGGTTGGAATCTTAATATTCCCTTACTCTCTTACTCATTGCTGCTGCACAAACAGTGATTTTCTAAAATATTACTCGCCATAACAATTAGAATAGACTTTGAGATCAATCTGAAATCTGGAGAAGATTAAAACCTGGACTTTCAGAAAGCCTTTGATAAAGTCCCACATAGGAGATTAGTGGGTAAAATTAGAGCACATGGTATTGGGGGTAGGGTACTGACATGGATAGAAAATTGTTTGGCAGACAGGAAACAAAGAGTACGGATTAACGGGTTCCTTTCAGAATGGCAGGCAGTGACTAGTGGGGTACTGCAAGGCTTAGTGCTGGGACCGCAGCTATTTACAATATATATTAATGATTTAGATGAAGGGATTAAAAGTAAAATTAGCAAATTTGCAGATGACACAATGCTGGGTGGCAGTGGGAACTGTGAGGAGAATGCTATGAGGATGCAGGGTAACTTGGACAGGTTGGGTGAGTGGGCAGATGCATGGCAGATGCAGTTTAATGCCGATAACTGTGAGGTTATCCATTTTGATGGAAAGAACAGGAAGGCAGATTATTATCTGAATGGTGTCAAGTTAGGAAAAGGGAAGTACAACGATATCTGGGTATCCTTGTTCATCAGTCACTGAAAGTAAGCATGCAGGTACAGCAGGCAGTGAAGAAAGCTAACGGCATGTTGGCCTTCATAACAAGAGGAGTTGAGTATAGGAGCAGAGAGGTCCTTCTGCAATTGTACAGGGTCCAAGTGAGACCACACCTGGTGTATTGTGTGCAGTTTTGGTCTCCAAATTTGAGGAAGGACATTCTTTTGAGGGAGTGCAGCTTAAGTTCACGAGGTTTTTCACCCAGAGTTGTGAATCTGTGGAATTCTCTGCCTCAGAAGGCAGTGGGGGGCAATTCTCTGGATGATTTCAAGAGAGAGTTAGATAGAGCTCTTAAAGATAGTGGAGTCAAGGGATATGGGGAGGGCAGGAACAGGGTACAGATTGTAGATAATCAGCCATTATCACAGTGAATGGCGGTGCTGGCTTGAAGGGTCGAAAGGCCTATTCCTGCACCTATTGTCTATTGTCTATATGTATGTTACAAATATTTGTGCAGAGATCAGTAAAGATTTGCCAGGCAAATTTATCCTTTTACATGGCAGTATTCATGCCGTTGATTTGAATATAAGAACTGAGAACGAATCCATCCCAGCTATCCACAGATCTTTAAATTCATTCTTGGGATCTGGAGGCTTCTAGGCCAGTGTCGAAACAGGAAGCCAATCCTAGATGAATAGCATCTACATCTGGTTTGTAAATTAATATCGACTGTTGTGTTTTGGTGCGATATAGTTTGTCTATATTTGTTGATGTTTTTTAGAAAGGTTTAGGCTGAGTACTTATAACATAGATTAAATCTTCAACTTTATTTTTTCTGGTGTTCTGAAGTTTAAACAACCAAGATTTCTATTTTTTTAATTTTGCCCATTTGGCTTTTTCAAGTCAACCAACTTACATAGGTTCCCATTGCAAAATTTAAGAAATCCCAGCCAAGTAAATGTTCTGCTCTGCATCTGAAAACATTATTAGGTTCCAATCTTGCCCTCAGATTGCCCAGTCCGCCATCATCACTTTGTGGACCTGAAGATAAAAAAAATACATATAAAACACAGATAAAAAATACGCATCAGAACTGGGTGAAAAGTTCCATAGAAAAACCCTAACCTTATCCCATGCCAATGGGCATAGGAAGAGGGCAGAAAGGAAATGGATTTAAGTATTACATACACAGGAGCCCAATAGCCTTATTCTGGAATAGACTCAAACATAGGGTGGACCCAGACTTACAAATCTACAGAAGAGCAAGTGTAAAGGCGAGTCTGGGACACGTGACAATAAACTCTCTTGAATCTTGAATCTTGAGTAGATTTGGATGAGGGTAATGAGACCGTTAGCCATTAGGTGCTCCATTATATCAGAACTTTATGGCAACTTATCCAGTACAGCTGTAATATGAACAAAGCTTCTACATTTAAATGAAAAATCAGAAATGATGTTTAATATATCACCACAATGCAATTATTTAGAAGGCCACATTATGAGAACTATGTTATACAAATTTAGCAATAAAACTACTGAAGTGTAGAAAAGAATATCAGAACATCCACCAATGAGGTGCTATAATTACAGTGTATTTCAAGCGTTGCTTTAAGTAGACACTGATTATTTGAGCAGTGCTTTGTTTTACACGAGTCAGCCTAATAAGGGTTAAATTTCACAGATGGATCAGCTGTAGTTCTAAATCAACAGGAGTAACAGAATGTGTTTGCTCATAACATGTTTGAACATTAAAGTTTAAAAACAATCATTTGATTGATTGATTGCTGGCCATTGATTGATTTATGGCCATTGTAAACTCTGTGGGCTGAAGTGCCTGCGAGTGCCGCATGACTCCATGACTCTATGGCACTGCCAGAGAGCTAGCTGTCTCACACTTTCTGCAGTAAGATATCTTTCCCCATTTAAGACCATTTCTCAAACTGTTGCTTCGGAACAGTTGAATATTATAACTGCCAATTTAAAAGTAATAATTTATGATGTTAAATGAATTCTTAACATTGAGATTAGATAATATTTATGGTTTGGATTTTCTCCATTTTAGAGAATGCAAACTGAAAACAAAAAGCGCCTAGTTGGAAAAATATTATTTTCTTTTATTGATGGAACGCAGTGTTAGCAATAAATGACAACCAGGCAGAATTAATGCTTTCACATTTTGCTTTAATAATGCCAAATGTAGCTTGCAATATGTACTTAAAGATGATTGAGCAACTTATTTGTAAATGCATTGATTAGTGCATAGTGGTGATGTCCTGCTAGACATTAGTAAATTTTAATGAGGCAATATGTATGTCCATTACCAATGTCAATGCAATGGCATTTTACAGATACTAAAAGTTCATGCATCTCTTGACTTCAGTTCTACGGATAACCCAAATGATAAATTCTGGTGGCGCCATGTTACTTTAACAGACGCTGCACATAGCTCCGCTCCCTAAAATTCGTGGTTTTTCGCGTTAAAATCGGGTCTACTGGTCGGGACCGATTTTAAAAACTTAGCGGAGCCTCTGGACGTCGCGCTGATGACGTCATCAGTAAGCGCGGTGAATTTAATGGAGGCTTAAAGCACTTTAAATGAAAAATTCTTCCCCTGGTAAGAGCACTCGGAGAACAGTTACAAAACACTCCTGGGGAAGCCAGACGAAGCCTGAAGGACTTATTTTTGAAGTGGCTTCTGAAGAAAAGGTGCTTTACGACGTGGCTACAAGATCTAAGACAGATTCGGCCAAGGACAAAGAATTTGAAGAATTAAAGCTTTCGGTAAGTGAACTGAAAGATGTAAAGGTGGATGGAAAAAAGATGGAACAGATGATGGGAGTGGTGATGGAAAATATAGAAAAGCTGATGCTAAATATGACTTCTTGTAATCAGAATTTTATTGAGTCTGTGAAGGATTCGATTGGCACTATTAATAAACAAATTGACGATGTGAGAGTTGAACTATCGGAGAGAATTGATAAGGGTGAAGAAGACACCACGAAGAGGTTCAGCGCTATTTTGGACACTGTCTCAACCTGTATGTCATCAATGCATGAGATGGCAAGAATGGTGGAGGAGATGAAGAATGTGAGGTCAAAACAAGACCTTGCTACACGACGGATGGTAACTCAGCTGGCTAAAGTTTCAGACAAGTGCTAAGATCTGGAAGCTCATTCGAGACGGCAAAACCTAAGATTAGTTGGTGTACCAGAGGGAGCCGAGAGAGATAACATTCGCGAGTTCGCTGCGGGCTTAATTAAAGAAGCTCTTAAGCTCCCTAACCTACCAAAAATTGAAGTGGCACACTGAGTTCCTAGATTTAAACAAAAATCTCAGGATAGCTCAGAATGTACACGACAGATTATTGTGAAATTCCGGGACATTTCTGACGTGGAAGAGGTTATGAGAAATATCAAATATGGAGTGCCTCTGAAGTATGGTGTAACAACTTTTAAAATTTTCAGGGACTATCCCAATGAAATTATGCAAAAGCGAAATCATTTCTCTAAGGCAAAGCAGGCTCTCCAAGGACATAAGGAGGTTAGATATGGTGTTTACTATCCAGCTAAAATGCGCATTTCTTCCAAGGAACAGCAAAAATCGTTTACAAATCCCGAGGAAGCATACAAATATGCTTTAACCATCATGGAACAGAAGGACTAGATGGAAAGGTTGGACATTATGGATACTCTCTCTTTTTACTATGGCACCCTGAATGGTGGCATGCTGCCAGAAGAAGGAACTTTGTCTAGACGTCTTATCGGCGGAATGCTAACTCAAGGACATACTCTGTTCCAAGGGAAGCGGGAAAAAGATAACCACCGAAATGAAGGGCTCAACAACAGACTATGGGCTTAGCATTTACTGTTGTATATGAGATCTAATGAATAACCTGAATAGTACAGAATTAACATTTTTAACAATATTAACATAGAATACTAACATAGAAATAGTAATGAATGCTAATCAGAAATGTAGAAAGGGCGATTTACAAATTAACATTTATAATTTAACTTAATAATTCTCAAGTAGATTTATAACTGGGGCGTGAGGGGCAGAGACGGGCTCCTGGCTTAGTTCCAGGAGCCAGAAATAGGTTAACCCCTTCAACCAACAGTTGATGATTTCCGAGGTTAAAATATACACTTAACACTTAGTAGATAAAAATGATAGCTATATCCGGAAATATTGAGGAAAAGGATATATATACTGTAAATGGGTACTATACATCTGATTTTGAAACCGGTCCCGCTCCAGTATGTTATGATTAATCGAGGGAGCGGAGCTATTGGTTTGTTTTATATCGACAACGGAAGTCGATAAAATGTTTTCTCCCACCTACAGGTGGGTCACTTGTTAAAGTGTAGATAAGCTTGGACACTGTATTTTCACTTTTACTCGTTTTTTTTAATTATTACCACATTTAGTCACATGTGTGTTTTTTTTTATTCAAGGACAATCGCAAAGGGAATCTACTAATTGAACTTTATAGGGTAAATGATCCTCCTATATCCAAAGACCTGAGGTACGGATGCACCGCAAGACACACAGGTATTAAATCTGTTCAAAATGCAAGATGATAACCAAAATGAACTGGGAGGAATCTCATTTTGTAGTTGGAACGTTAGGGGTGTTAATGAATGCATTAAAAGGGGTAAGATTCTAGCTCAGCTGTAAGCATACAACACAGACATTGCTTTCTTACAAGAAACGCATCTTAAACTTCAAGATCAAGCTAGATTGAGGGCGAACTGGATAGGACAAACTTTTCACGTCATACACGTCGAAACCTAGAGGAACGTCTATTATTATTCGCAAAGGCATTCCATTTAAATCCAAATATACCTTAACAGATAAAGACAGGAGATATTTGATAGTTACCGGGGAGATCCATGCTACCCCAATTACCTTGGTAAACATATATGCGCCCAACTTTGGCAACCCGTAGTTTTTCAATAAAATCTTGAATATAATTGCAGAATATAACTACCAGAATGTCCTAATCGGCGGAGACTTTAACTGTGTTTTAGACCCTTACTTAGATAAATCCAATCAAAAACAGAGAGGTATTACGAAATCCAAAACTGGCGAACTTCTAAACACATATATAAAAAACACAAACATAACAGATGTCTGGAGGATTGCAAATCCGACCGGCAGGGATTACTCGTTCTATTCAACGGTACACAAGACATATTCACGTATAGTTTATTTCCTGGTGGATACAAAACTAATACCCCTCACTCCTAAACCAAAATACCACACAAATACGATTTCAGATCACTCCCCAATAACTTTTTAATGGAAGGAATGACTAAGAACAATTTTGCTAAATACTAATTAGATGTAAACTCCAGGCAACCAAGTAAACCAAAAAGCAAACCCGATATAAATCAAGCACTAATAATGTTTATTATATTGTATTTTGTATATTAAGAGTTAATGAAGACAACGAAAAATAATTATGATTTATTTAGTCCAGTTGCCAAAATGAAAATTTGCAAGGAAGTCCCTGCTGCACTATCAATTTATATTTCCTCTGCAATTTATACCACTCTATACTTTTAAAGGATTTGCACACAATAAAGAACAAGTCAACCTCATTGGCCAAGTGCTTGGTCTGCTGATGAAATATTTTATTTAAATACTTGTCAAATTTTATCAGATAGAATTTATGTGCAACACCTTGCAGAGTTATAAATGTAAACTGAAGTTGTTTTAGGTAAAATAATTAATTTCCTCATGAAACTGACACCAAACACTATGCAAGGCATGTGGACCAGTAAATCACTGCAAGCATCAAGTAATTGTAAATCACACTGAACAATCAAAGGTTTTCAATGGTACACTCTACACGTATGTATCAAAATGTTACAATGTGCGGTACGATTCAGCTGTTCATTTTGTCATAGCACATAGTGATAGCAAATTCATCATTTGTGGGACAATATTCTGAATCACAAAAACATCTGCTGGATTTGAGTTCTGAGGTGCTGAGATTTTCTTCAGAGAATGACTTGGCTATTCCCAGTAGATGGGATGACAGCATATTTTTGAGTAGGTTGTACTACAGCTGTAACATCTGCCTTTTACTTCTCAAGTGTATTCATTACAATGTATAACTGTGTGGCGTCAGCCACTTAAGCTCGAACCCTCGTCAGGAGAGGGCGGGCACACGACGTCATGGGCAGAGGGAGTGTCCTGGTACATAAGCTCTCTCACCACGAGACCCACCAGGAGTTTCTACCGGTATCTGAGCCCGAGGGAACAACCTCGCTCAGCTACAACAACCCTACATATAGTTAGCGCACCCACTATATGTGTGACAACAAAATAAAGAACCACTTGCACCAACCTGATGTCTCTTCTTTATTCGCCACGTATGGTGCCGCTACATTGGTGACCCCCGACTGTCCAAATTTAAATTTGGGCTCACCTGAAGAAGCAGCCTCGGGAGACCTGATGTCTGCAGCCGGCTGCCCAGCCCTGCAGAACTACGCTGCCGTCAACCAGGCCCTGCAGTGAGGTATGACGCCGCCTGCCCACCAGCTGCTGCAGGAGCTGCGAGCATTGCAGCCTCCTGCCCACGGCAGCCCCGACACACGCCCGACGGCCCTGGGAGCAGAGTGAGTACCTGCCACTCTCCCGCTCCCGACAACGGACCCCGGCTCCGGGCCTTGCACCAGAATGCAACTGACCGGGGACACTGCTCCAGGCCTCACTGGGTCTCCAGGCCCCAGCACCGCTCCAGGCCTCACCACGTCTCCAGGCCCAGCACCGCGCCAGGCCTCACCACGTCTACAGGCCCCAGCACCGCTCCAGGCCTCACCGCGGCTCCAGCCCCTGCACCGGACCCGGCTCCAGGCCTCACCGCGTCCCCAGGCCCTGCACCGGACCCGGCTCCCGGCCTCACCGCGTCCCCAGGCCCTGCACCGGACCCGGCTCCAGGCCTCACCGCGTCCCCAGGCCCTGCACCACGCCTGGCCCCGCCGACCGCTGCACCTGTAAAAGTGGGCTTACCTGAGGCGGCCGCCGAAGCCGCCCTTCAGCTTCTCGCCGTCCTCCAGTCACCAGGTGATTCCTCTTCACCCGGCCGGCAAAATGGCCGCCGCGCCATCTTGAAACGGGCGGCTTCCGACTACAAACATGGCCGCCGCCGGCCGGAAGTGCACTACGAACTTACCTGGCCGCCGTCTACAGCGTCACCTTCCGGCCGGATGCCGTCACTGCAGCCTCACCACTGTCCACAGCGCCACCTTCCAGCTGGATGTTGTGGCTGCACGATGAACAATGGACAATTTGAAATTTAGACACTGGACACTAATTGTTTTTTTTTCACTGTTCATGTTTGTGTGCACTGCAATTGGTTTGTATATTGTATTTGGTTTACCCCCCATCGTTTTTGGGGGCCGTGTGTCACAGGACACTCTCCCTTAGCTGGTCAAGGAGATGCAACCGTGTCTCTTCAGTCTCGTCGCACCCCTCGGTACATCGGGATCTCACACGCAGAGCGTCAACTGCGCCCGTGTAGAGCACCGTCCCGACCCACGCCCGGGGTGTCCCAGACCTCTTCTGTCCGGCGGCTTCTACATCCGTCTCCTCGCACCCCTCGGTACATCGGGATCGCCCACGCAGAGCGTCAACTGCTCCCGTGGAGCCCTCCGTCCCGACCCACGCCCGGGGTGTCCCAGACCTCTTCTGTCCGGCGGCTTCTGCATCGGTCTCCTCGCACCCCTCGGTACATCGGGATCGCCCTCGCAGAGAGTCAACTGCGCCCGTGGAGCCCTCCGTCCCGACCCACGTCCGGGGTGTCCCAGACCTACATGCAGGAGCCTCCCTTGACCAAGCTATTCCTTTCTCCTGTTCTGGGGGGGGTCCTGTGGCGTCAGCCACTTAAGCTCGAACCCTCGTCAGGAGAGGGCGGGCACACGACGTCATGGGCAGAGGGAGTGTCCTGGTACATAAGCTCTCTCACCACGAGACCCACCAGGAGTTTCTACCGGTAGCTGAGCCCGAGGGAACAACCTCGCTCAGCTACAACAACCCTACATATAGTTAGCGCACCCACTATATGTGTGACAACAAAATAAAGAACCACTTGCACCAACCTGATGTCTCTTCTTTATTCGCCACGTATGGTGCCGCTACAACTGCATATAAAAGATGGATATTATAATTACTTATGTGGTTCATAATGCTTGGGTTGTTTTATTTCTCAGATGAACAAAATTTAATCCTAGAATCTACTAGAATGTACTTACAAAATATGATTTTATTATTTCCATGATAAAAATAAGTATAATATTTATGGGGATTAAGTTACAAATATATTTAAAGATTGACACGTGAGTAGAAATAATATATTCTCCAAAGGTTTGAGAGCTAGCGATTCAATTGTATGTCACAAGTTTCTTACATGTATTGGCATTGGCCAAGGTCTAAGCATAGATTGTACTAGACTAAGTGGGACCCTTTGGGTCCCATGTTCACACGGGAGGGCTGGTCCCCCGACGCAATATTCCACCTCTCCACCAATTCCAATATTGGTGGCCAGTGGGCGGGCTTTCTGGAGCGCTGGTATGGGTTCTTGGGGTGGCAGCTCAGTCCCTGAGGCCTGATGTGCTGGCAGCTCACTCAGGGCTGGTGGACTGGCAGTTGACTCATGGCTATTCCTTGAAATTCCATTTCAAGCAGGGTGCAAGGTCACCAAATGCAAATCCATTTTCCTACCATTTCAAGCGTGGCGCAAGGCCACCAAATTCAAGTGCAGTTTCTTACCACTTCGAGCAGGGTGCAAGGCCACCAAATTCAAGTGCAATTTCTTACCACTTCGAGCAGGGTGCAAGACCACCAAATTCAAGTGCAGTTTCCTATCACTTCAAGCAGTGTGCAAGGCCACCAAATTCAAGTGCAGTTTCCAACCACTTCAAGCAGGGTGCAAGGCCACTGAATTCAAGTGCAGTTTCATACCACTTCAAGCAGGGTGCAAGGCCACCAAATTCAAGTGCAGTTTCATACCACTTCAAGCTGGTTCCAAGGCCACCCAATTTCATACCATTTCATGCAGGGTGCAAGGCCACCCCATTCAAATGCAGTTTCATACCATTTCAAGCAGGGTGAAACCACCATAAAACCACCACAAAATACCAAACTCAAAGTTCAGTAGACATTCAGTGTGTTCAGTTGATTTGCAGCTCAGACAGAGACGTGACATTTCCCTCCCCCATCATGCAGAGACTGAGCAACATCCACACTTCCGGGTTTTATAACCCCTCCCCCTCCCACCAGAAAAGGTGTGACCTTCATGGTGTGATTGCCAGGAGAGAGATGCTCAACGTTTTTTAAACACTAATAACACTTTTCTTTTTCATTGATGGGAAGTATCCTCTGCACCTGCTGAGCGGAGGGGGACTGAGTAAGATGGCCAAACATCACAGTCGTAAGTGCTAGCGTTTTATCTAGAATCAATATACAGTGCAAACAGGAAGTTACCCAAACCACCCAAACCACCATTTGCAGTAGTGCCTTTTAACTTCAACCCAAAGCACCCAAACCACCATTTGCAGTAGTGCCTTTTAACTTCAACCCAAAGCACCCAAACCGCCATTTGCAGAAGTGTCTTTTTACTTCATCGCAAAGCATCCAAATCACCTTTTGAAGTAGTGTCTTTTTACTTCAGCCCAAAGCACCCAAACCACCATTTGCAGTAGTGTCTTTTTACTTCAACCCAAAGCACCAAAATCACCTTTTGCAGTAGTGCCTTTTTACTTCAACACAAAGCACCCAAACCACCATTTGCAGTAGTGCCTTTTCACTTCACCCAAAGCATCCAAACCACCATTTGCAGTAGTGCCTTTTCACTTCAACCCAAAGCACCCAAACCACCATTTGCACTAGTGCCTTTTTACTTTAACCCAAACCACCCAAACCACCATTTGCAGTAGTGCCTTCTAACTTCAACCAAAAGCACCCAAACCACCATTTGCAGTAGTGCCTTTTTACTTCAACCCAAAGCACCCAATCCACCATTTGCAGTAGTGCCTTTTTACTTCAACCCAAAGCACCCAAACTACCATTTAGAAATATAAAAACATAGAAAATAGGTGCAGGAGTAGGCCATTCGGCCCTTCGAGCCTGCACCGGCATTCAATGTGATCATGGCTGATCATCCAACTCAATATCCTGTATCTGCCTTCTCTCCATACCCCTGATCCCTCTAGCCACAAGGGCCACATCTAACTCCCTCTCAAATATAGCCAATGAACTGGCCTCAACTATCTTCTGTGGCAGATAATTCCAGAGACTCACCACTCTCTCTGTGAAAAATGTTTTTCTCAACTCAGTCCTAAAGGAATTCCCCCTTATCCTTACACTGTGACCCCTTGTTCTGGACCTCCCCAACATCGGGAACAATCTTCCTGCCTCTAGCCTATCCAACCCCTTAAGAATTTTGTAAGTTTCTATAAGATCCCCCCTCAGTCTTCTAAATTCTAGCGAGTACAAGCCAAGACTATCCAGTCTTTCCTCATATGAAAGTCCTGACATCCCAGGAATCACTGGTGAACCTTCTCTGTACCCCCTCTATGGCAAGAATGTCTTTTCTCAGATTTGGAGACCAAAACTGTACGCAATACTCCAGGTGTGGTCTCACTAAAACCCTGTACAACTGCAGTAGAACCTCCCTGTTCCTATACTCAAATCATTTCGCTATGAATGCTAACATACCATTTGCTTTCTTCACTGCCTGCTGCACCTGCATGCCTACTTTCAATGATTGGTGTACCATGACACCCAGATCTCGTTGCATCTCCCCTTTTCCTGATTTGCCACCATTAAGATAATAGTCTACCCTCCTGTTTTTGCCACCAAAGTGGATAACCTCACATTTATCCACACTATACTGCATCTGCCATGCATTTGCCCACTCACTCAGTCTATCCAAGTCACCTTGCAGCCTCCTAGCATCCTCCTCACACCTAATACTACCCCCCAGCTTAGTGTCATCCGCAAACTTGGAGATGTTGCATTCAATTTCCTCGTCCAAATCATTAATGTATATTGTAAATAGCTGGGGTCCCAGCACTGAGCCTTGCGGTACCCCACTACTCACTGCCTGCCATTCTGAAAAGGACCCGTTTACTCCTACCCTTTGCTTCCTGTCTGCCAGCCAGTTCTCTATCCACATCAATACTGAACCCCCAATACCGTAAAGTTTGTATACTAATCTCTTATGTGGAACCTTGTCGAAAGCCTTCTGAAAGTCTAGATATAACACATCCACTGGTTCTCCCTTATCAACTCTGCTAGTTACATCCTCGAAAAAGGATTATGGTCACTCTTGCCCAAGGGCCCTCGGACTACAAGACTGCTAACTAAACCTTACTCATTACTCAATACCCAGTCTAGAATAGCCTGCTCTCTCGTTGGTTCCTCTACATGTTGGTTTAGAAAACTATCCCGCATACATTCCAAGAAATTCCCTTCCTCAGCACCCCAGCCCATTTGATTCACCCAATCTATATGTAGATTGAAGTCACCCATTATAACTGTTTTACCCTTATAGCACGCATTTCTAATTTCCTGTTTGATACCATCCCCAACTCCACTACTACTGTTAGGTGGCCTGTACACAGCTCCCACTAGCGTTTTCTGCCCCTTAGAGTTTTGCAGCTCTACCCATATCGATTCCACATCCTCCAAGCTAATGTCCTTCCTTTCTACTGCATTAATAATCTCTCTCACCAGCAACGCTACCCCACCTCCTTCAACCCAAAGCACCCAAACCACCATTTGCAGTAGTGCCTTTTTTACTTCAACCCAAAGCACCCAAACAACCATTTGCAGGCAATGCCTTTTTACCTCAAACCAACCATATTTTCCAACCACATTAAGGGCACTCACAGTTGAGTAGACATGTGTTCAGTGTTATTCAGAGCTCAGAGAGATGTGACCCTCTGGCTTCCTCCATTTTGCAGAGACTGAGTGAGGCACACCACTTCCGGGTTTTATAGTCCCTCTCCCTCCCACCAGCAGGGGCAACAGAGAGAATGGCAATTAAAAAAAAAACATTAATATCTCTCTGTCTTTTAATCGATGGGAAAAGTCAACCGGTCCAGGAATGTGGAGGGGGGCTCTGAGTGAGGTGGCCATAAATGACGGCTGTAGGTGGCGGCGTTCTCTCGGAAATCACAGCACAGCAAGCCAAAAATGGTCAAGATCAGACTTTTAGTAATATAGATAGGACAATGTAACAGGTGTACATTGAAACTTTGGATTGTGAGCTTACATATTCTTTATACACATGTTGTAGGAAGGAACTGCAGATGCTTGTTTAAACCGAAGATAGACACAGAATGCTGGAGTAACTCAGCGGGACAGGCAGCATCTCAGGACCCATTCCAGATCCATTCTGGATCCATCCATGCTGCTTGTCACGCTGAGTTGCACCAGCATTTTGTGTCTATCTTCTTTACACGCATGATGTTTACTAGGATTGCAACAGTGATGTTAATCATTTTGAAACACTTATTGGAGATCAGTACTGCAAAATTGAACTAGGCCCATGTGTTAGTGAAACAGTACAGCACTACAAATAGGAATGCAGCCCCCAATAGAAAGAAGCATACATACTATCAAGTTATTTGCATTACAACAAACATTTGAGAAGTCAATTGAGATGCAACAATGGACCAGGCTTCTGATCATTGCTTGGTTAAGGCATTTATATATTTGTGGAGCTGAGCCCAGATAACTCAATTTCTCTCTCCAAGTCAATGTGATCTCTTATGCAGTATTCTTTATGTAGATAAATGTAGATTTTAGAAATTAAGTCTCTGTTCTCATGCATGTCTTGGCATTCTTTACAACATTTCTCTTTAAAATGACCAGCAGCATTTAATCTGAGAAACCATTGGTCTACAATTCCCATCAAGCTGCAAGTTATTGTGTAGGTTATTCGCGGTTTGTAAGCAACTCACCAAATTATATAGTTAAATGTACACAACCAAAACAAAAAGAATGGGTATTATGGTGCATAACTGCACACAGATCTTCATCAGGCATTTTAATGATTTTATTTTTAGCAAAAATTATTTCTTATTATCAGCACTTACAATGAATATTTTACAATGGAAATTCTAATCTGTGCATTAATTATATTTTCATGAAATAGAAACCTCTTTCACGTTAAAGTTGTAATTTGGTTGGCATAAGTAAAAACCCAAATGAATCTAATGATTTGTAATTGACTAAATAACTACAAAAAAAAATTCTTGCTGTAATATGCTGCATTGTCACAAAAACAATTGAATGAGCCATTTTGGTCAACTATTATTTTCCATTCTGAACGACCTCCCTTGAAAGTGGACTCCCTTTGAATTACGAGTCGTCTTTTAAGCTTACCTTTCAACCTTACAATGCATTAATAGTGGCTGCTGTGTTCTATTTGTTACAATACATTAGAAAGCATTGTTGAATGCCATCCACTTTATTCTGTGAATTGATTAATTTTATATGCTTAGTGCTGTGTGTATTCCTTATAGAAATTGTTATATTCCAAGCACCTATCTACGCAACATACTAAGTGGCTTGACACCTTTATCGTTGGTGTTTATAGAATGTTGCAGAATTAAACATTATCATATAGAATCTGGTGCTACACACTACTAACTAGGTCACTGGCACCCCACCTACATTGAAATACATGTTGCCACATGAAAAAGCAAAACATATGCTTTGATCTGCCTTAATCAAAATCTCAGAGTTGCAAACACAATACTTTGAAGTGGATTTCATAGCTGTGCAAGAGGAGTGATATTCTGGTGTTCAAGAATGAAGTAAGTGCGCGGCAGTTTGATCTCAAATATTTGCAAATGTTGGGGTGACGTGGCTCAGTGAATTTAATTCACTACACCAGAACCCAGAAGAGGTTAGCAGTGACATTAAATCTATGGCCTTTGTAACAGAGGAAAGACTTGGATTTGTATGTTGATGGTCAATAAGGGCTTCAGCGGTCGATGAGAGAAACCGCCGTGTGGATGGTGGGGGGGGGGGGGAGAACAATGGAGGACCCGGCATTGGGGAACCATCGGGAAGGCAGGGGGGAGATCAAAGAAGGAGCCGGCATAGTTTCTATCTTTGTAAGGGCCGTGTGGGTGAGTATTGAATACTTTGGGTATGCAAGCAAAGAATTTCACTGTGTCTTATCACATGTGACAATAAATTATTCATTTCCATCTCATTATATAGTACCCTGCACGGCCTTTGGTTGTTCTTATGTATTTTAAGGAGAAGTAATTAATTTTGTAACATATAATGTAGAAAGCATGGCAATCATTTCACAATCAGGAACGATTGTGAATTGACTGCCATGTGAATTTATCTTATCAGAAGGTGCAAAGATATGTTAACCATATATACTGTTTTATTGATGTTCATTGAAGGACACTTGTTGGAAATGACTATTTAAGCCCTTTCATCCAGTTTTGAGATAACAATGAGAGCTAGTGCATCGACTTGAGGGCAGACAATGCACTGGTGCTTTTATTGTGCGAAGTGCGAAGTGCCAATGCACTGAAACTCTTTTTCTTACAAACAGTGCAGTAGAATATTGCCATACCCCCGATATCCGATTAGCAAGTGTACAGAAACAGTCTACTGAGCCCATATGCAAGAGGCACCATGTTTTTCTGCTATTTTCAGTCCGCACTCTAGTTCTTATGAGTGCTGCCTATTCCAGGCAAGTCCCAGGCTGTTGTGGACCTCCAGCCATCAACTTCCTTGGACGTGATGTCCCTCTCCTCACCTGTCCACCTTTGTTCCCCCGGGGTTACCTCTCACAGCCAACCACGAGGGCGTGGTAGGCCAGACCCTGGTTCCCTCTCCTCTGCTTCCAGCCTTGCTCCTTGTCTGTCGTCGCTGGTTCTATCCTGCTGGTCTCTGGTGCTTGGGCGACGAGCAGGGGCTGGCACAGTGGGCTCCCCCATTCAGGCCGGCAGTCGGCCGTGTCCAACCAGCTGGCCTCCCCCTGCAGGCCGTGAACCACCGGGTCCTCCATTCGGCTGCAGGGGGACCAGCACAGCTGGCTTAACTGAAGCCACGATCTGAAGCGAGATAGAGTGATGTGTAGCGGATGTTTCCAGTCTCTTCCTAGAGAGTCTAGGACCTGATCATTCCCCGGATCAGATGCTTCCCCTACGGCTGGGACCCTCCCCAAGCAGAACTCCATGGCCGCTCCCTGTCCCTGTTCACCGAGGCACAATTAAAGTTGGAACAGCAGCCGTGCCTCTAAATTCATCACAGAGTAGCGTCCACTGGCCTGGAATATTGAACTTGAGATATGAACACAAGTTACAAAACAGCAGCTATGATATTCAAATAATTTAATACATCTGGAATAATGAGATAACATCAGTAGTGGTGACTATGAAAATACCAAAGTGAAATTAAAAGCCCATCTGTTTTACAAATGTCCTAGAGAAGGAAAGCTGCCATTCTTACCTGACATATTCATGGCTCCAAAACCACAACATTGTAGTTGACCTTTGAAATGGCTCTGCAAGTCAGAGTCAATTAGAGGTGAAACACAATGCCAGTCTTGTTGGCTATGTCTGCATGCCATGAATGAGAAACTGAAAAAAAAAGAACTGCAAGACAGCATCACCGATGATTTTATATTAATGCATCAGCCTATACTTTTGTTTTCAGATTGTTGAATTTGACTTAATCTTTTAATTCAATGGTATCTCCCAAAACGTGGCTGATACATGGAAAATCATGTATTTCCTCAGAGTAGTAAGCCAACCAGGAGTCGATGCAAGAGACGAGTGTTAGGCAAAAGACAAAGTGCTGCAGGAACTCAATGGATCAGGCAACATTTGTGGAGGGAATGGACAGACATTGTTTTGGGTCAGGACAACCTCTTCACACTGAAGATCATCTGTCCATTCTTTCCACAGATGTTGCCTGACCTGCAAAGTTCCTCCAGCACTTTGTGTTTTTTACTCAGAATTTCAACATCTGCAGTTTCTTGTGTCTCCTTGAAGAGAGCTTAATTGTCATATGAACCAACAATGGAACAATTAAATTCTTACTTGCTGCAGCTTTACAGGCACATTGACATAACAACACCGCAAATAAAAATACAATAAATTATCTATTATACTAGGTAACCACGTGGTAATTAGTGCATGCCGAAATGTGCAGTACAGCCTATTAAAAGCCCACAGCAGTTCACTGTTGAGATTGGATTGTGGTTAGAATTGTGCAGTGTGGCTCAAGAAACTAATGGTTGATGGGAAGAAGCTGTTCATGAAAATTGAGGGAACGGTTCTTAGGCTCCTGTATCTTCTTCCCAATGGTAGCAGCTGATTAAGAGCATGGCCAACCTGGTGAGCATCTTTGATGATATTAGTTGCCTTCTTGAGCAGCGTTTGTGTAGATCTCTTCAATGGGGGTGGAGGTCAATACCCATGATGGACCCGGCAATGCCTATCACTTTCCGCAGCTTCCTTCATTCTTGGCCTTTCGAGTTACTGTACCAGGCCACGATGCAAACAATCAATATACTCTCTATTGTCACATATTCCTTTTCTCCAGAGATGCTGCCTGACCTGCTGAGTTGCTCCAGCATTTTGTGTCTATCTTTGGTGTAAACCAGCATCTGCAGTTCCTTCCTACACAGTACCCAAACAATGTCTTACTCAGAGCCTGCACTTATGTCCTTTTTAGTGGCGTTTACTGGATAGCATTAAGAAATGGTAAATAACTATTTTCCTTTCTTCCTTTGCTGAACGATTAGGACCCCAAACAATTACATTAGTACACGGCATCCTTTGCAGGAGGAATCTGTAAACCTCATTCGAGGACAAAAGCAGTGAGGCAGGACAATAGGAATTTAGACATAAGGCACTGCAGATGCTGGAATCCTGAGCTAAAAAAAGCAGTGCTGGAGGCACTTGGGCAGACCAGGCAGCATCTGTTAAGGGAAATGGACAGTTGATATTTTGGGCCAGGACCTTTCCTCAGACTAATGGAGGAAAAAAGAGAAAGCTGGTAAAGAGAGATGAGGGAGAAGGGGTGGGGCAAAAAACGGGCAAGGAATAGATGAGGAAGGGTGAGTGGCAGATAGGTGGACATAGTATTAAAGGCTAGAGGTAAAATAGAGCGAGCCAGGTGGAGAACATAGATTTGCAGAGTCATAGAGAATGGAAGCAGGACCTTTAGCCCAACTCATCCATGCCAACCATATTGTCCCATCTAAGCTAGTCCCACTTGAATAAAAATCAGGAGAGCAACAGGAATCATGGAGGGGGAGCAATGAGAGTGGGCCTCACAGAACTTCCATATCCTCCCTCTGTCTGGCTGGGAGTTTGTTTAAGTCCTTTAAATGTTTTTGAACTACCACTCCAGGACGGTTGCTTCCCAGCAATTGGCTTTCTTACATATTGATTGGAACTCAATATGTGAGATATTTGGGGGGTTTTTCAGCATCTTTCATGTCTTCAAATGAATTAGGGCTTCATCAGGTTGAGAGCGAGGTTGTGCAAGTTGCTATAGTGAGCCCTCATTCTTTAATTACTTTAATGAGGTGTAATATAAAAGTCATTTTTGCTTTAGACTGAAGAAGGTTCCTAGCCTGAAACCTCACCTATCCATGTTCTCCAGAGATGCTGTCTGACCCTCTCAATTACTACAGCACTTTGTATCTTTTATTGGAAACCAGGATCTGCAGTTCCTTGTTTCTGTTTCTTTATTTTTGCTTTAGCCTGTGCACAGCAATTCATATAACTTCCATTGACTTTATGCATTTTTCCCGCAGCTGTCAGTTTAGGGGCCTCTGATATGCACTGCGTCGCGAGAGCCATCTACAACAAATATTAAAGTATTTTTGAGGTTACATTTCACCACAAATTACTAAAAAAATGGGCAGGAATGGGATACAAGGCTAATACTGCCTACCATATCCTAGGGCACATGGTTCTTTACCAAATCCTACTGACACCCTCGCTGAAACTGGTTAATTTGTTTAAAACGTTTAATTATTTGATGCTGAGGTTCATCAATGAGACTATAAATGTAAGAGTGAGGTTTCCATCAGTCATCCAGAGGAGAACACAGATTTGGTAAGGTTTATACTTTAGGTTCTCTATTTTTTAGTTTTAGTTCAGCTTATTGTCACATGTACGGTAGTACAGTGAAAAGCTTTATTGTTGCGTGCCATCCAGCCAGTGGAAAGGCGCTACATGATAACAATCAAGCTGTCTACAGTGCACAGATATAGGACAAAGGAAATAACGTTTATTGCAATTTAATCCTATTAAATTTAGTTGGGGGGTGTCCAATGAGATAGATGGTGGGTCCGGACCATTCTACAGAATCACACTTTATTCGCCAAGTATGTTCAGAATCAGAATCAGAATCAGAATCTCTTTATTGTCATTGCACATGGTGCAACAAAATTTAAAAAGTCAATCCAACGGTGCGATCCACAAGAACAATCTTAAAATATAAGGAAGGGTAAAAATATATACATATAAAAAAACAATTCAGTTGAATGTGAGTTATTTCTTATTTTGCATTGTTAAGCTTACGTATGGCTATGGGGTAGAAGCTGTCTCTGAGTCTGTTCGCGCGGGTTTTGAAAGACCTGTACCGTCTGCCAGAGGGCAGCAGGTGGAACAGGTTGTGTCCAGGGTGGGAAGGGTCCTTCAGGATGTTGGCTGCCCTGCCAAGGCAGCGAGAGCTGAAGATGTCCTTCAGGGAGGGCAGTGGGCAGCCAGTGATTTTTTGGGCGGTTTTGATGACACTTTGAAGGGCTCTCCTGTCCGCTGCAGAGCAGGTGGCATACTATGTGGTTATACAGTACACCAGCACACGTTCGATAGAGCACCGGTAGAAGGACACCAGCAGCTTCTCTTCCAGGTTGTTTTTCCTGAGGATCCTCAGAAAGTAGAGTCGCTGCTGGGCCTTCTTGACTTCCGTGGTGATGTTTGTGGTCCAGGAGAGATCCTCTGCAATTTGTGTGCCCAGGAATCTGAAGTCTGAGACCCTTTCCACACAGTCCCCATTGATGAATAGGGGTTGGAGGGCTGCACTGTTCTTACGTAAGTCTATGATAATTTCCTTTGTTTTTGTGGTGTTTAGGATGAGGTTGTTGTCTGAACACCACGCTGCCAGTCTTTGGACTTCCTCCCTGTAGGCTGTCTCATCTCCTCCTGAGATACGTCCAACCACAGTCGTGTCGTCCGCAAACTTGACGATGGTGTTGGTTTTGCAACATACGAGGAATTTCATTGGTCAGGTCAGTCATACAATAAAAAGCAACAGATCACTCAAAAACACATTTTAACATGAACATCCACCACAGTGGCTCCTACACATTCCTCACTGTGATGGAAGGTGAAATAAAGTTCAAGTCTCTTCCTTTGTTCTTCCTCGGTCGGCGACCTCGAGCCCCCGTTGACGGGACGACCTTGACTCCCATAGCCAGTGGCGTTCGGGCCCTCCGCGTCGAGGCGATCAAGCTCCCGCATCGGGGGGATGTCAGCTCCCCCTCGAACCTCGCGCCGGGGCTGGTCGAACCTTCCGCGACGTTGGAGCTCCCGACTCGGCCTCACCCGAGACTGCGAGCCCTTGATGTTGATGTGGTCGTGGTGGGAGCGATCCCAGGTGGGAGCGGTGGGAGCGATCCCAGGCAAGGGATCATCTCCGATGTTAGGTCCACGCCCCGCGATGGGGCTCACGACAGTCCGAGGAGGCCTCCAGCTCCATCGACGGTAGGCCGAAGAGCCCGGAGAATGTGATCCGAAAATTAATCACATCTCCGGGAAGGTAAGAGCTTGAAAAAAAAGTTTCCCCCTCTCCCCTCCCCCATCCCCCCTCCCCCCACATAAAACAAACCGAAGAACATTAAAACAAACTCTTAACACACTAAATAATAACAAAAATAATGAAAAAATGCACAGACCGCTGGCAGGGCAGCCTTCGTCCCCAGCGCCCCAGGTTGATAAATTAGCACAATAAGGACTGTCACAATTAATTTCCAAAAAACACCCTGATAATTTAAATATACATTATTACCTATTTTCCTAATTGTTGAATTTTTGGAAAGAGGTGTGGAAACAGTGTACAAGTGGGATTGCATTTCAGAATGCATTATGTGCATTTTTTTTAAGAGAAACATAATTTAACAATATGGTTCTGTCAGAAACATTAAGAATTGTACTTCATTCGAAGGTTTGCTGTTTGAAGATAACATAAGCACCAGTTCAAGCAATCCACACTTTATTGCAAACAATATAGAATATAAGTGTAAAGTTAAATATTAACTAATGCATTGAAGTCACCACATTTAATTACAGTTGCAAATTGGCTTTCTCTGCAAACGTTTAATGTATTTAAAGCGTTCTTTCAAATAATTGACACAAAAGCAGGCAAGCACTTGCTAAACATCCATGCACTTTTTTTGTGATAAGGTAACTGCTACCAAAAATAGTTAATTTACTTGACCTGGAAATTTTTCTAGCCTTTGCAGAATTAATGACTCATAGAAAATTGCTACATGTTAGAAATGTCTGGCATTAAGTGACACATCACGAACTGTATGCAATAAGGCACTGTAGCACAACACGAGTAAAGTAATAAAAAAGTTAATAGGAATATAAATTCACTGTTATGAATGATGATAATTTTGTTACAGAAATTAAACAAATACTTTAGTGACTTTAGAGATAAAGGGTGGAAACAGGCTCTTCGGCCCACCAAGTCCGCGCCGACCAGTGATCACCCCGTACACTAGCACCATCCACACAAGGGACAATTTTTACAAGTTATCGAAGCCAATTAATCGGCAAACCTGTACGTCTTTGGTGTGTGGGAAGAAACCAGAGCACCCGGAGAAACCCCACTCAGTCACAGAGAGAATGTACAAACTCTGAAAAGACAGCACCCAGCCAGGATCGAAACTGGGTCTCTGGCACTGTAACGCAGCAACTCTACCACTGTGCCACTGTGCTGCCCCTCATAAATAATTATATTAATAACTAATAGTAACTCATTTAGAAAATAATTCAAATTTTTAAACAAAATTATGAATATCATTGCAGTGGTTCATTGTCATATCTCTTCCCCACCCGTTCTATTTTACGGGCAGTAGCCAACAAATGAAGAAAATGTTCAATACTGACATTCTGCTAATATTACTTGGGTTGCAGTGCTGGTGAGGAAGAGAAAGTAAAGCAGCTATGGAATTTATCGCAACGGACGTGGGATGTAGCGGGAGCACAGGGTCTGTCCTTTGCATCACGGGCACAATCTGAAGGGTCCCGACGCAAAACATTGTCTGTCCATTCCCTCCACAGATGCTGCTGAACCTTCTGTGTTTTTCAGCACTTTGTGTTTTGCTTGTAGCTCATCTCCTCTTTGACTCACAAAGTAAATGCTGAAATCCTTTTTGTAGATAAGGTTTGTGGGCCACAACTTAATGTTTGGAATATGATGCCTATCCTTCAGCTTGATTTTCTTTAGTCAGAAGGTGGTGAATCTGTGGACTTCATTGCCACAGAGGGCTGTGGAGGCCAATGGATATTTTTACGGTGGAGATTGACAGATTCTTGATTATTAAGGGTGTCGGGGGTAATGGGGAGAAGGCAGGAGAATAGGTTTGAGAGGGAAAATTAGGCCAGCCATGATTGAATGGTGGAGTAAACTTGATGGCCGAATGGCCTAATTCTGCTCCTATCATGTATGAACATGATCCACCCAGTTAAGACGTGTTAATGGCTGGGCTTGCTGCATTCTGCTAGCCTGGAATGCTATTCTTTTTGGTCACTGACAGCTACCATCTCCAGAATTCCCTGTTGAAACTCAGTGTTTTTACATATGTTAAACACTCCATTGGCATATATCCAATAATGGAGGAATTAAAATACAAAGCAATGGTGCACTCAGCTTAGTCTGAACATTATGTCGACAAATGCGTGAAAAAGGCTAAATCAAAAACAGCAAGCAGATATGCAAACTGAGATCAGATGATCAATCAAGATGACTACTCACATTTTATCAATGTATCTGGAGTACTATTCTGCTTTTTTGGATTCCCAAATCATCACTTATGACACATGGCAAGTATTTTTAACATATTCATTTGGTCAATAAATTGACAGGGTTTGCATGGTACTTGATAGGATCACAGTAATCTTCAACCAAAGTTCACAACCTTACACATTCCATATCTTGCAGCACGGATCACTAGATGGGGTCAGGAGTGAGAAACCTAATCTAACCTAGGTGTTTAATGATATCTGGGGGACCTGACTGCCAACAGAATGAGATCCATCCATTTGATACACAAAGTGAAACCTTTTTCAGTGCAATCCATTTAAATTCTTGTTTACTAGCATGTGTATTTGAAGTACATGCATGGATACCATTCTGATGAAACTTATTACCTCAGCTAAAACAGTGCTTTAGATATCTAATATTAGTTGTGAAACAGTTGAAACCCCAGACATACTAAAACTTACTTATTGATGGTCATCGTATGAAAAATAATCCAAGCAACAAACCCTAAAATCCAATAGGTTCGTAATTAAATCAAATTCCATATTTCATTGAATGGAATTCCATTAGTTTGACAAATATTCACTTCCAACTAACATGCAAATTAATTAATTCCTGGTATTTATTGGTTTAACTTGTACAGATCCAGAGTTGACGTACGCCTGCATAACTGGACCGTTTTGCCTTTATCCCCAGCTATATCTGTCGAAGCAACACATCCCTCCCAGACAAGCTCAATACGTCTTTGAAGAGAAGATCAGTTAAATGCAGCCCCAAATGCACCTGTACCCATGGTCACTGTTGCAGAGTCAGAGCAACCTGTCTGAGAGTGAACCCAAGGAAATCAACCAGTCCAGATAGAATTCCCAATCGTGTTCTAAGAACCTGCGTGGACCACCTCTTCCTACCCCATCTAAGGTACCCATCTGCTTTAATCTATCATTAAATCCTGGTTTGACTCCCATAATGCAACACCTCACATTTATCTGTATTAAACTTCACTAACCATTCCTCAGACCAGATGTTTGATTGAGTTGCTATTGGTTGGAGATGGCTGCAATTTAAAAGACATTTAGAAAGACACAAGGATAGGAAATATTTAGAGAAAAATGGGCCAAATGCAGGCAGGTGGATTAAGTTAGCTGGGTCATCATCCATTATCCCAGTGCCAAAATAAAGAATAATGTAGTTTGCCTTACTGACCACCATTGCTTGAGATCTACCATTATGAAGTGCTTCAAGGGGTTGGTCATGGGACACATCAACTCCAACCTCTCAGACAACCGTGGTCCACTGCAATTCACTATCATCAAGATGAAATCATGACAGATGCAATCTCTGTGGTCCTGGACTCATCCCTGGGACATCTGGATTACAAGGACGCATACGTCAGACTCCAATATATTGACTATAGCTCTGCCTTCAATGCCATAATTCCAATGGACCTTATCTCCAAACCCCTGGACCTAGGTCTCAGCATCTTTGACCTACAATATAGACTGCAATTTGTAAGGATAGGCTACAAAACATCAGAACAAAAAGACATACCTTTAGAAATGAGATGATGAGAAATGTCTTTAGTCAAAGGGTGGTGAATCTGTGGAATTAATTGTCACAGACGGCTGTGGAGGTCGTAATTGGGTATTTTTAAAGAGGATGTTGACAGGTTCTTGATTAGTAAGGGATTAATAAGAGGAGGCAAGAGAATGTAGATGAGAGGAAAAGATGGATCAGCCATGATTCGAGGTGGAGTAGAGTCGATGGGCCGAATGGCCTAATTCTGCTCCTATGACTTATGAAAACATCCTCAGCATTAATTCCCTGCAAGGCTTTATTTCCAGTCCCTCATTATACTCCCTATACATTCACAACTGTGCTTCCAGATTCTTCTCTCGTTTCACTACAAGTTTGTAGGTGCCACCATCACATTGGGCCGAGTTTTAAACAATAATGAGGCACTGTACAGGAAGGAGATTGAAGTTATTTGAAACGGGTGGATGATTCACTAATAATTACTTCCTCGGTCCTAAATTATCAATGTCAGCGTATCTCTTGATAAACGCAGACCTTGGCTAAGTTGACACTCCAGAGTTACTGCTCTCCCACATGTGTCTTAGATTAGACATTAAAGCTTGACTGCCTTTTCAGATTTTCACAAACATTCCCTGTGTTTTCAAACAGAAGAGATATCTCTGATGCCCTGGCCTCCATACGGAGATTATTAACTCCATGGTTTGGGATCTTGCTGTGTATAAAATTTGCTATTAAATTAGCATCAATATTAAATTTAGTAGTCATTTAAATTTAGAAGTAAATTAAAAGTAATTTAAATCTAAAAGTATTTATCTGTCCATATAACATTTTGAAGTTGTAAAGAATACTAACCTACAAAATAAAATTATGAACATGTGATAACCATGTTATTCTTTAAATCTATATATAGGAAAATATAAACTGTGCAATAGTCACACTATGCCAATGGCATGAAATATAAAGATTATTTAATAATTAAGTTGTGGAATGTGTAGTTATTGTGATTCCTCGTGACAAAAATCCTGTCCGGACACAGGCTAGTAGTCTGGCACAAAATTCAAATCAAACAGTATGCACTGCAATAATTTACAGGCAACATAAGGTAATTTTGCTAAAGCCAGCGTTTAACCTCAGACCTCATTTAGAAGTTAGAAATGGTAAATCCCTTGACTTAAATAATTGCCATGCAATTGCTGCAACATATTGTTTTACGTTTACTCAGCACATAGCAATGTAACCAATGTGTGCTTATACTGTGACTAATCACATTGGAAGAGAATATAAATAATCTTATTAGTTTGAGTGGCTTCAGGAAATTGAAATGATTAATCTTTCTTCCACAAAGTTTCAGGTATGGTGTGGGTAATGCTAACTCATCTATCCTGAATAAAGCACATTACTCCATTACATTCTTTTAATGAAACAGTGTATTCTGACAGCTATTCCAAATGTTAATCATTCTCTATATAAAAAATCTATTTTCTAACATTGGCTTTGAAATGTCCATTCATTGGTTTAATCAATTGTTAATGCCTGAGGGGCGGCATGGTGGCGCAGCTGCTGGAACCTGAGCATGGGTGCTGTCTGTATGGAGTTAATATGTTCTCTTCTTGACCACGTGGGTTTTCCCCAGGTGCTTGGATTTCCTCCCACTCTCCAAAGACGTACAGATTTGTAGGTTAATTGGCTTCAATAAAGATTGTTAATTGCTCCTAGCGGATCGCTGGTCAGCGTGGAACTCGGTGGCCCCACTTCCACGCTGTAACTCTAAAATAAACTAAACTAAGCTAAACTAAATAGCTTGAGACAATGCTCTCAATCAATTTCATGTAATATCTTATTATCCTAACCTTTGTTTCCTTTTTTAAGGAGTGAATGGTCCCAATTTTCATTTTTCTCTCAGTCTTTTGTAGTCAGAGAGCTCTTTTCTTGTGCTACTATCATGATCCAAATGTGCCTCAGCATAAAGTCAATGCCCATACATTTCTCTAGATAAGTTTCTACCTTAGTACTAAGTGATTAGATATGGCAAACCTTTCTAAGGATGTCCTAAAAAGTATTTCAAGCATGATGTAGATGGTCTTACCAGATTGGGGGGCATGGGGTGTGGGGAGCGAACACAACATCCTATTGGGAAATAAGGCCGAGCAAGTAGCTGAAGTGTCAGCGAGGAGCACTTTTGAAACAATAAACTTCGTTCTGCTAGTTTTTAAATAGTTAAGTAAAAAGATAGGACTGGTCCACAAGTTAAATTCAGAAATTGGGGCAAAGCTAATTTTGATGGCATTGGACAGGAACTTGCAAAGGTTAATTGGGAGAGGCCGTTAGCAGGTGAGAGTGGGAGAGTTCAGGGGCAGCATATTCCCATTACAGTGAAGGGCAGGGTTGGCAGGATTGAAGAACTCTAGCTGATTTTGGATATTGAGCGTTATAGCCCTGTCCCATGGTACGAGTTCATTCCAAGAGCTCTCCCGAGTTTGCCCTGATTCGAACGCGGAGATTTACGATAATGGCCGCTCGTCGGTACTCGGGGGCTCTCGTGGACATTTTTCAACATGTTGAACAATCTTCACGAGTCTTCCTGAGCTTACTTGCCATTAGCAAGTCTTCCTGAGTACCTGCCGTTAGCGTTACGAGCCGCTAAGAGACGTCCCCGAGCTCCGACGTACCCGCTACGTTCATTCTCCGTGCTTACCACGAGTTTGATTTTTTTTTTAAACTCGGGAGAGTTCTTGGAATGAACTCGTACAGTGGGACAGGGCCATTAGACAGGAAAATGTAGGAGAATTAAACCAGGAATAGGCAACTATGATCAAGCAAATCTCGATGAGTGTAAGAGATATTGAAATATGCTAAAGGGGGACAACGGAGGGGAAAAATGGAGACATGGGATATCCTTGCTAGATGTAAAGGAGAGTCTTAAAACATTCTATAAGCATATTAAGTACAAAAGAGTAACAAGGAGGAGAATAGACCCCTTAAAGATCAGTGTGATCAGTATGCATGACTATGTGTGGACTGAGGTCTTAAATTAATCCTTGCATCAATATGAATGAATGAATAAGTTTATTGGCCATGTATTCACATACAAGGAATTCGCCTTGATGCTCCGCCCACAAATGACAACACGACATACAGTGACAGTTTGGAATGACACATAAAACATTAAATATTAATAATAAAACATTATCGATTACCATTTCCCATGAAGGTTATGGAAGCTAGGAGTTCAGGGAAGAGAACAATGATGTTTTTAAACATGTTGTCATTAAGATAGAGGAGGTGTTGGAAGTCCTGAGGTGCATAAAGGTGGATACATCTCTGGGCTCATCCGAGTGGATCCTAGGATACCATGGAAAGACCAAGAAGAAATTGCTGGTGTACTTGCAGGGACTTTTGTATCTCGTTGGGTGCAAGTCAGAAGACTGGAGAGTGGAAAATGTTGCTCATTTATTTTAAAAGGAGCTGCAAGGACAAGCCAGGGAACTATATAGCAATGTTACAAAATTTTGAGATTTAAAAAATCAAGTCTGCAATTTATCCCATCAGATAAAGCATAAAAAAAAGTTTAATTTGACACCTAATTCACTTTCATATCTTCAGTATTAAAAACGTTATGGCCATTTTCATACTCAGAAATTAGCATCTTGTACCCCGTTGCCTATCTATTGACTTAACTCAAAAGCTGTGATCTAGGACAGTCAAAAGCCCATAACTTTCTTAAAAATTAAGAGAACTCAATGAAATTTTCAGTTATTATAGATTGAAGCATTCTGAAACAAATATGAAACAATATTACTTGGATGACCTGAAATTAAAGCATATAATTAGTTAGTTACCTAATTGTAGCTAATTACAAAATTAAATTACTAGATCTAAACATCTATCCATTTCTTAAGAAAAGATAAACTTTTTTAAATTGCCTAAGTGTCCAAATAACATTCACACAAGAATTCACAATATAACATGATTTTTAAATCTAATTTTCATGAATTTATAGGCCAAATGGAAGGAATTTAGTGTTTAATTCCTGTAAATTAATGGCCATTTAAATCAACTAGCGAGTGGGTTTTAGTGGAATGTGGTGGATTAGAACGTTGCGGTTTGCGGTGGTCGGCATGAAAAACACTGCCGGTTCACATTTCGCAACATGAAAATGTGATAAAAGCCTTCCTAAAAACCAAGTTTTAATGTAAAAATAAACTGTGCACTTTATTTTCTCCCCTACGTAAAATCCTTACTGTTGTCGGCTCACGGATTTAGAAGATGATATTTAAATTACTCTAGTTAATAAATAATCTAGCATAATTTAAAAATACCTTCATGAATGAAATGTCGGAGCGATTTTTCTTCAGCAACGAAATCGCCCGACAGGGATCGATTTGCCCTGTCTGTAGAAAAACGGCACTTTAAACACGCCCCCCTCTGAAAGGCGCCAAAGTCACGCACACGGGGAGCGGCAGAACTGCAGAGCTGCTCAAGGTAAGTTTTCTAACATACCTAAACTATAGACCAGTGCACTAACTAATGTTAGTGGTGACAAAGTCATTGGAGAGTGTTCTGAGAGATAGGATCTACCTGCATTTAGAAAGGCAAGGACTGATTAAGGATAGGCAGCAAGGCTTTGTGCATGGGAAATCACGTCTCATGAATTTGATTACGTTTTTGAAGAGGTGACCAGAAGGAGAGCAGGGCAGTAGATATTATCTACCTGAACTTTAGCAGAGTGTTTGACAGGTCCTGCAAGGTAGGAAGGTTAAATCACATAGGATCAGATAAGTTTGTAAGTTCATGTCATAGGAACTGAATTAAGCCATTTGGTCCATTGATTCTGCTCCGCTATTCGAT
The DNA here is from genome assembly GCA_963514005.1 of Raja brachyura. The sequence continues at coordinate 141,845,915 of OY740781.1, forward strand.
CTTTGGTGATCTATTTTTCCCTCTCAACCCTATTCCCCATAGCCTTTGACAACCTTACTAATCAAGAACCTATCAACCTCCACTTTTAAAATATCCAATGACTTTGTCTCCATCGCTTTTTTTGGCAATTAATTCCACATATTCACCACTCTCTGGGTAAAGAAATTCCTTCTCATCTCCATTCCAAAGGCACCTCCTTTTCTTCTGAGACTGTGCCTTCTGGTCCTGGACTCTCCCACCCCTGGAAATATGTTGTCCACATCCACTCTGTCTAGGCCTTTGATTATTCGGTAGGTTTCAATGAGACCCCTCCTCATTCTTGTAAACTCCAGCAAGTATATTACGGAGCCATCAAACGCTCCTCAAACATAAACCCAATCAACCCCAGATCATTCTTGTAAACCTCCTCTGGACTCTCTCCAACACCAGCACATCCTTACTCAGATATGGGGCCCAAAATTGTGCACAATATTCCAAATGAGGTCTAAACAATGCCTTATAAAGCCTCTGCATTACTTCCTTGCTTTAGTATCCTTCCTTACAATTGAAGTTAGGTAATAAGGTCATAAGGACATAAGGTCATAAGGAATAGCAGAATTAGTCTATTCGGCTCATCAAGTCCACTCCGCCACTCAGTCATGGCTGATCTATCTCCCCCTCCTAACCCCATACTCCTGCCTTCTCCCCATAACCCTTGAGACCCATACTAATCAAGAATCTATCTATATTTGTCTTAAAAATATCCATTGACAGTCTCCACAGCCTTCTGTGGCAAAGAATTCCACGGATTCACCACCCTCCTCAACTCCTTCCTAAAGGAACGTCCTTTAATTCTGAGGCTATGACCTCGAGTCCTAGACTCTCCCACTAGTGGAAACATCCTCTAAACCCACACTATCCAAGCCTTTCACTATTCGGCAAGTTTCAATGAGTCCCCCTCATCCTTCTAAACTCCAGCGAGTACAGGCTCAATGCCATCAAACGGTCATCATATGTAAACCCACCCACTCCTGGAATCATTCTTGCAAACCACCTCTGGACCCTCTCCAGAGCCAGATATGGTGCTCTAAATATCTCCCGATACTCCAAATGCAGCCTGATCACCATCTTATAGAGCCTTAACATTACATCCATGTTTTTGAATACTAGCCTTCTTGAAATAAATTGAGATTGCTTTCTTACTATCGTTTTGTTTTGCAGATGAACTTTTTGGGAATCCTGCACCAGCGCTCCCAAGTCCCTTTGCATCTCTGATTTCTGGATTCTCCCCCATTTAGAAAATAGTCTACGCCTTTCGTTCTACTAGCAAAATGCATGACTCCACACTTTTCTACACGATATTCCATCTGCCACTTCTCTGCCCACTCTCCCAACCTGTCCTTCTGCAATGTCCCTGCTTTCTATACACTACCTGCCCCTCCACCTATTTTTGTATCATCTGCAAACTTGGCCACAAAGCATTCAATTCCCTCATCCAAAGCCAAGCCAAGCACTATTCCCTTTTTAATCTCCTCAATTGTTTTATGATTGTCTAAGTGCCCTGACACTAGTTCCTTAATAAAGGATTCAAGCAAATAATGTTTTGCTCCTTTCTCAAATAGGTGTTTTACATCTGCAGTTTTCCGTTCTTTAAGGTTCCTTCCAGAATCTATGAAGCTTTGAAAGGTCATCAACATTGTCTCCACTTCTTCCCTACAGCCATCAGGCTAGTAAACACTACAACCTCCAAGTAAACTCTGAATACATAGTCTTGGGGGCATTGTTTTTTTCTTTTTTCACTATTATTGTTTGTTTGTTTGTTGTTATGTGTATGTATGTACATTGGTAGTATGCAGCAAGTAAGAATGTTGTCGTTCTGTTTGAGACAAATGACAATAAAGCACTCTGGACTCTTGACACTTGTGCTCCAATTTTCAAAGACTTCAGGATAAAGATCAGCAGGATCAGGGGATTTAACAGTGTTTAGTCTTGTCTTCTGCACTTTCCTCAGGGATAGTGATCTTTGCAAGTTCATCCTTCCCTTTTATTAGAATGCCTTTAGTGTTGTCTTTTGTGAAGATAGTTGGAATATATTTGTTTGAACTCCACTGTTAAGATAATTTCAAATATTGCTTCCTCAGACAACCCCGTTAAGTGGTGTATGTGCACCTTAACTATTCTCTTCTGCTTAGTAGAAGCTCACTTTCTGGTAGCTTATTCCCATAGTCTACCTTTGTCCTGAGTGTTATAGTCTATAAAAGTAGTCCTAACTATTTGAAAATTCTATAGGGTGTTCGCAAAAGCATCCTGTATTTTTTTGAGCAAGAAAGTCAACTTTCTGACAGTAATTACTGTTATCTCTTTTTTTAATCTATTTTTTATTTAGTAATAAACTGGATGCATGATAAAAATATACAATATACAAAACAAAACAGTGCCAAAGTCTTAATACATTCTTAGTGTCGATCTATACATTCAGCGTTGCAGCATCTATATACAATAGTGTTAGCACATCTCTTTTCTTTCTATACACCGCATCATTGGTGCTCATGCCATTGCTACCAGCAGGCAGCATGTTTACAAATTATTTTCACAAAATAAACCATTTTAACTTAATGTTGCATTAAATACCAAATGATATATGGAAAATGTAATTAAATATTAAAAAGAGACCAAGCTTGAAAATCTGTAAATTTCTACATTTTGTACTTTGGTAAATGAAGTAGTTAGCAAAACTGAATTCCATGCGACTTGAATACTGAATGAAAACTTCTGCTGAGAAAGTCATGCTTAAAATCAAGTCCCATCTGGTATCCAGTATTTTAAGTTTCAAAAGGAATTCCCAAAACAAAAAAAATGATTTTATATAAAAAGAAAATATGTTATGTACACAGGTATAATAGAATAAAATAACCAAATTATTTTCTTCAGTAGACGATGTTTGTAACCAAAATTGATTGTAATACACAAAATACAACCTGATAGTGGGTACCCACTATAATGCCCACCTAATACAACCTCCCTGCTTCTGTAGTAAATCCAAATTATATTTGTGTTTTGAATCAGGCAGAAAATTATTAACCTGTAAATCATTCTAATATTGGTTTTTTTTTGTGTGTGTAAATCTAGTCTTGGACAAAAACAGTAAATTGAATATTGTTTATGCAGACATCAAAATATCTGAAAATTGGAATAGCTATCACTACATCACAGAAATGCCAGGGAAATATCTATTAAATAATTTTTCCTACAGCAGCTCCCTCTCTAGGCAAAGAATGTCATCAACACTAGCCACAAAACATACTTCTCTGACGCATGCACATTAAAGAGAGACAGTGAGTGTGTTTCTCTCACTTACGTAACAGCAATTCATTCTCCACCAAAAGAGCAGCTTTTTGCTTCATGGAGATGAATGGAAATGTTCTATTGACTATAAGGCCTGGCTAATTGTATGGTCTTCCAATAAAGAGTTTCAAATGAATTATGTAATCAAACCACCAATACATCAAGTGCAGGACAGGCAAAGGCAAAGGCAAAGGCAAAGGACATATTATCACATACACCAATTGGTGTAGTGAAATTTGACTTGCCAATGCAGCACATGAATAAAGATTAAACACAACACTAGAGTAGTTAACAAAAAACATCCCCCCACAATGGTTCCCACTGTGGGGGAAGGCAGCAAAATCCATCCCCATCCCCAGTTCACCCATAGTCGGGCCTATTGAGGCCTCTGCAGCTGCTGCTACGGCAGCCCGATGCTTCAGGCCCACTCGCCGGATGATGGAGTTCTGGTGTTGGGTGAATACTCTCAGCGGCCCAGAGTGTCTGGAGCGGCCGCTTCCTACCCGGAGTTCGCAGCTCCCGTAGTCCACAGGCCGCGCCAGTTGGAGCTCTGACTCTGGTGACCTCCGTGAGATCCCAGGCTCCGCAGTTTTTAAAACTCAGCGCCGCCCGCCCGCGGCTGGAAGCTCCGTAGACCGCAGCTCCACGATGTTGCAGTCAGCGGTCCCCGCCCTCCGGAGCTTCACCACTTGGCGACCCGGGCAAGGCATCGCCCGCTCCATGATGGCGCCCCAGCGCTGTGTACCGCCGCCGAAGCTGAAGTCCTGGCCAGTCCCGGCAGGAAATGGCGCTCCAGACTGCCGGTAGGCCGCGAGGAAGGGGCGAAGATACGGTCCGGAGAAAAGCCGCATCTCTGACCAGGTAGGGACTGAGAAAATAGTTTCCCCCTTCCCCCCACCACCCTCTACATAAAAAGACAAAAATACCTCCAAAAACAAACACTTTAACTAACTAAAAATAAAAAAAAGAATGAAAAGACTAACAGCTGCTGGCAGGGCGGCTATACTCGACGGCGCCCCCTACGAAAAAGGAAGTGCAGATGCTGGTTTACACCAAAGATAGGCACAAAATGGTGGAGTAACTCAGCGGGACAGAGAGCATCTCTCGATAGAAGAGTCTAAAGGTTCAGCATCTGAAAAAGGGGCTGGACCCAAAACATCATGCATTCGTTCTATCCAGAGATGCTGTCTGTCCCGCTGAGTACAGCATTTTGTGTCTATCTTCACCAATACATCAAAATATTTATGCATTTCTTTTGCAAGAACAACATGTAGATATACAGTGTCGTTTATAAACTTTGACCAATAGATAACACAAAATGCGATGCATTTTGTCAGCTGACTTTTTAAATGGTAGAATACTTTCCTCAATTAACTGTCTCCGACGGCTTGCCTCCCAAAAAATGTTTTGGCTCAATTATGAAAATTATTCCTCCCAAAATCTGTTTCAATATGATTTCTAATGGATGTGTTATAATATGTAGCTTCACTTATTATGGCAATAAATCAAAGAAATCCTATTAATCATGACTTCTACATAATCCCTCCACTCCCTCACATACTCAACATTCCTGCAACACTCACACCTATTCAGCTATTAAATCATAATGATCATCACTCAAACATTGCAGCAGACTTACCAACACCACTCCCCTTCTCTGGTTGGTAAGGAATGCATGGTTACCTACAGGAACCAAAGACTGCTGAGGGACGATGTTGTGCTCATTTGTTGACTAGCATAGAGGACAGAGTGATGCACATTATAGTCATCAAATGACAGTGATGGTGCAGTGATCTTTGAAGTTATGTTCTTAGAGTCATGGAGTCATAGAGACATGAAGCACAGAAACTCTCCATGCCAACCCAGATGCCCACTTAAACTGCTCCCATTTGCCCTTGTTTACTTAATTAAAATGGCTATAATTAATTAAAATGGCTTCCCACGATCCACGGATCCCAAACCGCACAATCTTTTCTAATTTGCAACATGAAATTAGTGCAATTTGCTTCTCTAACCTCCTCCCTCAGAATCGTCATACCTTTCAGCGTTTCTCCGTTCAGATAGACAAGAAAGTCCCACGGATCAATCTTTAGATGGAGAGTCAGAGGAGGGTCAATAGAGAAGTTATCCAGCCACTGGTCCTGATATGATCATACACTGAGGATAGTTGCCAGAACCTGAGTCACTGGGCATGAATAGCAAGTGTATCCCAGCTCCCCGAGCCCCCTAAGGCAAGGTCGGACAGGATTCCGCTGGTGATAGACCCAGACCAGGAATTTAATAGGGAAGCCGACAGATAAACATTGATGAAAAGGCACAAAGAATACGCAACAAATAGCAAGATTGGGAATTGGCAAATTTACCTGTAAGTTTAGTTTAGTTTAGTTTGGAGATACAGTGTTGAAACTGGCCCTTCGACCCACGGACTCCACACTGACAAGCGAATTATTTACACCAGTACCATCCAACACACTAGGGAAAATTAATATTTTTTAACAAAGCCAATTAACCTACAAACCTATACTGTACATCTTTGGAATGAGGGTGGAAACCGGGGCACTCAGGGAAAACCCACGTGGTCACGGGAAGAACGTACACTCTGTACGGGCAGCACCAGTAGTCAGGATCGAACCCGGGTATCTGGCACTGTAAGGCAACAACTCTACCACCGTGCCGCCCTAATTGTGTGAAGTGGCCTGAAAGCTTTGGGTGGGTGATGGAATGGGAGGCAGGGTCCCGCTTGTATTTTGTACATGGGTCGACAAAGAACCTGTGACTGATCTTTTCATCTTTTCAAATCATGGATGAAATATTGTGTCCAGAGGAAGGTCAATAGTTACAGTATATTATGCAGCACAAACCAACTGTCCACTCGCTATTGCCATTCCTCTGGTGACGTTGCAATTGCCTGTCATCTATCCAGCCCTGACTGCCACTCCTTGTTGTTGCTGTTTGAAGTTGTTCCCAGGATACTATCGGAAGTCTACTCTGTGGCAACTTTGACCAGTTTGGCCACATTGACTGATTCTCCCAATCTACCTCATTGCAGCCCTTGCAATTTTTCTTTTTATATCTGCACTATCTATGTAGTCTTTGCACTACCTGTTGTACTTATCAATTGCTTGATTGTACCTATGTATCGTATGATTTGACTAGATAGCATGTGAAGTTTTCCACTGTGTCTACATACATGTGACAGCAATAAACTAATGGTCATGAGGTCATAAGTGATAGGCCATTCGGCCCATCGTCTACTCCACCATTCAATCGTGGCTGATCTATCTCTCCCTCCGAACCCCATTCTCCTGCCTTCTCCCCATAACCTGACTCCTGTACTAATCAAGAATCTGTCTATCTCTGCCTTAAAAATGTCCACTGACGGCCTCTACAGCCTTCTGTGCCAACAAATTTCACAGATTCACCACCCTATGCCAATATCTGGAGGGATCCATGTGCGGTCAGTGGGATGAAAGGTCAGAAGGCAATTTGGGATGGCTGGTGAGAGTTTTTCTAACCTGATTTTGTATACAAGGACTTTGGAGACTTATAGGCTCTTAGCAGGATTACCATGCGGCATCTTCCCATTTGATCAAACTCTTCCTCACTTACACCAAGAGGCCTCATCAGAGCCCAGAGGGGAATTCCAACCCTCAAGATCAAGCTGATTTACAGCAGCAAACCACACTAATGAATGATAGCTCACATTTTATTGGGAAGTGTCTTCCTTGAGGCAGAACTGGCAGAGGATAAAGGAAACTCAATGAGCAATCATTTATATAATGCTTGTGGTGAAATATCTGTTTGCTAACAGCACAGCCCCTGTAAAAGACAACCATAAAATCCGAGACCACTCATTCAGGTAATAGGAAGGGTGGTCAAATTATGGTACACAATCCCACAGAAAGTAGGAAATGCAAGCTCGGTTAATACATTTGTCTGAGATTAATAGAGCTAATAACAAACCGCCGGGGGATACTCAGATGTTCAAGCACATTGGGAGTGTGGCGGGGGAGGGGAGAAGAGGGGAAGGAATTGTTAAGGGCCTGTCACACTAGCGCGCGATTAGACGCGATAAGCGCGACAAATTCGGACGCGGGGGTCGCGTGGGGGTCAGGCGATCCCGGTGCGAGTGAAGGGCCTGTCACACTAGCGCGCGATTACACGCGCGACGTCCGAAGGAAGGACGTTATTTTTCATCACGTGACGATGCGCATGAGCATGCGCGTTGCACGACGTCGGGCAGTGACGTCATCACGCAACGCCACGCTGAAGACGCACAACGTCAAAACGTCATCACGTTCCGCGCGACAGGATTTTGCCGCGCGTAATTTTTAAGCAGTGTCGGTTTTTGGACACTACGCGCGATGTCGACACCAGCTACACACGAGTCCGCGGAACTCCACCAGACTCCGGCGATCGCAGTGGGACAGGGTCACGCGAGGCCGGACGACTAAAGCGACCACGGTAGGTCGCGCTTATCGCGTCTAATTGCGCGCTAGTGTGACAGGCCCTTTAACGTTTTGGATCAAGACCTTGCATTGGAGATTTGATGCAATATGGCAACCATTGAAGATGCCAATTCCTCCTCCCTGACCCCCCCCCCCCCGAGATACTGTTAACCCACTGAGTTCCTCCAACTGTTTGATTTGTGATCCAGATTCCAGCATCTGTGGTCTCTGGAATCTTTGGGATTAATAGACTTTCATTAGCCAACAAACTAAGTGGATGCTGTTGAGCTACTGTTCAGTCATTCAATCATACTCTCTTGGAATGGTGAAGCAGGTCTGATGGGCAGAATGGTCTCCCTTTTCTCTTACCCTTTGCACATGGAAGATAGTGAAAATGCTGGCCTCTCCTTGGCGGGTCACTTAAAATTTCAAGACAGAAAGTAGCGGCTTTCAGTTAGGTTAGGAAATTGAAGTATTTACCAGCAATGGATTGCAGAATCTGGCAGGAACCACACAATGGGATGTTCTTATGAGCCTCAGCGTCCAATATGCATATATTTCCAATGGCACATTTGACAGATTTACTTTAGACTTTAGAGATACAGCGCGGAAACGGCCCTTTGCCCCACCGATTCTGGGCCGACCAGTGATCACTCCGTACACTAGCACTATCCTACACATTGAGGACAATTTACAATGTGTAAAGCCAATTAACCTACAAACATGTACGTCCTTGAAGTGTGGGAGGAAACTGGAGCACCCGGAGAAAACCCATGTTGTCACAGGGCGATCGTACAAACTCCGTACAGACGGCACGTCTAGTCAGGATCAAACCCGAGTATCTGTTGCTGTAAGGCAGCAACTCTACCATTGCGCTGTTGTGCCGCTCCAGATCATTTGACCCAAATCAAATTTCGAACTCTAAGAATACAGCTCTAGGCTGTTAATCTAGAACTATTTAAACATTATAGAATCTGAAATAAGTTTTGATTCTGTGGCCTTCGGACTTTGACTCAAACAACACGAGAGGGAATGAACATGGAGACTGTAATGTATGGCAACACGTGATATATGCCTGATGTGTGCGCACATACACTGTGTAGATGGAGAATGAGGGATGAACACGGTACACGTGTTTTAGTACTTCCCTGATCTAAGTGATTCCTCATATTCCTGATACAACGGCAATAGAAGAATAACCCACCATAACATTACAATTTCTGATGAGGATGTATAGCCAAGGACAAGAAACAAAAGTAAATACATAAAAGCAATGATAATATAAATTATCAAATTATAAAATAATGTATAATAAAATTATACATTATAAATTATAAAATAAGTGCAGTTTTGCCTACCTGTCCTGTTTTGCTACTGAACCTGTTCACTTTAAAGGACATGTCGCAGGGTGACGTCTGTTTGGTGGTGAGTAGTCGCCCAAACCTTTATCTGGTCGCCGCTGGGCTTTCAACATTTTGAAAACTTTCGGCGACCTGGTGTGACTGTGATGGGTGCCAGCAAGTCGCCGAAAAAAAACGTGTAAGGCCCTTAACTTCTCCATTTACCTCAACTTTCTCATCTGCCATGCTACTACTCTGCCTCCCTCCCCCCAGCTCCCCTCCTTCTGCCAGGCTGGTCGTGACGGGGTCCCTGTGTATGTTGCTATCAATTTAATGTTAACGAGGAGGGTTGACGTGCAAGCAATATACGCGGATATGATTACGACCTTTAACTTTTGTTTGGACAGATATATGGATATTCACTGGAATTTAGAAGGATGAGAGGAGATCTTATAGAAACATATAAAATTCTTAAGCGACTGGACACGCTAGATGCAGGAAAAAATGTTCCAGATGTTGGGGGAATCCAGTACCAGGCCATTTAAGACTGGGATGAGGAAAACGTTTTCACCTAGAGAGTTGTGAATCTGTGGAATTTCATTTCGGAGTCACGTGAGTGACTTCGTGAAGAGCCCGCCGGCGCGCATGCTCGACATATCGTCGTAACGCGTTGCTGCGACGGCTGGCGGTGGAGCGCGCTCCTCGCCAGCCCTTCAGAAGGGGCCACGGAGGTGAGTATTCCACCTTTAGTTGGTGGTCCTTGTTGCCTGATTATGTCTTGCAGCAAGGACATGGATGGGAGTTCGAAGGGCCGGAGGACGTCAGGACGAGTTCGCCGGTCAACAGTTCCGGGGCCTTTTCCATCGGCAGTACCTGCAGCGCAGGCCGGGACTCAGGCGGAGATGTGGGTAAGCCCTGTGTTCACAGGTCCAGATCCGCCAGCACACCACAGCTCGGAGGAGTTCGGTGAGGAGGAGTGTGGTGTGCCGCCAGAGCAGGGGGACCCTGCCATGGCAGTCAGGTTGTCAGCGGGCTCGCTGGCGACCTCGAGCAGGGCATGTGCCGTTGCACGGCCTGTTCCACTCAGCCCTCCGAGAAGGGGGAGGGGAGGAGCCCAGAAGCCTAACCCTGTTAGGGCTAAGGCATTGCCTGTCGCGGAGGAGCGGTCAGGTTCCAGGGCGAGACCCGGGGCGGCTGTGAGGTCCAGCCGGCACACCCCGACTCTCGACGCCGGGACGGGTCGGTTGAGTCGGGTCTCGTCGCGGTCGCCGAGCCCCCCATGGATCGGGTCTCGTCGCGGTCGCCGAGCCCCCCAACGTCCACGATGTGGGCAGCCGGCAAGACTGCGCGGGCCCCAGGCAGCCATGCTTCGGCTGGTGCCGACACCTCGCCGCATGTGCCCTTAGTGGCAGCGGCTTCAGCTCTCGCTAAACGGAGGCGATTGAACACGCCCGCGCAGGAATCGCGCAGTTTCGCCTCGGCGGCTGTTAGCGACAACTACCGGCACCGGCAGGGCCTCGACGAGGTGCGGGCCGATGACAGGAGCCCGGTTTTCTTTTCAGAGCCGGAGGACTCCGACCACCTGAGTGTTCAGGGTGAAGGGCGTATTGACCGTATGGAGCGGCTGCTGGAGCTCCTGCTTCAATGACGAGCTACTAAAGCGTCAACAACAGCAGGGCAGCAACAGGCACAGGGCGTCTTCACCAACATCTACTATCAGCCTGGAGCAGCACGAGGAGGAGGTTCTGGTGGATCCCGTACCACCTCCGGTGGAGGTGCCAGCGGAGGAACTTTTGGATGTGGCGACCAAATTCGCGGCCCCACATACGGCTGGTCTTCCTCTCAATTCAAAGCTGGCAGCCACAGTGGACTTTCTTAATAATCAGGTGCTGCAGGAAGAAGTCCTTATCCAGGCTATGAGCCGTCACAAGGCTCCATCAAACTGCAACTCCCTCAACGTGCCTGTGGTCAATACGCCAATATGGGGCAACATCAGTGCGGCTATCCGTCAACAAGAGCTACAATTGCAGCGGATCCTGAAACTCCTCACGGCCGGTATTACCGCCTTTGCGCGGTCGGTGGACGAGGACGAGCTGAATTTGGACCAGGAAGATGCTCTGGCCTTATTGTGCGCGACCCAGCACGAAATCAACGGGTTTCGCAAAAACAGCATCCGCCCAGCACTCAACCCGAAGTTTGCAGGATTGTGCAAACCACCGCCGCCGCCGCCGCCCCGTCAGCTCTTTGGTGAGGACCTCTCGAAGAGAGTCAAAGAGCTTGACGAACAAGCCAAAACGGTGGGGATCATGCGCTCTAAGAGTGCCCCCACACCGTCCGGCTCAAAAGCTCCATACATTCGCTCACGAGGGTCGGCCAGGGCCTCGACGAGGACTCACCCTCTAGCTCCACAACGACAACAACACCAGAACCAGCACCAAGGGTCTTTTTTAGGACAGGGTCGGCAGAGACCTTTTTGGAAATCGAAGACGCCGCGCCCTCAAGCCAACCCAGCACCTCCACGGCCACCCACACGTGTCAAGGACCGCCGGTAACCACGGAGGTGAGGGGGTCTGGTTCTCTCTTTTCTCTCTGTTTCACTTCCCATGTTGGTGGTCGTTTACGGTTGTTTTTGGATGCATGGGGTAATTTTACTGGTGATGAGTATGTGTTGCGGAATATTCAGGGGCATAAAATTGAGTTTATTAATGGCGACGTTCCTCCATCCCAGCACATGCCTGGTCGTACGTTCAAATTGTCTGCTGCAGAACAGGCAGCAGGTTATAAGGAAATTTTAAGTCTGGTACAGAAGGGTGTGATTGAGAAAACGGTGCATGAGCCAATTGAATTTGTTTCGAACATATTTACTAGACCTAAGAAGGATGGAGGCTGTCGTGTCATCATTGATCTAACCCGTTTGAATACGTTTGTAACATATACTCATTTTAAAATGGATACGTTTGAAACAGCCAAATCATTGATTTCTCATGGCTGCTTTATGGCATGCATTGATTTAAGGGATGCATATTATTCAGTATCCATCCAGAAATATGATAGAAGGTTTTTGAAATTTATCTGGATGGGGCAACTTTGGCAGTATAAGGCTTTGCCTAATGGGCTCACTACAGCCCCTAGATTGTTCACTAAATTGGTGAAGCCAATCATGGCTTATTTGAGACAAAGACATCATATAGTTATGGCCTATTTAGATGATGTCTTTATTGTGGGCCACACCCTGCATTTGGCTGAACAGGGTGTTGCAGCTGCTGTCAATATATTTCAACAATTAGGATTCATTGTCCATCCAGAGAAATCGAAGTTCTGCCCTGCCCAGGTAATTAATTACCTAGGGTTCACGGTGAACTCAATGAGTATGAGAATAACTATACCAATTAACAAAATTGAGGAAGTCACTCAGGTGTGCAGAGATTTAATTGGCACCAATATACCATCGATTCGGCATACAGCCACAGTAATTGGCAAGCTAGTGGCTTTGTTTCCGGCAGCACGATATGGGCCTTTGCATTATCAGAATTTGCAAAGAGCTAAAATTATTGCGTTAAAACGGAACGCTGGTCATTACGATCGATCAATGCAGCTGCCGTCCGAAGCGATAACTGAGTTGCAATGGTGGGTGTGTCACATTAGCAACTCATTTAAGCCTGTTAGGGAGGCTAATCCGGTGGTATATTTACAGACTGATGCAAGCTCCAATGGCTGGGGAGCTACTGATAATTGCTCTAGTTGTGGGGGCAGATGGGACACCCTTGAGGCATCGATGTTGTTGACTCAAGGGATTAACTATTTGGAGTTGCTGGCAGCATTCCACGGACTTCGTGCATATTGTTCCAAGCTTGTTGGAGCACACGTCCGTCTCCAAATAGACAACACCACAGCTGTGGCATATTTAAACCATATGGGTGGTACCAGGTCAGTTTCGTGTGACAAATTGGCTAACTCAATTTGGCTCTGGTGTGTTCAAAGAGACATTTGGATTTCAGCTACCTATTTGCCAGGTGAGCTTAATACTGTGGCGGACACCAGGTCACGCAAATTTAATGACAACATTGAATGGATGTTGCATCCTGAGATTTTTCTAAAGTCACAGCCAAATTTGGTAAACCGGACATTGACCTTTTTGCGTCACGGTTAAACCATCAGGTACCAGCCTACGTTTCATGGGAACCAGATCCTGGGGCAATAGCGCTAGATGCATTCTCGCTGGACTGGGGGAATTGGGTTTTCTATGCCTTCCCTCCGTTTTGCCTCATCAGTCGGGTATTGGGAAAGATTCAGGCAGATGCTGCCAAGGGCATCCTTATTATACCCGACTGGCCGACACAGCCTTGGTATCCGGTGGTCTTTGACATGCTCAACGAACCTTGGGTCCTTTTGAAGGGTTGCCCACAATTGGTTACTCACCCTGTCTCAGGGGAGCCGCATCCCTGCCATGGCTATTTAAATTTGTTGGCTTGCAGGTTCTGAACAGGCCGTTAGTCCAATACGGCCTCTCGGCTCGGACCATGGATACCACCAGGGCGTCGTGTCGAGAGTCTACAAGGCGAAGATACCGCTTGCATATTAAGAAGTGGGAAGCCTACTGCAGCCGCTCTCGCATCACGTACGATGACGTGACAACAACCGACGTCCTGGAATTCCTCGCGGGGTTGCACCATGATGAACACTTAAGTTACAGTGCCATCAACAGCGCCAGAAGTGCGCTATCGTTCTACCTCAGTTGGAGGTAGGATCCAACAGGCTAGTGTCCAGACTCATGCGGGGTATATTCAATATGAATCCGCCTATACCACGCTATAATATCACCTGGGATGTCAGGGACGTATTAACCCTGCTCAGGACGTGGTCTCCCATGGAAGGGCTCCAACTGGACCAACTCACCATGAAGCTGGTGATGTTACTAGCGCTGACTTCAGCTCAGAGGGTACAGACACTACACAAACTGCGTGTCGACAAAATGACAGCTACCCCTACAGAAGTAGTCTTTTTCGTTGACGAGCTACTAAAGCAGCATAGACCTGGGTGCACAGGGCTGCAGCTGAAGTTCCCGGCATACCCCGCAGATGCTAGGCTATGTTTAGTCTCACATATCCGCCACTATGTCAAAGTGACGGCACGCATCAGAGGAATGGAGAGATACCTGCTTGTCACTCACAAGAGACCTCATCATCGAGTGACAGTCCAGACGATATCCATGTGGCTTCCAGTCGTCTTGGGTAAGTCAGGTATCGACACTAATGTGTTCAAGTCTCTTTCCACCAGGGCTGCATCGACGTCAAGGGCGAGGGTCATGGAGGTGCCCATGGACCAAATTCTCGCCACAGCAGGATGGGCTAATGAAGCTGTGTTCCAGCGTTTTTATAACAAGCCTGTTGCTGCTCCTCTACGGTTCGCAGAAGCCGTGCTGAATGCAGGTCACGAACGTGGAGATGTCCCCGCATGAGGGGTTTTGTTTTGTTGTTAATAACTCTGCTCTTGTTTTGCAGTATGAACTATTGAGCAAGTTTGTTCCTCCCATCCATCCCTGGTAGTGGTGTGTCAGCATGGACGTGGTCCAGGGCGTGTAATCACAGAAGCTTTGAAGTCTTCACGAAGTCACTCACGTGACTCCGAAATGAAATAGTAAGATTGAACGAGAACTTACCAGTTCAAAGGTTGATCTTTATTTCATGAGGAGTCGAAGTGAGGGATTTCGTGCCCTCCTCGCCCAACCCTCAATCACCTTCATCTGGTAATCTTAGTCAATTCAATCATACTATGCGAAGTCATTTCTATTGTTGGTTCTGTGATTCCACGCCGCTACTTTGAAGTATGTCGAGCATGCGCGCCGGCGGGCTCTTCACGAAATCCCTCACTTCGACTCCTCATGAAATAAAGATCAACCTTCGAACTGGTAAGTTCTCGTTCAATCTTACTATTCTCTGCCATAGAGGACAGTGGAGGCCAATTCACTGGATGTTTTCAAGAGAGAGTTAGATATAGCTCTCAGGGTTAATGGAATCAAGGCATATGGGGAGAAAGCTGGAACGAGGTACTGATTTTGGGTGATCACCCATGTTCATATTGAATGGCAGTGCTGGTTCTAAGGGCAGAATGGCCTACTCCTGCATCTATTTTCTACGTTTCAATGTTTCAATGATAGGAAGGGTCTCGAGGGCTATGGGCCCATTTGGCACACCCAATATGCCAACTTTGTCGGTATGGAGCATGGTGATTCCATGCTATACAGCTCTATGGGTCTATGACTATTACAATCCCACATTCCAAGCAAATATTCTTTCTCTTGAATAATGAAGATCTGTGTACCTGTGCATCAATTTTTTACAGTTTTCTTATTAATTCTTTGTCAGTGTGGGGGATGGAGACAAACACTTATAGAGACCTTTGCAAAATATCTAGACTAGCATATAAATTCCCAATTCAAGAAAAGCTATGTAACAAGTGCTGGTAAATGCGATTAGTATAGATAGCGATTTAGTGGTTAGAATGACGTGGTGGGCTAAAGAACCTGTTTCTGTGCTGTATAACTCAATGACTAATTGACTAAGACTCCAAAGCGCTTCAGGATAGAGAAGTCCAAAGATTCTCCATGGCCCACATAAATAAATGTCTCTTTGTTTTAGAACCATAGGTTCTAGATTCCCTAGCCAATGGAAATATCCTCTGTATTTCCCCACCAATGATCCCTGTGAGCTTTTCCAAGTTCCTCTCATTCTTATAAACTCTGGAGACTAAGGTCCAACTCCACTTAATCTTCCCTGTTGTGAAATCTGTCATACCAGGAACCAGTCTGTTGAATTTTCATTGCATTTCCTCAATGGCAAGAATATTTTCTTTTAAGGAAGGAGACCAAAATTGTGTATGATACTCGAGGTGCAGTCTCACTTAGGTCCCATAGAATTACTCCTGTATTCAAAACCTTTCGCAATAAAGGTCAACATACGATTTGTCTTCATGTATTCTCAGTGCAAATTGTCCAAGTACACCTGGTTTCCCATGAACATAATTTCCTAATCTGTGATCTCTATAAAAATACTAAGCTTTCCTGTTTTATGAATTAAATGATTGTACCTTTTTCTATATTTTATTTCTTCTGTCAAGTTCTTCCCACTCACTTACCAATGGCAAACTTAGAAGAGTGACATTTGTTTGCTTCAGTCAAATCATTGATGTTAATTCTGAAAAGCTACTGGCCAAGCCCCAATCCTTGCAGTATCCCATGAGTTACAGCCTGCCAGTCTGGAGAAGGTCATCTATTCCCACTCCCTGATTTCAACCCAAGAACCAGTTCTCCATCCATTACCAGCAATTCCACGTACTCTAACCTTGTGTGGGACTGTATTTAAGGCTTTCTGAAAATCTAAATACACCACATCCATTGGCACTCCACTAGTCACATCCTTGATGAACTTCAAATGATCAATCAAATAATTTTATTTTAATAGATCCAGATTGACAATGCTCAATCTTTCCCCATTGATGATAAGATGCTAACAGAACACTATTTGTGAGGATACAAATCTAAATGAGTCACAATGCAGTGAAATATTTTACTGGACATTATAAATATTCTTGTAGAAATAAACTAAAATGTCAAAGTTTGTACACGATGCATCAAAAGTAATCCAAGTTGCTATTAACCACAACTTACATTACATTTGCTTGCTTGTCAGAAATGGGCATTTGTATTTCAGAAAGATAGAAAGGTGATCAAAATATATATTTTTTAAATGGTTAATAAATGTGGTCCCAGGCTTGTGATCATTAATTTAGGAACAGAAGCTAAAGAATTAAATGGTATTCATTTGGCAAAAAAGAACAGAAAATGGTTGCAACCATTTCTTCTAAACTAACAGCATCTCACCCAATTGACCACTTTTCACATGTTGTCCTAAGCTCACTTGAATAATGGCCGTCTAGGCAAAGATACTGAACAGCACTTTTTCATTCATGAAGACAATTAATGTGGGCAAGTGACAGATTTAGATTTTGAAGAAACTAATAACTTCCCAAGGAACAAAAAAATAGGCCTGACAAGCTGCTGACAAGAAACCATTATACCTTGGGAAGTGAAGAGATGACATAGCAGTATCACATTGACTAATTTTGAACCTAAATTACTGGTCGGAATAATTTTGACAGATTGAATGACCAATTTATATTTCTAAATACCTTATAATGGTAGGCTTATTTATTTAATTATGTTGTCTCCTTAAATACCTCATCATTTCATAATTGCAGAAAGACAAATAAAAGCGTATATTTTTGTAATTTCTCAATGTGGGTGTAGAAAAAATATACGAATGTTCTTTGAGCTTACTTGATTTTTCTACCAACATCACTTAGATCTTACAAGGATTTTCTCTGCTCTTAGAACATAGAACATAGAGCAGTTCAGCACAGGAACAGGGTCTTCAGTCCATGATGTCTGCGCCGAATATGATGTCAAGATAAACCAATCTCATCTGCCTGCATATGATCCATATCCCTAAATTCTCTGCCTATCCCTGTGCCTATCTAAGTCTCAAAACGCCACTCTCATATCTGCCTCCACCATCACCCTTGGCAGTGTGTTCCGGGCACCCACCACCCTCTGTGTAAAACAACTTACCCTGCACATCTTCTTTAATTTTTCCACCAGATTTATTGAACTTCATTAGTCACAGAACAAATAAGTCATCTTGACCAGCAGACACTGTAAGTTATATTCAGTACAATTTACAATCATGTTTATTAATTAAAATATCAGATAGGACTTTATTGCCAATTAAGTTTGAATAACTGAAAGCACCATGTTATTGACAGTTCAAGAAAAATCTTTACAGCTCATGGTATTTTTGCAGTTATTCTGTCAAACTATTCTTTTAATGATCCACAAATGTCAAATTACCGTATTACTGTATTCATCATGATTATAAGTTAATGATCCGCTTTGTAAACTTTACATTTTTGTAAACCTTAACATCTTGCAAAATACCATAATCATATTCTATGAGTTATTATAGTTTTATGTCATAATTTTAACATGATTGGTGCCCGAACCATTGGAAGAGATTTGGGCTTAAATTCCCTCAAGTTTGGGATCATATTTAGCTTTCTACCGAATAATGGTGTTTGCATCTTTTAATCTATGAGTGATATTACAATTCACCAGTTACAATTTCATTCTAGCAATGGATGTCAAGTTATAAAGTTTGTGCAAGAGCCCAATTTTCATCCAAGTGTCATACTTAAAAGTTGGCCCAGAAAAGACATACGTTGGATTCAAGTGAAACAGATCAAATTTAAAATACTGAAAGAGAGAGGATTTTTTTTCATTCTGACAATATTCCATCATAGCACTGTGAGGAATCCAACCTACTTTGCAAATAAATATTGAACACTAGTATTTTAAATCAGTAAGGTGCAATTTGTGAGATCCTATGAAGTGGAATTACAATTACAAAATAAATATGCACATATGCATGCATGCATGCACCCACCAAATGTCTTTATCGTACTGATTCACAACACACTATATCCACTAAATCAGTCTGAAGAATGGTCTCCACCCGAAACGTCACCCATTCCTTCTCTCCAGTGATGCTGCCTGTCCCGCTGAGTTACTCCAGCATTCTGTGTCTATTTACACTATATCCACCTTGGAAGTTAATCCTTCTCACAAACCTGCCATTAAATCGAGAAGGAACAAAACATCCAACATCTTACATAATTAATGCTCACATCTGACCAAGACAGTTGTTAAAATAATATTATTATATTCATGTATGCTAATTTTTGGCAGGCTTATATGGGCACCTCTCCATTATTTTAACAGAAGCATTGAGCCACAATTTAAGTGGGATAATGATGTAATTCAAGAAGAGGGCTGAGGAATAATGTCTATTTGGCAATTATATGCTTACATTGCAATGAGTAATCTCAATTTTTGGATCTGTGTTTATGTTCAGAGGAGAATTGTGACAGGAAAGGTGATGTGGCTTTTCAATCTGCTTGAGTGGAATATATTTAATGGGCTGTTTATATTACATGTAGTCTGAAGTATTTGCAAAGAATCTGGATATCACTTGAAGTGTGTACAGTGAGACAGAATTTTATCTGCCTAATGCAGCAAAGGCAATAGTTGGAGCAGCTAAAAGAAAAGGAGTAAGATTACGGGAAGGAATGTAACAGAAGTGACAAGCCAAAAAATACTTTTTTTGTTAAAACAATCAGAATTTAATGCACTTTTTTTCCTCATCCATTTACTATTTATTCAGTTTAGATATACAGAACTATCAGAACAAAGTTTAAATAATGCTATCAGATTTGCTTGTTAAAGGGGACAGTGATGAAATGATATTTAAAGTTAAATCGTCAGAGAAGAGTGTTGCTAAGTAGATTCCCTGAGTCCTCTTTTCACAAGCCAGTAAAGAGAACTTTGCATTATGTATAATTTACTTCTGTCTGGGTAGACTAATGCTCACCAAGGTCTGAATGTCCTGATGGAGTGCAGGAAGATATTCAACTGACCTTAAACAAAGCACGAGAGCCCATTGATTGATCATGTCTTTTCTTCTGAGATCGTCCCTTAGGATGACTTGTTGCCAGTGTTGTTTAGTCGGATCTGAGGTGGTTGATAATGTTAATGAGGAATTGCAGACACTTCCGTACATGTAACAGGAAGTAGCTGAGAGGTGAAGCAGATGTGTATTTTGTGAGATGGTATACTCCTTCTGAACTAATGTAAGGCTTCTGTCTATATGTATAAATATATAAAAGTATATACATACACACACACGCACACACATATATGTGTGTGTTTGTATATATATGTGTACGCTTTTTTCTCATTCATTGTTTGGTTACAGTGTAATATGTTTACATATTCCGTTGTACTGCTGCAAGTAAGAATTTCATTGTTCTATCTGGGACATATGGCAAAAAGAACACTCTTGACTCTTGCTTCTGAAGCATGGATTTGAGTTTTTCAATGTCATCCCAAATGCAACGTCTCCAGTTTAAGCAGTCATGGACTAGATATTCTCAGGGGTCAATGGGGATGGGCAGATTTTTTCCAAGGAAGCTTTGAGCATGTCCTTGAATCTTTTTCAATGATGCCTGATATTATTTTCCTTAAATGCAAGTGCTATCTGCGAAAGGCTACTCGACTGTTAAGGATGGAATGACCTTAATTCTGGAGTGTTGTCACTCTCAAGTCAATGTTTTCCCATTCGTTTTAAAGATGAATTGCACTTTTGCAGAAAGTTTGCTGTCACAAGAACATTTAAGAGAAACATTAAGACAGTTACACATCAGTATTTGACAGTGATCTTTACAAAGAAATGTTCTGTTGCACACCCTTTGGTTAATATCATGGCTAGCGCACCATCTTAAAATGGGGGCAAATGGCTGTGGGCTGATGAATATAAGGAGAGTGTTTACAGTCCTTCCAAATTGACAGTGAAAAGACTTTTACTGACATTTCATGTGTAGTGGTTGTTCCCTGCATTTTCAAGGCATGATCACACGGTGAAATAGTGTGGATATAGACCCTTCAGCCCACTGAGTCCATGCTGACCAGTGATCACCTGTACACTAGTTCTATCATATAAACAAGGGACAATTTACAGAAGCCAATTAACCTATAAACCTGCACATCTTTGGAATGTGGGAGTTAGATTTAGCTCTTAGGGCCAAATCAAGGGATATGGGGGAAAAGCTGGAATGGGGTACTGATTTTGGATGATCAGCCGTGATTATATTGAATGGCGGTACTGGCTCAAAGGGCTGAATGGCCTAGTCCTGCACAAATTTTCTAATATCGGATCACACAGACAAAAACCCACGCGGTCATAGGGAGAATGAACAGACAGCACCCGTTGTCAGGATCTCCGTGTGGATCCACACTAACCAATTGTAGCTTTATTATTAGAAACTCCGCCTACTACACGGTTTATATTATCGTAACCCAGCTCGTGCTATTCATCTATTTGTCGCTACACAGCTTTAACAACATGATGAAGTGTACTGTAAGTGATCTTTAATAAAACTCTGTTGTACCATGTTTGTGAGAATGACTGAGTCATTTACATGGTGTCAGAAGTGGGATCTGACCGAAGGTGACTGCAGACCTGTTGCTTACACCTCCCGCACCCTGTCTGAAACTGAACAATGTTATGGCCAGATCGAAAAGGAATTGCTTGCTGTGCTTCTTGCCTGCACGACATTCAAATACTTTATTATTTGGCAAGTCCATGATTGTGGAAACAGACCACCAGCCGCTGGTCACCATTCTGAACAAACCTTTTCATGCCGCTCCGGCTCGCCTGCTACGGATGATGATGCAGCTACAGCTTTTCGATTTTACTATAGTCTACAAAAAGGGCAAGGACATGCATCTGGCAGACACGCTATCAAGAGCCCCACGCAAAACCAGTTCACAGTAATGATGGTGTCGTACGTACCTACTGAATGCCTAAGCAGCCTGGCAGAGTACACAGCTGCAGATAAAACTCTACAATTACTGTCCCCAGTCATCCGGTATGGCTGGCCGATAAACAACATAGTACCCCACTTGCGATTCGCCCATACTACCTGGTTCGTGATGGACTGATGCTACAGAACAGGGTCATAATCAAGGGTCACAAAGCAGTCATCCCAGCTGTTCTTCAAGACAAATACTTTGATGCCATCCACAGGGGCCACCCCGGTGTGGAAGCAACCTTACAACGAGTACAGAGCATGTTTTATTGGCCTGGTATGACCAAATATATCGGCAAAGAAGTTGAAGCCTGCGCTGTCTGCAACAGCCTAACGCCACACCAGCAGAAACAACCCTTGCTCTCACATCCTGCTCCTCCTCTGCTGTGGTCCACGGTCGCTACCGATATATTTGAGTGGCATGAAAAACACTATCTGGTTCTCGTTGACTCTTATTCGGGCTGGTTCGAAAATGACTTACTCCAAACCATCACATCTGACGCAGTCATCCATAAAGTGTCACGCCACTTTTCCATGCACGGCGCCCCTGCGCGTCTGCTGTCGGAAAATGGCAGTCAGTTCACCAGTCAGTGTTTCAATAACTTTGTCAGTGATGGGATTTACGCCATGTCACCAGCAGTCCTGAATTTCCACAGTCCAACAGACTTGCAGAACAGCAGTCCATAGTTCCAAACAATTAATGGAGTGCTCACACCTTGCTAAAGGGCCTGTCCCACCAGCATGCGACTCCATGCGGTGAGCGCGACCAAACAGGAAGCGGGGGCCGCGCAGAGGTCGGGTGATCCCCGTACAGGGCCGGTCCCACCAGCATGGGCCTGCATGCGATGAGCGCGCAGAGGTCGGGTGAGTGGCGCGATGTGGTGCAAAGTTGGAGCGATGTCCGCAGTAAGTTTGCAAGGACAGAGAGGGACACACAGAGAGGGACACGGAGGCACACAGAGAGGGGCATGGAGGCACACAGAGAGAGGGTCACGGAGGCACACACAGAGAGGGTCACAGAGGCACATATAGAGAGGGTCACGGCGGCACGACGTAATGCGTCATGGAGGCTGCGGTCCGACAAGCCGTAGCCGCGCGGAATTTTTGAACAAGGTCAGTTTTTTGGAGCCCCGCGCGATGTTGGGACCAACTCCGCACAACTCCATACGGCTCCAGCAATCGAAGTGGGACTGGCCCCGCGAGGCCGGACGGCTCAAGCGACCACGTTAGGTCGTGTTCATCGCATGGAGTTGCATGCTGGTGGGACAGGCCCTCAAATCTGATGTATTCTTGGATCTGCTTAACTTAAGGAACATCGCCCATGACCCAATACTGGGGTCTCCAGCCCAACGCCTGATGTCTTGTCAGAACGCGCTGCCCTGCCTGTGCCCCAGCAGCTGCTGCAGCCACAGGCCTGTTCATCTCCTGTTGCACAGAAACGATCTTTCAACAAGTCCAGCAAACCACTCACACCTCTCTCTAGTGGGCAAGTTGTTCGCCTTCAGACTGACAAGGGATATGGCCATTTGGCTCACATTCTCAGCCCTGCCAAGGAGCCGCGCTGATACCTGGTGAGCGCCAACGGAGGCCTTTACAGACGCAACCATCAACATCTCCTTCCTGTGAAGGAACCACGTCCTGCGGTCTCGTATCCAGAGGCCACGCGTCTGATGTACCCTTCGACTGTCGGACTGTCTTTTCCCTCGTGCTCTGCTGCTGCAGATCAGCCACTGACTGTGCTCCCTACTGTGCCTCACCACAACTATCGGCGCCCTGCTCGCCTGCTTCGCTGTGTTCACCCCACGGGTCTCTGGCGCTGTCACCGCATGGGTCCCCCGTTACCTCCCCGGTGGAGGGAGAAGACGCGGATCTATACCGAATGCGTGCGGGACGGGACTGTAAGGCCACCCTTTAGGTATGGGTATTTTGTGTAAACCATCTATACGTCCCAGTATGCGTTATTAGCGTTTTGGGTATTGTATTACTTAGCCATCACGTATTAATGTGTTTATGCTTATAGGCCACCTGCATTTAAATATGCTTCATTTTATTTCTACAAGGAAAGATGTAGATCCACATTAACCAATTGTAGTGCTTTATTATTAGAAGCTCCGCCTACTACATGGTTTATATTATCGTAACCCAGCTCGTGCTATTAGTCTATTTGTCGCTACACAGCTATAACAATATGCTGACGTGTACTGTAAGTGATCTTTAATAAAACTCTGTTGTACCATGTTAGTGAGAATCACTGAGTCATTTACATTCCGGGGCTGTAGGGCAGCAACACTACCACCAGAGCCGGCCTTAAGCCGATTGGACCAATTACTCCCAATTGGGCCCACGCCTAAGGGGGCCCTGCGTTAGAGTAATCCAAAGACCCTAGAGCTCCGCTCTTTGTTCTTTGGAGTAATCTACTGTCGGCTCAGGTAGTTCTACCCCGGGTGGAGGGGGAAGAGATGGGTGGCGAGAGAGTAGAGGGGTGGAGGGGGAAGAAAGGGGTAGACGGGGAGGGGGTTGTGAGGGGGAATGGAGACGGGGGAGAGGGGGAGATGGGTCGTTCACTCACGGTCCCGGGGCAGCGCTCCTGCCCCTCCCGTCGCCGTCCTTCCCGCACACAACCCCGGCCCTCTCCATCCTTTCTCTCATTCCCACCCTCCCTCCCTTCCCTTCTTCCCTCCCTCCCATCTCTCCTTCCCTCCCTCCCTCCTTCCTCTCTCTCTTTTCCCTTCTCTCCTTCCCTCCCTCCCTTCTTTCTCTACTTCCCTCACTCCCTTATCTCCTTTCTCCCTTCTCTCCCTCCCTCCCTCCCTTCTCTCCTTCTCTCCTTCCCTCCCACACACACACATAACGCAGGGACAACTAACACACACATATCACGCACAGCCAACTAAGTTAGGATGAGGTAGAAGCCCAAAGGGTAGGATGGGGCGGAAGCCCAAAATTTAATGCCTGGACTGTTTTTTCGCCAATAGTTATTGGTTTTCTAGTTAATAAAATTACTTTTTTTCATTTCACAGTCACTAAAACAAGTGGTATCGTAACTATGTACTTTTCAGAGGTGATCTACACATTTTGTTTGTTACCTGTAGGCTTACATGTATGCAATTTTATATTAAAATGTAGCTTAGATCTGTTTGGTCTATTAACTTGCAGGGAATTTTTAATTAGCGTGACCTCTATAGAAGGTGTTGGGGGGGGAGACTATTAACAACATTCCTTGTAACGGATAACAGGGAGACCCCTTTTTATTTGCCACAATTAGGCCTGCTCTTGTTTTGAAGATGGTTAAGTATAAGGCTTCTGTAATGTGCTCTGATATATCCTCCTTCGCCCAGAGGAAAATAATGATACGGAGGATTTGAAACTGAAGTACTTTAAGGTTGAGTTCTAATCATGAATGAAAGGGCAGATGTTGAATCGAGAGAGCAAGGGAGACTCATAATCTGCTGATAGCCATGACATGCACAGGTTCTTCAATGCTATCGAGACCCATCTACGGACAAGATTCTAAGATATCTTAGGGTGGCGCAACGGTAGAATTGCTGCCTTACGGTGCCAGAAAGCCAGGTTCTATCTTGACTACAGGTGCTGTCTGTAGGGAGTTTGTACGTTCTCTCTGTGACCGTGTGGGTTTTCTCCGGGGCTCCATTTTCCTCCCACATTCAAAAAATGTACAGGTTTGTAGGTTAATTGGCTTTGGTAAAAATTGTACAATTGTCCCCACTGTGTGGGAGGACAATGTTAGTGAACGAGGTGATCACTAGCCCGCACAGGCTCGGTGGGCCGAAGGGCCTGTTTCCGCTCTGTATCTAATAGGGATGAATAGGGAGGCAATCAATGCTTGCTGGGAGAAAACTTTGAACAACTCTTCCATAACTCTGCCCTTATTGTGAACACTCTTGACTCCATCCCTCAGCAATCTACTTGTCAAGCCTTTCCAATTGTTCGACTGACAAGAAGCCAAAAAGGCCATAACCCAACCTAAAAATAACAAGGCCTTGGGCAATGACAGCATTCCCACTGACGTTCAAAAACTTAGTGGCAAAGAGCTTTAGTCACAAACCCACAATCTTATTGCCTATTTGGAATGGAAACTAACGGTAATACCAGAAGCAGCTGCCAACTTATCAGTTCTCCTTCTGGACCTATGGCCAAGAGCTTCTGCCAGCCCAACATTTTCCAAAATAATTGAATATTAAGGCATGTTGATTCCAAATCAGAAGATTCTTAACTGTCATCAACTCGCATGGTATGGCAACATGCATTTTCTAAATTTCCAAAGCTCCATACCCTCCTTAACCAAAAACATATATATTTCAATGACTTTCACTCAACAAAGATTCCATGCTTTTCCAGAGAGGAGTCTATCATTTTTCCTCTCCTGAAGAATTTGCTCAAAATGTTACATTGTCAATTCTTTCGCGCACCAAACTCGGAACGCCCAGAGTGAGTGAGTCACAGCCTGCTCACCAACACCGCTCCTTTTCCCCATCCGTTGCCGCCACCTTCTTGAAGGGAATTTAAAATCTGGAATTGTCTCCCTAAATCCCTCTCTGCCTTTCCACCTCATTCTCGTTTAACCTTCTCAACAAAAGCTTTCTTCCTTGATCAAACTTTTGCGTAGTGCTCTGTCTCTTTGTGTGGCTTAATTTCAAATTTTACTTCGGAGTCACGTGAGTGACTTCGTGAAGACCCCGCCAACACGCATGCACGGCATATCGTCGCGCGCATTTGCTCACGGCAGCTGGGGGGGGGAGTGCGCTCCCTCAACCGGCTCCTTCAAAAAGGTAAGCAGCTGCAGGTAAGTTAACCTTAAGCTGGTTTGCCGTTTTGTGTGGTCTGTGTTGTTTTGCAGAACCATGGAAGGAGGAAGGAGTGGGAGTCGCGTTCAGCGAGTAAAGTCCTCGGAGCTGCCCGCTACATCGGGAGCAGCTGAGACACCACCGAGGAGGAAGTCGCGGCAGTCGGGGAGCTCTGAGCAGCTGACCAGACCCGGCACAACCCCTCTGGCAAAGAAGAGGGTGTCCGCGCAGGAGCAGGGGCTGGGAGACCCTGACTCCAGGCCTCCAGTGCCCAAGTCCAGGGCTGGAGGTAAGGCACGTGGGGCTCTTGCAGCAAGCGTGTCCGCGAGTGCATCCCCCCCTTTAAAGGTCCCTCGCGGGCAGGACAGGGGGGAAGCCTCGCTAAAGTCCAGCCTTGTCGGTACGGCAGGCAGGGACAAGCCACTGGGGAAACCTGCAAGGAAGCAGACCAGTGGCAATGCTGGCGTGCCGAGGATCCCTGTGGGGGCAGGATGTACCGGCACACCACCGGAACAGGCTGCCGTAGTGCGGGCCGGTGGCAGCAAAGTACGGTCCGGCGCCCCTGCTGCAGCGGGTAGAGCAGACCATGCGCCGCCACATTCCCGTTTATGTGTGGAACACTGTGGTGGTAAGCCCGCACGGACATCAGGGAGTCCAGTTTCTGGTGCAAGTACTGACTCTAGCCCTCTTCCCTCCCATCAGACAGAGGGGCCGCTGCTGTCCAAACGACGGCGGACCAGCGGTATGTCCGTGTCGGAGTCGCACAGCCTCGCTGGAGTGGGAGCTGGCGACTTCCCGGCAGTACATTCCGTGGGGGTGTTGACAACTGCCGGAAGCCCCGGTTCCTCTGGAGAGGCTGGGGAAGACGACCAGTGGCCCGCGTACAGCGGTGACGGTCGTATGGCCCGGTTGGAGCATATGGTGGAGGTGCTCTATCAACGGGACCTGGAGCGTCAGGAACGGGAATCCCAGAGGTCTGGGGGTTACATGCAGCCGCCACCTTCCATCTCCCCGTCGCTTGAGAGCCAGCAAGGAAGTATGGGTGAGCCTGAGGAGGGAGAAGAGTTCCAGACCCCACAGGAAATGTTGGAGGCGGTGTCGAAATTTGGGTCACCTGCATCAGCAGGGGAACCACTACATCCCAAAATAGCGGCGTCAATTGATTTCCTGACTACGCACCAGCTCCAGGATACCGTGCTCTCGGAAACAGTGGGGAGGTATAAGGCACCAGCGAACTGCAACTCCCTCAACGTACCGAAAGTAAATGCAGTAATATGGGGGAACATGTCGACCAACACAAGGGTCAAGGAGGGCAAGCTCCAGAAAATCTTAAAACTGCTGACGGCAGGTATCACGGCTTTTGCTCGGTCGCTGGATGCCACAAATGTGTCCGAGGAGCAGCAGGATGCACTAGCGCTCCTGTGCACCACCCAGTTTGAGATAAACTGTTTTAGGAAGAGCTCCATCCGGCCAAATTTGAATCCCAAATTTGCGGGATTATGCAGCACCTCCACCGCACCACCACCAAGGCAGCTGTTTGGGGAAGACCTGCCTAAACGCGTGAAGGAACTGGACGAGGAAGCCAAGACTGTGGGGATGATGAGACAGCCTCATTCATCCAAAACTCCCGTTTACACCAGGCAGCAGCCACGTTCCTCGTTCAGGTCCCACACACCGGTGGACAAAGGCCCCAGAACATATTCACAAACATATTCCACGTCGGGGGCCCAACAGCAGAGGCCTTTTTTATTCCAAGGCCAGCCCAAGCCAGCTTGGAAGATGCGGCAACAGGGCCGCGCCACACGGGGAGCAAAGACACCACAGTCCAGACCCCGGCGCTAACCTTGGAGGTAAGGGGGCTTGGTTCCGTCCACGACATAGCATTAGTAACCTCACCGGTGGGGGGACGGCTACGGGGTTTCCGGTCTGCTTGGGATACCCTAACTATGGATCCTTTTATTTTACAAAGCATTCAGGGTTATGAGATAGAGTTTATTAATGGCAGAGATCCCCCTTCGCAACATGAGCCTAGTCGCAGATTTGCACTCTCTCAGTCAGAGAAGGAGCGGGCTCATGTTGAAATACTACGATTGGAAGGGAAAGGGGTGATACAAAAAACGACGCACGAGCCATTGGAGTTTGTTTCCAACATCTTTACTAGGGTCAAGAAGGATGGAGGCTGTCGGATTATCATCGACTTAACCCAGTTGAATGCTTTCGTACAATATACCCATTTTAAGATGGAGACGTTTGAGACAGCCAAGCAGTTGGTTAGTCATGGGTACTTTATGGCTTGCATTGACCTGAAGGATGCATACTATACAGTCCCTATTGCTAAACAACATAGAAGGTTCTTGAAGTTTGTCTGGGAAGGTCAATTATGGCAATATAAGGCTTTGCCTAATGGGATTACAACAGCGCCGAGACTATTTACTAAAATTGTTAAACCTTTATTGGCACATCTTAGGAAACAAAACCATATTATAATGGCATATTTAGATGACATTTTCATAGCAGGGAAAACCCTAGAGCACGCCCAGTTGGCAGTCTCAGCCGCTATTTCTTTGTTTCAAAGAATGGGGTTTGTAATCCATCCAGACAAATCCAAGTTCAACCCTTCGCAGGTCATGGACTATTTGGGGTTCACTATAGACACTAACCAGATGAAAATCACCGTCCCAGTTGACAAAGTGGTGGACATTCAACAAGCATGCATCAGTTTGCTTGACAACAACAGGCCAACCATTCGGCAGGTTGCTAAGGTAATTGGCAAGCTGGTAGCTACGTTCCCGGCCGTAAATTATGGTCCGTTGCATTACCAAAACTTACAAAAAAGCAAAATTCTGGCGTTAAAATTGAATACCGGACATTTTGACAGACCTATGCGCTTAGGCATAGGGGAGAAAACTGAGTTGGCATGGTGGGTTCACAATATTAGAGTAAGTTCCAAACCCATCATTCTCCCCAATCCAACGGTTCTGTTGCAAACTGATGCAAGTGCCCAAGGCTGGGGGGCAACTGACACTGTAACCAGCTGTGGTGGCAGATGGGACGCTCATGAGTCCACACTTCTCCAAGTGCAAGGCATTAATTATTTGGAAATGCTGGGGGTCTTTCATGGACTGCGGGCATATTGCAGTAATTTGCGTCATGCACATGTCCGCCTTCAAATAGATAATACCATGGTGGTAGCCTATATAAATCATATGGGTGGTATCAGGTCAGTATCTTGTAATGATTTGGCAAATACAATTTGGCTCTGGTGCATCAAAAGGGATATTTGGATATCAGCAACGTACCTTCCGGGGATACTCAATACGGTGGCGGACACCAGGTCACGAGTTTTTAATGATAACATTGAGTGGATGCTGAATCCCCTTGTGTTTGCTGAAATTGTGACAAAATTCAGTATGCCAGATATTGACCTATTTGCGTCTAGACTAAACCATCAGATACCAATATATGTATCGTGGGAACCAGATCCTGGGGCAGTGGCATTGGATGCTTTTTCGCTCCACTGGGGGAAATGGTATTGCTACGCATTTCCCCCTTTCTGCCTCATCAGCCGGGTATTACAGAAGATTAAATTGGACTCTGCATCAGGCATTCTGGTAATACCCGACTGGCCGACACAACGATGGTACCCGGTGGTCTCCCAGATGCTGAAGCACCTGTGGGTGCGAATTGGACACAACCCACAATTGGTTACTAATCCTGTCACTGGCGAGCCGCATCCGTGCCACGGCTATTTAAACCTGTTGGTCTGCAGGTTCTGAAAAGGCCTTTCATACACACCGGGATCTCGCCGAGGGCCATGGATTTAATCGCTGCATCGTGCAGAACATCTACAAGACGGCAGTACCTGACCCAGATCAGGAAATGGGAACTATTCTGTTTAAGGAAGAGTGTTTCCTATGATTCTGCCACGATACCTGACGTCCTGGAATTCCTGGCGGGCCTCCACTATGATGAAGGGCTCAGCTACAGTACCATCAATAGCGCCAGGAGTGCGCTGTCCTCGTACCTTCCGGTAGGAGTGGGGACCAACAATCTGGTGTCAAAGTTTATGAGGGGTGTATTTAACACAAACCCTCCACGGCCCAGATATAACGTTGTCTGGGATGCAGGAGTGGTCCTGTCCCTGTTAAGATCATGGTCCCCCATGGCGGGGTTACCTCTTCACCGGCTCACCCTAAAGGTGGTCATGTTGATGGCGCTCACGTCTGCTCAGCGGGTACAGGCGCTTCACAAGTTGCGCATTGACAATATGCTCTCTATCCCTGGGAAAGTAACGTTTTACGTTGCAGAATTGCTGAAGCAGCATCGACCCGGATCTTTGGGGCTGCAGTTGGAATTCCAGGCGTACCCCTCTGATGCCACACTCTGCACAGTCGCCCACCTCCGTTGCTACATTGAGTCGACCCGATCGATCAGGAATTCGGAACAAGGACTGCTTATAAGCCACAAAAAACCACATCGCCGGGTGACAGTGCAGACGATCTCCAGGTGGCTCAGGGAAGTGTTGGATGCAGCAGGTATTGACACTAACTTGTTCAAATCTCATTCCACCAGGGCTGCATCCACATCAACAGCGAGGGCCATGGAGGTGCCCATGGATCACGTCCTCGCTACGGCAGGATGGGCCAGTGCGTCAACCTTTCAACGGTTCTACCATAAGCCATTGGCCGGACCTGCAACATATGCGGATGCAGTACTCAGGGCTGCTCCCTAATATCATTTGTCCCCAGGCAGGGGGTTTTGTTTATGCTTTGTGTTTAATAAATGTCAATTATTTTCAGATTGGCCAGTCTGGATTGCTTTAACAAACTTCCTCCATCAGGATTGCGGCAGTGTGGTAGCATGGGCGTTGTCCAGGACGTGTAATCACAGAGCTTTGAAGTCTTCACGAAGTCACTCACGTGACTCCGAAGTAAAATAGTAAGATTAAACGAGAACTTACCAGTTCGAAGGTTGATCTTTATTTTATGAGGAGTTGCGATGAGGGATTTCGTGCCCTCCGCTCCCAACCCTCGATCATTATGTTCAACTGGTTAGTTCGCAGTTTAATCTTAATATCCTTACTTTTCATCGAGTCTGTGATTCCACACCGCTGCTTTGAAGGATGCCGCGCATGCGTGTTGGCGGGGTCTTCACGAAATCCCTCATCGCAACTCCTCATAAAATAAAGATCAACCTTCGAACTGGTAAGTTCTCGTTTAATCTTACTATTTTATTTCATAACATTTCTGCAAGGCATCTTAGGGGATTTTACTTTGTTAGAGACATTACGGTATATATGTTGCAAGTGGGAGGGGCCCCATCGCATATATGTGTGTGAGAAATTATTTTGTGTGTAAAAAAAACCTGAAAAGATTGGATAGATGCACAGAGTCTCTTGCCCACAGTAGGGGAGTCAAGAACCAGAGGACATAGGAAAGGGGAAAGATTTAATAGGAATCTAAGGGCTAACTTTTTCACACAAAGGGTGATGGGTGTATGGAATAAGGTACCAGAGGTGGTAATTGAGGCAGAGACTATTGCAATGTTTAAGAACAATTAGACAGATGCATGGATGAGACCGGTTTAGAGGGATATGGATCAAATGCAGGCAGGTGGGACTAGTATTGATGGGACATGTTGGTCGTTGTGGGCAAGTGGGCAGAAGAGCCTGTTTCCATTCTATGACTATATTATACAGGCTGTTCCTCTGGATTATGGAGGAGTTAAGGGCCTGTCCCACTTTCACGACCTAATTCACGACCTCTGGCGAATTTGCCCTTGACTCATACTCGCAGCATGGTCATCACGAGGTCGTAGGAGGTCATAGAAGATCGTAGGTAGGTTGTAGGTAGGTTGTGATGTTAGTCGTAGGTACTCGTGGCATCAAATATGTCGGGGCGTTTTTCTAGCCTGATGAAAAATGTCCACGAGGAAAAAGGGTAGTGAATTAGGTTGTGAAAGTGGGACAGGCCCTTTAGATCAATTGTTTGGTGTAAGGAGAGAGCCTCCATTCATTCATTCATTCATTAATTCAAGAGAATTACTGGTGTTATTGATATAATGTTTGGGACAAAGACCCATCATTTATTTATTTGCTTCTGTACTCTACAATTTGAGATTTGTAATAGAAAAAAATCACATGTGGCTAAAGTGCACATTGTCAGATTTTATGAAAGGGTATTTTTATACATTTTGGTTTCACCATGTAGAAATTACAGCTGTATTTATACATAGTCCTCCCATTTCAGGGCACCATAATGTTTGGGACACATGGCTTCACAGGTGTTTGTAATTGCTCAGGTGTGTTTACATGTTTCCTTAATGCAGGTATAAGAGAGCTCTCAGCACCTAGTCTTTCCTCCAGTCCCTCCATCACCTTTTATTGCTGTTTATCAACATGAGGACCAAAGTTGTGCCAATGAAAGTTAAATAAGTCATTATGAGACTGAGAAACAAGAATACATCTGTTAGATATATCAGCCAAACCTTAGGCTGTTTGGAACATCATTGGAGAAAGTTAGCACTGGTGAGCTTATTAATCGCAAAGGGACTGGCAGGCCAAGGAAGACCTCCACATCTAATTACATAATTCTCTCTATAATAAAGAAAAATCCCCAAACACATGTCCGACAGATCAGAAACACTCTTCAGGAGTCAGGTGTGGATTTGTCAATGACCACTAAATACAGAGACTACATTGCAAGATGCAAACCACGGGTTAGCTGCAAAAATAGGATGGCCAGGTTACAGTTTGCCAAGAAGTACTTAAAAGAACAACCACAGTTCTGGAAAAAGGTCTTGTGGACAGATGAGATGAAGATTAACTTATATCAGGGTGATGGCAAGAGCAAAGTATGAAGGAGAGAAAGAACTGCCCAAGATCCAAAGCATACCACCTCATCCGTGAAACACAGTGGTGGGGGTGTTATAGCCTGGGCATGTATGGCTGCTGAAAATACTGGCTCACTTATCTTCATTGATGATACAACTGCTGATGGTAGCAGTCTAATGAATTCTGAAGTAAAGACACATCCTATCTGATCAAGTTCAAACAAATACCTCAAAACTCATTGGCCAGCGGTTCATTCTACAGCAAGACAATGATCCCAAACATACTGCTAAAGCAACAAAGGAGTTTTTCAAAGCTAAAAAATAGTCAATTCTTGAGTGGCCAAATCAATCACCTGATCTGAACCTAATTAAGCATGCCTTTTATATGCCGGAGAAAACTGAAGGAGACTTGCCCCCATGAGCTAAAGATGGCTGTGATACAGGCCTGGCAGTGCATCACCAGAGAAGACACCCAGCAACTGGTGAGGTCCATGAATCGCAGAATTCAAGCAGTCATTGCATGCAAAGGATATGCATCAAAATACAAAACATGACTAATTTCATTTACATGACATTGCTGTGTCCCAAACATTATGATGCCCTGAATTAAGGGGGGACTATGTATAAACACTGCTGTAATTTCTACATGGTGTAATGAAAATGTATAAAAATGGCCTTTATTAAAACCTGACAATGTGCACTTTGACCCGTTGTGATTTTTTTTCTATTACAAATCTCAAATCGTGGAGTACAGAGGCAAATAAATAAATGATGGGTCTTTGTCCCAAACATTATGGAGGGCACTGTAACACTTTGTTTAACTTAGGAATTCTATAACTAAGTGAATTGGCTAATTGATTTTCTTCCACACCACCTATAGGCAGTGAATCATTTTGCAGTAATTATAAATTAAAATATGTCACCCTTGTAGAGAGAATAAATGTGTATTTTCTGCTTTTTCTTTTCCCTCCCACACGTATAACCAAAGGACAAGGCTGTAACAAAGCTCTCCGAGTGTTAGTGAAATAATTGATAATACTAATCTTCAGACCAGTTCATCACATCCTTAATCTGCCATACTAAAAGACAATTCTGGAAGGTGTAAGATCAAAAAGAGATCTTACATGTAGTTTTTATTTTTATTATTAGAACCAACACACACTTGGTAAAAAAATTGTCAATGGAGATATGATTCTTCTGGGATTATGGTGGTGTAGAGAATGTTTCTGGTTGGTACTTCTTACCACTAGCTGTGAACGTCAACATTTCCCATCAGAAAAGACACCAAACATACCCATAAAGCTGACATTAAATAATTTCATCATAATGCTGGAGTTGCCATTGATTCCTAACACTCAAAGTTGTTTAAAGCTGTTGGTGGTTACCGAGAGCGAATTAATTTAACTGCAAGCAAGTGATTTTGTTCCCACTGTGGCATGGATTTCAAATATGTGTTGAAATAAAAATAGAAACATAGAAAAAATAGGTGCAGGAGTAGGCCATTCGGCCCTTCGAGCCTGCACCGCCATTCAATGTGATCATGGCTGATCATCCAACTCAGTATCCCGTACCTGCCTTCTCTCCATACCCCCTGATCCCTTTAGCCACAAGTGCCACATCTAACGCCCTCTTAAATATAGCCAATGAACTGGCCTCAACTACCTTCTGTGGCAGAGAATTCCAGAGACTCACCACTCTCTGTGTATAGTTGACAATCTGTTATTTGAAACAATAAATTGAAACAATAAATTGTCTTCTTCCCTTCCGATGGAGCATTATTATGCAGGTGAGAATACCATTGATCAGAAGTGAGATTGATCCTGGGAAATCAGCAGGGTACATGAATACAGGGGAACAGCTATTCCCTCCATTGGCACAAACACAGTAGGAAACTGGTGCAGCTTTTTATGATTGCTTGTTTAAAGTTGGCATGCGGCAGAGATCTTTACAATTAGAATCTAGATGCAATTAGTATTTTTATGTGAGTGTTTGCATATTTTTTGAGCAATCTTTTTCCGGATTTCACACATCTCCGACCTTGCGCTTTTGATACTTGGAGAAAATGGGATTTAGCTATGATTATACTGCATTAGATTTTCGCTATCGATTAATCACAGGCATTAAGCATTAGCGTCCAAGGGGAAAATCAGTAATGAAACCAACGATTAAGATGCAGAATAGATTGAACCAAGCACAGTAAAGAATTTGCATCACTTTGTTTCCAGTACTAAATGTGTGTACTATTAAAACAAATTTGAAGCCTTTAATTGTTCCCCTCTGTATAAGGAATGCCTAATAATAAATCTGCCATTTATCTACACTACATATGTAAGTGGTTTACTTTATAGAAACACTGGAATGCATTAGGAACGACTGTCACAATTGCAGGCTTAAGAGTTATTGGAAATTGATCATATATTTTTTTAAATGGTCAAAGTGATTATATTGAATCACATGTACTATCAGGTCATAATGTCTAGAGGACAGAAAAGCTGACTATGTTGACAAATGTAATTGAATAACTCGTGCTACCACTTGCATTCAGCAAGGAAACGAGTAGGCAATTGATAAAGGCTCAGAAGATGTGAACAAATCATTTGAATCATGGCTAGTGCTAAGGAATTTGTGGTAATATATGTGGCAGAATCCTGGACCAATTTGTGTGTGAGAGAGAAATTGGGACCCAGTTCTTGTTGGCAATGTTGTTGATGCTAATTGATATCCTGTGGTACTGCTCGTGGGCGAAATCTTGGTTTAACACATGTGTGAAATTCTTTTTCTATAATTTTCCTTCTGGTTATATATTTTTCTGTTTAGGCCTCTCTTTTTTCCATTCTGTGTTTTCCCTCGCCTTCTTTCTTCCTTTTATATTTTAGCTAACTCAATTACAAGAAGAGAATGTCAGGGGGAAGGCCATCATTTAATGCCCATCACATTCATTCTTGGAATGGAGGTGGTGAGCTGCCATATGAAACTGCCATCGCCCTAGCGCTGAAGGTACTCCTCCAACATCGATGTGGAATGGAACCAACATGTGACGGTGTCCCATTGCATCTGTTGCCTGTGCCTTAGAGGTGGTTTCCACTTCCTCAAGGGCGATTAGGGATGGACAATATATGTTGGCTCTGCTGTAGATGCCTTGGTCCCATAACGGAACTAAACAAAACATACGCACTTGTTATTCTATCAACTTTCTTAATCTAATCCCATTGCTGGGTATTTCCCTGCAGGCAATGCTGGGGAGCTGCTTAGCAACAAAGCCATCTGGAAAATGTTGCTTCATCAAGCAACATTCGTGTATGTGAGTTTAGGGTACTTCTAATTAGGAACTGTCATGGTGGCGCAGAGTTGCTGCCTTACAGCGCCAGAGACCTAAGTTCGATCCTGACTACGGGTGCTGCCTGCACGGATTTCGTGTGTTCTCCCAATGACTGCGTGGGTTTTCCCCGGGTGCTCCGGTTTCCACCCACACTCCAAAGACAGTCAGGTTTGTAAGTTAATTGGCTTCGGTAAAATTGTAAATTATCCCTAGTGTGTAGGCCTACTGCTAGTGTACGGGGATCCTTTGTCAGCGCAGACCCAGTGGGCCGAAGGGCTTGTTTCCGCACTGTATCTCTAAACTAAACTAAACTAAACTAAAGCTGACTATCCAAACTATCAGTGTTTCTGCATATTATTTGGTGGTTGACATTTTATGTTCCTTTTCTGATTGTCTATTTTCCATGATAACTTATCCCTACCTCCTTCTTCTAATTAAACTCTCATCCAACTGCTACATCTAGGAAAAAGTAACCAAGATAAAACAAAACATATTTTTCTGTTTAATAATCACTCCTCATTGTGGTAAATTGCCATGACAGGTACACGGAGTTCATCCCTGGAGCTGATTTCCAATATGAAAGCTTTTCCTGAAAAAAAATCTTCAATCAATCAGAAAATTAAGTACTCCTCAAAACAGTAATTATTCATTTAAGTGAAAACAGAAAATGTAAAAAAATGCTCCTTGCAAGGCAGGCACAATCAACAGAAAGAGGAAGTTGGCATTTTTGATTTTGGACAATTTACCAGCACACTGACTTCACTATTCTGCAGAAAAAAAGTAGTTCAGACAAGAATGGCTACCTTTACCTGAAATCGACCCACAAGGGTTTGTGCTTGTTGCAAGTGTAATGGTTATCTGAATGAAAATATTTGTGTAAACAACTAACGCCAAAGCCAACAGATTATGTATGTTTTTTGATGTTGCTTTTTATCAACAATTGAGGAAAATGCTACAGGTTGCTTATTTCTCACAGCCATGACATGAGTGCTGAAAGTTGCAGTACATTATTATGTGCATCGCAGGAAGGTCTCAGTATTTTGTTTATTGCCATAGTGGTTTAAGGATGACTCCATGTTGAGGCTCATTTTGCATTTATAAAATACCCTCAGTTGTAATTAATCCCTATAGCAGGGCTCATCTTTCCTCTGTAATTCATCATCATCATCATCATCATTGAAATCATCAACGGGCACGGTGCCTTACAATGCTATGTACGACAGTGATCGCAACTTCTACTTAAGTGTGGATGGCCATTGGGTCACTAGGAGCTCATCCGCCCTTTGACAGGTCTTGTTTTTAGTCCTGCTGGGGGTCCACAGCCCCCTCACCTGGCAAACTAGATGGGGGAGACGGTTTAGAAACATAGAAGCATAGAAAATAGGTGCAGGAGGAGGCCATTCGACCCTTCGAGCCAACACCGCCATTCATTATGATCATGGCTGATCGCCCTAAATCAATAACCCATGCCTGCCTTCTCCCCATATTCCTTGATTCCACCAGCCCCTAGAGCTCTAATAGAATTTAGAATTTAGTCGCCGACTATCCTACCATGGAGCAGGTAGCATGGGATTGCATGGTACTCGTGGTGGGGGGAACACCCCCTGACCTGACCAGACCTGACCGGGCCACTACAATTGATGGGGAGGTACTAATATTGTGGTCAGGGTTGGTAGGAACCTCACATAAGATTGGGGCATGAAAAGACGGACCTGAGCTTTGTGGTGTTCACTGATTTGTAGGAATATAATATTGCTGCCACTTACTCTGTGAACAGACTACAGTGATCTCACAACCAGCATTTAGAAACACACATTTGATTTCTATTTGAATCCATCGAGAAGGAGTAGAAGATATCTTCAAGCTTTCTCACTCACTCTTTCTTGCTTGCTCTGAATCAATAGATTATCTTGCTAACAGAGAAAATGAGAATTAGAACATAGACCATTAAAGATGGAGCAATACAGTACAAGAACAGGCCCTTCAGCCCACAATGTTTGTGCCGAACATGGTGCCACGACCATCTCTTATCCACTTGTGCATAATTCATATTCCTCCACTCCCAGCATATTCAAACACATGTCCAAAAGCCTCCTTAATTCCACTATCATATCTGCCTCGACCACCGAACTGGGCAGCACGTTCCAGGCACTCATCGCACTCTGTGTGAAACCTTTTCCCACACATCTCCTTTAAACTTTGCCCCTCTCACTCTAAAGCTATGCACTCTAGAATTTCATTTATCCAACTTGGGGGAAAAGTTTTACCTTGTCTATAATTGATCTTTGGGGGCAAATTTACTCCACTGCACAACATAACATACTTGTTCTGTTGGCAGGTTTGAGCTGGGCATACACGTGGAAGGAGTTTAGTTTGTTAAAAATCTTAGCTCCTGCACAGCTCTGCATACAAATCCTTGTATAGATAAAGGGTATCCTTCATTATGCACTGCTCTTTTCAGATTGACCATAAGAATGCATAGTTTAGTTAAGTTTAGATTAGAGATATAGTGCGGAAACAGACCCTTCGGTCCACCGAGTCTGCACCGACCAGCGATCCACGCAGATTAACACTACCCTAACCCTACACTCACTTGGGATAATTTACGAAGATCTCTGAGAAAACCCACTCGGTCCCGCAACATTTATCTGTAAAATAGTGTTCCACAATCATTGACAATTTACTCTCCCGAACCTTATGAAGAACATGAAAACAGAACAGGCCAAAAGTAGCACTTCAGGTTGAAATCTGATGAAGGCCTCCAGTCCGAAACAGTAACTTTGTGCCTTTCCCCGCTGCCTGACTTACTAAGTGTATCTAGTATTTTTATTTTTATTTAATTTTAGATTTGCAGTTTTTTAAATTTCTAAAAAACACTTTACATCACCCTACCTATTGCTGCACTTCATCTGAATATATTCACAATACAATGATGCATGGGAGAATCTACAGAGCCAAGTCTACATTCAGTTCTGGATTTTGACAATTTATGCTGAAAGGAATATTGAAATTATTTTTACATTTCTGTTTCTTGCTACCTGGGGCATAACTATTTTTTAT
This sequence comes from Raja brachyura, assembly GCA_963514005.1. The sequence goes on from OY740781.1 coordinate 141,885,519, forward strand.
AGACCATTCCTTATGATCTGCATTCATTTCATGTGCAAAGGATGCTGCTTCATGTGGCTCCTTCACGAGTTTACTTTCTTTTTATATTGATGGACTGCGACCATTGTACACAATATGTGTTGCTCTTCTTTGCAAACTCTTATTATGTTCCTTACTTGAAAGGACACAACTGGGTGGTTGCCTTTTTAACTATAACAATAACAGGGTCGTCACTTTGAACATGACATTATCTCGATTAAGAAACAGCCACCATTACTTCACCCATCATCTTTGATGCAGTGTGCACATCTGCACTGAAAGGAATCCCCTGGTTTCCTCAATGTCATTTTTACAGCTATCTTTTACAAACCGTATCGAGTGTGGTCTGCTGTGCTTATTCTGAATGTGCATGTATGTGTCCCTAAATAAAAAGCAATCATTCAAACAGTGATCTAGAAGCATCCCAAAATTACAGAACCACTATGAATTCTTCATAACTTAACAATACAATAGATAACAGTTGGCACCGCATTCAAAAGGTAGTGCCATTAAAGGAGCAGTTGTCCTTTTACAACCAATACTAAATATCATGTGGTCAAAGAATGCCACCTTACATTGCCATTTTCTTAATGGGTATATGAGGTTCAAATTGCCCACACACTGTCTCTGAGGACATGTAATTATTAACTTCTTTCCAAACCTTGTTAATTGTCAGGTGTAGCTCTTCTTCAATCTTCATCACTACACCTGCCCTGTATGGTGCTTATCTCTGACTAATGTTGAATTATGCCATGGGTGACAATATATAATTCACAGTGAATATAATACCACTGTTAGTCTTTTGTTGATGAATCAGGGGAACTCTTTGATCACCCATTTTCAGGCATTAAAATCATTCCATTGCCAAGAAGGCAGTGAAGATCTTGTAAGAACTTATTAGTTTGCTGCGTTCCTTTAATCCTTTAAGATGGCACCAGTATTGTATGTGTTTGAGTTCTCCGGCACACCTTATTCTGCTCTCATTTTATAAATTATTTCAAGCCAATTTGATTGCTTTTCAGGTGGAACCAAAGATACTAGAGGAACTCTAGTATACTCCTCTTGTATCTTTGGATGGCATTGCCGAGTTTAATTGTAACAATGTTCCCTCTGCTGGTCAAAATGTAGAATAACATGCGAGTCAAATATACCCTCTGAAAAAAATTATTTGAAAAGAGGGAGTTGAATAAAAAACAAAAACCTTGTAAGTCAAAAAGAAGGTAAAAAGTATTTCCAAAATTAATGTTGTTCCTCTCCAAGACAGAAGCTTTATAAAAAACATTTATCATGTTTTTTATAAAGCAGTCATTTTAATCTGTTAGAATCTTTTAAAAGTCCATGGACTAAAAGCTCACACAAGTTTAATTGCAACATGAATGTTTAATTTTTGACCAAATTATATAGAGTAAGGTTTTAATGGGGAGGATAGTCTGAGCAACATTTCGAATGACTTGATTATGCATAAGGGGCGGCAACAGAAGAAAAGGTAACTTTGGCATGGAAGAGAATAAAGACGCATGATTCTCAGCCTGATAATCTAGGCAACATGGCTACTACAATAACGTTGCAGCCTGGGGATGATGGAAGAAGAGTGTGCTAGAATCCAGTTTAATGAACTCACTGGAACTGCATTGTGCTTCTGCTCAGGGGGATCTGTATCGACCTTATACTACTACACTATAATACGTGGCAATGGCCAGTCCTAGTGGCCATTCACAAAGTCAATGTTATTCGTCACATGCACCCAAAGGTGCAGTGAAATGAATTTGCCAGCAGCGATACACATAAAAAGAATACACAATAACATTTAACACAAACATCCACCACAGCATTCTTCAGGTACTGCAGGGAAAGGACTCGATGGACCCGGTGGCGTGGTTCCCTGAGCAGACTGCCCAGCTTGTCTGGCAAAATGCCTCATCGCCAGAACTCACCAACAAGCACCAAGACCTGGCTTGGCTGGCGGTGAGGGGAGCCCTCCCAGTCAGATCCTTCCTGCACCATCGGAACCTCACTACCAGCGCACGCTGCCCTCGGGACGGCTGCTATGGAGTGGAGACGGTCGCCCACCTCTTTGCAGAGTGTGGATTTGCCCAAAGAGTCTGGAGAAAAATGCAAGGGTCCCTGGTACGCTTTATTCCAAACAGCTCTGTCACAGAGGACTCTGTGATTTACGGACTGTTCCCAGGGACACATTCAGAGACTGACATCAAGTGCTGCTGGAAGGCTATCAACTCGGTGAAAGACGCTCTCTGGTCTGCCCGAGCTTTGTTCACCACCCAGCAGAGCGAGATGTCCGTCGGGGAATGTTGCCGACTGGCCCACTGCAGACTGCAGGAGTACGTACTAAGGGACGCACTGAAGCTCGGTGCAGCCAACGCCAAGGCTCGGTGGGGGAGGGCCACAGTCTAAGGTCCTTCCGCTGCTGGACATGGGGGCACTGTATGGTGGAGACGCCCCTCAAAATAAGGGAAGGTATCCCATGCCGGGGGGCCACATGAGTGGCACGGGTGGGGGATTAATTAGTAAAATTTGAAAAATGTATATAGACTGCATGGAAGAATTTGTATAGCCTCCGAAAATGTCGGATGGATTTTTCGCACGGTTGATGTATTGTAAATATTTATTACTTGAATAAAGTCTATTTTGAAATAAAAAAAAAAAAAAAAAAAGCATTCTTCACTGAGGTGCTCTCGGGCCTGCTGTACTTGGCACAGGTGTGGCCTGTCCCTCCTTTCTACGCCACAGGGATCACCCGGGCCATCTTCCAGTTCATCTGGGGGTCGAGGATGGACCGGGTGCGACGGGCCACAATGTACAAGTCGGCAGACAACGGGGGTAAAAGCGTGCCCAACGTCGCCCTCATCCTGATGGCCACCTTCGTGTGTGGCTGCATCAGGCGGAGTGTAGAGCCAAGGCACGTGGGCACCAAGTGTCACTACCTGCTGAGGTTCTACCTGTCCCCGGTGTTGCGAAGGATGGGCCTGGCGCAGATGCCACGCAATGTGCCAGTCAGCTGGTCACTGCCGCCCCATCTGTCGTCTGTGGAAAGGTTCTTCCGGACCAACACCTTTGACCACATGTCCATTGGGCAGTGGTCAGCACAGAATGTCCTGCAGGTACTGCAGGGAAAGGACTCGATGGACCCGGTGGCGTGGTTCCCTGAGCAGACTGCCCAGCTTGTCTGGCAAAATGCCTCATCGCCAGAACTCACCAACAAGCACCAAGACCTGGCTTAGCTGGCGGTGAGGGGAGCCCTCCCAGTCAGATCCTTCCTGCACCATCGGAACCTCACTACCAGCGCACGCTGCCCTCGGGACGGCTGCTATGGAGTGGAGACGGTTGCCCACCTCTTTGCAGAGTGTGGATTTGCCCAAAGAGTCTGGAGAAAAATGCAAGGGTCCCTGGTACGCTTTATTCCAAACAGCTCTGTCACAGAGGACTCTGTGATTTACGGACTGTTCCCAGGGACACATTCAGAGACTGACATCAAGTGTTGCTGGAAGGTTATCAACTCGGTGAAAGACGCTCTCTGGTCTGCCCGAGCTTTGTTCACCACCCAGCAGAGCGAGATGTCCGTCGGGGAATGTTGCCGACTGGCCCACTGCAGGAGTACGTACTAAGGGACGCACTGAAGCTCGGTGCAGCCAACGCCAAGGCTCGGTGGGGGAGGGCCACAGTCTAAGGTCCTTCCGCTGCTGGACATGGGGGGCACTGTATGGTGGAGACGCCCCGCAAAATAAGGGAAGGTATCCCATGCCGGGGGGCCACATGAGTGGCACGGGTGGGGGATTAATTAGTAAAATTTGAAAAATGTATATAGACTGCATGGAAGAATTTGTATAGCCTCCGAAAATGTCGGATGGATTTTTCGCACGGTTGATGTATTGTAAATATTTATTACTTGAATAAAGTCTATTTTGAAATATAAAAATAAAAAAAAAAAAAGCATTCTTCACTGTGGTAGAAGACAACAAAGTTCAGCCAGTCGTCCTTCTTGTTCACCCGTGATAGGGGCCATAAACCCTCCGTAGACGCCGCTACGGACGACCCGATGTACAGGCCCTCTCGTCAGGATGATTGAAACTCCGACGACGGGACGGTCAAACACACTCCGGGGCTTGGATGTCCCGAATCGGCACTTTCATACCGGAGACCGCGGCTTCAGGATGTTATAGGCCGCAGGCAATCCCCGGTGAGGGATCCCAGGCTCCGGACAGTAAGTCCACGCCTCGCCCGTGGTTAGAAGCTCTGCAGACCACAGCTTCAGGATGTTATAGGCCGCAGGCCGGCGGTCGGAGCTCTTCTCCAGTGATCCCTGGCCATCCCCAGCGAGGGATCCCAGGCTCCGGATGGTAAGACCACGCCACGCCCGCGGCTAGAAGCTCCGCAGACCACAGTCCCATGATGCCAAAGTCACCAGGCCAGCATTCGGAGCACTCCACTCTGGCGACCCCCAGCTAGGGCTCGCCCATTTTGCGATGGAAAGTCCACTCTGCACCTGCTGCCGATGCTCCGGGCCCGACTCCGTGAAAGGCCGCTACAATCCAAGCTGTTAGGTCACGAGGGAGACGATATGGAAAAAGTCACCTCTCCGTGGAGGAGGCGACCAAAAACAATTCCCCCCTTTCCCCTCCCCACCACCCCCCAAACAAGACATACTGAGAGACACCCAAACCAACACTAGACACTCCAAAAAAAACCCCAAAAAGTTGAATTAATGAACACACTGCTGGCAGGGCAGCCGGCTTGCAGCACCCCCAGCAACTTAGTGTAAATATTAGTGTCAAGCACCCCCTTGTGCTTTGCATTTAAGAAACTATGGACATCAATAAATAGCAATGATTGCAGCAGCTGCAGCAGACACAGTTAAGATTGTATGGGATTGGTGGTTCTCCAACATGCAGGCATACTCTAGCAATGCAGGTATAATCATTCAGAATATGCTTTTATCTTGCAGCACAGCATACAGTCATACAGCACAGTATTCTCTTCATCCTACTGAGTCCATGCTGCCCATCAAGCACCTGTTAGTCATTAATCCTTTTATTCTTGTAATCCTTCTGTCATTGTACTATTTAGGAAGCCTAAACCCTAAAACCTTCAAAACAACAAAGGGAAAGTTGAGTCTGAAAGGTCTCGACCTAAAATGTCACCCATTCCTTCTCTCCAGAGATGCTGCCTGTCCCGTTGAATTACTCCAGCATCTTGTGTCTATCGTCGGTTTAATATACTAGTCTATATGCTGAGGAGTTTAATGACTTAAACAATATTAGCAGTAAGTTGACCTGCAGAGGTAGCAGCAAACCACCAGCAACAAGCTAAAGCCAGCGACTCAAATTTGGTCTAATCTTTTCATCTGCTGACTGTTCTGTCTGGTAATTCCAGCGGTTTGCTAGCCTCTCTATTTTACCAGATGCAGAGGCTATGAAGTCATACCAGAGAAATTATACACTGAAGTTTCTGGGGCTTTACACACAGGTTTGCTCAGAGATTAGTGAACTCCTACTAAAAATACCTCCTGATGATATGCACTGCCTTTAATAGATGTAGCAACACTTCATCAGTAGTGGTGGCACTCAGATCCTCAACACTAGATGGTGCAATAAGTATAGAATTGAGTTGCTGAATAAATTGGTGCACCTTGAGATATTTGACATTACAAATGTGATATGAAGAACGATTATTGTTATCAAATGAATCCCTATCCCTCCTGGTTTCCTCAGAAGAACACTTATTCGGACAACTTTGTCTTTCCTTTTTGAGCCATTCATTCTACAATTTTGAAAAAAAGTAGATATTTTATGAACAGTGAAACTTAATTCTGTAACTACTTACCAGCACCCAGGCACAGTGTGCAGCAGGCCCACTGTACAATGGGCAGCAAATTCAGAGAAGTTAATCGAATTTAAAACTGAGCAAAATCTGTCTATTCAGCATTGGATGCAAACTAAAGACGGAATTTGGCTGATTGATAAATTTGTTAGTCAACATACCAAAAGTTATGTGTTATTAACACTTACACAATGAGAGTTTCATATAGAGGGTGGCTTCACACAGAGGGCGATGGGTATATGGTACGAGCTGCCAGAAGATGTAGTTGAGGTAGGTACATCAAGAACATTTAAAAGACACTTGGATAGGTACATGGATAGGAAAGGTATAGAGAGATGGGATTAGCTTAAATGGGGAACCTTGGTTTGAATGGACAGGTTGGACCAAAGGGCCTGCTTCTGTGCTGTATGCCTTTATGAGTTACAGATTGCTAAACATTACCAACCCTCCATCCTCTCTAACTTAGCTGTCCTTTTCCATTTGTGTGACAACCCCCATAATCATTTATTCCTCACCCTATCACTGCAGAAATTCTTGTCAATATAACTCATCAATATTATCAATATAACTCTATCACTCTTATCAATCTACCTGTCCAGCTATCCAATCCATCTAATTTAGTATGTGTAGGAAAGAAGTGCAGATGCTGGGTAAATCGAAGATAGACACAAAATGCTGGGGGAACTCAGCGGGATGGGCAGCATCTCTGGAGAGAAGGAATGGGTGACGTTTCGGGCCGAGACCCTTCTAATTTAGTGCTCTTTCTTCAACATCTATCCATCTATGTATTTCTTTGCTGATTCATCTGCTCATTCATTCAATCTATCTGTACAGCATCAGGTATCTCTATTTATCCATAAACAATATGTGCCTGTCTCCCATAAGATGTCACACTTTAGATGTATAATAAGATAATTAATTTCTAGTGTAAGGAAACTCCTGGAGTGGGAGTCCTATTTCTTGAGCCCCACTAGCTGTGATGAAGAAGACAATGTTTGAGGTGAATTGAGATCTTGCCTTGAAAGTAACTGTCCACACTGGCTTGAAAATTGGCTGTTTGTTCTGTTGTTATTTATTTATTGAAAGCAGAAACAATTTACCTTGTGTAATTTATCTTTCTTATTCGTGTAATATATTGTTTCATAGTCTCATCACATTCATTTGAAGTAGATCCATGAAAATGTATACTTTTCATTAACCAGAGAAAAATGGTGAAATGTAATTTGAAGTGTTTCTTCATTGCTAGTTCCTATTGCATTCTATTCTGGGAGGATATATTTGAGATGCCCTTGAAATCTAAAGGTCGTTAGTAATATGCAATTTCAGTTATAATTTCCCTGTCTTTACATGTGTTAATTGAATTTTGTTTGATCATTAGCAAAATGTTAACAAGAACTTTTCCACTTCAACAAATGTCGTGCTGTAAATATTAGCATATGAATGATTAACATGTGTATCAATTTATAATATATTTAATATAATTATTATACAAAGTGATAGTCCATACTGTTGCCTGACAGATCCGGGGAGTTCACCCCTGACCTCCAGTGCTGTCTTTGTGGAGTTTGCATGTTCTCCTTTAGTTTTCGTGGGATTTCTCTGGGTCCTCCAGTTTTCGTCCACTTCCCAAAGAAGAGCTGGTAGGTGAATTGGCCACTGTGTAATGCCCTAGAGTCCAGATACCTGTAAATGGGAAGACACAAATCTTCAAGGAGAGCTGATGGGCATTTGTGAGTGAAATAAGTTACAGGAGTACTGAAAAAAGGAGAGGGGAAATAGGAATTGCTCCCCTTGGAGCTGGCATGGACATGGTAGGCCAACGGTCCCCTTTCCTACTGTAAATATAAGATATCTACAGAAAATTAGATGAGAAAAGCTAGTAAAAACAGGTAAGTTAACAAAATTAAGAGGCATTTTCACCCCAGTCATTCCCTCTTCTCCCATCTCCTAAGGGGTAGACAATACAGAAATGTGAAAGCACCTACTACCAGATTCAGGAACTGCTTCTTCCTTGCTGTTATCAGACCACTGTATATCCTCCTATAGGCGAAGGTCCTGCTCTTCCAAATGCATCATTATGGAACTTGCACCATTTTCTGATCTTCACTTTCTCTGTAACTGTAAAGCTATAATGCCGTAAGACTACATCGTACACTCTGATATGTATCTCTTTTGCATTACCTGTTCTACATGTGTGTGGCTTGTCTGTAACTGTGAATAGTAGGATTTGACTTGATAGCAAGCAAACACAGCTTTTCATCTTAGTTCACATGAATATAATAAACTAATCATTTCAGTTCAGTTTAGTTTATTATCACGTGTACCGAGGTACAGTGAAAATGTTTTGTCGCGTGCTAACCTGCCAGTGGAAAGACAATGCATGATTACAATCGAGCCTTTCCCATACCTCCCTTTATGTCTTAGGCCTCCTTCACTGCCACAGTGCGGTCACATGCAAACTGGAAGAACAGCACCCCATTCTGCTTGGGTAACCTACAAACCAACCACATGAATATTGAATTCTCTAATTTCACGTACTCGTTCCCACCATCCATCTCCTCTACCCAGCCCCCCCTCCCCCCCGCCCCGCTCCCCTCCCCCATCTCTGTGCATGCCTTTCTTTCCACTCCCTCCGACCCTTTCAGCCAGTTTATTTCCGCTCCTCGGTCAGTTCATCTCCCACCCCTCCCTCCCTATTCCGTCCCCCATTTTCCTTTGGAAATTGGGAGTAAATCAGAGTACTCAGAGGAAGTTCATCCAGTCTCCGAGAGTGCCTGCAAACTGCATAAAGACAGCATCAGAGGTCAGAATTGAACCTGGTTTCTTGAGCTGTGAGGCACCAGCTTTCCCAGCTCTATTCATCTGGTCAATTTCATTTCTATACAATCATTCTGCTTTATATATCTAAAATAATGAATATAATCATGTCATTTGAAATTAATATCATCTATTCACATTTATGTTTCTGTATAAAAGCTCTGAGTGTAGACCAGACTGTCTGAAGAATCTCTGTGCACAATGTTTTCAACAATCATACTTGATTAATTTAGCAGATTCCAAAGAAAAAGGAATAAGTTATACTTATATTTGATATTCAAAGTTATTTTAAAAATACTGATTATTTTTAATAGTATGGTGTGAAAAGATACTTTCCTCGTAGGCAAACACTTGCTTATGTATGGGTGAAAGGCAAGAAAGATAACTACTAGTCAGAATTCATAAGCCAATCCATCACACTCTACTGAAGGAGAGATGGAGGGAAGGGCAGCCATCCCGAATCCCAAATCCAAAACCACTGAAAAGAAACAGGTTCAAAATCTCAAACCTAAATCGATGTTGATAGAGGGAAAGGACTCATCAAATAGAAAGGACTCATCAAATATGATATCAAATCAACCATAATGATTTGGATTTGGGATTCGGGATGGCTGCCCTTCCCTCCATCTCTCCTTCAGTAGAGTGTGATGGATTGGCTTATGAATCCTGACTAGTAGTTATCTTTCTTGCCTTTCACCCATAAATAAGCAAGTGTTTGCCTACGAGGAAATTACCTTTTCACACCATACTATTAAAAATAATGAGGCAGGGAAAGATGGCTTATTTTGTCCTTTATACTTTAATTCTCTCATCTAGGAACCCAATAAGAGTTGTGAATATGGGTCAGTGTGAGGCCATAGTGGGTTTGTTATTAAAATGGGCTTCAGCAAATGTCGAACCAACATCTGCAGCAGCTGAAAGCCACTCAGTAGCAGAAAGAGAGCTAAAAGGCACCAACTCCGAGTGAAGCAAAACAAACTGCTGCCCATTCTTAGAAGTAATTCCTTTCACAACGCTCAACATGCCTGGAGTTCCATGCAGACGCGACTGGGCCAAGAAGATTTGGGGACATGTGTAGGAAGGAACAACAGATGCTGGCTTACACTGAAGCTAGACACAAAATCCTGGAGTAACTCAGCGGAACAGGCAGCATCTCTGGAGAGAAGGAATGGGTGATGTTAAAACCCTTCTTAGACAGGAAGCAAGATGCAATGCTTTTGACCTGATTCAGTATGTTCCACATAAGACAATGGCACTAGACTGTGTATATTCCACTTTGGTAACTTACAACTAAACGGTATGAACATTGAATTGTTCAATTTAAGGTAATTAATCAACAACCCCTTCCCCTTTTACCTTCCTCTCTTCCCTGGCCCCACCTGATGCACAAACATTTCTCCCACTTTCCCCCTGCTCCCCACTTTCCACTCTCACCCAACCCCTTCCACCTACATCTCTTCCTCTAGCTTCATATTTTGCACCTCTACTCTCCTTATCTCATAACCTTTTGTCTTCTTCTCTCACTGACCTTTGCCCCACCCATTTGCTAATCCAAACCCCCTGCATCCACCTAACACTTGCCTGGCTTTGTCCCACCCTCACTTCTCTTCCACTTTTCTCCCCGTATCTCAATCAATCTGAAGTAGTGCCCCCACTGGAAGCGACATCTATCCATGTTCTCCAGAGATGCTGTCTGATTCTCTGCATTTCTCAAGCATTGTGTCTTTTTTTTTCCCCAGTCACTTCAGTTGTACAACAAATTAGTGCATTGAAGACAGTCCAAGGTTCAAGAGTCAAGAGTGTTTTATTGTCATATGTCCCAGATAGGACAATGAAATTCTTGCTTGCTACAGCACAACAGAATATGTAAACATAGTACATAATGGGAGAAGAGAAAAAAAAAAGTTCAGTGTGTGTATTAGAATTAGCCAATGGTTTATGACTGACTCTGTCTTATCATTAATGCTGTTTGTATCTCCCATTTCACTTTCTGTTGTTGCCAGCTCCTTCAGGAGTGCTCATTGATGTATGTTTCATCGTCCCCTTAGAGGCAGGGAGAGATCAGATATCTTTGTTTGCCATGCATTCATCTCACTTTGATGCTGGAGTTGTGCAAATGAACCCTACCCCCAATGCTGAGTTCAATTAAACTGTCATCTATAAATGATGACGACCAACATAAAGATAATAAAACAAAAGAATAGATTGCAGCCAAATTATTTATGGTGCTCTTTTAAAACAACTGTAAGGCAGTACAAAAGTGAGTGAGTTAAGTCAATTTGCTCCATTATTGCCAATTGTGCAAATTTAGTGAGCAACCCCAATGCTAGGACTGGGAAATGTTCTCTCAAAGATTATTCACAGTGCTATTTTTGCAATGTACAGTACAGTTTCCCATGTTAGATCTTCATAAGAATAATTCCAAACTGCAGAGCAAATCTAAATTCAAATTTCGTATTATGTTTGTAACCCAATCTATGTATAATTGTTAATCATTATTATTTTAGTAATTATTTCTATTTAATAATACTCTCCAATGAAAGCACAGAATCGATACTCCGCAGGTTTTGTACTTTCCCGTTTCAACTCAGCCAAAGATTTCCTCGTATTCTGATCCTAAAATAATGCAAAAAATAATATGCCATTAATGCCATTTAATTGGTGTTATTAATATTAATAACACCAAACCTGTGAAAGATATAACCTCATTCTCCTTCTTATTCTCACACATATTGGACTGAGAGTTCTAAAATTCATCTGAGTAGGTACTCTCCAAATAATGTTGGTAATTTCCCCACATTACCAATGTTGGAGCAGGGAGTGATGCACCACTGAATAAAGACCTAGAAATTTCTACCGCAATTTGCTTAATATCACTTCACTGTTCCAAATGACAACAATTAAGAACTCCATTGACTACATGCAAGTATGTGTGTTCCTAAGATTTCAAAACAAACTCCAAATCAAAAGCAAAATATACAGTCAACATAATTTTCTGAAAGCTTTTGAAAATGGCAGTTCCCATTCTCTCTATCCAACAACATAGATTTATTTCAGCATCTTTGTTTTTACATAAAATTAAGAAATATTAATTTGTAATATTTACTGACACAAATGCTATCATGTTGCTATGTCATCTGAACTCTCTCCAAAATATTTTCTGTCAGCATGATACACTTCAAGCAGTCAAAAAATGTTTTTAATTTTGCTGTATACAGTATGTTTCTACCTGATCAATACTTTTTCACCGTCCTAACACTCTGAAAGGTCTGTCAGTATAGTGACCGTAATTTTGTATAATAAGTTGAACAAATACTACTACTGATAAAATCAGATGATATGAAAAACACAGTTCAGTCTTCCTAATTCTGATCAATATTTTGCTTCTTTTGCACCATCTCTGTTCAGATGAGATATCGCAACTGGTGCATGCTTTAAATCTGCTGATTGATTGGGATTGGGATTAATGTGCAGAGCAAGAAGTACAAACTGCATCTGCTTGGTGAATGAACGGGGTTTTGAGTGTAGCGAAAATTGGTGGGAGACTAGAAATTGGAAATGAAATGGAACCAGGGCTTGAGATGGCAGAGTGTTAAGGTTGGGACCAGGAGCTGTGCGCCTCCTCCAACCTGCTCCAGATTAATGGAAACTGATGCAAGAAACTTATTCTGCAGGTTACATGAATGTTTTACAGAATGGAGCTATAGCCGTAACCAGACATCATGGCCTTAGAGAGACACAAAAATCTGGAGTAACTCAGCGGGACATGCAGCATCTCTGGAGAGAAGGAATGGGTGATGTTTCAGGTCGAGATCCTTCTTAAACAGGTTTGGTACCTTTGTACTCAGAGGACCCAATGCTGGTTCAAATTTGATCATCTATATAATTAAAAGTCTCATCTTGACCACTTCCTGTCTGCGCTGTATATTTATTTTATAAAAAAATGCTACCCTGTATGGCCATCTTACTAACAACAGCCCTCCTCCGCTGAGCCAGCCCTAAGGATTTTTCCCATCGATGAAAAATAAAAAAGTTATGAGTGTTTAAATAAACCTTGAGGTGAGCTGATTGGTCCTCTCGCCTGTCAATCACCATAATGAATGTAACGCCCCTTCTGGGGGAGGGAGGGGGGCAGGACTATAAAACCTGGATACCTGGACGTCAGTCAGTCACTCTGCAAGATCGTGACAGAGAGACCACGACTGTCATTCTATGCTGTGAATCAAATGAACTGAGAGTCTGCAATGTACTTGTAGTAAATGATTTGTTAGCCCTTAATGACAATGCCCTGAGTTGTTTGACCTGCCGCCCTGCCTGTGCTTGAAAGTGAAATGCTTAATTGGAAATGAAATGAAATGAAATGACAATGCCATGAGTTGTTTGGCCTGCTGCCCTGCCTGCGCTTGAAACTGCAATGCTTTATTAAGTCCGACTGTGTTTGGAAGGAATGAATGCTTTATTAGGTCCGACTGTGTTTGGAAGGAATAAATGCTTTATTAGGTCCGACTGTGTTTAGTCCAAAAGTCCCGCTCATTTCGTGACCTCCGCTTAGTGGACAGGTCGCGCTGCTTGCGTAATTTCCGGTGAGTGCAGAGGTCATGCTGATTGTGGAAGTGCCGCTGACTGCGGAAGCCCCACACTGGAGAGGCTGCGTTCAGCCGTGTGAGTAGATTCAAGAATGTTTACTGTCATATATATGGTGTGTGAGTCAGTGTGTGTGAGTGTGTATGTGAGTGTGTGAGTGTGTATGTATGTGAGTGTGTGTGTGTGTGAGTGTATGTGTGTGAGTGTGTGAGTATGAGTGTATGTGTGTGTGAGTGTATGTGTGTGTGTGAGTGAGTGTATGTGTGTGAGTGTGTGTGAGGGGAGGGAGTGTGTGTGTGAGTTTGAGTGTGTGAGCGTGTGCGTATGTGTGCGTGAGTATCAGTGTGTGTTTGAGTGTGTGTGCGTATATTGGAATTGGTGGAGAGGTGGAATATTGCATTGGGGGATCAGCCCTCCCATGTGAAGCTGGGACCCAACATGTCCCACTTAGTCTAGTGGATACTTATTTCCTTTTCTTTGTCATTGTGATAGCCAGAGATTTACAAATACCGTCTGAAGAAGGGTCTCGACCTGAAATGTCACCCATTCCTTCTCTCCAGATATAATGCCTGTCCTGCTGAGTTACTCCAACATTTTGTGTCCATCTTGGATTTAAACCAATATCTGAAGTTCCTTCTGACCCATACTGACTACTACTCCCTTCACTGGTGTGGCCTAACCTGCTGAGTTTTCCAGTCTTTTCAGTTTCCATTTCATATTTCCAGAGGCTGCATTTATTATTTTGATCTTTCACAAGTGTTCACTTGCTAACTCCATTCTGCGAGCTTGATAGGATGGAAAAACCCATGGTTCAATTCTTAGGCTAATCTCCACACAAATTTCTAATAAAACCCTGGATTTACTCTCATTTCATTCCTACTATCAAGAAGTAGATATCAAAGTCTGAAAGATATGATCTCCAGGTTCAAGAACAGTTTCTTCCTAATAACCATCAGGCTCTTGAACACTACAGAAATTAACTAAATTATGAACTATAAAATGTCTTTGTTTCATTAGGACTGGGCTTTTTGCATTAATTTGTGTTTTTTATTGTTATCTATGAGTACAGTATTTACAGGCTAGTTGTGCTCCTGGAAATGTGAATAGCCACTCGACACTTGACTCTTAAAATGTCTTTTTAAATAAACTAATTTCCTGTACCTTAGCATTTTCATCCTCATGTGAGACTGGCGTGTTTGCATGCTTATTTCTTCTTTGCTCCTGATGCCATTGAAGCCGGTGCTCTAATTTCATTTGTAGGTCCTTGACTTTAGAAATGCTACACATCAGAAGATAAAAGAATGAACAGATTTCAAACACTCATTTCACATCCTTTATAGTTCGGGGCCATTAATGCAAACCAGCTCTGATGGGTTTTTTAAACAGAGACTCTAATAATACCAGAGCAACGTTGGGGATGGGGATGGGGAGGAATGGGGGATGGAGTGGGTAGGAGGCTGGTGGTGGTAGAGAAGGATAAAAGGTTCCTGCAGGAACTTTAGAACTGCATGAGGTTAAAACTGCCAGCGTGATCTGCAGAAAGAGATCAAAAGGTGCTACAATGAGCTTATAGGGGCAAGCGTGTGTGGCTGTGAACTGAGAGAAGACAACCAGCTGAGAGACAAAATTAATTGGGAACAGGAGTTACGACAGTATAAAGTTTAATTATGTGGAGAGGTTAAGGGCCAGAGAGCTAGGGGGGAAGGGAGGGTGAAGATTGAGAGAAGTGACGATATGGTTCATCTTAAATATAAAACTGTATAACAGTAAAAATATAGTCACACAGCTATACAGCACTCCTTTCACTGTGACCTCACTTGCCATCAAATACTATCAATACCAATCCCACTTTCCACCACTTGGCCCATAGCCATCAATGTCTTGGTGATTTATGTAATAATTTAGATAGTTAAACATTGTGAGAGCATCTGTTTCTACCACCCCTCTCTGTTATTGACCTTGTTTAATTGAGTTTAGTTTAGTGATACAGTGCGGAAACAGGCCCTTTGGCCCACCGGGTCCATGCCGACCATTGATCCCTGCAGATTAACACAATCATACTCGCACTAGGGACAATTTTCAATTATACCAAGCCAATTAACCTACAAACCTGTAAGTCTTTGGAGTGTGGGATGAAACTGGAGCACCCGAGGAAAACCCTTGCTGTCACGGGGAAAACGTACAAACTCTTTACAGACAGCACCCATATTCAGGATCAAACGCAGGTTATAAGGCAGCAACTCTACCGCTGCACCACCATGCCGCCCATAGGTTTTATTTAATGTAAATAACCTATTTCAATAGTGATTAGATTTTTTTTCTTAAATAAACCATAAGTGACGTATAGTTTTAAAATCAAAATATTGTTTTGAAGTGAAAACATCACGACAGCTCAAGGAAACTGATTATGATAGTTCTGGTCAACCTTTATTCCTCTGTCAAAACTATTGAACGCTGATTAACTGGTAATCTGTATCATTTGGATGAAAGAAGTGCGGGATCTTGAAAGGAGCATAGGAATATTGGAGATCTTGTTCTATACAAATTAGTTGATATGTTTTACTTATTAACAGTTGTGACCACACGTCAGAGGTGGCGCCCCAGCAGGGCAATCAATGCCAATAAAACAACTTTTCCCTCCCTCCATTTGGGGTAATTATTATCTCCCGTTTGCAACACTTGCTTCTCCAGGCCTTCCCCAAACTGACTGGTCCTTAACCCCGACAGAGAGACCTTTTACTCCTCACATGCAATCTTCACATTCTCACAATTCCTGTTGCCAATTAACGTTGGTTCCCAGTTGGTTGTTTTCTGTCAGTTCACAGTCTTGCACGCCCACCACTCCTTGTTCATTATAACACCCCTTTGATCTCTTTCCAGAGGTCATGCATCGAAAAGACATGGGGGATTTCAGTTTCAGGCAAGGAGGAAAAAAGGATTTTCCCTGCACACCGCTTGTGGTGCACTGAGCACAGGAATGCTTCTCACAATATATGGCACCCTATGACCACACATTGAATCTGGAACCTCCAAACCCCATACATATAAATGAATGAATTTTTGGGGTTCTGAACACCATAACACCACGCAGTTATAGTAGGATGTCCATGGTAGGCACATCTCAATACAATTTTAAACTGGTGATTGGAGCTCCATAGGTATGGCAAAGACACCACTATATAATTTAATATTAATTTGTCATATGATACGATACAATAGAACTTTATGTTAATGTTCATTATTTAAAGTTTTGGACAAAAGATTTAGAAGATACACAATGCCCAGGATGGATACATTTTGAACGTGATTCTATACAAGGGCTATCATTGGCTTCTATTCTAGGCGCCTCATTACCTTTTACAATTACGAGATTGAATAAATATTCGACTAACCCAATAATAAGACAAACATTTTGAATATGGTTTCAATTTTGCAAGTTTTTTGGACTGAATGATTTTATCTTATTGAGTCCTATCATATCTAATTTTCTCTTCCAACCTTCTAGTACTGGGACAGGTTTACTCTGTGTTCCCAGGGTCAGAACTAAAAAGGCTGAAGCAGCGTTCAGTTTTTATGCTCCACACCTGTGGAACAAGCTCCCTGAACACCTGAGGTGTGCACAGACTGTAAGCTCATTTAAATCAGGCCTAAAAACACTGTTGTTTACTGTAGCTTTTCCATAACCCAACATGCAGGTAATCTTAACCTTCTAATCTTAACCCTTTTATGTGCTTTTAAAATCGTTTTATTGTTTTAGTGATTTTGTTTTACTATTCATGCATTTGTCTTATTGCTTGTTATGTAATTTTTGATTATTGGCTATTTTGTTGTCCTGTGTTGTATTGTGGTTCTGCAATGTTTTTAAACTATGTTATTCTTTTGTTTCTTTTGGAAAGCAGCTTGTACGAATGGTGCTATATAAATAAATTTGCCTTGCCTTGCCTTACTGATCAAGCCTTTCTGCTATGGAAGAGGAAGGGATTAGTAGCTTTTCGTGATTTGTTTTTGGATGGTTGTTTTATGTCTTTCGAACAAATCTCCAATAAATATAATTTACCTAATTCACACTTTTTTAGATATTTACATTTTTTGAAGGCTACTCTACCCTTTTTTCCGCTACCACATCAAACCAAAATCTTGGGGAAAAAATTACATTTGAACCCTTATCAGAAAGGATTAATAACGACTATGTTGATTTTGAAATTACAAATAGATATATTTGATAAAATTAAGAATGACTGGGAAAGAGAACTCCAAATTTCTCTATAGAGAAATGGGAGAGGATTCTTCAATTAGTTAATACTTCCTCAATGAGTGCAAGACACGCTCTGATACAATTCAAGGTGGTTCACAGAGTTCATATGTCAAAAGATAAGTTAGCTTGTTTTTAATGATCATATAAATCCTACCTGTGACAGATGTAACTCTGAAGTGGCCTCACTGACCCATATGTTTTGGTCCTACCCACTTTTGGAAAAATATTGGAAATACATTTTTGATACTATTTCTGTAGTTTTAGGTATTGATTTACAACCTTATCCTATGACTGCAATTTTTGGGCTACCAATGTTAGATTCTATTCATTTGTCTCGCTCCGCCCATCGACTGATTGCTTTTACCACATTAATCGCCAGAAGATCTATTTTACTTAAATGGAACGACTCTAACCCTCCAACCGCACTCCATTGGTACTCTGAAACGATATCATGTTTAAATTTAGAAAAAATCAGTAGTGACATTGTTGAACCCTTGGTTAAATTTGATAAAACTTGGGGAAGTTTTATTCAACATTTTCACATGATATAAATTGCTCCCTCTCCAACCGTTATAAAAACTATTTTACCTTTATATGGTGGAATGGACTTGATGACAAGCAGGGACTTAAATTGTTGAAATTCTCAGTTCAGATTCTGTTTTGCTTTTTTTTCTAGTTTAGGGGGGGTTTTGTTTCTTCCTTTTTTCTCTTTTTTTCCTTTTTTTTTCTTTTTAACTTTTTGTTTTTTGCTACATATATAAGTTTTCTTTTAAACATTTAACTATATTTACATAGAGACCGGGAGGTCTATATTCAATGTGTATTTTGATACTGGATTCATATTTAGGTTATACCTGTTATTAATGTAATCCTGATCCCTATGTATCAATATCAATGTTATGGTTATCATTATTCTTTTTGTTTTGTTTTTTGTTATGTTTTTATTTTGGGAAAAAAACGAATAAAAAGATTTTAAAAGAAAGAACGAACTTTATTTATCCCAGGAGGGAAATTGATCTGCCAACATTCATAAAAACGCAAAATACACAGAACACATTAAACATGAAATTAAAGTGCTGAGTAGAAAAGCTTGGGGAATATGCAGATGGCTAGGGGAGGAGTCAGTTTCATCGACCACACAACAGAAGGGGGAGGAGTTGTACAGTTTGATAGCCACAGGGACGAAGGATCTCCTGTGGCGTTCTTTCCTGCATAATATCATGCAGTGCAAAAATGGGGCTTTCAACCAACAACACCCATGCTGAACTTCAGGATTGGAGAAGGATCACGATCCTAAGCGTCACCTATTCATGTTCTCCAGAGATGTTGCCTGATCCGCTGAGTTACTCCAGCATTTGTGGGGTTGTTTTTTATAAGTCAGCATCTACAGTTTCTTTGTGACTCCATGTTGAGGCAAGGAGCCTCAACAGAACTGAAACAAGGACTATTTCACAGTCGAATGGAGCAATGTGTTATACACATTGCAATTGAGGATTCTGCTGTCCAATGTAGATCTTAAGGTGAGTTGAAAATCTAGCCATATGTGGCAGACCTAATATTTTGGGTTAGTTTGAAATCATAGCATTATGTGTTTTACAATAAGGCTTGATTAATTAATTCCACTTATAAAATGATACATATACATCTCAGCATGAAAAAATGCTACTTAATTTTAACAAATTGTTGAAAAATATTTGGGTACCTTGGTTCTTTTCCTCTTCTTTCTTCAGCTTTAGTTTGACAATGCTTTTCCATAAGATAATCTATCTCATCTTCAATTTTCTTTTATATTCATAATGTAAAGATAAAAAAATAATTTAATGTTATTGATTTCTAAAACAGATGGAATTGTGTTCTCATTTTTTACTCTAAAATTAGTTGGGATCATCCTAGATAATGTGAAAATGTGAACAATTGGGTGGCACAGTGGTACAGCTGGTAGAGCTGCTGCCTCAAGGGCCTGTCCCACTTTGCGACTTTTTCAGCGACTGCGGAGCGTCAGTGACTGATGCCCGTAAAACCGTCAAGTTGCACGACATACACTCTGACGTATGCTGTCATGTGGGTGAGGCCCGGTTAGGTTTAGAGACCACAGATGGGCTGTAAAATATTCTTTCTTCAATGCATGGATTTTAAACAATAATATATTAAAATTAATACAATAAAATCAATTGTGCAAATGAAAATATGTCTGAGTCATTCAGTTTTATTTATAGACTAGACTAAGTGGGACCTGTTGGATCCCATGTTCACATGGGAGGGCTGGTCCCCCAATGCAATATTCCACCTCTCCACTAATTCCAATATTGGTGGCCAGTGGGAAGGGGGGGTTTTCTGGAGCACTAGTATGGGTAATGTGGGCAGAAGGGACTGGTTTCCAGAGGGCTAGTATGGACATTGTGGGCCTAATGGGTGACAGCTCAGTCACTCAAGCCTGATGTGCTGGCAGCTCACTCACGGCTGGTGGGTGAGCAGTTGACTCATGGCTATTCCTTGAAATTCCATTTCAAGCAGGGTGCAAGACCACCAAATTCAGGTGCAGTTTCCTATCACTTCAAGCAGGGTGCAAGGCCACCGAATTCAAGTGCAGTTTCCAACCACTCCAAGCAGGGTGCAAGGCCACTGAATTCAAGTGCAGTTTCAGACCACTTCAGGTAGGGCGAAGGGCCACCAAACTCAATTGCCGTTTCCTACCACTTCAAGTCAGGTGCAGTCCCACCAAACTCAAGTGCAGTTTCCTACCACTTCAAGCAGGGTGCAGGGCCACCAAACTCAAGTGCAGTTTCATGCCACTTCAAGCAGGGTGCAAGGCACTAAATTCAAATGCAGTTTCATACCATTTCATGCAGAGTTCAAGGCCACCACATTCAAATGCAGTTTCATACCATTTCAAGCAGGGTGAAACCACCATAAAACCACACAAAACACCACATAAACACCACATTCACAGTGCAGTAGACATTCAGTGTGTTCAGTTGATTCACAGCTCAGACAGTCATGACATCTCCCCCATCTTGCAGAGACTGAGTCACACCCACACTTTCGGGTTTTCATGGCATGATTGACAGGAGAGAGATTCTCAACATTTTTTTAAACACTAATACCACTTTTATTTTTCATTAATGGGAAGAATCCTCTGCACCTGATGAGCAGAGGGGGACTGAGTAAGATGGCCAAAAATCACAGCTGTAAGTGGTAGCATGTTATCTAAAATCAATATAGAGTGGAAACAGGAAGTTGTGCTGTTACCACTACCAACAACCATTTGCACTGCACCGTTTCAAAGTATTTACCACCACCAACAACTATTTGCAGTGCAGCGTTTCAAAGCAGTTACCATCACCAACAACCATTTGCAGTGCAGCGTTTCAAAGCTGCTACCACCACCAACAACCATTTGTAGTGCAGCGTTTCAAAGCAGCTACCACCACCAACAACCATTTTCAGTGCAGCATTTCAAAGCAGTTACCACATTTTAATTTTCAAACCACATTAAGGGCACTCAGGGCTGAGTAGACATGTGTTCAGTGTTATTCACAGCTCAGAGAGATGTAGCCCTCTCACTTCCTCCATCTTGCAGAGGCTGAGGCGCAACACTTCCGGGTTTTATTGTCCTTCCCCCTCCCACCAGCAGGGGCAGCATTTAAACATTAATAACTCTTTTATTTTTCATCGATAGGAAAAGTCCTCTTGTCCTGCGCAGCGGAGGGGGACTCTGAGTAAGATGGCCAAAAATCACAGTCGTAAGTGCCAGCGTTTTTTCAAAAATCATGAAACAGAAAAACAGGAAATGGTCAAGATCTTACTTTTAGTAATATAGATGTATTGGTCTGCCTCCAGATCCAATCACCATCTCTATAACTTTGCACAGGGATGGATTCACTTAGTCTAGACTGAACCCCCCTCTTCCCAGCTCCCGCCCCATCCCTCCTTCTCCATTCCCCCCTACCCTTCTCCCCTCCCCTCTTCTCTCACCCCCCTTCTTCCCTCTCCCACCCTTCATCCCTCTCCCCGCTCTGCTCTTCTCCCCCTTCTTCATTCCCTCCCCTCACACCCCCTTCTCCCCCTCTGCCTCCCTTCTCCCATTCTCCAATCCCCCACTTTCCCCGATGCCTCCCATTTGTGGACCCAGCTTATGACCAATGATCCCCCCGCACACTATCCCACACATGCTAGGGACAATTTATGCAAACCTGTGCGCCTTTGGAGTGCGGGAGGAAACCCAAACCCGAACCCTAACCCTAAGGTGGGGGGTTTGTTCCTAAAGTCTGCATTTATCCCATAGTCAATGTTACTAAAACAGATGATGTGGCCTCTATAAATAAAACTGAATGACATATTTTCGTTTGCACAATTGATTTTATTGTATTAATTTTAATATATTAATATTTAAAATCCATGCATTGAAGGAAGAATATTTTACAACCCATCTGTGGTCCCTAACTCCAACGCTAACCCTAACCGGGCATCAGTCACAGGACAGCATACGTCAGCGTGTGACAGGGCGCACGACATGATGAGACACCCAAATGTCGCCCCTGGATTTTGAACATTCCAAAATCCTGGGGCGACTGGGAGACACCGCGCGTCACCTGCGCGTCACTACATGCGTCACCATGCATCATGCCCCGACCATGACGCGACAACCTCTTTCTACGCTGTTGCCGAAAATGTCACCCAAGTGGGACAGGCCCATCACTGCACCAGAACCTGGGTTCAATCCTGACCTTGGGTGCTGTCTGTGAGAAGTTTGCATGTTCTCCCCGTGACTTCCTGGGTTTCCTCTGGGTGCTCTGGTTTCCTCCCACATTCCAAAGTGGTGCAATTTTTTTAGGTGAATTGGGCTCTGTGTAGGGAGTAGATGTGTGGACTCGGTGAGCTGAGGAGTGTGTTTCCATGCTGTATCGCAAATGCCAAATAACATTTACTAGTTTACTTCCAACTCACCCATAGAACCAGAATATTCACCATGACCCCATCGACCTTCTCCCTACTGACTACTTTGCTGGAATTTACTGTTAAGAAGTGGTTGTGTAACAAGGTGGTGAAGTAAAGTCTGGTCTCTGAGTGATTCCCCTCCCATCAGCCTCAAATTCCCTGCTGCATCTACACTGTATAATGTGATGAAAGATCAGGAATGACTGTCTTGGCAAATGATATTTCTCGTATATTGCAAAACATACTTGGCTAATAAAGTATTAGTGTGATTGTGATTGTGATTGTGATTGGGGAATTAATGGTTGTGATTCAGAGCTCTCCCAGTGAATGTAAATAGCCTTGCAATAACCTCCAGTTAATTCCAGTTAACACCAAACACTCATCTTATCCTACCATATTGGCATGAGAGGCACCTCAGCCCTTTGAAGTTATGCCAATCCATGGAAGCAACCCCATTAATTACATCCCCTTTTCCTTATTTTCCTGTAACTTCTAGCTTATTCTCCACTATACATGTCCATCAATTTCTCTTTGATTCTTTATACTATTAATCTAGATTAAGTGCTAATATACAGTGGATAATAAACCTTTATGTCTTTGTTATGTTGGAGGAAACCAAAGCAATTAACTGTATGTCTTTGGAGTGTGGGAGGAAACCGGAGCACCCAGGGAAAACCCATGTAGTCATGGGGAGAATGTACAAACCCCGTACAGATTGCACCATAGTTAGGATCGAAACCAGGTCTTTGGCACAGTAAGGCAGCAATTCTATTGCTGCGCCACTGTCGCCCTGTTCTTCAGTCTTGAATATACTGAATAACTCAACATCCACCTCTAAGAATTCTAAAGTTTCACCCTGCTGTAAAGGAAGAATGTATCCTTCATCTTTGCCTTAAACAGGTGAACTCCTTGTCCTGACACTAGTTCTAGATTGCCCCACCAGAGGAAACATTTCTCAGCATCTCCTCTGCCAAGACCCCTGTGATACACATCTCAGTAAGATCATCTCTTATTCCCCTCTATTCACATTGATAGAAAGTCTGATATAACCAACAATTGTCAACCTTATTTCTTATCGTGAAAACATTTTGCAGATGAAAAATTGTGATTGCACAGAAATAACCTCATACTATTCATAAGTTTCATTTGAAGGAATAGATAAAGGAAGGGGTAACTACAGAATGATCACATATGGACAAGTCCACGTAGCATTCTCCCTTGCTGGATATTGTTCATTATTCACCTAATGCTGTTACCATGGTCCTATGTTCATTGCTACTCCTTCACAAAGGTGCATTCACCAAAGAAAATAATATCTCCATTATTTCTTCAAGGATTATTATGCCTCTAGCTGTGTAATTGAGATATATGTTTACTTCCTGGTAAAATACTACCACCACTTAAACAATAACTACCTCTGACCCACAACATAATCTAAATGATAAACTCGGTGAATTCTGAAGTCCTGTACGTGTTCTTTATTTGAGATCATAACATTGTGATTTCAATGAATTTTATTTACAGTCATTTCCATCTCTTCCCACGTGCTCTCAGAAAAACACATGGTTTCCTTGGTATGTTCCACTACTGTCCCAAACATGCAAAAGATGATAGGGATTTGGTCCATTGTACTGAATAAGCTTATTCCTAAACATCTGAACCATGGCATTATGGCCTCCACCTGCAACTAGCTTCTGGATTTCCTGACCGTCAGACCAAAGAGACATAGAACTGGTCATGATATTTCCTTCACCCTGATCCTCAACACTGGCTTGGGGATGCAAGCTCAATCCCTTGTTCTATTCTCTGTACACCCGTGACTATGTGGCTAAGCACAGCACAATGCAATCTTACAGTACATCGATGATACCTCTGTTATTGACCAGATCAACAACAATAATGACATGGAAGACAACACGGATATCGGGAACCATGTGTCGGGATGTCAGAACAGCAATTTGCCCTTTGTGTTAGCAAGATGACAGAATTTGTTGTTGATCTAAGGATGCGGGGCGAAGGGTCTGGGGTATGGGAGGTGAACACAACCATGTGCTCATCAATGGAGCTGACGCTGACAGCTTCAAGTTCCTAGGCATCAATATCACCAGCAAGCCATGTACTTCCCATAAGGTGAAACCGAGTGGCTCTAGTGACAGTTATGCATCACTCCCGGCAGAGCTTAATAGTTTCTATGCTGACTTTGAAAGGAAGAACAACGATGTACCTTCACAAGCCCCCCCCTCCCCCCGCCCCCCAAGTTTATGATATGTCTCTGAGGCCTGTGTCAGAAAATCTTTCAAGAGGGTGACCTTTTGGAAAGCCCTGATGGTGTATCCGGCCGTGTTCTCAAAACCTGGGTGGAATTTTCACAGACATCTTCAATCTCTTATCACTAAGGTCTGGGGTCCTCACTTGCTTTAAAAGGGCATCCATAATACTGGTAGCCATGAACAGTAAGATGACGTGCCAACTTCTGCATCCATTACAGTTTATGTACCACCACAACAGATCAACAGCGGATAGAGCCAGTTTTTAGTCAAGGTCAGTTTAGTTTTTTCTCACGTGTATCGAGGTACAGCAAAAAGCTAACCAGTCAGTGGAAAGACAATATGTGATTACAATTGAGCTATTCCCAATGACAATTGAGCAATTCACAGTGACATTGAGCCATTCACAATATCACCGGCTCCTCACTCTGCACTGGATCACGAACTAAAGTTCATCAACTACAGCTCAGCATTCAACACCAACTTCCCGTGAAAGTTATCAACAAACTCAAGAAACAGGGTCTCTGCTTGTTCCTATGCAATTGAGTCTTCAACCTCCTCATTGGCAAAACTTAAACAGTATGAATTGAACAACAATTCCTCTTCACTGACCATCAACGCTGGGACATGTCAACACTGCATGCTCAGTCCCCTACACTACTCTCTCTATATCCAAGTCTGTGTTGTCTAATACTGCAGCAGTACTATCTTAAAAAATTGGCAATGCTACTATATGGAATAATGGATAACAAGTGTTGGGAGTGAGATCGATGATTTAATTGAATGATTAACAACAATCTTGCTCTTAGCAAGACCAAGGAGCTAACTTCATGCGAGCTGACTGATGACATCAGGACAAGGACAAGGACGTCAGGGTCTGGGAACCTGTCTCCATCCATGGAGCAGCGCTGATGAGAGCCAACAGCTTGACATTCCTGGATGTGGAGAGAGGTGTGCTGCTGTAGATGGGCCCTGTGCATATTGAAATAAGTATTGTTTTTGTTCTCTCTCTTGCCAATAAATCTGATTTGTAACTAAACGGGTGGATGAGGCTTTTTCTGTTCTGTCAGTCAGATCCTTGAACCTGTTCCCTTGCAACAGACGTGCATATCTCTGAAGATTTGTCCTGAGCCCACACATTAATCCAATCACAAAAAAAAACTCATCAATGACGCTACCTCCTCAGAAGTTTGAGGAGAATCGATATGTCTCTGAATATGATATCAAAATTCTACAGTGTTCAATGAAGAATTAATGACTGATTGCACCAAGGCTTGTTCAGTAACTTGATCGCCACTTGAAGTGGTGGAATTTGCACAGTCCATCACAGATATTGATCTTCCGCCGTCAAAGGGATCTACAGGAAGTGCTAACATCAAAGACACACACCACTCTGGCCATATGTTCATCTTACTGCTACCATCCAGAAGAAGGTGCAGAAGTGTCTAAGAATATATGGCATGTCACACATGGATTCTCTACAACTTCTACAGATACACTCTTGAACGTATTCTGATGGGATGCATCTCGGTGTGGCATGACAACTGCTCAGCTCCTAACTAACTGAATCTGCAACGAGTGCTGAACATAGCCCAACCACCTCCTTGTACCCAGTCCATCTTGATTGTGTATTGCATCAGGAAAGGTTGGAAATATCTTCAAGGATGGCTGCCACACTGACCATTCCCTTTTCTCACTCCTACATTCTATGAGAAGGTATGGGAGCTTGAAAGCTGGAACATCCAGACTTAAGAACAGCTTCTTCCTCACAGCTATTGGACTCTTGAAACTAATCATCTCTTTCATACCTCCTTCCCACTTATTCCTAGTTTTATCTGATTTGCTTATTCCTATATGATTTGCACTACTTCAGACTGCCCTACAATCTTTGCACCACTCTGCTGCTTTGCATTCATCATTGTATTTATTGGTGCATCTATCATTACAGTACACTATTTACTCTATGAGACTCAATATTAAAAAGGATTTTAATTGCACCATGGTGCATATTACTATAAACTAATCTGAATCTAAATATTACAATAAGCTAATAAAATATCATATTATAAAATCATATATTATCATATTATATTAGTTTATCATATTACAATAAACTAATCAGGATCTGAATCTGAACCTTTCCCAACAATAATAAGAGGCCTCTACCAACCTTTTAGAATAAAACATCACATGAATTATTTGGATCGGGCCTTGCCCACACTGGTAAACCTCATATGGCATATTAAATGATATTCCACATTCCTGAACACAAAATATTTAGCTCTGTGTCTTGCTGGAAATATAGGGTGATAATGGTGCGGCAAGAACAATGGACAATGAATGATCAGCTAAGCAATATGTAGCCTTAATCTGTGAAATGTAAGGTTGAGTACGGGTTGAGTAAGAAAAGCAATACTTGAACGGAGAGACTAATGTTAATCTGATACAAAAGTAAAATTAAATCCATTGAAAGAAATAAAATACACAAAAATGACAGGTAAGGAAAGGACAGAAAGTTTTAGCTAAAGGAATGAATCTTCATGTGGTAAATTGTAAAATTTTGGGGCATTATATTAAGTGAAAATATCAATATGCTGTTACTTATAACTGTTAACTTTCTGTAATTGCTTCAATTGGCAATTAATGTTCAAAATCCAATATTTCCTTAACAACACCATGAGACTACAAATAACAGGTTGGCATCAATCTTGAAATGCAATTTGCAATTTACCTGATCAGTCTCGAATGGTGCCAGCCTTATGTCTTTCTTCTTTTCATGTTTTGCACCTTGTGTCTTTAATTGCTTCTTCTTCCTTTAAAAATGAAATGTTTGTAATTAATAGTCAACGGATGAGGATTAAGCAAAACGCAAAAAACATTTATTTAAATGTCTACTTACATTAGCTCGGAATTTGAAATAACCTTCTATGATTCTGTCATCCTTAATGCTGTTTGAGAATCTTTTCATGATTTGAGTGAGAGTAATTGGGAGTGACAGATTTAGCAAACCCTTGTGATTGAATCTATACATTAATTCCTCCAAGTTATTTGGTGTCGCAATGGATCTGAAATACTGACCTGAATCAATCAGCTGCTTGATATTTTAGGACTGTGGTAATGATTGGATTTATTTCGATCAATCTTAAATGCAATGACACAGAATGGGGAACATTCCAAAATAAGTCTTAGATTATAGACAACATACTGATTAGTGCTTTCTAGCTACTTGGAACAACGTGTGTATGCTTTATACAGTAGCAATTGCAATCTGCATAACATTTTTAGATGTTTTTCCAATAATCTCCTTCAGTCAACATTAAAATGATATCAGTAGCTTTGATGCTTCCTCGCTAATATGAACTTTTGTTCGGTGCATTTAATTTTCATTTTGCTTTTGGATTTAGTGATGCATTTATCAATCTTATATATGTTTAAATGTTAGTCAGTAGCACAGAAGTGGCCAGGTGACAAGGATTCAATCCTGGCCTGTGTGGACTGTGTGGGGTTTTTACCTTTCCCCGGCGAGTGTGTTCAAAAGCTCCAGTAACCTCCCGCATCCCAAAGAAGTACTTGTGCGTTAATTGGATACCGTAAATTACCTAAGTGTGGGTTGGTGGGTGGCTAAAGTATTGGGGGAAGGTGGGGGGGGGAAGAAGGAATTGATGAGCCAATGAGTGAGAATGATACCAAGAAGGTAGGTGGGGAATGTGGCTGATGAGAATTTCCTGGGAGCTTGCATTGATGGGCCAAATAGCCTCTTTCACTGTCAAAAAGTGAAAACCAGAAAATAGGAGAATAAAAGTCAGGTGCAGAAAATGTATACATTGGTTATTAACATCTTTTGATATTTTTGGACCAAACATATCTTCAGCAAATGTTAATAAGCAATTTTATGTTCCCCAAAGTAAGTAATTTGTTAGGAGAACCTACTGGAAGCAATCAGACTCAATCAAAATATGATTATTCACCAATCTCTTAATACTCCAAATATTCTTGCAATATTGATGGCTTAATTTTTGATCCACCGACTGCTACTTCTCCCATTCTCATGTTTACAAATCCTTTGACCCTGAACCACGCCGACATATTTTTTGTCCCTCTGTGTGCCATCCTCTCATGCTCGAAACACCTGAACACTGAGCAAATGCAGGTGGAAGCCAAATAGCAACAGTGATGTGGAGATAGAACAAACTGCAGATGCTGGTTTGCAAAGAAAGACACAAAGTGCTAGAGTATCTCAGCGGGTCAGGCAGCATCTCTGGAGAACATCTACATAAGACATTTCAGGTTGGGAGCATTCTTCAGAGAGTGATGTGATACATTCATGGAGTCTAGATGCAATTTTAACAGCACAGTCTAATTCGGCCGTTTGTTTTATAGCAAAATGTCACCTCTAAAATATGTAGAAACATGCAGAAAACTGGAACCCATTAAACAGCAGCCTGCATTTGTACAGCACATTGAAATGAAAACTACCTTGAGGTATCTGACAAACTAGAGCCATAAGGAACTGATTAATAATTTGTTAGAAGTTTGACTTTACAAAGATCGCAGAATGATAATACAATGAGAGGCTATTTGACCCTTCAAACCAATGTTGCCAATCTTTTACTGCTTGTAGTTGACACAAAATGGGTTTGACAATAGCAAGTGACAATAGGAATTTGTGAATAATGTTTTAAATAAAATGTCAAAGATAAAATAATGTTTTGCAAATAGGGAGTGTGTGTAGACATCAAGTCATTTCAGTCAGTGGATCGGCGACTGCTTTGGTGTCACCTCCTGCACCCACACACAACTGACTGACTTCATCCGTTTCACCACCAACTTCCATCCGGCACTCAAATACACTCGGACCATTTCCGACACTTCCCTACCATTCCTTGACCTCACTATCTCCATCGCAGGGGATACACTCCTGACCGACATCCACTACAAACCGACTGACTCCCTCGGCTACCTGGACTACTCTTCCTCCCACCCTGCTTCCTGTAAGGACTCCATCCCCTATTCCCAATTCCTCCGTCTACGCCGCATCTGCTTCCAGGATGAGGTGTTCCACACCAGGGCATCACAAATGTCCTAATTCTTCAGAGAACGGGGATTCCCCTCCCCCACTATAGATGAGGCTCGCACCAGGGTCTCCTCCGTACCCCGGAACACTGCCCTCTCTCCCCATCCCCCCACTCGCAACAAAGGCAGAGTCCCCCTGGTCCTCACCTTTCACCCCACCAGCCGGCACATACAACACATAGTCCTCCACCAGTTTCGCCACCTCCAACATGACCCCACCACTCGCCACATCTTCCCATCTCCCCCCCTGTCTGTCTTCCGCAAAGACCGCTCCCTCCGCAAATCCCTTGTCAATTCTTTCCTTCCCTCCCGCTCCACCCCTTCCCCGGGCACTTTCCCTTGCAACCACAAGAGATGCTACACTTGTCCCTTTACCTCCCCCCTCCATTCCATTCAAGGACCCAAGCAGTCGTTCCAGGTCCGACAGAGGTTCACCTGCACCTCCTCCAACCTCATCTAATGCATCCGCTGCTCTACATGTCAACTGATCTACATCGGTGAGACCAAGCGGAGGATTGGCGATCGTTTCGCCGAACACCTCCGCAATAACCAGCCCGACCTCCCGGTGGCTCAGCACTTCAACTCCCCCTCCCATGCCGCATCCGACCTCTCGGTCCTGGGCCTCCTCCACGGCCAGAGTGAGCAACACCGCAAATTGGAGGAACAGCACCTCATATTCCGCTTGGGGAGTCTGCATCCTCTTGGCATGAACATCGAATTCTCTCAATTCTGTTAACCCTTGCTGTCTCCTCCCCTTCCTACCTCTCCCTCAGCCCTCGGGCTTCTCCTCCTCATTTTTTCCTTTCTTCCCCCCGCCTCCGCCCACCCCCCATCAGTCTGAAGAAGGGTTTCAGCCCGAAACGTTGCCCATCTCCTTCGCTCCATAGATGCTGCTGCACCCGCTGAGTTTCTCCAGCATTTTGTGTACCCTCCATTTTCCAGCATCTGCAGTTCCTTCTTTAACACTCAAGTCATTTCAGTACATGTTCTTGTATACAATAGCAATCGCACAGTCTCCTGTGAAAGTGTCACTTTGTCACTTCATATTCAATTTTGCTCAGAAAAATCCAGGATAGCTTGGTTGAGCCCATGAATATTATAATAAACTCTATTAGCTTCAAACACCAAGATACAAATCCACTAGGATTTGGATCTGCAGCACTCCTTCTTACACCGTTTGCCAGTAATTGCTTTGTGGATAAGAAACCGTTGACAGTTGTTTCAAATCCAGTCATTTCAATATTTCATATTCATCAGCCACAGCATAAGTTGTTCACTAAACCAAAACGTCTTGTAGGAATTGAAATTTATCCTGTTTAACCAATAGTGTAGAACTCTCTCTGATAATTCTCATTTGACTTTCTCAATGAGACCAGACAAATGCAGATGGAAGACTTTTTTTGAATTCTGGAAGTGCGAGATTATTTTTGGCCTTGTATTCACAAACTAAAAAATGAACAAAAAAGGTTTATTATCTGACCTTTCAGGCAATGAGATTTTACCTTCCCTGAATACTGCATAAAGAGGCAGCACATCAATCACTCTGTTCCTTGTGAAATAAAACAGCTTTTTTTGATATTCTCTGCTCTGAATAATGATCACTTGATTATTTCCAGACAGGACAAGGAATAATTTCATTCTCCATCCTTTCTTGGTTTATTGGATGTTAATGTCTCTCCTTTAGGATCCTGAATAGATGTTGGCAAAAAACCCACTAATTTCGAATGCTGAAATTATTAACTGGATCAATGGATTCAAATTAATTTTTTTCTATTCATTTATTTTGTTTATAAAGTAGTTTGCATATCACAACCGATCTAAGGGGAATATGAACAATCTCTCTTCTTGTCCATCTTGTTAGAGCATGACCAGCACAAGGATAATAAAAGGTCAAGAAGACCCATTATCAATTTCCCCAGACTGACAGGGAATGTCAATGAATGTATGCAAAGCCATGTAAGCCATATCTTCACTTTTTATTCAGAGAAGTGGTCATTAATGTGCTGGGTAATAGATTTGTGTGGATAAAAGATGTGTGTTCCTCAGGTATCCTAGCTACCTGACGTGTAGACTTGACTGGCAAAAAAGAATAGGTGAATTCATTGACTTCACCACCAATTTCCATCCTGCACTCTAAAAACGTTTGAAGAAGGGTGTTGACCCGAAACGTCACCTATTCCTTTTCTCCAGAGATGCTGTGTGACCTGCTGAATCACTCCAGCATTTTAAACCAGCATCTGCAGTTCCTTCCTGCACGTGCAGACTTGACTGTTGATATAGTGCAAGGCTTCTTCTGATTATCAAATTTTACTTCAGTGAAAGTATAGGAAATCTGAGTAAAACACAATTCTTTAAACGATTCTTCCGGGATTTCTGAAATTGATGAACAAGAGAGCGCTGGGAAATGTATCCACTTTTGGTTTCCTAAGGCCCAAAGCCACACAGGGACTAAGCAAATTAGAGACCAGAGAAGTAAAGAAGAAATTTTACCCAAGGCAAATGACATACTCAACAAATCTTAATGCAGAATTTCCATTGCAATACATACAATGTGAAAAAATATGTATTTTAAGATTATGCACAAGGGGCCAATTCTTATAACATATGCTTCAATCAATTACATATGCATTACAGAAGCCACATTTAATAATCTGCTTACCTTTGGATTTGTCCTGTGTAATCTTGCTTTTCCAACAATTCTTTCAAAGTAGGAAGAATTTTTCCCTTAACAGTCCTCTTCTGATGTATATTGCCAGTATTACCCTTGGTGTTTGCTTTTATTTCAAAGTTTTGTCTGCAGTCACCACTGTGGGTATAATGTCTAATTAGCTTATGAAGAAAGCATTAAAGTTATTAAAGAGAATAGCTAGGATTTTGAATACTTTGGTGAAAATGATCTCTGATGATGGAACAAAGCAGGCTGAAGCTACTGTGACTCCAAGACCATCCAGAAAATTCTGGGTACTGCCACGTTACTATTGTTCAGCAATTTCATGCATTAGAAGTGACTAATTTTATTTGCTATAGAAATAGAAACGGGCAAAGAAATTAAGAGTAGGAGTAGGTCATTCAGCCCATCAAGCCTGGTCTACCATCCAATACCATTATGAATGATCATTCAAATGTAGTTCCTTGTTCCTCTTTATGCAGTAGTACTATATCTAACTCCTCCTGTAATATAGACACAAAATGCTGCAGTAACTCAGTGGGACAGGCAGTATCCCTGGAGAGCAGGAATGGGTGACGTTACGGGTCGAGGCCCTTCTTCCATCTCGACACAAAACATCACCCATTCCTTCTCTCCAGAGATGCTGCCTGTCTCACTGAGTTACTTCAGCATTTTGTTTCCATCTTCGGTGTAAACCAGCATCCGCAGTTCATTCTTTACACGTTCCTCCTGTAATATATTTGGTCTTAAATGTCTTTAGTGGTGAAGAATTCCATAGATTTACCAGCCTCGCGTGAAGAAATTTCTCTTCATGTCAGGAAACAATGGCTTGCCCATATTCTTAGTCAGTTCTGGGTTGCGCACCATTTAAAATATCTTTCCAGTCTCCAGATACATCGGGATGTTATAGATTTTAATGAGGTTCCCCTCATTCTTTCAAATTACTGTAAATATACATCTAATAGTCCTATAATCTCACTTCATTAATCAGTCCTATTATTCCATGAATTAAGGAATTAATCTGGTGAACCTTGCTGCACTCCCTCGATGGAAAGAATGTCTTTCATCAGATAAGGTGGCACTGTGGCGCAGTCAGTAGATGGTGTTGCATGTGTGGAGTTTGCATGTTCTCCCTGTTACTGCAGGAGTTTCCTTTGGGTTCTCTAGAGTGCTCTGTTTTTTTCCCCACTTCCTAAAGCCTTGCAAGAAGGTAGGTCAACTAGCCTTTGTAAACCGCTCCTGGTGGGCAGGGAAGCGGAGGGATCTGGGAAGACGCTGGAAGGAATCCAGGGAGAATAAAATTTCCTCCAATTTTAATGCAGGATGAGCACAAATGGGTGCTTGTTGGTTGGTCTGGACACGGTGGGTCAAGGGGCATGTTTCTCTGCGACATGACTATGATTCTATGACTCCATATGGAAGTCTAACCTGTACACAAAATTTAAGGAGTGGTCTCACCAAGGGCTCGTAGAAATCCAGTAAGCTGTCCATACTCGTGTAATCATTTCAACTAATTATGAAAGCCAAATATAATTTGCCTTCTTAACTTCTTCCTGCACATGCATGCATGCTTACTTTCATTGACAGGTGTGTACAGATACAACTGCTCCCCCCCCCCCCCCCCCCCCCACCCACCCCAGCCTTTAACTAATGTCTTGCTTCTCAAATGATCATTTTGCCTTCTGTTTTTCCCAGCAAAGTGGACAACATATTTATCCTCATTACATACAACAAATGAGAATGTATTTAAACATGATTCAGCCTACGTTCTATCACTGCCTATCAAATTAGGTATTTCTACAGGTCCCCTTCAGATTACGAAGAGTTTGGTTTGCCATGTGAAAATTCACAGTTCAGGAGGCACGGTAATTCTTAACTTTCATGGAGAATATCAGCTGCTATAGTTGGTAAGAAGAGTCAGAAGCAAGTACACATCGTAAAGATGTGGTGAGTCAAAAGGAAATTAACTTTTGACAATCTGAAACATGAAGTCTGCAGCTTAAAAGGAATTCATGCAATGGGCTCTGTTGCCATATGGAAGAGTGCAGCTGCTCAAGGGTGATTCCAAACAAATAAAATTGCTTGTTAATTTCAGACATCTCATTCACCCAATCAAAAAGACTGTTAAGTTTTACTGGTTAATGTGGCTATGCCTTAAAGACAATCCCTAAAATTATGCTTTACTCTTCATTGTAAGGTATGCAATTTAATTGTGAATAACTAAATTAAAGCCTTTTATTGCAGCAAAATTCAGTGAAGAACATGTTTGAGAGTCAAGAGTGTTTAATTGTCATATGTACTGAAAATGGAACAGTGAAATTCTTACTTGCAGAAGCATAACAGGTCTGTAAACACAGTACTCACAGATAACACAATAAAGAAAAAAAAAGTTTAATAAATCAAAGGCTTTCTGAGAGTCCAGGTACACCACATCCACTGGCTCTCTCTTATCCATTTTACTTGTTACATCCTCAAAAAATACCAGAAGATTTGTCAAGCATGATTTCCCCTTCATAAATCCATGCTGACTTGGACCGATCCTGTTACAGCTATCCAAATGCGCATCTTTGATAATTGACTCCAGCATCTTCCCCACCACTGACGTCAGGCTAACTGGTCTATAATTCCCTGCTTTCTCTCTCCCTCTTTTTTTGAAAAGTTGGATAACATTAGCTACCCTCCAATCCACAGGAACTGATCCAGAATCTAAAGAACATTGGAAAATGATCACCAATGCATCCACGATTTCTAGAACCACCTCCTTGAGTACCCTGGGATGCAGACCATCAGGCCCTGCTGATTTATCAACCTTCAGCCCTATCAGTCTACCCAACACCATTTCTTGACTAATGTGAATTTCCTTCTGTTCCTCCATTACCCTGGATGTGAAGTGAGTGAGAGAGGTCTCAAGTTATCTGCATACAAGACTGGAGATAATAAGATCCCTTCAAACTTGATAGCCTTCCTTTACAAATAGGAATTTGGTAGCCACCGTTTACATTAACCTCCAGGTTAAAATCCTAATCTCAAGATATTGATGGAAATGACTTGAACTCTAAAATGACTTGGCAGCTTGTTTATCAGAGAAGCACAAACCAGTGGCATTTATTTTCATCTACATGTTGCTTTATCTATTGTCTTCCAGCATGTTCAAATGACATTTCATTTCCCAGCCATCATCATTCTTTCATGTCAAATTACGAAATCTGAATACACAGTAACGATATTTATGCAGTAGATGAAATAAATACCTTCCATGGTAAAAAATAATGATTAAAAAATGAGTAGACATCAAGAACTGTTCACTTAAACAATATGTTAGCAGTTGCACAAACATTTGCGGTTGGACATCAGCAAGTCTATTATTCATTAAAGTCTTACTGACTAAACTAATGTGACATACTGTATGTATTCATTCCTGGCAATTATATAAGTTGTTGTCCACATGTTATTTATTAGCCATCTCTGATTGCTATTGAGAAAGTGGGTGAGCTGACTTCTTGACCTGTTTTAGTCCACTCTGTGGCTAGGATTTTCAGATTTAAAGTCAAAAGCAATGACTTGCAGGAAAACATGGATGAAAATTGTAAGCTATAGAGTTTCTGCGACTTCCAAAATTGATTTGAGCCATGATTTATATTGAACTCCTTACATCAATGATCAATGAACATTAAAAGAAAACAGTCTATGCTGAAAATCTGAAATAAAAGCAGACTATGCTGGAAACACTCAGCACGTCAGGTAGTAATGGTGGAGAAAAACACAGTTAACATTTCAAGTAAAAAATACTTTATTAGAATGGCTATAAACTATCAGTTTTCTTTTGTTGTTATTTCCATTCAAATTGCATTCATGCTTACGATAATTAAATAATTTCTAATATGCGTGATTGAATTATCACATACCTTTCCAAAAAATCTTTTCTGTTGATTATGGTGCGATAGATCATGGGTTTATGGACAAACCTATCATGAAGTCTTTGACTTTGGACTGATAATAATGATTTTGTGGATCTTTGCTCATCTTTATTCTGGATATTTGAATGAAGCTCCAGTGAATTTTGCATCTTCACTACTCCATGGAGCTGATTTGCTTTTTTAATGTAGTGATCTGCAGCTGCAAAAATAAGAAAGAAACTAGCAGAATCAATAAAATAATAATAGTTTGTATACTATTACTAAACGTTTCAGCTCCTATAATTAGAATCAATGAATGCATGTTGCTTCTTTTTGTCTATGTACATAAAATTAATAAGAACTATCTTTTTCATCTTTTGTTGTAATTGCCTGCGGAGATTTGTAATACAACTCCCTCCTTATATAAAATACAGCATTACGAAACAAACCCTGACATTTCAAACAAAAACAATTATGCCATTAACTAATTATAAAAGTCTGCAAGAAAGGCCTATCTGATTTTAGATGATTGCCATAAACAAGTAAAGTTTAACTTAATCGAGTGCAGAAGATGGGAAGTAATGGAACAATAATCACAAACAGCGACTAGCTTAAGGGGTTGGTATTGGATTTGTCAAAAGTGTGTCTTTACATCTTTTTAATGAAATCCTCTCTCTCCTCCCACAAGGTCCCTAGTAAGACCACACCTGGAGTATTGTGTGCAGTTTTAGTCTCCAAATTTGAGGAAGGGCATTCTTGCTATTGAGGGAGTGCAGCGTAGGTCACCAGGTTAATTCCCGGGATGGCGGGACTGTCATATGTTGAAAGAATGGAGCGACTGGGCTTGTATACACTGGAATTTAGAAAGATGAGAGGGGATCTTATTGAAACATATAAGATTCTTTAGGGATTGGACACGCTAGAGGCAGGAAACATGTTCCCGATGTTGGGGGAGTCCAGAACCTTGGGCCAGAAATTAAGAATAAGGCGTAAGCCATTTAGAATGGAGATGAGGAAAAACTTTTCCACCCAAAGAGTTGTGAATCTGTGGAATTCTCTACCTCAGATGGTAGTGAAGGCTAATTCTCTGGATGATTTCAAGAGAAGGTAAGATAGAGCTTTTAAAGATA
Source organism: Raja brachyura (assembly GCA_963514005.1). Next base: position 141,923,000 of record OY740781.1, read on the forward strand.
GTGGAGTCAAGGGATATGGAGAGAAGGCAGGAACGGGTACTGATTGTGGATGATCAGCCATGATCACAGTGTATGGCGGTGTTGGCGCGTTGGCCGAATGGCCTACACATGCACCTATTGTCTATTGTCCATTGTCTATTGTCTAAAGCCTAGTTTTAACTGCATTTCAGAGTTAGTTGGTTGTGTGCAATTGTTTCAACACATAGAATATTAGGAAATAGTGGACATTGGTATCTATGTGAAATATTGACTGAAACCAGTTTAACCACAGGGTTACACAAAAAGCTGGAGAAACTCAGCGGGTGCAGCAGCATCTAAGGAGCGAAGGAGATTAACCACAGTGCTGCTTCAGTAACCTAATGACTAATGACTCAGGACCACATAGTTTGAGCTGTTTGCATCCTGATTATAAAATAAAACCTGCTATGCTTGTTAAGCACAGATTATTTCGGAGGATTTTTTGAAGGGTGGCGCCGTTGAGTATGGCTGCCCCGCCTGCAGCTGTTCGTCCTTTCATTCTTTTTTTATTTTTAGATCGTTAACAAGTTTTGTTTTGGAGATATTTTAGTCTTTTTATGTGGGGGATGGGGGGGGGGGGGGGGGAAGGGGGAAACTGTTTCCAACAATCCTTACCTGGTTGAGGATGCGTCCTTCCTCCGAGCCGAATCTTTACCCCCTCCTCGCGGCCTACCATCTGGATTGGCCAGACCAGCCAGAGCTTCAGCTTCAGCGGCGGCGTAGCACTGAAGTACCATCGCGGAGCGGGCGATGCCTTACCGCGGATCACCGTGTTGGAAGCTCCAGTGTGCTGGGACTGCCGACTCTAACATCATGGCGCTGTTCTGCCAAGCTTCCAGCCGCGGGTGGTGCTGACTTTAACATCGCGGAGCCTGGGATCTTTCGTCGAGGTTTGCCGTGTTGGAGCTCCACCCTGCTCGGCCTGTGGACTTCGGGAGCCGCGGTCTCCGGTAGGAAGTGCCCGATTCGGAACTCCAAGCCGCTGAGAGTGTTCTTCCGATGCTGGAGCTCCATCGTCCCGACGAAAGTGCCTGAAACATCGGGCCGCCATTGGGGCGTCTGCAGAGGCCTCAATAGGCCCCGACCGCGGGTGAACAAAGTGGAAGAGGACTGAACTTTGTTGCCTTCCCTCACAGTGGGAAACGTTGATTCCGCTGTGTGGGGATGTTCATGTTAAATTCTATTGCATGTTGTGTTCTTTTTATTTGTATGGCTGTATGGCAACCCAAATCTCGCTGTACCAATTGGTGCAGTGACAATAAATGCAAACTTGAACTTGAATTTGAACATTTCTCTTATGCATTGGTCAAAATTGAGAACACTGCATCTTTTTCGGAAAATTAATCTTGGTAATTGAATACAAAAGAGATTATGCAGAAATATGAATTGCAAGTTTGTGTCCTTTGACAGGCCGAAGAACCTGATGCTTTAAGCCATTGGGAGCTTGCTCATAATTATTTGAAACTTTCCAATGTATGTTTATTATTTTTGTCTCTGATGATGCACTCATCATCAAATAATTAACACAAGTGAAGAATGTCATTGTATAAATTAACACCAATTACATATTTGACACTTGATAAATAATTTTGCAGAGCAGGTAAGATAAACAGAGTTTACCGGTAGAGAGACAAAATTGTGTACCCCCAGCAGTTGTAGGTTTGAACAGGAATTTTTTTAAGTTAAAAAAACAGGATCTTTTTTAAGTTATTTAACAATAACTCTTTTGATGTTAAATTGGTGTGTCCAACTTAGTTTTGTTTAGAGATAAGGCATGGAAACAGGCCCTTGATGATCATCGATTACCCATTCACACTGGTTCTATGTTATCCCACTTTCACATCCACTTCCAACACACTAGGGTCAATTTACCGCGGATAATTAACCTACACATGAACACATCTACGCATCTTTGGAAAGTGGGAAAGTCACATTAGGAACGTGCAAACAGACAGAACCCGAGGTCAGGATTGAAGCTGGGTCTCTGACAGTGTGAGTCAGCTGTTCTGACAACTGCACTAAGGTGCTGCCCACAGTGTTGTTCAATTACTTCCCAATGTGTGCACTCAAATAAGTTGAATTTCACTGTTTATGCCACCCATCTCTAATTTACTGCTATTGATTGCATCATTCAGATAACTATTAATTCTTGCTGATCTCTTCTGATATTGAATCATTGCATGCTTTATTTTAAAAACATTGCTTAGCTTTTGTCTCACATTTTTTCAGAAAGGTACCAACTCCAAATTTAATTGGTTTGGCTACAGAATATAAAGGGTTTGAATAGTTTGCTGAACGGAATGTGTCAGATTGATGTTTGATAAAAGAATTGTCACATGTAATTAGTATTATTATCAATCCATACATTTGAAGCACCAGGATTTCATTTTCTATACAATATGTTTTGTGATCAAAAATATACATTAAATTATTATTTTGAAACGGTCAACTTAAATTCTTTAAATTAAAAATAATATAGATTTTAAAGTGCTACCTTTTTCTATATTTAGAGTTTGAAGAAAAGGTTTACAAGCTTGCTCCCGAAGAAAGGAAAGAATAACTTGTGTGCCTAAATTGACTACTTCCGAAGGTGGAAACTGGAGTGGACAGTTCCTCAGATTAAGTGCTTTAAGGGATTGTACATTTCCTGAAAAATAAAGCAGTATTAATTTATAATGCCAAGAAACTGCAATGTAAAAAAAATAGATACCACAAATTCTGTATTCACAAAATAGTTTCACTGATATCATCACTAAAATTAACTGACGTTGTTTGAAAAATGTTAATGAAAGCAGCATATTAAAATGCAGTTGCATTTTCCACTATTATACAATGATACTTACCAAGTTCAATAGGTAACTCTCTAAGTGGATTTGTCTCCAACAGTAGTGCTCGAAGACATCTGCAAAATAATTCTTTACTGCCATTAATCACATTAGATATTAAGTTTATTCTACTACTTAACTGCTAAGTACCTTCAGACATTTTCTGTATTACTACAATAATGTATTTTGTTTGTTCTTCTCAATCTATGTACAAAGGCAACACTAAATGCAGATAATTGCAAACAAAAAAAGCATTATCAAAAGGTCATAAGTGATAGGAGCAGAATTAGGCCATTTGGCCCAGGAGGTCATTATGAATGTTTCTTGCTTATATTATCACTTTCTCAAACAGTCTTGGTTATCAGTTTAAAAATCCCCTAAATGATGAGGTTAAACAACAACTCGACCGAGGGGATAATTAGTAGAGTCAAAGCAATGCATTGGAAGCAGATATTCCTCCTGACCAATCCAATATTATTAACACTGGAATAAGGATGTTTGGAACCAAATATCTCAACTTGGCCCAAAGCCATGTTATCTAGTTGCTGCAATAAGGCTTATGCTCTCAATGTAAAGCAACAAGCATTACAATCTGCTGATAGACACAAAACGCTTGAGTAACTCAGTGGGATAGGCAGCATCAATGGAGAGAAGGAATGGGTGACGTTTCGGGTAGAAACCCTTCTTCAGACTGGTTAGGGATGAGGGAAACGAGAGATATAGACGGTGATGAGGAGAGATAAAGAACAATGAATGAAAGATATGCAAAGAAGTAATGATGATAAAGGAAACAGGCCATTGTAAGCTGTTTGTAGGGCGAAAATGAGAAGTTAGAAGCAACTTGGGTGAGTGGGCAGAAGCATGGCAGATGCAGTATAGTGTGAATAAATGTGAGGTTATTTATTTTGGTGGCAAGAACAGGAAGGCAGATTATCATTTGAATGGTGTCAGATTAGGAGGAGGGGAGGTGCAACGAGACCTGGGTGTGCTTGTACATCAGTCACTGAAAATAAGCATGCAGGTACGGCAGGCAGTAAAGAAAGCCAATGGCATGTTGGCCTTCATTGTGAGAGGATTTGAGTTTAGGAGCAAAGAGGTCCTACTGCAGTTGTACAGGGCCCTGGTGAGACCTCGCCTGGAGTATTGTGTGCAATGTTGGTCTTCTAATTTTAGGAAGGACATTATTGCTGTTGAGGGAGTGCAGCATTGGTTCCCCAGGTTATTTCCCAGGATGGCGGGACTTACGTATGATGAAAGAATGGGTCAACTGGGCTTGTATCTGCTGGAATTTAGAAGGATGAGGGGAGATCTTATAGAAACATAGAATTCGTAGAGGATTGGACAGGATAGATACAGGAAAAAATGTTCCTGATGTTGGGGGAGTCCAGAACCAGGGATCACAGTTAAGAATGAGGGGTAGGTCATTTAGGACTGAGATGAGGAGAAACATTTTCACCCAGAGAGTTGTGAATCTGCGCAATTCCCTGCCACAGAAGGCACTGTAGGCCAATTCACTGGATGTTCTCAAGAGAGAGTTAAATTTAGCTTTTAAGAGTAAGGGTTTCTAATAGTGAGTGGCTTGGATAGAAAGGATATGGAGAGGATGTTTTCACCAGTGGGAGAGTCTAGGACCAGGGCATACTGCCTCAGAATAAATGGACATACCTTCAGAAAGGAGACAAGAAGAAATGTCTTTAGTCAGTGGGTAATGAATCTGTGGAGGCCAAGTCATTTGGTATTTTTAAAGCGGAGATTGACACTGTTACCAATCAAAATTCTGTGAAAGGTTACAAGGAGAAATTAGGAGAATGGGGTTGAGAGGGAAAGATAGATCAGCCATGGCAGAGTAAACTCGATGGGTGGAATGGCCTAATTCGGCTCCCATGACTTATGAACTTATGACAAACAAATAATGTACTTGGCCTTCAATGCAACCATGCCACTCTAAAAAATCTGGTCACTTATGGTAAGTATTACAGATGAACCCTTTCCAGCCATTGAAAAATATTTCCCCACTGGCATTTGGGACATGACTGACAGCCAGCATTGGTGGTGGAGCCGGGCACTCTGTCAGTGAAGTGGGCTCCCAGACAGTCTTGGATCAATGATCCTCCAAGATATAATGGTATCTTGAAAAATCGTTAAAGTGGGGTCAGTTTCTTTCAAAGAAACATTTTTAAAGACATTTACATCATGCCCTTCTAGTCTTAAAAACATTTAGCTTGCTGGGATGCTTTCCATTGATTTGCAAAGCAACCTTTATTCATCAGTGAATATTGAAGACAAATGACAGCAGCAATTCTACCAAGGGAATCATTGCAGTTACAGAAGCAGTTCAATGAAATAGCAATCAACCCAAGGGTGTAATGACTGAGTGTAATGCTGCAATGCCCTCGTGCTACACAACTCTGACGATTCTGCTTCAATACCTGTGCTTTCCAATGCCAGCAGGCAGTTTCTCCAGTTTATTCTTTCGTAAGTCTAACCAGACAAGCTGTGGCAGGTGATCAAATAGTTCCTCTGGTAACTCTTGTAGCAAATTGCCCTCCAGATAGAGATGCTGCAGGAGAGCAGAAGATATTAATGCTAGGAGTTGATAACATAAAGCATCTACTATTTTGTAAATTTTAATCCGCAGGACCATAGAATAGCTCGAAATAGACGATCATAATGCATCTTATTGCAACAGGATACAGAAATGTAGACAAAAGATACAATAAATTAAACTGGTAGGTATTAAAAATGAATTTGAGTGATCCCAACAGAACTGCCTGTTACCGACACAGAATCACATGGATTACTTGATTCAGAAGCAGGCTGTTGAGCACAAGCAATATAAACTACAATCTATGAATAGTCTTCTCCTGTGTATTTCATGTCTGTCCACATGTACAATACTTTGCTCCTTTCTCTCACATACTCTTGTCCTGCTTCTTCTGAAATACATCTATATTAATCATTTCAGTTACTGCCTGACACCAAGTTTCATATTCTCACCACATTTTGAATAACAAAATTCATTTTTAATTCTCGCATAGTTTTCTTGGTACCTATCTTTTAATGATGGTCTCTAGTTGTGCTTGTCCTCAATTTCTTTTTGATTTAATTGAAATTGAACACACATGAGTATTGGTAAAAAAAAAGAGAGATGTAGCTTCGAGTTTATTATCAAATACACAAGTATAGTGAGATGTAGGTATAATGGAAATCTTGCTTGCAGTAGCATCACAGGCACATAGACAGAGACAACACCCAAAACTAAATTGAACATAAATTACACATACATTCAACAAGGCAGGTAAAAGAAAAAAACGTTGCAAAAATACTTGTGCAAAAATATAATTACAAAAATAAACCCAAGTCCATCATAGTGCAAGAGGTGATCCATAGAGGTTAGGATCCTGAACAAGGGTCCCGATCGAAATGTTGCCTGCCCGTGTTCTCCAGGAATGCTGCTCGACGCGCTGAGTTAAGCCAGCACTTTGTGACCCTTTTTATGTAAACCAGCACCTGCAGTTCCTTGTTTTTCCAAGTGGTGCATATTGTAGCATTATCAAGGGAAGATTTGAGTTGTGCCGGTCAGTTGAAGAACCTAATAGTTGTAGAAAAGTAACTGTTCCTGAAACTGGTGGTCTGGGACTTCAGGCATCCTTACCTCCTTTAGCGACAGCAGCGAGAAGAAGGCATGGCCTGGATGGCAGAGTTCCTAGATGATAGGTGCCAGCCTTTTGAGGCATTATGTAGATGCTTTTGATGGTTTGGAGGTCTGCACCTATGATGGACCAGGCTGAGCCCACCACTCAATAGATAATAGACAATAGACAATAGGAGCAGGAGTAGGCCATTCGGCCCTTCGAGCCAGCACTGCCATTCAATGTGATCATGGCTGATCATCCCCAATCAGTACCCCCGTTCCTGCCTTCTCCCCATATCCCCTGACTCTGCTATCTTTAAGAGCCCTACCTAGCTCTCTCTTGAAAGTATCCAGAGAATTGGCCTCCTCCACCCCCAGAGGCAGAGAATTCCACAGATTCACAACTCTCTCTGTGAAAAAGTGTTTCCTCATCTCCATTCTAAATGGCTTACCCCTTTTTCTTAAACTGTGGCCCCTGGTTCTGGACTCCCCCAACATCGGGAACATGTTTCCTGTCTCTAGCGTGCCAAACCGTTAACAACCTTATATGTTTCAATGAGATTCCCTCTCATCCTTCTAAACTCCAGAGTGTACAAGCCCAGCTGCTCCATTCTCTCGGCATATGACAGTCCCGCCATCCCGGAATTAAACTTATAAACCTATGCTGCATTCCCTCAATAGCACGATCTTGCTGCACTCCACTCACTGCACGATCTTGCATTCCTGTGCATTGTAATTGTCACACTGGGGGATGGCATATACAGTCAGGATATTTTCTACAGTGCACTGGTAGATGTTTGTTCGAGTGTTTGGTCACATGCCAAATCTCTTTAAACTTCAAGAAAGTAGATGCACACCTACTTCATTACTACATCTGCGTGAGGGGCCAGGACAAGGCATCAGAGATGTTAACACCCAGGTACTTGAGGTTGCTAACTCTCTCCACCACCAAACCACCAATTAAAACTGGCATGTGATTTCCCGACTTCCCTTTCTAAAGTTCCTTAGTTTTGTTGACGTTGAGTGAGATATTGTTGTGTTGGCACCACTCAACTGTTCCATTACCCTCCTGTGCACTGACTCATCACCACAAATGTTTTGCCAACAATAATGGTATTGAATTTGTAGATGGCATTGGATCAATGCTTAGCCACACAATCGTGGGTGTAAAGAGAGGAGAGCAATGGGTATACACACAGCCTTGTGGTGCATCTAAGTTAATGGTCAGTGAGGAGGAGATGATGTTACCAATGTGCACTGGTTGAGATCTGCTGATTAGGAAGTCAAGGATTCAGTTGCAAAGGGGGTACAGAGTCACAGGACCTGAATCTCGGTGATAGGTTTGGAGTGGATTATACTGTTGAATGCTGGACAGCAGTCAATGAACAGCAGCTTGATGTATGCGTTCCTGTTATCCAGATGTTCCAGAGCAAAATGGAGAGCCAGTGACAGAGCATCTACTGTTTACTTCTTGTAGTGAGAGGGAAATTGAAGATGATCCAGGTCATTTCTGAGGAATTAGTTAATTCAGGCCATAACAAACCTCTCAATGCACTTCATTATTGTGGATGTAAGTGCTACCGGATGGTGGTCATCGAGGCAGATTACCATTTCTTCTTGGGCACGGAACGAATAGATACACAAGAAAAACAAGGTGAGCACTTCGGGACCAGTGATCACAATACCATTAGTTTCAATATAATTATGGAGAGAGTCAGAACTGGACCTAGGGTTGAGATTTTTGATTGGAGAAAGGCTAACTTTGAGGGAATGCGTAATGATTTAAAAGGAGTGAATTGGGACATTTTGTTTTATGGGAAGGATGTAGAATAGAAATGGAGGACATTTAAAGGGGAAATTGTAAGAGTACAGAATCTTTATGTCCCTGTTCGGTTGAAAGGAAATGGTAAAAATCGGAAAGAGCTATCGGAAAATCGGAAAGAGCCATGGTTTTCAAGGGAAATTGGACACTTGGTTCGAAAAAAGAGAGATATCTACAATAATTGAGGTGCCAAATGGGTATAAAGAATGTAAAAAGAATCTTAAGAAAGAAATAAGAAAATCTAAAAGAAGATATGAGGTTGCTTTGGCAAGAATGGTGAAAGTAAATCCAAAGGGTTTCTACAGCTATATTAATAGCAAAAGGATAACGAGGGATAAAATTGGACCATTAGAGAGCCAGAATGGACAGCTATCTGCAGAGCCAAAAGAGATGGGGGGGATATTGAACAATTTATTTTCTTCGGTATTCACCAAGGAGAAGGATATTGAACTCTGTGAGGTAAGGGAAAAAAGTAGAGTAGCTATGGAAACTATAAGATTCAAAGAGGAGGAAGTACTGACACTTTTGAAAAACATAAAAGTGGATAAGTCTCCAGGTCCTGACAGGATATTCCCTAGGACATTGAGGGAAGTTAGTGTAGAAATAGCAGGGGCGATGATAGAAATGTTTCAAATGTCATTAGAAACGGAAATAGTGCCGGAGGATTGGCGTACTGCGCATGTTGTTCCATTGTTTAAAAAGGGTTCAAAGAATAAACCTAGCAATTATAGACCTGTTAGTTTGACGTTAGTGATCGGCAAATTAATGCAAAGGATACTTAGAGATAATATATATAAGCATCTGGATAAACAGGGTCTGATCAAGAACAGTCAACATGGATTTGTGCCTGGAAGGTCATGTTTGACAAACCTTCTTGAATTTTTTGAAGAGGTTACTAGGGAAATTGATGAGGGTAAAGCAGTGGATGTTGTCTATATGGATTTCAGTAAGGCCTTTGACAAGGTTCCCCATGGAAGGTTGGTTAAGAAGGTTCAATCTTTGGGTGTTAATGGCAGAGAAACAAGATGGATTCAACAGTGGCTGAATGGGAGATGCCAGAGAGTAATGGTGGATGGCTGTTTGTCAGGGTGGAAGCCGGTGACCAGTGGGGTGCCTCAGGGATCTGTGTTGGGTCCACTGTTGTTTGTCATGTACATCAATAATCTAGATGATGGGGTGGAAAATTGCATAAGTATGCAGATGATACTAAGATAGGTGGTGCTGTGGATAATGAGGTAGATTTTCAAAGTCTACAGAGAGATTTGGGCCATTTGGAAGAGTGGGCTGAAAGATGGCAGGTGGAGTTTAATGCTGATAAGTGTGAGGTGCTACATCTTGGCAGGACAAATCCAAATAGGACGTACATGGTAAATGGTAGGGAATTGAGGAATGCTGTGGAACAGAGGGATCTAGGAATAACTGTGCATAGCTCCCTGAAGGTGGAATCGCATGTAGATAGGGTGGTAAAGAAAGCTTTTGGTGTGCTGGCCTTTATAAATCAGAGCATTGAGTATAGGAGTAGGGAAGTAATGTTAAAATTGTACAAGGCATTGGTGAGACCAATTCTGGAGTATGGTGTACAATTTTGGTCGCCTAATTATAGGAAGGATGTCAACAAAATAGAGAGAGTACAGAGGAGATTTACTAGAATGTTGCCTGGGTTCCAGCAACTAAGTTATAGAGAAAGGTTGAACAAGTTAGCTCTTTATTCTTTGGAGCGCAGAAGGTTAAGGAGGGACTTGATTGAGGTCTTTAAAATGATGAAAGGGATAGACAGAGTTGACGTGGATAAGCTTTTCCCATTGAGGGTAGGGAAGTTTCAAACAAGACGGCATGACATGAGAATTAAGGGACAGATGTTTAGGGGTAACATGAGGGGGAACTTCTTTACTCAGAGAATGGTGGCTGTGTGGAATGATCTTCCAGCAGAAGTGGTGGAGGCAGGATCGATTTTAACATTTAAAAGTAAAGTGGATAGGTATATGGACGGGAAGGGAATGGAGGGGTATGGTCTTAGTGCAGGTAGATGGGACTAGGGGAAAATAAATGGTCGGCATGGACTGGAAGGGCCGAGAAGGCCTGTTTCCGTGCTGTAATTGTTATATGGTTATATGGTTAAAAACATGATATGATATTCAATAACGTTTTTAAAAGTTTTTCACTTGAAAGATAACTTTCCATATTACTAGCACACAGTGCACACAGTACTTTACTTTTTTCCCCTAACTTCTGACTAAATATATTTTTGCACAAATTACATACATATTGGAAAAATACTGCATAGAAACTCCCTCGACTGTTCAACAAGTTACTCCAGTGAGTCACTAAATTATATAGAAAGGTTCCAGCCTTCATCTGTAGCAAATTAGCTGAGCTGGGTAGGATCTTAGGATGGCTTTACAAGGCAGAGGTCTGGCCTTGCTGAGCACAATTTCATAATAGAAATGGAACAGTGCAATTTGAAGAGATTACATGAGATGCTTGCTGACCGAGCATGAAAGTATTGCCAAGCAAGTACCATAAAATGACCAGTTGTAGTGATTTTATGGTATAGATGACAGCAGTTTTGCACTGATTTAAGAGCTCCTATGGAAGTAAAATAGCAGAGAAGACTGTTCCGTTTCTTGCTGAACACCATTGCCCAAGTAAGACACAAGCAAAATTGGCATTAAATGGAAAAAAAATTGATGATATCTGAAAACTAATTTTCTCTTAATGTTGTTTGCTCTAGATTAAGCCTTCTCCTTTTAAATGATCACTAACTATATCTCAATTTGTGGATTTTAAAGGTCTGTCTGTAAATAATTGTCTTCCACTTCTATCCTCACTATACCCTGATTCTAAATTGTGGAAATGGGACTTGTGCAACTTTTCTCCTACGTCTAAATCTAAGAAACATTCCTAGGAATAAAAGGGCCATGGTAAATCCTGTGTAGTTAACAAGCTGTTCAGAGAAAACGAAAGAGAGAACAGGACAAACAAAATAAATGCACAAGAAACTGCAGATGCTGGAATCTGCAGCTAAATAAACCCAGAATGCTGGAAGAACACAGAGGGTCAGGCAGCATCTGTGGAGGAATGTACAGACAATGATTCTGGTTGGGATCCTTCTTCAGACTGATAGGAGTTAGGTGGGTTGGGGGGGGGTGGGGGGGGGGGGGCGAAAGCTGGTAAAGAGAGTTGGGGAAGGGCCAAAGCCTGGCAAGTGAGGCAAGGCAAGGCAAGGCAAGTTTATTTATATAGCACCATTCATACAAGCTGCAATTCATAGTGCTTTACAAAAGAAACAAGAGAATAAAATAGTTTAAAAACATTGCAGAACCACAATACAACACAGGACAACAAAATAGCCAATAAGCCAATTGTATGAATAGTAAAGCAAAATCACTAAAATATTAAGGCGATTTTAAAAGCACATAAAAAGGTTAAAACAAGAGGATTAAAATTACCCGCATGTAGGGTCATGAGAAAGCTACATCAAACAATAGCGTCTTTAGGCCTGACTTAAATGTGGTTACGGACTGTGCACACCTCAGGTGTTCGGGGAGCCTGTTCCACAGTTGTGGAGCATAGAAACTGAATGCTGCTTCAGCCCTTTTTGTTCTCACCCTGGGAAGTGAGGGGGTGAATGAATTGTCAAGTGGGTTGAGGAATTAATTGGCAAATGAGTGGAGTAAGGGAGAAAGGCTACAGGTGAAAAGGAGACATACGGAGTGTTTAAGAAAGAACTGCAGATGCTGGAAAAATTGAAGGTAGACAAAAGTGCTGGAGAAACTCAGCGGGCGAGGCAGCATTTATGGAGCAAAGGAATAGGTGACGTTTCGGGTCGAGACCCTTCCTCAGACTGATGTGGGGGTGGGGGGGAGGGGGCGGGAAGAAGAAAGGAAGAGGCAGAGACAGTGGGCTGTGGGAGAGCTGGGAAGGGGAGGGGAAGGAGGGAGAAAGCAAGGACTACCTGAAATTGGATAAGTCAATGTTCATACCGCTGGGGTGTAAACTACCCAAGTGAAATATAAGGTACTGCTCCTTCAATTAGACCACCCCCACCCCTGTCCGTTTCCCTTGCAACCGCAGGAAATGCTACACTTGTCGCTTTACCTCCCCCCTTAACTCCATCCAAGAACCCAAGCAGTCTTTTCAGGTGAGGCAGAGGTTCACCTGCACCTCCTCCAACCTCATCTATTGCATCCGCTGCTGCTCTACTTCGGTGAGACCAAGTGGAGGCTTGGCAATCACTTCGCCCAACACCTTCGCACAGTTTGCATTAACCAACCTGATCTGCCTGTGGCTCAGCACTTCAACTCCCCGCCCCATTCCATATCTGACTTTTCTGTCCTGGGCCTCCTCCATGGCCAGAGTGAGTCCCACTGCAAATTGGAGGAGCAGCACCTCATATTTCGCTTAGGTAGTTTACACCCCAGCGGTATGAACATTGACTTCTCCAATTTCAGGTAGGCCTTGCTTTCTCCCTCCTTCCCCTCCCCTTCCCAGCTCTCCCACAGCCCACTCTCTCCGCCTCTTCATAGCGAAAGGATTTGAGTATAGGAGCAGGGAGGTTCTACTGCAGTTGTACAGGGTTTTGGTGAGGCCACACCTGGAGTACTGCGTACAGTTTTGGTCTCCAAATCTGAGGAAAGACATCCTTGCCATAGAGGGGGTACAGAGAAGATTCACCAGACTGATTCCTGGGATGTCAGGACTTTCATATGAGGAAAGATTGGATAGACTCGGTTTGTACTCGATGGAATTTAGAAGATTGAGGGGGGATCTTATAGAAACCTACAAAATTCTTAAGGGGTTGGACAAGCTAGATGCTGGAAGATTGTTCCCGATGTTGGGGGAGTCCAGAACAAGGGGTCACAGTCTAAGGATAAGGGGGAATTCCTTTAGGACCGAAATGAGGAAAACATTCTTTACACAGAGAGTGGTGAGTCTCTGGAATTCTCTGCCACAGAAGGTAGTTGAGGCCAGTTCATTGGCTATATTTAAGAGGGCATTAGATGTGGCACTTGTGGCTAAAGGGATCAGGGGGTATGGAGAGAAGGCAGGTACGGGATACTGAGTTGGATGATCAGCCATGATCACATTGAATGGCGGTGCAGGCTCGAAGGGCCGAATGGCCTACTCCTGCACCTATTTTCTATGTTTCTATGTTTCTATGTTTCCTTTCTTCTTCCCGCCCCCGCTCCCCCCACAACCGTCTGGGGAAGGGTCTCGACCCGAAACGTCACCTATTCCTTCGCTCCACAGATGCTGCCTTTACTCGCTGAGTTTCTCCAGCATTTCTGTCTACCTTGGAGACATACGGAGTGTCAGATCAGGAGAGAAGAGGCGTGAAATGTAAAGGCTGGGGCAGGGATGTGGGTAGAAGGGAACCGGGGGAAGGACAAATTAAAGGCCGATTTACCTCGATATGTCTCGGCATGTCACACTTCAGACAGGTTAGGTTGTTCCTGCAAAGATCAAGTGACCTGTCACTGCACCAGACCTCAGTCCGCCTTCCACCATCGCCTCCCTCATGACTCAAAGTCGGGGTGCAGAGGTGTCGAAAGTTAGGGGGACACCTCGCCGAGGAATCGGGGAGCATCGAGCTGAACTCCATAGGGATTCAAGCCACCGCACGACTGCGGTACCAAAGCGACCGGCAAAGTTACACCAACTGTCCTGGCGCTGTGCCATGCAGGATTGTCTTAGCCTGAGACAATTAACAAGCAGAGCAACACAACCCGAGAACTAGTTAAAATAATCGCCATCCCAGACCCGTCCAGTGGGCTAATGTTAAATTATGCTTTCAATCCAGTTAGGGGTGTGGGTCAGTTGTGCTTTCCAACAGCAATGCTGGGGTGTTTGCTCAAGTTCACTGCCACGACGCCGCTGTAACCATGGAGATTTTTGTAACGTTTAGTCGCTGTCACGGTTCACAGGCGGACTTTCCGAGCCGCTCAGAGGGTGACCGCAGTGAGTGCAGGGACCGCAGTGAGTGCAGGGACCGCAAGCCGGTGAAACGCCTCGGTCACCCCCTATTCTTCGAATCGCAGTTGAGGGCAAAGACTTGTCAGATACCGAACCCGGGCTAACAGCACCCAGGTCTTCATGCAGCGCCTCCAACACAGTGTGGTGTCCCCGTCGAACACAAACCCCCAGCCACCGAGTAAGCAAGAAGAAAATATTTCACTTTCCAAATGAAACATACGGCTGAAGTTTGAAAAGTATTGTGATTGTGATCTTCAGATCGTGATAATTTATGGGGGAAATAGTGAATGTTCGGGAAACCCAGCATGTCAGGCAGCATATAGAAACATAGAAACATAGAAACTAGGTGCAGGAGTAGGCCATTCGGCCCTTCGAGCCTGCACCGCCATTCAATATGATCATGGCTGATCATCCAACTCAGTATCCTGTACCTGCCTTCTTTCCATACCCCCTGATCCCTTTAGCCACAAGGGTCACATCTAACTCCCTCTTAAATATAGCCAATGAACTGGCCTCAACTACCTTCTGTGGCAGATAATTCCAGAGACTCACCACTCTTTGTGAAAAATGTTTTCCGCATCTCGGTCCTAAAGGAATTCCCCCTTATCCTTAAACCCCTGTCTCACGGTGCGAGTTGGCCCACGAGTGACCCCGAGTTTTCACTCGTGGTGATCACGTACAGCCAACGTAGCGGGAACGTCGGAACTCGCGCGATCAACTTGTCCACTCGTGGCGCTAACGGCAGGTACCTGTGAAACTTGTGAACTCGTGAAAAAAGTCCATCATGTTTGACTTTTTCCACGAGTCAAATTTCGTGGTCAAGTTTAAAATTGAAACATTTAAACTCAGAGTTATATCGTAGTGGCCCGTGCGTTAAGTTTAGTGATTCGTGCGTCTACCGTGAGAACTCTTTAATAGACACAAAATGCTGGAGTAACTCAGCGGACCAGGCAGCATCTCTGGAGAGAAGGAATGGAGTCGAGACCCTTCTTCAGACTTACCCAAAACGCCACCCATTCCTTCTCTCCAGAGATGCGGCCTGTCCCGCCGAGTTACTCAAGCATTTTGTGTCTATCTATACTTTAGTTCCGGATATGATCAAGTGTAAGAAACGCAAACCAGACTACCTTCACATCAGAGAATCCTAATGTTCCTAATTTGGCCGAGGCACTTCACTGTCCGTGTGTAGGAAGGAACTGCAGATGCTGGTTTACACCGACGATAGACACAAACATGCTGGAGTAACTCAGTGGGACAGGCATCGCCTCTGGAGAGAAGGAATGGGTGATGTTTCGGGTCGGGACCCTTCTTCAGACTCCCCGCTCATTCTTCCCTCGTCGATGTGAACTTGTGGGGGTGCGAGGAATCGGGCATCACTGGGTAAGCGGAAGAGAGGTTTTACTGCTGAATTATGCACAACAGAAGCATGAAGTGGGGGTAAGGTCCGTTTAAACTATCTTGTCGTCATCCCCCCCCCCCCCCCCCCCAATGTTGGGAGAGAGAGGGAAGAGAGTTGTGCAAAGAAACCACGGGAGACTGCATCTTTGGAGGGAAATCATAAAATGTACAGGGATGTTTCGGCCCGGGACCCTAAAGGTTGAGTACCCGTTTCGCAGATGCCGTTCCTAGCCCCCCTCTCACTCCTTCCCACCCATAGTCTTTGCATTCTCCCAATTCCACCATCCCTCGCCCCCCCCCCCCCCCAAACCTGTCCTCGCCTGAACTGCTGAAGATAACCAAGTGCTTTAAATACGAATCCTGGACTGCAGCAACAACACACGCTCTGAGCGGGAGAGGAACTTGGTAACTCAAGAGCAAACGGGATTGGAACTTGGTAACTCTGGAGACGATCTCGGAACATCGCAGAAAGTACAAGTAAACGGCAAACTTACCATACCCGTGGGAACTCGCCTCAAACACTTGAACATCAACTTGGAATATCGTACACAGCCACGAGTCTGTCACACTGGGTCACTCGTGGGTCAACTCGCACCGTGAGACAGGGCCTTTAGACTGTGACCCCTTGTTCTGGACCTCCCATATGTTGGCAAGAGAAACAAAGTTAACACTTAAAGTGAAATGAATACGGGAAAATAAACGGAAGCGCTCGATTATTGTGTGCAGTTCTGGACGTCACATTGCAGGAAGGTTACGGAGGCAGCTATGATAGCAAGATTTAAAAAGGCTTTGGGACAGGTACGTGAACAGACAGCAAATAGCCCATGTGTAGGTAGATGGCATGAGTTTAATTTTGCATGATGTTTGGCAAAGACATTCAGAGGCGGATGGTCTGTTCCTGTGCTACACTGTTCTATGTTCTGTGTAAAATATTGAAGAAAAAACAAAAATAAAGTCAGGCAGCATCTGTGGAAAGAGAAGCAGTTAATGTTTCAGGTGTTGGAAGGAACTTCAGATGCTGTTTATACACCGAAGATGGACTCCAAATGCTGGAGTACGTCAGCGGACAGGCAGTATCTCTGGCGAGAAGGAGTGGGTGATGTTTCGGGTGGAGAACCTTCTTCAGACTGAGAATCAGGGGAGAGGGAGTCTAGAGATATGGAAGGGTAAGGTGTGAAGATGGCAGATGAAAGCAGACGTTGTTAAGGAAATGTAGAAAGGTGCATTGTTAGCTGAGGGGAAGGTGACATGGAGACATTCAATCAGTAAAATTAATCAGAAGGACAGTGAAATTAGTCCGAGAATTAGGATGGGGGAGGGATGGAGAGAGAGCAAGGGTTTACTTGAAGTTAGAGAAATCAAGATGGTACCGCTGGGTTGTAAGCCGCCCAAGCGAAATGTGAGAAGCTGTTTCTCTGATTTGAGTTGGGCCTCACTCTGCCAGTGGGGGAGCCCCAGGCCAGAAAAAGTCAGCGTTAGAATGGGAGGGGAGTGTTTAGCAAGTGATTTACATCCACCGATTCAAATCTGTGAAATAAATCTGAGATGTTTTTAATTCATTTTTGAGATCTATTGCCACTATTGTATCTGCCTCAACCACCTCCCTCGGCAGGGCATTTGGCCGAGTCTACACCAACGATCTTTAGGACCGAGATGAGAAGGAATTTTTTCACACAGAGAGTGGTGGGTCTCTGGAACTCTCTGCCACAGAGGGTAGTTGAGGCCAGTTCATTGGCTATATTTAAGAGGGAGTTAGATGTGGCCCTTGTGGCTAAGGGGATCAGAGGGTATGTAGAGAAGGCAGGTACAGGATACTGAGTTGGATGATCAGCCATGATCATATTGAATGGCGGTGCAGGCTCGAAGGGCCGAATGGCCTACTCCTGCACCTAATTTCTATGTTTCTATGTTTTCTATCAGGCAACAGAACATAGAACTGTACAGCACAAGAACAGGCCCTTCACCCCACACACTAGTTCTATGTTATCTCACTTTCACATCCACTCTCTGCAGAATAGCAGCAATTTACAGAGGCCATTTAACCTACAGACCTACACAAATGTTGATGTGGGAGAAAACTGGAACACCCAGAGGAAATCCACGCGGGAACAGGGAGATGTGCAAACTCCACACAGAGAGCACATGAGGCCTGGTTCGAACCTGAATCTTTGGTACTATGAGGAAGCAGCTATACCAGCTGCACCACTGTACCACCCTTGAATTAATTAGGAACTCCAGAGTTTAGGCCCACAGACTCATGAAGGACAGGTGATATATTTCCAAGTCAGGATGATGTGCGACCTCCTGAAGATGCTGGTGTTACCCTGCACCATCTGCACTTGTCCTTTGGCGAGTACTGTTGATATAGTTTAGATGATTTATGTGCAGTGCTTTGTAAATATATAAATACCAGGCATTTATCATTTGCCAATTTTATGAGGAATAAATATTTTGGTTTAACAATTGGGTACTAGAAAAGTTAAGTTCTTTGTCTTGGATGGCGATGTGCTTCTGGAGAGTTGTTGAAGATGCAGTCTTCCAAACCAGTGGAAAGTATTCCTACTCCTGGTCTTAATGTGCCTTGTCGATGGTGGTGTATCGAGCAGCAAGTTTTGGGGTAAAGTTATTGTTGGTGTTTCAGGTTCGAGATCCTGCATCAGGACTGAATGTGGAGAGGTGTTGCTCCAGATTCCAGCTGGTCCGCTGTCTCTTGCATTTTCAATGATTATTGGTTGGAGTCAGTCATTGGCTGGCAGTTTAGTGACACAGATATTACTTGTCTGATGGAAACTAGTACATTTGCTAAGGAATTGGAAATGAACATTGTGGAATCATCAATGAATATCACCATTAATGCTTCGTTAATAATGTTAATAATGATTGATTAACATCATAGATAAAACAGCTAAAGATAGTTGAGCCTGGTAAAGAGGGCATATGGTCAGCTTGCTTTCATAGTTTGGGGCATTGAGTATAAGAGTCAGAAGTCATGATTTGCTGCTTTATAAGACTTTGGTTAGGCTGCATTTGGAGTACAGCATGCTGCTGTAGTCGCTGGGAGGATATGGATGCTTTGGAAAGGGTGCACAAGAGGTTTACCAGAATACAGCTTGGATTAGGGGGTATTAGCTAAAGGGGGAGGTTGGACAGACTTGGATTATTTTCTCCAGCATGCTGCAGGTTGCAGTTGTTAGACCCGATGGAAGTGCATAAAATTATGAGTGGCATAGAGAGGATAGACAATCAGAACTTTTTTTCCCAGGATGAAAAATCAAATACTTAGTGAGAGGGGCAAAGTTTAAAGGAGATGTGCTGGGCAAGTTTTTACACAGAGGGTGGGGAGTGCTTGAAGTGGTGAATGAGTTGGTCGAGGCTGATACAATAATGGCGTTTCAGAGACTTTTGTATAGGGTCAATATAGGCATATTGATATGCAGGGAATGGAGGAATATGGGTTATGTGCAGGCAGATAAGAACTGGTCTTGGCATCATATACAGCACTGACGTTGTGGAGTGAAGGGCCTGTTCTGGTGATGTACAGTTCTATGTTATGTTGCCTGAGCAACTCCTGCATTGATGTCTTGGGTCTGGGGTGATTGCACAGCATGGAATATTGTTAAAAACAGATTTATTAATGGTTTTTAAAATACATTTGTATATCATGTTGAAAATAAAAGCACATGGATATGAAAAAATAGAGTGTGGAGTGAAATTGATTTAATAGACATTCAAAAAGCAATCATTTCCACAAAGGACCAACAACCTCCTGAGTAGATACAACCTCTCTAACAACGCTACAATTGACAAGACAAGAATACATTATAAATGAAAATGCGGTCATTTATTTTGCTCGCATTGTTTACGTTTGTACATTCCGGGCCAAATCAACCGACCAAAATAGTCTTGGTCCACCACAACTCACTCGTCATAATATAACACATATAAACTAATTAGTCCATTGAATACAACGTATAAAAATGTCTTGTTCGGCATAATCCATGTTTGCCCAACGCTACCGGTACGAAAGCTCTATGGTTAAAATAATGCAGTAGGTATTTTTCGTATTGGGAAGCTGTTGTATTAATACAAAACATGTGATGGCTACTCGGTGTGTAAAGCGGGAGGGTTTACTTCTCGATGTCTTCTTCGGGTTTTGGGGGGCGTTCTAGTGCCGGGCAATCGTCAACATAGAACACAAGATCCTATAAAAACAATAACTGTAATTAAACACTGAGGTATATGCGGTGCTTTTGACCAATTGAATCATACAGCGTGGAAACGGGCCCTTCAGCCCACCGAGTCCAAGCAGATCATCACCCGTTCGCAATATTTCTCTGGAGACAGAAGGAACGACAGATTATATATATATATATATATATAAAACACACAAAGTACTGGAGTAACTCAACGGGCCAGACAGCAACTGTAAAGGATATAAGAAGGACCCCGACCCGAAAAGTCGCCTATCCATGTTCTACACAGACGCTGGTTGTCCCGCTGAGTTACTTCAGCTCTTTTATTTCGCACTGGTGCCGTGCTCTCCCACTTTCGCATCCAATCTCTGCACACTAGCGGCAATGTGCGGAGGACCAAATACCCAACCCCGTGTGGGGTTGTAGGAGGAATTTGGGATGTAGGAGGAAACCGGGGCACACGAAGAAAACCGGAGCATCCCAAGCAAACCCACGCACTTCGAGGGAGAACGGTAAACTTGATTTGGTTAGTTTAGCGATACAGCGCGGAAACCTAATTTCTATGTTTCCATGTTTCTATGAAACAGGCCCTTCTGCCCACCGGGTCCGCGCCGACCAGCGATCCCCGCACATCAACACCATCCTGCAGATACTAGGGACATTTTTTGTTTTACATTTACTGAACCAATTAACCTACAGACCTGTTTGGAGTGTGGGAGAAAACCGAAGAGCTCGGAGAAAACCCACGCAGGTCACAGGGAGAACGTACAAACTCCGTACAAACGCGAACCCGGGTCTCCGGCGCTGCAATCGCTGTCAGGCACCAACTCCACCGCTGCACCACCGTGGTCAGCCATGATTGAATGAAGGAGTAGACTTGGTGGGCCGAATGACTTAATTCTGCTCCTATCATTTATGAACTTATGGACGTACGAGCTCCACACAGACAGCACTTGAGGTCAGGATCGAACAGCGTCGCTGGCGCTGTGAAGCATCGGCATTGGTAGGTCTAACATTAATTAACTAGAAACTAGCGCACAATCATGATATGCATATAAATGGTGGACTCTGTATAATTGAGATTATCATGACCACCTATTATGGTCAAAAGCCGTGAATTATTTAGGAAGGACACAATTTGCTGGAGTAGTTCAGCAGGTCAGGCAGCATTCCTAGAGAAGTGGGTAGGAAGGAACTGCAGATGCTGGTTTACACCGAAGATAGACACAAAAATGCTGGAGTAACTCGGCGGGACAGGCAGCATCTCCAGAGAGAAGGAATAGCCGACGGGTCGATAGTCCTTCTTCATATACGCGATGGAATGACATGATTGTTTTAACAAATGTTGTCTTGAACGTTATGTGATTATATACTTTACATGCTTTATGATTAAAGTATTTTTGAAAAAAAAAAAAATCCCTTCCCCAGGAGGTGGAATTCCAACCGAGATGTCAGAAAGATATATATACGTTACCCGATGGCAGAGTCGGGCGATCATATTATGCAGGCGCTCAATTCGAAACTTCAGGAAAGCAATCCGCTTTAATGTCCTGCATTCGGGAACGATGAGATTTTCCAAAGCATAGATGTGATCGCGTAGCTTGATCACCACACAAGCGTTCTGGAAAGCGGATATATTTCATCAATATTGTCATCAAGGCTCGGCTTCAACAGAACATTGAAATAATAACGCACCCCTAAAGTCAAACGTACTTACGTGCACATTAATGTAGAGCTTGGGTAAATGGGCAAGACACTGTCTCTGTGGAAGAAACGTATGCACATAACTATTCCACAAACACAACCGAACACGGAGCAGAGGACGCAAGAACCTGCAGATGCTGGATGCAAAACACAAAGTGCTGGAGGAACTCAGCGGGCCAGGCAGCATCTGTGGAGGGTATGAACAGGCGACCATTGGGGTCGGGACCCTTCTTCAGACACTGAGGACCACAGATGCTGCCTGACCCGTTAAATTCCTCCAGCACTCTATGTTTTAACCAAATCAACAGATTGCCGCTTCAATTTACCGTGACGGAAAATTTCTCTAATCTTTCCATCGACACCATAATTCCTTTGCTTAATTTCAAAACCGCCGAATAACAAGTCGGCGGGGCCGAATTTGCAACTATGATGAGCGTGGACAGGAGAATAATTTTTCTTAGCAGATCCATAACTCGTCACGATGTGCGGGCTACTGTAAATCCGAAAGCGAAGTTCCCCTCCTGGTGCCTCCTTTCTTTTCTTGTGAAAAGTGTGCCTATGGTGAAATGTGTTCCAATTTATGAATCTTGCGCATGGCCTGGATTCGGCAGGACTTGCTGGCGTCAATCTGGACGTTTTCCAACATAAATATCCCAAATGTGAACCAGACACAATTTAACTAACTTTAGGAACATGGTTCTGGCGTTCCTTTTTAAAACCACAACACATAACCGCTTGTTGACTAACTTTAGACCAGTCTATAATGAACAGAAGCGTTCCTGTTCATAAGGGGTGCGATTTGATATTTCAGGTTTGCCTTATTCATGGCCATTGCTATTCGTTCTTTTTTAATGGTGATTCCTTACAATCTTTCATATAAATTGTGCACAGTGCGAGCTGGAGTCTTAAGCACTGTAGTCCACACTGTGTGAACAGGGTGCTGTCATCTCATGTGAGTCGAGTGGACTCCATAATGCAAGAGAATCATAATCATAATCATACTTTATCACTTTAGTGTTTTGCAACATACGAGGAATTTGTCTTGCCATACAGTCATACTAATAAAAAGCACCAGAACACACAAAGTACATTTTAACATAAACATCCACCACAGTGACACCTCCACATTCCTCACTGTGATGGAAGGCGCAAAAGAGTTCAATCTCTTCCCTTCTTTGTTCTCCCACAGTCGGGGGCCTCGAGCCTTCAGTTGGTAGGATGATCTTGACTCCCGTAGTCGGCAGCGGGCCTCCGCATTGGGGCGATCAAGCTCCTGCATCGGGGGTATGTCAGCTCCCCGCGACAAGCGATCGGACCCCGGGTCGGGGCTTGTCATACCTTCTGTGTCGTTGGAGCTCCCCACTTGGCCTCTCCCGAGACTGCGAGCCCTTAATGTTAAATGAGGCATTCTGTGGATTTTTATTCAGTTTCATAACATGGATAATAACTTAGTATGGGCCAGAGAATATTGTAGCATAAGGAACCCATTATCACACACAATTAAATCTGCAATGGTTCTTTACAGGAGCTATCCACTTCCCATTCCTGATATTTTTCGTTCTGCATATTTTCCAATGTTCTTTTAATGGCTACCAGTGAATTCATATCCATTAAATTCCCAGCCATTGCATTTAAGATTCTAACCACTCATAAGTGATAGGAGCAGAACTAGGCCATTTGGCCCATCAAGTCTACTCCGCCATTCAATCATGGCTGATCTATCTTCCCCAACCCCATTCTCCTGCCTTCTCCCCATAACCCCTGGCACCCAAACTAATCAAGAATTTATCTCTGCCTTAAAAATATCCATTAACTACCCTCCACAGTCTTCTGTGGTAATGAATTCCCCAGATTCACCACCCTCAGACAAAAGACATTCCTTATCTCCTTCCTAAAGGAATGTCATTTAATTCTGAGGCTATGACCTCCTTCCTGGAGTGTGGAGCCAATAGTCTAACTATGAAATCTTTTTCTTCTTATGGAGTCTACACGCAAGATTAGAAGTTGTTCAGCCAGAGCTGAACACGCTTCTCGGCATTTGCATACAATGATGCTTATCCTTTCGCTTCTTGTGTTTCTTGTGCTTCTTGTGCGTGGTGGTGGAAAGATTGATGGGAATAGGGCCATGACGTGAACACTCTTTCCAACTGTTCACCCCAACTGTGAAATAAAAAACAGGAAGCGCCATTAATACTCGGTATGTTAGGGAACATCTGTGGAGAGATAACAAGGAATTTATGTTTTAAGGCTGACCTACTGGATAGTCTTTCTGTTTGAATTTGGATTTACAGTGACTGTAGTTTTTTTTATGAGTAGCTTCATCTGAGCTCAATAAAGGACCAGCATAACCTCCCTGCTACTGCACTCAACATCTCTATTGAAGATGTCACCTATGCCTTGTTAACTACTATTTCAGGATGCCCTTCTATCTTCAAAGATATGGGCACATGAATCATTGGTTATCCTTGTTCCTCTATATTCTATATTCTCCTTGAAACTCCTCTAACAAGGCAGTTGTGGAGGTTACAACAATTGAAAAAGCAAACTCATTAGTTTGAACCGACATATCATCCAAGGAACACTATTTTCAACATATTTTTAAATTTCTGCCTAATTTCTAGACATTTGTTTTGGGGGTGGGGAGGGAGGGGGGGCAGTGGTGTGTATCTTGAGTATCTTGGGAGTTGCATTTAACAGCAACACT
This sequence comes from Raja brachyura, assembly GCA_963514005.1. The sequence continues at coordinate 141,947,271 of OY740781.1, forward strand.
TAACTATAAATAAATCAATTTTAGAAATATGGAAAGAAACGTAGAAAAATAGGTGCAGGAGTAGGCCATTCAGCCCTTCAAGCCAGCACCACCATTCAATATGATCATGGCTGATCATCTAAAAGCAGTACCCCGTTCCTGCCTTTTCCCCATATTCCTTAATTCCTTTAGTCCTAAGAGCTAAATCGAACTCTCTCTTGAAAACATCCAATGAATTGGCCTCCACTGCCTTCTGTTTTAGAGAATTCCACAGATTCACAACTCTCTGGGTGAAAATGTTTTTCCTCATCTCTGTCCTAAATGGCCAATGTTTTATTCTTAAACTGTGGTCCCTGGTTCTGCACTCCCCCAACAACGTGAACATTTTTCCTGCATCTAGCCTGTCCAATCCTTTAAGAATTGTATATGTTTCTATAAGATCCCCTCTCACCCTCTAAATCCCAGTGAATACAAGCCCAGTCGACCCATTCTTTCATCATATGTCTGTCCTGCCATCCCGGGAATTAACGTGATGAACCTATGCTGCACTCCCTCAATAGCAATAATGTCCTTCCTCAAATCAGGAGACCAAATTTGCACACCATACTCCAAGTGCGGTCTCACCTGGGTCCTGTACAACTGCAGTAGGACCTCCTTGCTCCTAAACTCAAATCCTCTCGCAATGAAGGCCAACATGTCATTAGCTTTCTTCACTGCCTGCTGTACCTGCATGCTTACTTTCAGTGACCGATGTACAAGCACACCCAGGTCTCGTTCAACCTCCCCTTTTGCTTCCTGAACATTGTCACACTGGCCATTCCATCTTTTCGTTCATCAGGGAGTAGACAGAGGAGCACTTGAAAACTTGGATGACCATACTTCTTCCTCAGTGCTATGTGATCCCTGAACCAATCACCTCTTTTCCACATACTCTTATTCTTCAATTGGTTGGTCATTCCTTTGCTGTACTTCAATATATAACTTTTAATTACTGTATCCATTCTGTTTTTCCTATGAGCTTCATGCAAACAAAAAAAATTGCAGACTAATTAAGCAGTCTGAAAAACGGTCCCAACCCGAATCGCAGGCACGTGCCGTCAGGGTAGGCAAGGTAGGCACTGCCTACCCTGACTAAAATTATGAAATGGCAATTTTTAAATATAAATAGTAAAGGCATGGGAGAATTATGCCTGTCTAAGAGATCGATCTCTTAGGTAGGCATAATTCTCCGTGCCTTTCACCCGCAGCGCTTGTAACACGGGAAGCTCTGTGCAGCCCTCGTGCCGTCAGCGCTGCCTGAGCCGTCAGATTCAATGGGAGCTGAAGGCAGCAGAAATTCTGCCTTTGCAGCACTGCGCATGTGCATCATCTTTCTGCGCATGCGCATCGCGAGTTTCTTGGCGGGATGTTCAAATATGGATTGCCATTATTTTAATAGTATCTTAGCAAACAAATGGAGAATGGACTTAATGTACCAATAATGTGGTAAGTGCATTTCTTTGTGCTTTATGTTTTTAAATACTGTAGTTCCCAGGGTGGGGGGAGAGCTCCGTTCACAGTGTTTGGGCAGTCTGGCGTTGTGAAGGAGGGGATCGGGGTCAGTAACCCACTTGCCACGCTCCGGTCTGAGTGCAGGTGAGATGGGACTAGGTGAGAGTAAAAGTGTGTGAGGGGTGAGAAGTCCATGCCTGGTGCTGGCCGGCCGCAGCCGCTGTTCAGATTGTTGGGAGACGGAGCTCAGGGTTCGCCTCTTGAGCTGCTTTGGTGCCCAGGCGTAAGTTGAGGTGGAAGGTGGTTGGGGGTGCGGGGGGGGGGGGGCTCGTCTTCTGAAGAAGGATCTCGACCCGCTGAATTACTCCAGCAGTGTTAAAGAAGGAACTGCAGATGCAGCAAAATCGAGCGTACACAAAATTCTGGAGAAACTCAGCGGGTGCAGCAGCATCTATAGAGCGAAGGGATGGGTGACAGGAGGGTCTCGACCTGCTGAAATTCTCCAGCATTTGGATCTAAACATCACCCATCCCTTCCCTCTAGAGATGCGGCCTGTCCCACTGAGTTACTCCAGCTTGTGTGTGTCTATCGTTGAATGGGTGACGTTTCGGGTCGAGACCCTTCTTCGGACTGAAAATAAAACTTGCCTCGCGTGAAGCGGCTTGTAAATTAAAACATAAAAACAAGAAATGCTAGACTCATTTATGTGCTCCTATTCATTTACCTGGCCTGTTGCTGTCCTCCCTCGTCCACCGTGAGCGCTGGACAACTCACTGGGTGCAAAACTCCGCTGCATTCCGGGCAGAGGGCGATGATCACCCAACTGACCGGCAAGTAGAGGCGGCGGGTCGGTCAAGCCCGGCTCCCCGCCACCGGGATAAACACCACTACTGGAGTAAACTCAGCGGGATCTCCGGAGAAGTCTGAAGTAGGGTCTCGACACGAAATCTCACCCATCCCATCTCTCCAGAGATGCTGCCAGTCCCTCGGAGTTACTCCAGCATTGTGTGTGTCTATGGGTTACACAAAAAGCTGGCGAAACTCAGCGGGTGCAGCAGCATCTAAGGAGCGAAGGAGATAGGCGACGTTTCGGGTCGAGACCCTTCTTGTGTGTGTCTATCTTCGGTGCAAACCAGCATCTGCAGTTCCTTCACAATCCCACACTCTCGGCCCCGGGGGGTGGATGGAGCATCACACGTGGATACAACCCACTCACTGCCCAGACTTGCCCCTCCGGCAGGTCTTTAACCGCGTCCTAAAGCCGTTCGTGTTAAAGAAGGAACTGCAGATGCTGGAGAATCGAGGGTTACACAAAGCTGGAGAAACTCAGCGGGTGCTGCAGCATGAAGAAGGTCAGCAGGTCTGAAGAAGGGTCTCGACCCGAAACGTCGCCTATCTCCTTCGCCCCTTAGATGCTGCTGCACCCGCTGAGTTTCTCCAGCTTTTTGTGTAACCCCCATCTCTCACCTGCCGTTCGCCGGCTTCGCTCATGTCAACCGCGTCCCGCAAATCCTTAAATTCCCACAGCCAAGTAACCTAAACTGGACCCGTGAACGCGCTGTCGGAATTTAAAGATTTGCGGGAAGCCGGCCGGCGAGCGGCAGGTGAGAGATGTTCAGACGGAGAGCACTGCCAGAGGTGAGTGGGGACCAGCAGAAGGGGCTGAAGTGGCAGGGTCCCGGCGGCCACTCGCAGTCACCCGAGCTGCTTCCTTCTGCGGAAGTGGCGGCCAGTTCTGCAGTCCGTGTCCGGCAGGTGAGAGATGGGGGTTACACAAAAAGCTGGAGAAACTCAGCGGGTACAGCAGCATCTAAGGGGCGAAGGAGATAGGCGACGTTTCGGATCGAGACCCTTCTTCAGACTCAGTCTCAGTCTGAAGAAGGGTCTCGACCCGAAACGTCGCCTATCTCCTTCGCCCCTTAGATGCTGCTGCACCCGCTGAGTTTCTCCAGCTCTTTGTGTAACCCTCGATTCTCCAGCATCTGCAGTTCCTTCTTTAACACGGAGGGTGAGAGATGTTCAGACGAAGAGCACTGCCAGAGGTGATCAGAAGGCGCTGAAGAGCAGTCGGTTCTGGTGTTGGGTCCCGGTGGCCGCTCGCACCCGAGCTGCTTCTATCCCCGGAAGTGGCGGCCAGTTCTGCTGTCCTTGCCCGGAGCGCTGCGGCAGCGGTGAGTGAGTTTGATATGATCTCTGTCCCCCTCCTTCTCAAAACTTCTCCCTTCTCGCATATTTAACCCCTGCCGCAGGCTCCCCACACGCTGTGAAAGGAACTCCCCCTCCAATTGGACCCTTGAATTAGTATTGTCATTCCATAAGATGACAACTGATTCAACGTCCCGATGTGCTCCCGTTTTTCCCACCATCTCTCCACCTGCCTTCATCCTCCGTCCCCCACCCATTCAGTAATTAAAAAATGAAGGAGATTTAGAACCCTTGGGAAATTTGAATTGTTACTTATTTTTATTTTTTTACGAAGAGAACAATCTGCGCATGCGCGGTTTTAAGATTTTTTGAAAGCCGGCTGACTGCCTACCCTGAGTAATTACTCACGGCACGTGCCTGCCGAATCGTCACCCACCCTTTTTCTCCAGAGAAGGACTGCCTGGCCCACTGAGTTCCTCCAGCACTTTGTGTTTACCTTTGATGTAAACTGATTATCTGCAGTTCCTTGTTTCTGCCATTAATCTAATTAAGCTAATCTAATTGTATACTGCAAAACATAATATCATTTTTTGAAATAGGCTACTCCAGAGGACACCAAAGACACTTTAAAATGTTGATTATAAATTGTTATCTGGCTAAATAACTAGATAGCAATGAATCTCTGAGATATAAGAAATGGAAGGTCTATTGGAGTCCCACAACCTCTGCAACCCAAGTTCACTTCCAGTTCAGTCCATGTGGAGTTTACCTGTTCTCCCTGTGATTAGTATATTTCATCAGGTCCTCCAGTTTCCCTCATCATCCAAAAGATGTACTGGTTGTTAGATGAACTGGCCTTTTTAGTGTGGAGATGAATGGCAGAATCTTGGGAAAGTCTTTGCAAATTTGAGGAGAAGACTAAATGGGATTAATGCAGGATTAGTGTAATGATCATGAGGATTTAATGGGCCAAGGTCTGTTTCCAAGCTATATGACCCTCTGACCTAGGTTAATTTAACAAGTCAGTGAAGAAAAATTGCTTCATTGCAGTACCTCATTCCATAACTTGTACTTTATCAGAGGCTTTGTCAGAGGAGAAGTTAATATCTAGGGAGAATCTAATAACCATGTGCAGCATAATTTCTGGAGTGTGAATGGAGAACAATAATAGGAACTTATGGGAGATGGGGAGGAGATTGGACAAAGATATAATTTGAGAATTCAGAAAGGGAAGCTTGGAGAAACAGAGGCAGAAGATGAGAGGAGAGATGGTCAGAATGTTGAATGGGATGAAGGTTGACATAAGCAGAAGGTAAGGAGATCAAGGGATTACAAGATTGAAAATGAGATTTCGTAGAGGGGCGATGATCAAAGGACAATGTAAGGAGATTTGCAGTTTGTAAAGGTTAGAAAGTTTTGGCTGCTGGGCGTCACTTACATTTAATTTGATGCAAATTTGTTAATTATCTATGCTGTGACAATTCTCAATGGTAGATTAGATTCACCTTGTGAAGAGAATATCAGGAGATGAGAGTGGGGTGGGGGGGGGTACAACAGGAGATCAGGGAAAGAAGAGCAGGGCACCAGAATAAGGGAGGGCAGAGTCTGGATTTGGTCAGGCATGCAGAAGGTGGATAAAGGGGCATGTTTATGTTATCATTCATTGTTTCATGATTTATCCGTGCATTCATTCCAAAAGATATAGAGTTTGCCCGTTAGCTGTGGTTTTGTTGTCAGTCCTGCAGCATTCCTTTTATCTCCCAGGACACAGCATGCCTGAAATATTCTGGTTTATTTATTTGGGGAAATAATAACCTTAGAGGGGCTCCAGAATGTCTATGGTTGTTTTGGTCTTGACAAAATATGTTTCAAATTTGGAGATAAAGTACAAAATATTTTATGTTATTGCAAAGTTTCCCCGAGGGACCATGTTTTATTAATACATAGCTTGAATATTTTACTACAATAACAAGAAAGGTGGATAAGCATCACAAACATTTATTTTGTAAGTATATTAGTCAACAGGAATTGTCCATAGAGAAATTAATATTTATTTATTAATACAAATTAATAGAATATACTGATTCAAAAAGTATATTTTGTCAGATTGTGTACTAAAGGTCACTGTATTTTCAGTAGCAATGTCTAGAAATGTAAGCAGATTATTTGATAGTTATAAAACTTCTATGAGAAGTATTATCTACTCACTCTTCATTTCTTTGTTTTATGTAACTCAAATAAATTGCATCTGTATTGTCCACAGCACAGGCTAACTTTGGAGAAGTAGCAACAGTGGTAATAGACCATTGCAAAAAACATGTAATTTGTCTTGGATAACCATATTCAGAGACCGAATTAAACCAGATAAACCGTGATTATATCTAGAAGGAATAATAGAAAGTATACTGTTGGGTTGCATCACAACTTGGTTCGGGAACAAATCTGCCCAAGACCGCAAGAAATTGTGGAGAACTGTGGAAGTAGCCCAATCCATCACACAGACCAAACTCCCCACAATCGACTTAATCTGCATTTCACACTGCCTTGGGAAAGCAGTTAACATAATCAAAGACCTTTCCCACCCGGCTTCTCCCTGCTCCCATCGGTCAGGCGGTACAGAAGCTTGAAAGCATGCACCATTACACTCAGGGACAGTTCAAATGTTCATAAGTCATAGGAGCAGAATTAGGCCAAATGGCCCATCCAGTCTACTCCGCCATTCAATCATGGCTGATCTATCATTCCTTCTCAACCCCATTCTCATGCCTTTTCCCCATACCCCCCGACACCCTGACTAATCAAGAATATGTCAATCACCACCTTAAAAATATCCATTGACATCCTCCACAGTCATCTGTGGTAATGAATTCCACAGATTCACCACCCCCTAACTAAAGAAATTCCTCCTCATCTCCATTCTAAAGATACGTATTTTATTCTGAGGCTATGACTGGACTCTCCCACTAGTGGAAACATCCTCTCAACATTCACTCTATACAGGCCTTTCACACTTTGGGACGTTTCAATGAGGTCTCCCCCTCATCCTTCTAAACTTCAGCGAGTACAGGCCCAGTGACTTCAATCACTCATCACCCAATCATTCCTGGGATCATTCTCGTAAAGCACCTCTGGACTCTCTCCAGAGCCAGCACATCCTCCCTCAGATGTGAAAACTGAACCAAAAATCATACTCAATTCATCTGCCATTTAATTATTCCCTATTATTACTTCTCCAGCATCATTTCCCAGGTATACAATGTCCATTCTTGCCTCTTTCTGACTCTTTAGTTCGAAATTTCGTTCAGACCAAAAGGTCTGAATGACAATAAAGGCTATTCATTCATTCATTCATCATTTATGTATCTGAATAAACATTTGCTATCTCTTTTATATTATTGGCAAGATTACTTTTGTATTTCATCTTTTCTCCCCGTATTGCCATTTTAGTTATCTTCTGTTGTTTTTTAAAACCTTACCAATCCTCCAGCTTCTCAGTAATCTTTGCAATGTTATATGCCTCCTCTTTTAGCTTCATGTTGTCCTTGACTTCTCTTGCCAGCCACGTCACCTCATTCTCTTGTTAGAATTTTTCTTCCTCTTTGGAATGAAAAGATCTTGTGTCCTCCGAATTGTTCCCAGAAATTCCTGCCATTGCTGTTCCACCATCATTCCTGCTAGGGTCCCTTTCCAATCAATTTTAGCCAGCTCCACCATCATGCCTATGTAGTCACCTTTGCTCAACAGGAATATGGACATATCCGATTTCATCTTCTGCCAAAATCATCTCTGCCACAGAGGGTAGTTGAGGCCAGTTCATTGGCTATATTTAAGAGAGATGTGGCCCTTGTGGCGAAGGGGATCAGAGGGTATGGAGAGAAGGCAGGTATGGGATACTGAATTGGATGATCAGCCATGATCATATTGAATGGCGGTGCAGGCTCGAAGGGCTGAATGACCTACTCTTGCACCTAATTTCTATGTTTCCATGTTTCTATCTTCTGCCATCTCCCTCAAAATTGGAGGTTGAATGTTATCATATTATGGTCACTACCTCCTAATGGTTCTATTATCTTAAGCTCCCTAATCAAATCCAATTAATTCAACAATACCAAACGCAGAATTGTCTTTTCCTGGCTGGTAGGCTAAACTACAAAATGTGTAGGAAAAAACTGCTAATGATGGTTTAAATCAAAGGTAGACACAAAATGCTGGAGTAACTAAGTGGGTCAGACAGCATTTCTGAAATGAAGGAATGGGTGACGTTTCGGGTCGAGGCCCTTCTGACTCGCTGAGTTACACCAGCATTTTATGTCTACCTTAGGCTCAACTTCAAGCTGCTCTAAGAAACCATCTCGTAGGCACGCAACACATTATTTTGGAGTTCAGTACCAATTTGATTTTCTCGGCTTTCTTACATGCCAATTGTGTCTCCTGATGTAATTTGAACACTTCTTCCTGCTACTGTTTGGAGGCCGGTAAATAACTCCCATCAGGGTCCTTTTACCCTTGTAGTTTCTCAGCTCTACCCACAAGATTACGACATCTTCTGCTCCTATGTCACCCCTTGATAAAGACTGAATTTTATTCCTTAGCAGAAGAGCTACCCCTCCCCGTCTGCCCACCTGTCTGTCTTTTCAATAGACTGTGTAACCTTGGATATTCACAATTCGCACCTCCTCAATCCTTATCTCGCAACTTTTGTCTTTACTTCTCTAGCATTTGTCCAACCGTCCGCTTATCACCCCCCCCCTCCCCCCCCAACCTCTATCTGGTGTGAATTGTGAAGCCAGAGAAAGGAATATCACTGTCTACCATTTTTCACTCAACCCTAAGTTCATGTGACAATAATAATGCTAAACCTAATGGAACGTTGATTAAAACTTGGAACAGAATATTCTAGAAACCAATAAGGTGGTCATGAGATACAGATTTCAGTGAAAGCCAGACAATTTTATTGCTGAGTCTCTTCTACAATTGATTGGCAAGTAAATGTCACGTAATCCAGGACATCGGAAATTAACCGAGGTACAGAGAAAAGCTTTTTTTGTTGCGTGCTATCCAGTCTGTGGAACGACTATGCATGATTACAATCAAGCCATCCACAATGTACAGATCCAGGATAATGGGAATAATATTTAGTATAAGATATAGTTCAACAAAGTCCGATTAAAAATACCCCCATGGTCTCCAATGAGGTAGATGGAGACCTATCTCAGGACCTATCTCTAGTTGGTTCAGTTGCTTGATAACAGCTGGAAAGAAGCTGTCCTGAAATTGGAGGTATGTGTTTTCACACATCTGTACATCTGGCCTGATGGGAGAGGGGAGAAGATGGAGTGTCCGGGGTGAGACTCGTCCTTGATTATGACAGTGGCCTTGCCAGGTAGCGTGAGGTGTAGATGGAGTCAATGGAAGGGAGGTTGGTTTGTAAAAGTTCACTTAAAAAGATAGAAGTACAAATTCTTAAGACCATACAAAGCTTTAATTTAACGTCTGATGGGTGTGGATCTAGAGACCCAGAGGCAACAGTTTTACGTCTGAATCTCCACAACACACACAAAGAAATACCAGAAAACCGGAGCTTATATACGTACAGACATAAAACCAATTGCATGATGTAATGTACAAGAACCCATCAGCCACCTCCAAATATGGACTTGTTTTTCACTCTTTGCCAAAGCCAGTCATCCCAATGGCATCCTCTGGCCCCTTCTTATCTGATTAACCTCTTCAACTTACATTAAAAAACTTGTAAGTGAGCTGTGAACTATTCAACTTAAATTAAAAAAAAAACCTTTGTCGTGATGGGAGTTGTCCAAATCCCATCATGCATTACAATTGGCTTTTTACAACAGGAAAGCTTAAATATGACAACAATCAATTAATAACTAACTCTTTCATTCCTTCCATTTTTATCAGAACCTGATAACAATTATAGTTCTTGGTTAGTACATAGTAGAGGCTTCAGACCTTTCAGTACATAGATTGATGATCAGCAGTACAATAGATCCATAATGTTTTATCATTCCCCATATTCTTCCAAACATGCTAAATGGCCACCATTCTCAACCTTTATTAAAGTTATGCATTTCCTCCCTTACCTCTGTAATCTACTTTATTTCTGCAGTAATATGTGCTGCTAAATCTGTAATGTTAGAAGATTCATCAGGGATGTAAGTGCAGCATTCGTGCCCTATAATAGCACAACTATCCCCTTTCTCTGGGTAGTTGCAATAACATGAGGTATTTAATAGTATATGAGGATCGCGTATTATTCTCAACCATGGTATTTTCCCTGCCTTCATTTCATTGACCTTCCACCCTGGTTACTCGCAGATCTGATGGCTATCAATGTCCCAAGATAGGGGAACAATAGCAACATGTCCATTGCAATCTATCATAGAAAGGGATTTCTTAAAAGAAAGAAGTTAACGTTTTCTCTTTTAGGCACCATACTGACAATCTTACAGTGGTGAAAGTGAACCCACGCATGTCTCCCCTCCACCTTTTCTGTGGTAGGGGTTGTTAGAAGGACCTGTTAATGCCTTTCCTACCGAATTTCCAGTCTCTTCCTCATCCAATTCCTGATTATTAAACAAGTACCAGGTTCAATTTTAGACATAGTGGTTCTATTGTACATCCTTCAATGCCCTGGTTAACGATAAAATATAATTAGCCATTTCCATTGTCATGTGATGAAAGTGAACAGCCTTCAGCGTATTCTGGTTCCAAGTTGCCCCTAGTGGATGGTCATATAAAATCTCTGCTGAATTCCTTTTATTGTCATTCAAACAACCAAAAGTTTGAACAATTTTCCGTTCCCTGCAGTCATAACAGCAAAAACAAAACACACAGTTGCTCATAACATCCAACACAGTGAATCTCCAAACACCTCCTTACTGTGATGGAAGGCAAAAGTCCTATCTCTATCTCCCTTCTTATCTGTTTCACAGGAGAAAGCCTGTCTGAGAGAAATACAAGCCACACGATCTTGTGAAGTATCTCAGCAAACAATGTAATAGCAATTAGCTCTTTCATGCCTTGTGATTCATTTTGGCCAAAAATTTCAAACAAAACAATTACATTCTCACAACACAAAATTTGCACATCAAAATAAATTCCACAATAGACCTACACAAAACACAGTATTTAGAACCACAGAAGTTAACAATGCAAAAAAAAGTATTTGATTTAAATACTCCAAATCTGAAGAATCTGTGCCACTTTAATTGACAGCACTGGACCGCATCGGAATCCTCAGTGGAATCCTTATCAGTGGGAAAAAAATGCTGTAAAAACAGTCAAACTGCTGCTTCGAGGTGATCAGACAATCGCCATTTCTTAAACGGACATACACAACTATTGTTTCAAACACAAAGCTCTTTAAACATTTATAACAAATAATATATTTGCACATTTTTCGCTTAAGTCATGATCCAAAAACACACATTCCACATAACTTCAAAGTGTAACGCAGGTATCAAAGACTTCAAACCTGATTCGTTTTTATCGTAGCAACAAGAATAAAAAAAAACGATTTACACCAAGCGACCCCTTACATTTCAGTTTCTTAAAGGGACACATACACATACACAAAATAATGTACAAAAGCAATTTACAAATGCAGTTCATACTATATTTACTTCAAAGATGTCTCTTTGTAATCTACTTTCCCTTTTTCTGACAAAACCTTTTTTTTTTGCTCACCAAAAAATTTACAAGAAAGATTTTACAAGGCACTGTGTTTTATTAGCTCAGGCACTGCTCTGGGAGGACTTAGGTCTCAATTGTGGTTATAAAGTCTTTAAATTGTGAAAGCCTTCTTGTTGAAACGAGAAAATTAAGTTGGAAATAAAACTCGTTACAGCATTTTTCTTCTACCATAAATCTTCACAATGATAGGCAGCAGGGTGGGATGGTCCAATTCCCTGTCAGTCAGGATCCTGGACGCTGTGATTTGACATGATCCTGATCGTGACTGGTCAGATTTCTCGTCATTCAAAGTCTGGCCATACCCACTGAGGTGGCGACCAATCAGATTTAACTTAACATCTGACGGTGTGGACCTAGAGACCCAGAGGCACCAGTTTTACGTCTGAATCTCCAGCAGCACACACACAGAAATACCAGAAAACCGGAGCTTATATACGTACAGACATAAAACCAATTGCATGATGTAATGTACAAGAACCCATCAGCCACCTCCAAATATGGAGTTGTTTTTCACTCGTTGCCAAAAGCCAGTCATCGCAATGGCATCCTCTGGCCCTTTCATATCTGATTAACCTCTTCAACTTACATTAAAAATACTTGTAAGTGAGCTGTGAACTATTCAATTTAAGTAAAATAAAACCTTTGTCATGATTGGAGTTGTCCAAATCCCATCATGCATTACAATTGGCTTTTTACAACAGGAAAGCTTAAATATGACAACAATCAATTAATAACTAACTCTTTCAGGTTTGTGTGATGGTCTGGGCTGTGTCCACAATTCTCTGCAATTTCTTGCAGTCCTGGATGGTTCCATTCACAAACCACGCTGTGATGCATACTAACAAAATGCTCTCTACGGCACATCTGTAGAAGCTGGTGAGAGTTGTCACGGACATGCCAAATTTCCAAATGGTAAATGTCATCAGACATTAATAACAGAGAATCTAATCGCTGAATTAATTATATCCTATTAATGACCAGTTCCGTGAAGAGTTGGGCCAACCTAAAATTGTTGAAATGAGCTGTGTTGTTGTTAATGACAAGCCTCGGCATTCATTGTCTGATATACTAGTCACTCTAAATGTATTTTTTACTTTCTGATCTTTTTATTATTATTTCAATATATTTTACTGGTGAATATTTCGGATAAGTGCATCATATTTTTGAAGATTCCTGAACATGTTACTTATTTCCTTCCCTGTGACCACAACTTTATTGACATTAGCTAACCAAAATTCCTCTGCTATTTGGTCTTGTAAGCTGTAATAACTTGATCTTGCAAGAGTTGAAACCTACCTTAAATCTTGGCTGTGTTATACCTCATACAGTAAATCTTGACTATGTTATACCTTATACAGTATATATTAAATCTTGGCTGTGTTATACCTCATACAGTATATATTAAATCTTGGCTGTGTTATACCTCATACAGTATATATTTCTAACAACGTTGAAGGCTCATTCAAATATGTCTAACGGAACTATTCCTTCTTACGATTTCTCTTCTGTACATTTTTAACTTGGAGAATAGATCCATTGTGCCTTCCTAGTACTGTATTATTATAACTGCTGAAAGAAAACAGAGTTTAGTATGACAACATTCCAACCATTCATTCAAATTCCTCTTAAATTGCCACAGTCTGGCATTTAAAATGCGTTCTATTTAAAGTAATAAGAAGCAGAGAACAAAATACAAAGAAACTAAAGTAGCAAGTCCTTCGTTGAATTATAATGCTAATTTTTATGTTAAAACAAGTGAAAAATGTTGCTCTTATGTTTCAACTAAAAGCATTTCTTTGGAGGGAAACATGACTAATTTTCCTTTAAACTGTGTCTTTTACTACCAAAGTACTTCAAACCAATTAAATACTTTCGGAATTGTAGGATCACTAGATTGCACACAGACCCAACAAATGTAGGAATTCTTGAACCAAAACGTCTATCGGGCTTGCCTTTGACTAGTAAATACACTTTCTCACAGGTCCAGGGACAGGAGTTATGTCCTGACCGTTGGTGCGTCTGCATTAAATTTTCATGTTCTCCCTGTGACCACGTGTGTTTGCTCCTGATGCCCCAGTTTCCCCCCCAATAGTGTGGCAAATTAGCCACTGTAAATTGTCCTAGGTGTTTTAGTGAGTGGTAGAATCTGTCTGGAGTTGATGGATATATGGGGAGACGGGTGCGTGAATTAGAATTGAATTGAATTGGATACATTTTATTAGCCAAGCATGTATACATACAAGAAATTTGCCTTGTGCTTTGCTCACAAGTAACAACACGATGTAGAGTAGACAATTAAAAATAAAACATTATAATTTAAACATGTAACAAATTAAATAACATACCATAGCAAAAGGAGGCTACAGACTTTTGGCTGTAGAGTCCAGCTACTACCCTTGAAAAAATGCAGTTTTTATGTCTAGCTGTATCAGCTTTGCCAGAGGGAAGTTCTTCAAAGAGTTTGTAGCCAGGGTGAGAGGGGTCAGAGATGATCTTACCCGCTCGCTTCCTGGCCCTTGCAGTGTACAGTTCATCAATGGGGGAAGGTTGCAGTCAACAACCTTCTTGGCTGATCAAACAATGCGCTGCAGCCTCCGGATGTTGTGTTTGGTCGCTGAGCCATGATGGAGAAGGTGAGCCATGATGGAGAAGGTTTGGTCCATGATGGAGAAGGTGAGGACAGACTCTATGATCGCAATATAAAACTGGACCATTATTGCCTGTGACAGATTGTGTTTTCTCAGCTGCCACAGGAAGTACATCCTCTGTTGGGCATTTTTTACTGTGGAGTCGATGGTGACCTCTTGTTTAAGGTCACTGGAGATGATGGATTCAAGGAACTTAAATGACTTCACAGATGTGACTGTGATGTTGTTGATGGTGAGTGGGAGGAGAAGTTCTCCTGAAGTCTACAATCAATTCCACCGTCTTAAGTGCATTGAGCTCCAGGTTGTTGCGATGGCACCAGGATGCCAACTGTGTCACTTCCTGTCTGTGGGAAGATTCCTCCCCATTCTGGATCAGTCCAATCAGGGTTGTGTCATCCGCAAGCTTGAGAAGCTTGAGTAGCTTGAGAAGCTTGACAGAGGAATCTGTGGTGGTGCAGTTGTTGGTGTAAAGTGGTGTTATGTCCCTGTTCGGTTGAAAGGAATTAGTAAAAATTGGAAAGAGCCATGGTTTTCAAGGGAAATTGGACACTTGGTTCGAAAAAAGAGAGATATCTACAATGATTATAGGAGGCATGGAGTAAATGAGGTGCTAGAGGAGTATAAAGAGTGTAAAAAGAATCTTAAGAAAGAAATTAGAAAAGCTAAAAGAAGATATGAGGTCGCTTTGGCAAGAAAGGTGAAAGTAAATCCAAAGGGTTTCTACAGCTATATTAATAGCAAAAGGATAACGACAAACAACAGTGGACCCAACACAGATCCCTGAGGCACCCCACTGGTCACCCTGTTGTGACTTGGAAGGAGCTACATAGAGAATAGAGACTACAGATGTGATAGGTCCATATTCACCACAAGCATTCAGGAGGAGACCTGGTGGAAGACTTTCTCCTGCGAAAAATCTTCAGTAGAATCTCTCTGAACTGTAAACACAATTATTTTTTTTAATCCCCTAAAGAACAAAGATAACAGTAGATGATTGAGTACAATTTCATAGTTGCAATTGCATGGTTTTCTTCAGTATGTTTGAGAGCAGCCAAATGCTCCATTGAATTATTTATGCTCAATGGGAGCACAGCTTAACTGACAAAACACCTCTGAACACTCAAAGTTAGAGCTGTGAGGCCTGACTCTGAGTACACAAGTACACCAATTATTGATTGACTGAACAAATGTGTCTATGATCATGCACTAAGCCACAAAGTAATCAGTGTGGTCCGGTCTAGAACCTTCCTTGATTTCTGCCACAATTATGCAAAATAGCTTAATAGCTGAGGATATCTGTCACCTAGTTTGATGTAGGCCAATTCATGTAGTTCCAATGTCTTATGGAGACACAAGGAACTGCAGATGTTGGTTTACCAAAATAAACACAAAATGATGGAGTACTCCAGTTGGCCAGACAGCATTTCTGAAGGACATGGATAAGCAATGTTTGACATCAAGACCCTTCGTCAGGGTTTAATGTTTGTCTTATGTTTGTCCCTTGCCTATGAGAATGTCTCATGATCTGTAAATTCACAAACCATATCCCTGAAGCAGCCTCCTGCCATGTGACAGTAGCCAATGTTTATTTGTGCAGTTGCTTTAATTACAAACAGATTACTTCTTGTCCAGACTACATTTTGGAATAATTCTGGAAGACTGGTTTACATTTGTATTAGCAGCTACTATATCTTAAACATACACATTGACCATGATTGCTTCTCCCTTTTGGCCCACTTTACAAATCTTTCCAATGGTAGTGCAACTCTAGAGGGCTCTGGTTCATAGGGCTCCAATGGTCCTTAGTAGAACTTCCCCAAATCCACAGGATACTATAAAAAAAAATTATCTAAGTGGCACTACATCTACACTATAATCCCTAACTAGCTACTGTATAAGAATGTGGGAAATAATTCAAAGCTAACATTGAAAGTGAAAATGTATTAATGATGTTATCTTGGCGTTTGACCATTTCGTCATCAGAGATCTTCCTGGATACATTTCATGTTATTTATTAAACCTAGACTGCACCTCCACGACCCCCCCCCCCCCCCCCCCCCCCACCCTCACCCCACCCCCCTATCTCATGTAAGTATGCAATCCCTTTATAGGGTGATAAACTGTTGCATCACCACTGCCAAATATGGTTGTTGCATCTGAGCTGCTAGATGAAGCTTCACATTCCAAGACATCTGAAATGTTTCTATTTCAGAAAATGCACCTCCCCCAACTGCAGTTGACCGAGTTTTCACCCGTATGTTCCCTATATCCAAATATTATTTGGATGAAGGGATTCAAAGTAACATTAGCAAATTTGCAGATGACACAAAGCTGGATGGCAATGTGAACTGTGAGGAGGATGCTATGAGAATGCAGGGTGACTTGGACAGGTTTGGGGAGTGGGCAGATGCATGGCAGATGAGGTTTAATGCGGATAAATGTGAGGTTATCCACTTTGGTAGCAAAAACAGGAAGGCAGATTACTATCTAAATGGCATTTAACAAGGAACTGCAGATGCTGGAAAATCGAAGGTAGACAAAAGTGCTGGAGAAACGCAGCGGGTACAGCAGCATCTATGGAGCGAAGGAAATAGGCAACGTTTCGGGCCGAAACGTTGCCTATTTCCTTTGCTCCATAGATGCTGCTGCACCCGCTGAGTTTCTCCAGCACTTTTGACTATTTAAATGGTGTCAAGTTGGGAAAAGAGGAAGTAAAACGGGATCTGGGGGTCCCTTGTACATCAGTCTATGAAAGTAAGCATGCAGGTACAGCAGGCAATGAAGAAAACGAATGGCATGTTGGCCTTTATAACAAGAGGAATTGAATATAGGAGCAAAGAGGTCCTTCTGTAGTTGTACAGAGCCCTAGTGAGACCACACCTGGAGTATTGTGTGCAGTTTTGGTCCCCTAATTTGAAGAATTCTTGCTATTGAGGGAGTGCAGCGTAGGTTTACAAGGTTAATTCCCAGGATGGCGGGACTGTCATATGCTGAGAGAATGGAGCAGCTGGGCTTGTACACTCTGGAGTTTAGAAGGATGAGAGGGGATCTCATTGAAACATATAAGATTGTTAAAGGCTTGGACATGCTTGTGGCAGGAAACATGTTCCTGATGTTAGGGGAGTCCAGAACCAGGGGCCACAGTTTAAGGATAAGGAGTAAGCCATTTAGAACGGAGAAGAGGAAACTCTTTTTTGCACAGAGAGTGGTGAGTCTGTGGAATTCGCTGCCTCAGAGGGTGGTGGAGGCAGGTTCTCTGGATGCTTTCAAGAGAGAGCTAGATAGGGCTCTTAAAGATAGCGTAGTCAGGGGATATGGGAAGAAGGCAGGAACGGGGATGATCGGCCATGATCACATTGAATGGCGGTGTTGCCTCGAAGGACTGAATGGCCTACTCCTGCACCTATTGTCTATTTCACACTTCACCCCACTTCCAAGCAGTTTTCACCAGAAAGAAGAGAGTTTAGTCCAGCACATCTCTCTTTGTCATAACTGCCAAATGGAATCATCCCACCACCACCCACATATTTTTCCCTGCATCCTTTTCTGCTTTCTGGGGACCACTCTATGACTTCCTGGTTCACTTATCCCACTCCACCCATCGCTTCCCCTCTCTAAGCATTTTCCTCTGAAACCATAGGTAGCATAACATCGATCCATGCACCTCCTTCATCCATGGGTCCCAGAGGTGAGATAGGGATTAGTTTGCACCTCCTTTAAACTTGTCTATTGCAATTAGTGCTCTCAATATGGCTTCCTCTATATTGCGGAACCTAACACAGGTCAAGTGATCGCTTTGTTGAGCCCCTGTGCTCTGTCTGCCATGGCCATGTGGATCGCCCAATTGTTGGACATTTTAATTCCCTTTGCCATTCCCACACAACCTGTCTATCCTCAGCATCTTCCATTGCCAGAGTGAGGCCAAGCACAAACCAGAGGAATAGGACCTCATTTTCTGCCAAGCCAGTTTACAACCCAACTGCGTGTACATTGAATTCCATAATTTCAAGTAACCTGCTGCTCCCAGCCCCTTCCAACCCCCCCCCCCCCCCCCTCACTCCCACCCATGTCTCTTTCTCTCTCCTCCTATCTACCCTTGTACATCAGTCTATGAAAGTAAGCATGCAGGTACAGCAGGTTCTCCCAAATTCACCCTTCTTTACACAATATCCCTTCAGTCTCCTTATCATCCTTTTTATTTTCCTTCCCAAATTACCCATCACCCATACATTCCTCCCTCTCGCTCCCTGACATTCTCCCCCCCCCCCCCCCCCCCCCCACACTGGTCACACTCCCTTCCATTGTTCTAATTTCAATCTTTCAAGGTTTCAAGGTCAGTTTATTGTCACATGTACCAATTAAGTTACAATTAAATTTCAGTTACCCACCCCTCCAATTGCGACCATACCTTCTTATTCAGTTCCACTTTAATCTTCCTTTCACGCCAGATTCAAGAATCTGCAGCGGCTTGTTCACCATTTATCACCATTCAGCCTCTGTTGCAATCTCCACCCTTCTCTCCCCCAGTTTACTCTTAGCTGCCAATCCACCCCTCCTCACCTTCATCCACCTACTGAAGCGTCTCGACAAGAAAAGTCGCCTATCTCCTTCGCTCCTTAGATGCTGCTGCACCCGCTGAGTTTCTCCAGCTTTTTGAGGAACCCTCGATTCTCCAGCATCTGCAGTTCCTTCTTTAACACAATACTGCTTGCTAGATCTTGCCCCAATTCTCTTTCCTACCTCTTTGACTAGCTATGTGTAGGAAGGAACTGCAGATGCTGGTTTACACCGAAGAAAATGCTGGAGTAACTCAGCGGGATAGGCTGCATCTCTGGCTAGAAAGAATGGGTGACATTTCTGGTTGAGACACTTCTTCAGACTGAGGCTTCTTCAGTTTGAAGAAAGGTCTTGACTTGAAAAGTCACCCATTCCTTCTTTCCAGAGAATTTTGCCTGTCCCACTGAGTAGCGATGTTACAAAACTTACCTTCAGCAGCGCTGCTGTTCTGCCACTGGCCGTGTGCGCGACTTTGCCGCCTTTGAGGGAGGGGGATTAAAATGCCGTTTTCTCCTGTCTGTCGGAAGTGGACTTCCTCGGGCTGTTAGCTGCTTAAGAAAATTGATCTGACTTCCGTTCCCAATTTTTTGTTGTTGTTAATTTAATGATTTGATTAAAATAAAAAGCGACTTCTAACGCCCTCAATGCCTACATCGTGACGGATCGCATGAACGGGACAAAACAGCGGGTAAGTAGTTTATTTTACATATAAACTTGCTTCTTGGGATGGCTTTAATCAAATTTTACGTTGCGAAAATTTGATTTGGGCCCCCTACAAACCAGCAGTGTTTTTCCTGCCGACATGGGGTTCAAATTCATCGCAAATGCAACGTTCCAATCGATCGCGTTCCAGAAAAACCCACGCGCAATATGGTTTAAATGCTTTTTTTTTGGACAATCATGTCATAAGAGCATCTAAATAGTCTATATTTTGTGTTATTGTCTAGCCATAGTCAATATTTTCAGCCATAGTCAATATTTTTATACTAAATATCTGTTTTAGTCCCATGTATTGTGCAAAAAAAAAAAAAATTTTTTTATATATTGAGTGGATGTTTCTAGATTAATTTATGGGAATTAAACATCAAATTCCTTCCATCTGGCATATGAATTCATGACAGTGAGATTTAAAAATCATGTTATGTTGTGAATTCTTGTGTGAATGTGATTAGTTTGTTATTTGGATACTTAGGCTATTTTAAAAAAAAATCCTTTTCTTAAGAAATGGAATCTACAGGACATTCTTAATGGGAAAGTAGTGGGGAGAAAGGCATGTCATGCGTGGTTTGAAGAGCAAAAACTTGTAGTTTGCAATGCCAAAATTGAAAAGTTGAGGAAAAACAAGGTGTACAGAGTTGCTTATTGGTTACAATCTGAGGAGTATGATGATGCTACTAATTATGATATGCCAATGTACCAGCTGGCAACTGATCTTCTACATAAATACTTGGTCTATTGCTAGAAATTGTAATTTATTTACCTATCTGTTACGGACTTACAGCATATAATACAATAATATTAATGTTCTGATCTTGAGAATGTCTCATTTTTGAATTTTCAAGGCAGTCTGAGTGTTTATTACTATTTCCGTCACAACGGTCAATTTTGTAATTGAGTACAATTATGTAATTAATTAATAATATGCTTTAATTTCAGGTCATCCAAGTAAGATGTTTTATATTTGTTTCAGAATGCTTCAATCTATAATAACTGAAAATTTCATTCAGTTTTCTTAATTTTTAAGAAAGTTATGGGCTTTTGACTGTCCTCGATCACAGCTTTTGTGTTAAGTCAATGGAAAAGCAATAGGCAACAAGATGCTAATTTCCAAGTATGAAATTGGCCATAACCTTTTTAATACTGAAGATATGAAAGTGAATTAGGTGTCAAATTAACCTTTTTTTTATGCTTTATCTGATGGGATACATTGCAGACTTGATTTTTTAAATCTCAAATTTTGAAACATTGCTACACTGAGTTACTCCAGTATTTTATATCTTTAACTGACTACTTCCCTTCTACACTTTCAGTCCAGATTGATGGCTGTTGGCCCAAAATGATGACTATCAATGACGACTGTGATTTCTGTCCACAGTTGCAGCCTGACCCACTGATTTTCTCCAGCAACTCTCCTTGTCTGTTGCTCCAGATTCCAGCATCTGCAGTGTCTTGTGCCACCCTTAAACATCGCACTTCGACTGCTGCTGTTTCTCTCCTTCATATTTGTGGCCATACAGGGCTCTGAAACCATGGGAAGGTAAGGTAAAATGGAGCGGTTATGTAACAAGGAATAATCATTTTTATTTTTAATCACTCAAGGGATGGAAGCATGTCTAGCAGGTCCGGATTTAATTACTGTATATAATTGCTGTTGAGAATGTGGTGACAAGCCACTTTCTTGATCCCTGGTGCAAAGAGGAAAGATTATGTCAAGTGGGGAGTTTATGGGTTTTGACGACGTAACAACTGAGGGCTGCTGATGTATTTCTAAGTCAGCATTGTGTATGCCTTTTGACACGCTTCTAAGTTGCAGTTGCGTTCCCACGTGTTTGTTGTCCCGTCCTTTAAGGCGGTAAAGGTGATGGGTTAGGCAAATTATATTAAAAAATCCCAGGCATTGAAATTTGCCATTTGAACCCTGCAGCAATAACTTTTTACGGATTGCTTTGTATATACTGTAGCCACAGTGTGTCAGTGGAAGGTGGTAAAGTTTAGGATGGTATTAGAAATATGTGTATTTCTGGCTTTCATGTTTCTCTCTGTTCTTTCATTAAAGTTTAAATAGTTAACTTTTTTATTGTTGTAAAAACGATGAAACACGGTTGATCTGAAATGTTAACTGTTTTCCTCTCTGAGCTCATGTGTGTGTGATGTACTGAGTACTTTCAGCTTTTTCTATCCAATAACGTCCAAAGTATTTTGACGTTAATTCAAGTTTCTTTCAGTATTGGTTGTTAGGTCAAGTCACCTGTCATGGCCATTTCTGAAAATAACCCAATCAACCTTCTGCCAAACACAGCTTGACAGACACAATGTACATTAACAAACACAATGGCCTGCACAAACATGTTGATTGTACTTCACAGTCCACAGTACACTTGCTGTACTTTTAGCTGCATAATTATTTTTGTTTTACATTTTCCTACATATCTTTGACCTTCATAGTTAAAAGATCTTTATTTTTAATTTTATATAAATCCCAATCATATTATCTTTGACATTCAATAACATTTTATAATCAACACCCATATGTTTCTTTCAGGCTTTCATGTTTCTCTCTGTTCTTTCATTATCTTTCTAGTTATCCATAGTTAGAACATTGTAAAGTATAGCAGAAGAACAGGTCCTTCGGCCCCCGATGTCTGTGCCACTCTCTGTACTATCTAAGCTACTGTCTGTGCAATGTTGTGCTAAATTAACTTTAATAAGTTAATTTTTGAATATTATTTCGATAGTTCATTAACATTTGCGGAAAATCGAGTCCTTGACATTCATATGTCTGACTAACCATATTCAATTTCCTTTTGCAGTTTCCTAAAGCTATATATCTCTTCAATTCAGTGCTTCTAATCCTTTATGTTGCTATTTTTGGTTATCTGTATACATAATATTTTGCCTTGCATCGCAGGATTTGAAAATTACTACTTCTTTTTAGGTATCTATTCCCTGTAAACCATCCAGCTCACTCATTCCTTGCTTTGATTTATGATTCATAAGAACCATAAGAAAATAGGAGCAGAGTAGGCCTCAAGCCTGCCCCACCTTACAATATAATCTACCCCAGGCTTCATCTCATCTTCTCTTACATTAGTAAATTTTACCCCATTAAAATCCTTGATCCAAGCAAATTTAGCCCATTAAAATGTTTACTCAAGTAACTCGAATACTAATAAAGATTAACTTGTAGTAAACCTTGCTTTAGAGTCTTTTGTTTGACATGTCAGTTGATATCCTGCAGAAGTAATAGGAGCAACACTGAGTTCAGGTGACCTCAAGTTTCAACAGAATAACAAATTGAAGATAATTCTCCAATGGACCTGAGATTAAAAAGAAATAGAGGGCATGCTCAGCAGCAGGTCAGTCAGCTTTGCACATTTGGAAAGTCTGGGGAGGAGAGGTTATTAGAATGACACATGATATGTAAGGGAATGTAGGCTATCACATGCAGGCAGAGCAACTTTGTTTAAATTGGCATATTGTTTGGCACAGATATTGTGGGCCAAAGGGATTTCTCCTTTCCTGTACAATTATATGTTTTATGAATCCAAGCACATGGTTAATTGTGAAAAATACCATGTTTCATTGCAAACTTGAGGTCACCTGAACTCAGTGTTGCCCCTATTACTTCTGTAGGATATCATCTGACATCAAACAAAAGAATTTAAAGCAAGGTTTACTACAGGTTCATCTTCTCCTATTAGTATTCAAGTTACTTGAGCAAACATGCAAACCATAGACTTTTAATAACTTCTCATTTGCATTTCGAGTTCATCATTTCTTACACTAAATCACAAGACTGAATAACATAAGGACACTAAGTGCTGGAGTAATTTAGCAGGTCAGGCAGCATCTCTGGAGAACATGAATAGGTGATGATTTACGTCGAGAACCTTCTTAAGACTAAAGAATAATGTCAACCTGAAATGTTCAAGTTCAAGTGAGTTTATTGTCATGTGTCCCTGATAGGACAATGAAATTCCATGTTCCATCCAGAGATGCTGCCAGGTCTGCTAAGTTGCTTTAGCACTTTGTGTCCTTTTGTATATTAACTAGCACAAGCATTTCTTGTTTTTTACATTCTTGTTCACAAGAGTGATGATTTGAATATTAGATATTACCTGTACGAATGAATAGGCCAGATTCTCTCTACTGAATTAATGCTGAATTAATGAATTCTAGGAATGTAGTCATCTCTGAGCTTCAAACTTAGGGCCTTCCTTCTTGCGATGGTTATTCATGTGCTGTTGCTGCCGTTGTCTTGATTGACTTGACTTCATGATTTTATTCTTCAATCTTCTAAAGGAAGCATTTGTTCTAACTCAAGGCTCTCATGACTCTGAAATCAATCATTTCAAGCTGTCGATCATCTGAAGGCTGAATAAACAAAACACTTCTGCTTTCCTTATTAGACTAGAGAATAAT
Organism: Raja brachyura; assembly: GCA_963514005.1. The sequence goes on from OY740781.1 coordinate 141,970,946, forward strand.
TAATTCTGTTGCCTGTTTATATTTTCTTTCTCATCATATCGTCCCTTTGCAACATGGCTGTTCACAGCCCCCATATCCTCTCAAGGGCACACAACACAGTCATTATGTTATCCTCAGCTATGTTCTCACCAGATTTCATCACTTGAATGTTTTCACTGTGCTTTGTTTTCATGGTCCCAGCATTTCTCTGTCTCTATCTAGCTTGCAATATCCTCCAAAACGTTTAGGTTACATGACATTAAGTCTCCAGGTACATCAGGTATAAGGGAACAAGCCAATTTGAAGCCGTAGGCCAAAGCTTCATGGGCCAGGAAAGTTTCTAGATGTGAAATATGATGGGAAATAGCTCAGTGGTCTTTCATCAGAACAGGAGATTCAAAAGACAATAGGTGCAGGAGTAAGCCATTCAGCCCTTCAAGCCAGCATCACCATTTACTGTAATCATGGCTGATCATCCACAATTAGTAATGTAAACAATTCAGTAATTCTCACAAACATGGTACAACAGAGTTTATTAAAAGACACTTACAGTACAGTACAGCATGTTGTTATAGCTGAGTAGTGGCAATTAGACTAACAGCACGAGCTGGGTTACGATAATATGAACTGTAGTAGGCGGAGCTTCTAATAATAAAGTACTACATTGGTTAGTGTGGAGTAACCAATCTACATCTTTCATTAAAGAAATAAAATTAAAGCACATCTAAATGCAGGTAGCCTATAAGAATAAACACACTTAATATGATGGCTGAGTAACACGGTACCCAAAACGCAATTAGCGCATACAGCGCGATGTTCCTTAAGTTAAGCAAGTCCAACAATACATCAGATTTAGCAAGGTGTGAGCGCTCCATTAATTGTTTGGCACTACGAACCGCCCGTTCTGCGAGTCCGTTGGACTGTGGATATTTAGGACAGCTGCTGACATGGCGAAAATCCCACCATTGAGCAACGTTTTTGAAACACTGACTGGTGAATGGACTGCCATTGTCAGATAGGAGATGTGCATGGGCGCCGTGCATGGAGAAGTACCGTGACAGCTTTTGAATGACTGCGTCAGATGTGATGCTTTGGAGTAAGTCAATTTCAAACCACCCCAAATAAGAGTCAATGAGAACCATAAGAACAGGTCTGCAGTCACCTTCGGTGGAAGTCTGTAGGCAAGCAGCATCAAGTCCATATTGGGATGCATCGCATGTGAGCATCACCGGCAACTTCAAAACAAAGTAGGCGAGGGTTGGAGCACTGGCCAGTTGCAACTTGAGGATTTGGAAAGCTCTCTGGTGTTGTGGGTACCAGGACCTTGTGAGTCAGTTCCCGCAGGGGGGCAGATATAAATCTTTGTAAATTTGTAACGTCAGTGGGAGCTGGCATCTTGTTGATGTCAGTGATCTTGGAGGGGTCCAGTCTGAAGCCATCACTGGTGACAATGTGACTGACATAGTTGACTTTTGTGACACAAAATCTGCATTTTAGAGGGTTGAGCGTGAGATGGCGGTCTTTAGCACAGTCTAGTACTTTTTTAAAATTGGGATCATGTTCGGCTGTGTTGTGTCCAGCAACGAGAATACCATCGACAATGATGGTGCAGGGGTACCCCGCTAACAATTGTTCTATGGTGCATTGGAAAACCTCACCAGCAGAGTTGAAGCCGAAGGGCATCCGCAGAAATATATAGCAGCCAAAAGGGGTGCTGTATGTGATGAGATTGGACGAGTCAGGGTCCAGCGGGATCAGCCAAAATGAACTTTCAGCATCCAGAACAGAGAACATGGATGCACTGCCTATCTGAGCAGCAACTTCCTCTACTGTACGCATCAGGTAGTGTGCGCGTCTGATCGCTGTGTTTAGGTCCCTGGGGTTGATGTAGAATCGGATTTCTTCCTTGTTCTTCTTTGTGGCTACCACCATGGTGGAAACCCAGTCAGATGGGTCAGTGACCATAACAATGACACCCAGGGACACCATCCGATGGAGCTCATTGTATACTCTGTCACGCATGGCATGCGGAATACGGTGTGGTGCTCGGACCACAGGTAAGACATTTGGATCATTGGTGAAGTTGTACTTTATAGACAGCTTTCCAAGCTTATCGTCAAATAGTTCTTTGTATTGTGAAACTATCAGCTGAGTGGAACCCTCAGTGGGAGAAATTTGATGGACTGCAGGCTGCGTTAATGCCAAGCAGAATTGCAGAATTTCCACGGACAATGAAACTACGGATTTGTTTAAATTCAGATATAGACATGACATTGCATTTGGCACCAGTGTCGATCTTTGCAACGGGGATGTTGCTGGTAATGAGGAGATAAACCTCAGGGTTAGGACTGTTATCTTCATGCTCCGGGGGCTGAACAGGAGATGGCACTTCCAGCTCCCTGTGTTTATTATCAATAGGTTCATGTTTTAACAGGTGTACAGATTGCCTTCGGAACTCACAGCAAGATGATATTCATCTTCTTACAGTAGTGGCACATTTTTTTGAAAGAAATGCAGCGTGAGAGCCATCACACTTAGAGCACCATTCGATAGATCTCTGAGGCTCTCGAGGCAGTGTGTGGAGTTGTGAACGCCGGTTACGATAGGAGGTGTTGGTAGCATTGACACTGTATGAGGAATATTGAATTGAATTGAATTGAATTGAATTTTATTTTTGGCATTCAGACATTTCGGTCTGAACGATATTCCGTTGCCTTGCACTCATACATATAATAAAAATGACAAAAACACACATTAAACACAAATTTAACATCCACCACAGTGAGTTCACCAAACACCGCCTCACTGTGATGGAAGGCAAAATCTTAGTCTCTGTCTCTTACCTCTTTGTTTTCCCTCTGCGCTGAGGCAATCCAGGCTTCAGATGTTGTGACCCCACCGGGTGATGGTAAGTAAGTCCCGCAGCTCAACTGTGCTCCGCGATCGGGCCTGTTCAAACTCCGCGGCCCGGTGTGGTCGAAGCTGCCGAAGCTGCCACCCTTCAAACCAGTGGATGAAGCTGTTGTTGCAGGAGCTCCGAAAAACCAGTCACCAACCTGTGACCTGCGAGTTCCTGACGATGTCGTCCACTGGGCCTGCGGCTGAGCCTCCGAGGTAGGGCCACCACTGGAACACCACTGCTGCTGCCACAGCTCCGAGGCCGGGTCGGGTCATCGCTGCCGGTGCCACAGCTCCGAGGCAGAGTCGGGTCGCTGCCGCCGCTGCCAAAGATTTTGTGTGAGAAACAATTAGTTCAGCAATTCTGCAAGCATGCTCAGCTCGGGCCAAGTTCAGTTCAGTATCGCAGAGCAATTCATCTCGCACCTTATCACCAAGCAGACCTCCTACCAGTTTGTCTCGGATGAGATCCTCACACAGATCCACAAAATGGCAGCGCGCAGCCATGTGTTTAAGATCACAAATGACATTTACAACAGGTTCTCCTTGCCGTTGCTAGCGAGCAAAAAACGTAGTATGTTCAAGTATGTAGTTGGCACGAAGATCACTCAGCTGTCTGAACTTAGTAAGTAGGACTGCAGGGTCATCAATTGTATTGCTATTGGGCAGTGAATATTAAAAATATAATCTATTGGTTGGACAGTTCTGCCCAACAAGTAGATTTGATAAGAATGGAGAAAGAGGATTGTTCCCCTTATAATATAGGAGCAATCTTTCTTTCCCCAATGAAACTGAACAATATAATATGTAAGAAGAATCCAATTATTCACATGATAATAAGAATTTGGAAACAAATAAAATTAAGAAATGTATCGCTTCTTTCCCAAATAGCTAACAATCCTGCATTCAAACCATCTATTATTGATAAAATGTTTATCCATTGGGAAAGAATAGGAATTAAAATGATGGGAGATATGTATGAAATGGGAAAACGTTTATCATTCCAACAATTACAACTAAAATATAATTTGAAAAGTAACAAATATTTTAAATATCTCCAAATTCAAAATTATTTGTAAAAACATATACAAGGATATCAAACTCTAACCTCAGATTTATTAGAGGAAGGAATAAATAGAAAGGCAGAATCAAGCAATTTAATATCATATTTATATAATATAATTTTAAATATAGAAACACCAACGACTGAGGCAATTAGAAGGGACTGGGAACAAGACTTATTGATAAAGATTCCAAACAACAGATGGGAAAAAAATTATTATATGTACATAAATGTAAGACATAATGTAAGATTAATGTAAGACATGACCTAATTCAATTTAAAATTTTACACAGATTATATTACTCGAAAACAAGACTGAATAAAATATTTCCAAATGTTTCCCCCATTTGTGGCAATTGTCTAACTGAAAATGACACTATAGCACATTCCTTTGTCTCTTGTACAAAACTGCATACATTTTGGGATGAAATTTTTGGAACTTTTACAAAACTATTTAACATAAAATTGAACCCCAATACAGAACTGATTATCTTTGGATCAATGGAAGAGGGAAGTAAATTAACTACGTTCCAAGAAGCTCTTCTTAATTATGGTTTAATACAGCAAAAAAACATACTTAAATTCTGGAAAAACGCAACCAGGCCAACGTTCAAAATGTGTATTTAAAATATGTCGGAAACGCTACATCTTGAAGAAATGAGATTCCTCCTACTAGGCAAAGTAGACCTATTCTTAAAGACTTGGTCGCCTTTTATCGACTTTTTACAAGCATTTGATGCAACATAACATAACCTTAGAAATTAAATGGTTCAGAACCGGGTGACGGATGGGTAAAAATATGAAATAGGCAAATCTCTCCTAATTTCTTTTCTTTCTACTTTCTCTTTTTCTCTCAATCTTCTTAGCTTTTTATCTCTGCTCTCTATCTCTTTCGCTATCTGTTTCTACTTGCTTGTCTATCTATTTCGACACTCTTTATTTCCCTTTTTCTTTCACTGTTCTTTTATTATTAAATTAATAACACAAAGTTGTACAAGAATGGTAATGTGCATGTATGTATTAGGTATTTAGGTACCACACTACTGTACTTACTTCTAACAAAAATAAAAAATATTCAAAAAACCCCCATAAAAAACAACAACAAAAAGAAAGTCCAGGTACACTACATTCACTGGCTCTCCCTTGTCCATTTTCTAGTTACAACCTCAAAAAATTCCCGAAGAATAGTCAAGCATGATTTCCCTTTTGTAAATCCATGCTGACTTGGACTGATCCTGTTACTGCTATCCAAATGTCTGGCTATTTCACTATAATTGATACACATTCACACTTATACAGCATCTTACACCATCCCCTGTTTCAACAGAGCAAGATTCCAGCATCTTAATTATTTTGTGTCTGCCACAAAGCACTGTGAAACCAATGAATAACATGGTGACTGTTGGAAAATAGTAAGAGTAAATGAGAACTTTCCAGTTAGAAGTTTGATCTTTATTTTATGAGGAGTTACGTTGGTGATTACGTGAAGAACCCCACCAGTGCGCATGCTCGTCAATCTTCAAAGCAACAGTGTGAAATCACAGATAACAGTAATTGAAGTGACATAGTAAGATTATAAACCTAGAACTACCAGATGACCTTTGTGATATGATGGTTGGGAGCGGAGGGCACGTAAAATCTTACTATTTTACTTTGGAGTCACGTGAGTGATTTCATGCTGTGAGAAACGAGTCTACACAACCACAGCTGCTTCATTGACAGATGAGGGAAACATTCATAATGAATAAATAATCATAATAGTAACCCCTCTCATCCAAGAGGGACTATACAACTGAACCTAAAATAGAGTTGGCAAAACTCCTGGTCTGACAATGGGTTATTATAAGTGTTTGGAAGGTTCGCTCGATCGACCGTCCTGCAGCTGCTAGGATGTGGTCCAGCGGAACGTAAATAACCCTTGCTACTGATGTTGTAGCAGACCTGGTGGAGTGAATTAATCCGTATCTACTGCTATATAAATCAAACCCAGTTTCACCGCCTGGGGATGGTCTGAACTGACCCCTTCTTATAAAGCTTTGGAACTAACAACATTGCTAGTTCAGAGCCTCTAGACTCTTGATGACCTTGACGTATTGTTGTAAATGTGTGACCTCACATAACTGAAGGTCCCTGAATATGTCAGGAAACTAGTTTGGGACCTGATTCCCCTTCTGCTCTGCTTAACTAAAACATAAAATATAATATTATTTGCAGATGTAACCATCATGTCCAATCGCAATTATGTAGTGACTGGACCCATTGCGCTGAGACCAGCGCCATGAGGATAACCATCTTATGAGACGGTCAACAGTGACGGTCAACGGTCCCTGGCGAAACAGTGCCAGCACAATGTTAGTATCCATACTGCCCTGTACTTGTCCTGGGAGAACTTGTGTTAATGATCTTTTACAAACTCGATATCCGGGGTGAGCCCGACAGAGTGGATCCAATTCACTGCAGCAAATATGATGGGAAGGCACATTAAGCACAGTTAATGGCCCTATATCTCAATTATTGTCAAAGACCTATTAGAAAATGAACTTCAAGTCGTCAGTATCTGTACCATATTAAATGTAACATAGCATTAAACAAAGCTCTTCCCATCTCCTGGAGAAACTGTACTGCTTTTTGGGATGCTATCCCTGCCCTCTGCAGCGAGTCCATACATGGATCAGTGTGACAACCCGAGCCGTAGGAGCAGTCTACTCAGAATCTGCAAAAGAATAAATTGATTTTATCATGCAGAGGCTGGTTTTCCGAGCCACAAGCTGACCAGCAAAGCTTTACGTGTAGAATAACCGTATAAGGTTGTATTAATATTCCTTTTTATTTTATTTTAATTTTTTAAATATTTTATTTATTATAAGTAAAGTACATTACAGTGATATAAGCCAAAAATCACATAATACATTTCATGCACCACTTCTTGTTTTAAACTTTAAGAAGGAGAAGAATAGAGAAAGTAAGATAAGATAGTAAGCGCGTGAAAGAGTGATGAGGAAAAATCCGTAGAAGCGTAAAACACGAGAAGGAATAAAAAAGAAAAGCAAAAGAAAAGAAAGAGAAAAATAGAAAACAGAAGATATAAGAAAGTAAAATAAGGTACTTCGTATCTTTACACATCCCTCACCAGGTCCTGAAACCGTTTATTTTCAAAGTTGTGTTGCACCCTATGCTTGTAATAAGTCGATAAATGGAGACCATATCTTTTGGAAATGGTCTGATTTGCCTGCTAGGAGGAATCTCATGTCTTTGAGGTGTAACATTTCGGACATATTTGAAATCCACATTTTTATCGTTGGTGTGGGAGCGTTTTTCCAGAATTTAAACATACCTTTTTTTGCCATTATTAAGCCATAATTAAGGAAGCTCTTTTGGAACGAAGTCAGCTCAAAGCTGGCTTCCATGTTAAAAAATAAATAAATTCTGCGTTTGGTTTCAATTTTATTTTAAATAATTTTGTAAAAAGTTCAAAGATTTCATTCCAAAATGTTGGGATTTTTATGCAAAAAACAAAGGAATGTGCTATAGTTGCTTCTTGGGATAGACATTTATCACAGATGGGGAGACATTTGGAAAAAAAATTACTTCTTAGTTTTTGAATAATATAGCCTGTGTAAGGTTTTGAATTGGATTAGAATATGTCTTACATTGATCGAGCATTTCTGCACATATAGCAAGTGTTTATCCCAACTCTCTTTCGAGATTTGTATAGCTAGTTCTTGTTCCCATTCTCTCCTAATTCCATCGGATGATGGTATTTCTCTATTTTGGATAATATTATACAAGTATGATATTAAATTAGTTGAGTCTGCCTTTATATTCATTGTTTCGTCTGATGGAAACAAATTTTGATATTCTTGTGTATATTTTTTCGGATAATCACGGATTTGGAGATATTTAAAATATTGATTACTTCTCAGATTGTGTTTAATTTGTAGTTGTTGGAATGATAAAAAAAAATCCATTTTCATACATGTCTCCAAACGTTTTAATTCCTATTCTTTCCCAATGTGTAAATGATTTATCAATAGTGGATGGTTTAAACGATGGATTATTAACTATGGGAGAGAGAAACGATAGGTTTCATAATTTAATGGTTAATTTTATTGTTTCCAAACTCTAATTGTGCTATGAATAATTGGATTTTTACTGTATATTGTATTATTTAGTTTTATTGGTGAGAGATGGATTGTTCCTATATTAAAAGGGGAGCAGTCCTCTCTCTCCATTACTATTCAATCCACCCGTTGGGCAGAGTTGTCCACCAGGTGAATCACATTTTTGATATTTGCTGCCCAATATTAATATAAAAATTTAGGGAGTGTTAATCCACCAAATTCTCTATGTTTGCACAAATGTTTTTTTTGAATTATATGGGATTTATAGTCCCATATAAAATTTGTGATATCACAATCCAGTTTTTTTTTTAACTTTTTAGGTAAGTATATTGGTATTGATTGGAATAGATATAAAATTTGTGGTAGAAAGATCATTTTTATAGCATTTATTCGGCCTATTAAAGACATCGGAAGAGCTTTCCAAAATTTAATCAGGGCGTTTAATTTATTAAGTAGGGGCATATTGTTTGCATTAAATAAAGATTTATATTTTCTGCTAATTTCGATTCCCAAATATTTAAATTTTTCTGTAGCAATTTTAAATGGGAATTTTAACAGGTGTGTTGAGTCTTGAGGTTTTATTGTCATAATTTCACTTTTATTCCAATTTATTCTATATCCTGAAAAGGATCCAAATTCCTCTATCAGATTTAATATATTTGGTATAGTGATTTGTGATTTTGTGATGTACAGTAGTACATCATCTGTGTATAATGATATTTTGTTATTTGAGTATTTTGTATTATAACCATGGATATTTGGATGTGTTCTAATGCTTTTAGCTAGAGGTTGTATTACAAGAGCAAATAGCAGGGGTGATAGTGAGCATCCCTGTCTATTGCCCCTGGATAATTGAAATTTTTGGGACAACATGTTATTAGTTAATATTCTAGCAGTGGGCCTGTCATATAATAGTTTTAACCATGAGATAAAATTCTCTCCCATTTGAACTTTTTGCAATATTTCTGACAAACAGGAATCAATGCTGCATAGTCCAGTCAGCCAGTACAAAAACCTAAGCGGGATCTTGCTGACTTTATTTCAAGATCCGACTGATGGGCAAAATGGAGGCAGTACATAACGAACATTCCTCCTTGTTGTAGCGATAATGTACCTCTCGCCACTGTTATGCCACATAGTTTTGCAGTCGTGAATAAGCATGAAACATCACATCAACATTCGGTGTTCCATCGAACCATAATTTCATAAATACTTTGTGATCCAACACTCATTATGTGTTGTCATTGATCTGTACTTGATGATACACCAGTGGCAAATTAGATTATGTAAATTAGTATAGGATGCTTTTACTTGATTGCACCCATGTGACTAACATATGCCACCACCATTGTGTATCAACCTGAAGTTGAGCATGCAGATTATGCATATTTGGTCCATAACCGTTTACCCATATAATGCACAGGGTTTATAGATAGTTGATAGCAATAACTGAAGAATTGGCAACTGATATAAATCTGCTCCACCTCCAAACTAGAGGTGACATTCGCAATTTTCAATCTTAGAGCACTTAGCATCAGTTTGTAATATACCTGAGTTTTTACTGACCAAACTAGTGGAGCAATGCTGAATAGTGTTCATCCATCATTATGACTTTATTAGCTTCAGCTGGTAATAGCATAGGTCTCTTAATAATGACCTAACCGACACTTGAGAGGTTGCTACTTCATAGCTGAACCACAGCTACTATATTGCTAATTACTCTTGACGAATAGATGGCTGCTTATAACAACAAGGTTGTTACAAGTTCCCATTAACTCCAATCTCTTGTCCCAGGGCGGAGTCACAGGTTAATTAATACTTGAAGGTAAATCCCAATGACCAATAAGTATATTGGTAACTACTTAATTTTAACTGGATGGATGAGGGATTCTACAAAGCCCTTCCCATCTTTGAATTTCTCAAATATAGTTTGAAGCTGAACAATTGATTTTTGCAAAATAGAGCGTTAGAATATCATTCAGACTAGACATAACAGGTTTAGACTCTGAGTAGCCGAAGCATCATTTTTTGTAATTTGTTAAATACCTGGATAAATAATTTAGCCCATCTTGCAATGTTTTGCTGTTCTCATTGCCTCATGATTAGCAAAATATCATTACTGTTATCATTGCAAATGTCTCCGGTGATCCCTGTAAATAGGAACTGAATAGAATGTATCTTTGAGATCCTTATGAAAATCAGTTGTTAGTCAGTAATGAAGTTTCCTATTCGGAAAGTTTATACTGCACATACGCGTTACACGACCTTCTCCATCTTAACAATGAACGGCCATGTCTGCCATCATTCCGTGCATGCCTGGAACGACAATTCTGGCCCGATTTCCGAGCCTGTCTTGGAAGACAATCCTGGCCATAAAAATGAGCCTACCTCACAATTCCGAAGCTGCCTCTAAAGGCAACTCTGGCCATAATTCTAAGCCTGCCGTGAAAACAACTCTGGCCATATTTCGATCCTGTCTCGAAGCGATCCTGGCCATAATACTGAGCCTGCCTTAAAAGACAATACTGGCCCTAATTCCAAACCTGCTTGGAATATTAGTATTGTGCAGTTTTACATGGTTAGGTGACAATGCCTTAACCATATGTGTGTTGTACAAACAAGTGTAAATTAACAACTTGTAAGAGTAGGACTGGTAGGGTGCGTGGAAAGTCTGTCCAGTTTTCACGCTGCCATAGCTTCAGTGAACCGCTCGCTGCCAATGGAGGCATGGAGTGTGTTGTCGCCGAACCGATGAAGCTTTGCTTATCGTTGGTACCTTGATAGGTCTGGCAGCTTTTGCTTCCTCATTCAGGTTTTGCCTGTTGAATAGGCAAGGTCTTACCTGAATAGAAGATTCGGCGGCTAGAGCTCTGTTCACTGCCGGCACTTGTAGGGGACTCGGACCCCTTCCAGGTATTCTGCCAACGGCTGGTAACCAACTCTTCTGGCAGCAACACCTTCGTCTGCGAGGATTGCCTTGAACCCATACACATGTGCTCCCGTATGTTCCACGGACATACTTTAGAATTTAAAGTCAGTTACCTACTGACCATTCACACTCCACTCCATAAAGGGGAAGATCGTAGGCAGCCCTGAACAGGTGCTGGCTCAGGCCCCTGAGGGTACCTGCGCTGATATGGCCTCCCAACAGACCTATACCAGATTGGAACATACTCGGCGGCAGAATAATTCTGCGCAGCATGCTCTCCTCCTCCATGAAGGAAACATTAAGCAGCCCTAACTAGGCGCTGCTGGCGCGGGCACTCCCATAGGCCGGCGCTGACACTACCCCTCCTGTTGGAGTGTGTTGTGATGGAACATCCTTTCCATTAGGAGCTCCATCCAGTTTAGTCCAACTGTTAATTATCACCGGAGGGGATCCCTCCCAGCCCAACTCATCCCGAGTCCATAGGCATGACCGCTTTATGGTAGATTATACCCCATGTCCTGAGGATCACAGCGGTGTGGGAGCCGCTGATCGTACTGTCAGCGGCTCTGGTGGTGATACCGCCTTCCTTCTGGATTTACCCCTCCACGGGAACCACAGCGGTCTGGAAGTCGCTGACTGCTTTGTCAGCGACTGGAGTCTCGAACCCGAAGGACGCCAGCTCCCGCGATTCCGCGGTTCAGACCAGAGTCTCACCGTAGTCCAAGCCGGTTTCCCTGCGGCTCGCCGGACTTCACAACAATATCCAGCAGGAAACCTCTGTAAGAAGAGGTTCCTGCAAGAGACAACAAAACCTGGTAAGAAATAGAAACTTAGCTGCATGTTTAAACTTACCGCTGGCAGGACCGTTGCGCCTGCCAGTCAGTCGCTGAGCCATGCGAAACGGCGTAAATTACGAGCATGCGCACTGGCGGGGTTCTTCACGTAGTCACTCACGTGACTCCGAATTAAAATAGGCCTTCCTGTTGTGGAAATGCTTTCTAGCAATAAAACAATGCTTTTCTTGCATTTTTTATGGAATGAACAATGTGCACTGAAGCTCCGTTGCTGAGCCAATCACACGAGGGCGTGCGAGACCGACTTTCCCCTGGGGATGTGCGATACACACACACACACACAACACTATAGTGCATCCGACCCTGACACACAGGTGTTCCCCGACTGGTGAAGTTCATGGAAGGCACCGCATTCCAGAGATGACACCATGGATTTTGCTTCAACCAGATAAAGTCCAATATCAACTGAACTTGATGAAAGCACCTGAAAAGATTACAGAAGAATAACACATATAATGGAATCCCATGGTTGAAAGACCGATGAACACAATATAAAAAAGTAAATTTAAAAAATTGATGTTTTGCATTTAGCTTTTAAAACCAAGGCTCAATAATCGGGAACAAATTCACCCTTTAATACTCGAATGAACATTAGTGCAGATCTCTCAGTGTTGTGTTATATACAGTGGCTTGCAAATGTTTTCATACCCCTTCAACTTTTCCATATTTTGTCATGTTACAACCACAAACGTAAATGTATTTTATTGGGATTTTATGTGATAGACCAACACAAAGTGGCACATAATTGTGAAGTGGAAGTAAAATGTTACATGGTTTCCAACTTTTATTACAAATAAAAAACTGAAAAGTGTGGTGTGCAAAAGTATTCAGCCCCCCTGAGTCAATATTTGTAGAACCACCTTTCGCTGCAATTACAGCTGCAAGTCTTTTGGGGTATGTCTCTACCAGCTTTGCACATCTAGAGACTGGAAGTTTTGCCCATTCTTCTTTGCAAAATAGCTCAAGCTCAGTCAGATTGGATGGAGAGTGTCTGTGAACAGCAATTTTCAAGTCTTGCCCGAGATTCTCAATTGGATTTAGGTCTGGATTTAGGATTTACATGTTTTTCTGGAGCTCCCGTGGCAACAGCTGCATCCGCTGGACTGGAGGGCGACCGCTTTGGCAGCTTCGACCACCCCGGGCTGCTGAGTTGGACCGGCCCGTTCGCGGAGCACGGTTCAGCCGTGGGACTTACTTACATCACCCAGTGGGGTCACAACATCGGAGGCCTGGATCACCTCAGCGCAGAGGAAGAACAAGAAGGGAAGAGACAAAGACTTAACATTTTGCCTTTCATCACAGTGAGGAGGTGTCTGGTGAACTGACTGTGGTGGATGTTAAATTTGTGTTTATTGTGTGTTTTGTTATTTTATTATATGTATGACTGCAAGGCAACAAAATTTTGTTCAGACCAAAAGGTCTGAATGACAATAAAGTTTCCATGATTCATGGACTGTGATTGGGCCATTCTAACACATGAATATGCTTTGATCTAAACCATTCCATTGTAGCTCTGGCTGTATGTTTAGGGTCGTTGTCCTGTTGGAAGGTGAACCTCTGCCCCAGTCTCAAGTCGTTTGCAGACTCTAACAGGTTTTCTTCCAAGATTGCCCGGTATTTGGCTCCATCCATCTTCCCATCAACTCTGACCAGCTTCCCTGTCCCTGCTAAAGAAAAGCATCCCCACAGCATGATGCTGCCACCACCATGTTTCACAGTGTGGATGGTGTGTTCAGGGTGACGTGCAGTGTTAGTTTTCCGCCACACATAGCGTTTTGAAATTAGGCCAAAAACTTCAATTTTGGTCTCATCAGACCAGCGCACCTTCCTCCACATGTTTGCTGTGTCCCCCACATGGCTTGTGGCAAACTGAAAACGGGACTTCTTCTGGCTTTGTTTCAACAATGGCTTTCTTCTTCCCACTCTTCCATAAAGGCCTGATTTGTGGAGTGCACGACTAATAGTTGTCCTGTGGACAGATTCCCCCACCTGAGCTGTGGATCGCTGCAGCTCCTCCAGAGTTACCATGGGCCTCTTGGCTGCTTCTCTAATCACTACGCTCCTTGCCCGGCCTGTCAGTTTAGGTGGACGGCCATGTCTTGGTAGGTTTGCAGTTGTGCCACACTCTTTCCATTTTTGAATGATGGATTGAACAGTGCTCCATGAGATGTTCAAAGCTTGGTATATTTTTTTATAACCTAACCCTGTTTTAAACTTCTCCACAACTTTATCCCTGACCTGTCTGGTGTGTTCCTTGGGCTTCATGATGCTGTTTGTTCACCAATGTTCTCTAACAAACCTCTGAGGCCTTCACAGAACAGCTGTATTTATACTGAGATTAGATTACACACAAGTGGACTCTATTTACTAATTAGGTGACTTATGAAGGCAATTGGTTGCACTGGATTTTATTTAGGGGTATCAGAGTAAAGGGGGCTGAATACTTTTGTACACCACACTTTTCAGTTTTTTATTTGTAAAAAAATTTGAAAACCATGTATCATTTTCCTTCCACTTCTCAATTATGCGCCACTTTGTGTTGGTCTATCACATAAAATCCCAATAAAATACATTTACGTTTGTGGTTATAATGTGACAAAATGTGGAAATGTTTGTTTCTGTCTATGGTCAGTGACTTCTTGCAGGGAATAGTCAATCACCGATTCATATTCATTGTCAATCAAACTTACCTTCTCGGGATTGAGTAGGCTGGTCTTGCAGGCCCAGATGGTACTGGAATTGATCAGGATAAATCTGAGCGGTGATGTAAGGATATAAGATTTGGAGGCAGGAATAGACTATCGATTCTTCAAACTTGTTTTGCCGTTTCAATAAGATTATGGGCAATCTTCTACCTCAGTCTCATGTTCTAGCACCATACTGATATCCTGTGATTTTGGTTATATCCAGAAAGCTGACCATTTTTGTTTTGAATTAATTCAATGACTTTGCATCTGCAGCTTAGTGGGGTAGAGAATTCCAAAGTTATCACCGTCTACGTGAACAAATCTCCCCTCTTCTCAGTTCTAAATGGTTTATCTCTTTTCCTAAGACAGTGAACCCTTGTTCTAAACTCCTAAGCCTGTCAAACCCTGTAAGGAAATCTCTTTATATTCTTCTGATAATTTGGGATGCAGGACTTCAAATGATCTCATAGGATGATGTGGGCAGGCCATTGCAAGCCCTATCCATAGAAGTTCCCTGAAAATCATTGACTGTTAGCAACCCCACAACATCACAAGCAACACTTTTTTCAAAGCTGTTAGAGTTTGTCAATATTTCTAACTTTCAGAAATGGTTGAAAATTATGAAAAATTACACAATTACTTTTATTTTTTTAATATTAAAATGTCGAAAAAAAAATATTTGCAAAAGCTTATAAACCTTAAACCCAGCATAAATAATTAATCTAAATATATAATTTACCTTTTTTCCCTCTTTTCTTTCACGCAGCTCTACAATCCCCAGTTAAGTAGCATATGGAACAGTACAGCACTAGAACAGGCCTTTCCATCCACAATGCCAGTGACAAGACCAACTCTTATCCCCCTGCACATAATCCATAATCCTCTATCCTCTGCATATCTATATACCTATTCAAAAGTCTCTTAAATATCGCTATCGTATCTGCCTCCACCAATATCCCAGCAGTGCGTTGCCGACACTGCCAACAATCTTTCCATCGTGGGAAAAAGGTTCTGACTGTCTACCCTATCGATGCCTCGCTTCATTTTATATACTTCTATCAAATGGGTTTATACATCCAGTCACAACTTTTTTTCCATGGCTGGCCCTCACAGACAGTAATGAGCAGAAGGCCCCCAGAGCTGGGCACAGCATGTACGTTTTGCCCACACAAAACTGCAGGAAAAACTCGTCAAAATCAAGCCTCTTGCACTTACATTTCAATTTATGTTTCTTTAGAACCTTTAGAATTTAGAAATACAGCATGGAAACAGGCCTTTCAACAACAAACCTGTACGTCTTTGGAGAGTGGGAGGAAAACGGAGCACCCGGAGAAAACCCACGTGGTCACAGGGAGAATGTACAAATTCTGTACAGACAGCACCTATAGTCAGGATCAAACTCAAGTTGCTGTAAGGCAACAACTCTACCACTGCTGCACTGTGCCGCCCCAAACGCAAACGCAGTCCCCCACTACGACTAATTTTGCAGTCGCGTATTCCTCATGTGGGGACATGCTGGCGTCAACACACCCGAAGTGCAATGGGATAGCCTCGTCCTGGAGGAACCGCCTTTTCCCCTGCCAGGTATACCTGCAGATAACAACCTTGCAGTATGCAAACTGGTCGCTACATTTTCCATCTTATTATTGACATACTTTGAAAAAAGTACTTAATCGACAATAAAATATTTTAGAGCCATCATCAGAGGGATAGTGCATGGACAAGGGCCCGATGTTCCACTGCATTTGTACTGATCATCATGCAGCCCTTTACACAATAATCATACTCTAAGACAAATTACCCTCCCTACATTCCCATCAATTCCTCCCAGGCTCTACCATTCATTTTTACCAGAATGCTGTCTGAATTTAAGGGTATCGGATACTAGGAGAGGTTGTGTGACTACTACACACCACAAACTTGAATTGTTTTCTTTAGAATGCCAGACGTTGGGGGGAAACTTTAATAGAAGTATATTAGATTATAAGAAGCATAGATGGGGTAGACAGTCAGAATCTTTTTCCCAGGGTGGAAATGTCAAAGACTAGAGAGCATAGCTTTAAGATGAGAGGGGCAAAGTGTAAAGGAGATGTGCAGAGCAAATCTCTTACCCAGAGGGTGACAGGTGCCTGGAATGCACTGCCGGTAATGGAGGCAGGTGGGATAGTTACATTTCAGAGGCATTTCGATAGGGACAAGGATATGCAGGGGAAGGAAGGAGATGGATCATGTGCAGGCAGATAAGATTAATTTATCTTGGCATTATATTTGTCAAGACATTATGGACTGAAGAGAATGCTCCTTTGCTGTGCCATTCTATGTTCTATGTATTTACTTGCATGGTAAGGTAAGTTTACAGTGAACAATTAGCTTGCATCAAATCTGCATGTTTTGGGGATGTCAGTTCATTTCTGGAGCACTTGGAGGAAAACACTCGGTAACACAATGGAGAATGTGCAAACTCAATTCAGACTGTGCCTGAGATCAGGATTGAACCCAGGTCTCTGAAGCTGTAAGGTAGCAGCTCTAAAGTGTGCCACTGTTGCCACTCAATTCAAGTATATGCAATGGCAAATGGATGGGATGGTAAGGTGGCAGGTTGATGAAGTTACTGGATTAGTAGACGGAGTGCTGGACATTGATCTGAGGGACTGCACTTGAACCACAGAATGGCAGCGGTGGGGATATCAAATAAAACAATTAAAACATGTAAAATGAAGGACTAATCTTAATTATGTTGAAATCATTGTATGAATTCATTAATATTTTCCATAGCAGGAGGTCTGCCATGCTTAAACACTCTGGCCTAGATGTGACTCCGGGGGTCATCATGGTGCTGACTGCTGACTCAGTCTGCAAGGAATGAAGAATGGTCAATAAATGACGAGATTGTTTGTCATGTCCACATCAGTGGATGAAAAATAAAAACAAAAACGACCTTTGTAACTGCTATAACATTGGCAATCTGCATTAATCCTGGGTTGAATTCTGACCTCAGTTAATGTCAGAGAGATGTTCGCACATGAGTTTCCTCAGGTTTTCTCCCACATCCCAATGATGTACTTCTTGGTGGGTTAATTGGGGATATGATGGAGATATCAGAGTCATAGAGCACAGTCGCAGGCCCTTCAGCCCATCCAGTCTGTGCTGACCATCATGCATTCATTTTCACTAATTCAACACTAAACCCGTTTTATTCCCGCCATATCTCCCTCAACCAACAGAAAACAGAAAAGCACATAAAGTGTTGGAGTAACTCAACAGGTCAGGCAGCATCTCTGGAGAACATGGGTAGGTGACATTTCGGGTCAATTACATTATTTAGATTACACGATTTACTTACACACTAAGGGCAATTTACAGTAGCCAATTAACATACCGACCATTGCATCTTTGGGTGTAGGATGAATGAGGAACTAACTCATGGGGGTCACAGACAGAGTGTGCAGACTCCACCCGCGGTTAGGATTCAACCCAGGTCGCTGGAACTGTGAGACAGTACCTGCGCCACTGTGTCCCCCTAAACTACAAGAAAATTAGTGGGGGGAGTTGTAATAATGGGATTGTTCTGACAGATGGCACAGCTTTCTTCAATATTGATAGGCTGTGCGCCAAGGAGCGTATTCGTTCAGGTTCGTAAACCAACTCACGGAACTACCTGTTTTGTTAACATATTGTGTAAAAATATTATATATATATATTATCCCTGAAACTTGTCAAGAACAAAAACCTGCCCAATTTGTTTAAATATGCCAAAAACATCCAATTTTCCGAGTAGTAATTGTCCAATCAATGCACGTTTGACATTGAGGTCAAACGCAAATTGACCAATCCCGCACTTTGTTTTATGATCGCTAGGCAGCGAGGAATCTGGGATCATCGCTGCATCCTCATTACATCAATAGCAATAACAAGGTTTCCAAGGATAAAGGTTATGCTAACTTTGTTGATCATTTTGTTTTTCAATTGATTTATCTTTATAAAGTTATGATGTGAACTGTTAAATAAAAATGATAAATAACAAATGTACAGCTAGGGTTAGGATTAGGGTTAGGATTAGGGTTAGGGTCAGGGTCATGGTTAGGGTTAGGATCAGGGTCAGTCAGTAGGTCGGTCGAGCTTGTCGGTAGGCTGATGGATGCTGTGGAGGATCAGTCGGGCTATCGGTCCGCTGGTGGATGGTGAGAGTGGTCGGACGGCCGGTGAGTGCTGCGAAGGGTCGGTCGGGCTGTCGGTAGGCCGGTGAGTGCTGCGAGGGGTCGGTCGGGCTGTCAGCCCACCAATGGATGCTGAGAGGGGTCGGTCGGGCTGTTGGTAGGCCGGTGAGTGCTGAGAGGGGTCGGTCGGGCTGTCGGCCGGCCGGTGTTGCAGCGAGCGAGCGGGCGGACTGACGGACCCAGCGCTATGGGGGTGCTGAAGGGAGCCCGGGCAGCGTGCAAGGCACTGCTGCTCCCCACCATCATCACCACGACGATGCAGAAGGGCATGCTGGCCGAGGTGTACTCGTTGAGCGGGCACAGGTACAGAGCCCGCAGCTGATCCCAAAGCGGCTCCAGCTCCAGCCGTGCGCAGCTCTGGAAGGGGGGCGAGTTAGGGCTAGGGTTAGGCATTTTCCTCTCAGTGGAAGATGCCTTAACCCTTCCCCCAGCCTGGCACTGCCCCAGTCCCACTATAGCCGTGACCCACGCCCTGCACACTGGCAGTCTGTGGGTTTCAGTAAATGGAGGAACCCAGAAGAACTGCCCTCACCTATTAATTAGGCTGGTTCAGGAGCCGGACCTCTGTGGCAGTCTCATTCAAAAAACACACAATTATATTAATTGTATTATTTTATATAATACAATTATACATAAGTATATATGATTACAGTCATATTCACGTCATATTTATCTAGATGGTATAACAATATAGTTTAAATAGACTGCAACACGGAAATAGGCTCACCATGGTGTAATATGGGCATTGGACACTAAATGGCGCTTACCTTTTTGATCTTTGTTTTAATTAATGTAATTAATTAATGTGCAACGTTTGGCACTGACGAGTTATGACTTCCTTCTCAATTATAGTCTATCTAAATCTGGGCAAAGTTTTATGTAGTTCTGAGGCATGGGTCACAAAAGTTGATTTCTGGACACATTTTTGATGCTCGGCCCACAGCCTATGAATGAAGATATGAACGGAGGTTTTTAGTCAAAAGACCAAGAGACTGCTTCAATAGACAGGAATACAGTATGCATTGTAAGGGCTAATCTTAATATTCTAGCTGCCCCCCTTACTACGGTCAATCCGAAGAAGGGTCCCGACCCGAAACGCTACACATCCATGTCCTCCAGGGATGCTGCCTGATCCGCTGAGTTACTCCAGCACTTTGGGTCTTTTTTAATAACCAGCATCTGCAGCTCCTTGTGCGTACATCTTAATCTTACCACTTTGCATTGCAGTTCCATTTTGTGCTGTTCATGCTTATGAATGAAGGAATCTGAAACCATTGCCTGACCCTTAATTACATTGTGTCCACCATTACACTTGCGACCCATATGGAACAAAAATAAACTAGAAAGCGTGAGCAGGAGAGCGACGCACTTTAATTTATAAAACAAAGTCTGTCCGCGTTGTGTAATTAAAATGCAAATCGGGCGGCGAATTACAGCAAGTCGATCAACGATTGAAGCAGTGGGCTTAAGAGCTGCACGTGTGCACACAAATTAAGTTCTGCCTCGCTCGATTATTTATTTCCAAACCTCCATCTGTTCCCTGCACACAATGTTTATTCACGGCTCCGAAAAGAAAACGTATTTGCTGTGGGAAGACACTGGTAAGATGAAACAATTCCCGCGATGTAACCGCTTGCAATGCGATGGCAACACAGGTCTCAGTATTCTCCCACACACCGCTAGAGCAAGGTCCCTTCCTTCAAGCGTACAGATGTTGTTGTGGTTTCAGGGAGGAGGGTCAACTGATTACAAATTGGTGTTGCCGATAGTTTTTTTTATGTTATGCGTCGGAAAATCTAGATGCACAACAGACATTTTAACTATTGAAATAGTTTATCTCACTAAACCAATCGTTTCCCACCTCTGCGTTGGGATGGAACTGCAGATGCTGGTTTAAACCGAAGATGCTGGAGGAACTCAGCGGGACAGGCAGCCTCTGTGGATGGAGGTTTTGAGGTCGGGTTCCTTCTTCACACTGCAGCAGGGTCCCGACCAGTTTGAAGAAACCCATAATGTCGCCTGTCTATTCTCTTTCCAGATGCTGCCTGGCCCGCCGAGTTCCCCCCAGCACTTTGTGTTTTGATTAATGCTCCAACGTCTGCTGTTTCACGTGTCCGCATTTTATTGTGTTTTTTTTCCACTCTGCTGATTCAGGACACTGGGTGTAAAATCAAGTGTAAATGGCGTAACCTTGTATCCTGTGAAAACATTTGTTGTTTCTGCAAAACAATCCTCACGCGTTTGTTACATTCAGATTCAATAATTGATTTCAATCGTTTAAAAAAACAAAATAAGGAACGTGCTTCCACTGCAGGTGATAAGGAATATTACCAGAAGCCACGTTAATGTCAACATGTGCACGGGGGCACAATGTTACCTCGCGTAAAGATCCGCTTCGGAAACGAACGTGAAATCCAAGAGGTTTCTGTTTCAGTTTAACGCCTTTAATTTTGAATGCAATCCGACCAGGAGAGGTGGGAAGAATCGAGGTTCCCCGCTGATTGCCAATGTGCATATCAATTGGGAACAAGAGGGCTGGAGGTGCACAGTCCCTAAACTCACCACAGTCCGCATCTGGAGCGGGTCCAGGGATACAACTGCCCTTTAATTAACAATCGGATTTATAACCGCGACCACTTTCCTTCAGAACAAGCCCCCCCCCCCCCCCCCAAATTACCACGCTGGTGGCGATATGATGTAGACCCGCCGTTCAGAAGAAGTTGTCATTTCGGCGCTTCATGCTGGAAGCTATGGGCTTAGACATCGCGCCGGCCCTTCTGTTCAACAGCTGCAGCTCAGCTGTGTGGAGCCCGCACCCTGGTGTCTGAACCGTCTTGAAATTATTCTGCTGAGTGGTCTTGCTTTCGTGGGATGCTTGTTGTTCACAGATTGTCGGAATTCTCGGGGTATGCAGGAATATGGGCGCCAACCACTCACATAAAACGCCAGTCTTTGACGAAAACGAAGATGGTAAGTTCTCATTGTATTATTGTACAATAATCGCAGTTCTTTGCAATTCATTCTCTGCTCCTTTCATTCGAACCACTTCTGCCGTACATTGCTTTGGCCGCTGGAGGTATCGGACTCTTTACAAGGCGTGGAAATAAAGAAAGGTAATTTGTCCTCGTATTGTAGATTTCTCTTAATGTATAAAAGGGCAGTTCTTTCATTGAAAGTGAAGCTCACTGTTTTAGGGTCATACTTAAAAATCCTAAATTTAAACTTTTTAATACAATTGTAACATAACTAATTCGCGGTGAAGAATCCACAATACGTTAACTTAACATAAGTTGACCAGAAAAAAAAACCATTTTTTAGAAACAACTCCTATGAAATATGATTTCACAAATTATTAAATCCACAAGTGGTAATGCATCACCCAACCTCCTTTTTGATTCAGAACCTGCGCCAACTTGATGACGGGTAGTTAACCGGTTCTGATGTACCACTTTTTTAAAAAGACGTTTGATATGCAGCTAATTTATGTCCCACGGTATGGCTTTGATTGTTTTGTTTCTACAGTATGACTGGCAAAGCATACTCACGGCACTTATTAAGATATTCCGGGCAGTAATCACACCGTTGCATTTAAAATCCTCATGGAACAGCTAATGAGGATTTCAGTTTTACTCGATCCGTTCTATCGACGTAACTCTACATTAGGTGGTGTATGGATTGTATCCCCAGGCAACTACGTTCAGACCGGCCAACTTGCGAGCTGTGAGCACCTCGTGGAACTGTTTGCTTAAGGTAGTTGACTTAATTGCTGTATGTTCGCCCTCTGAACACAACTGCACAATGTTTGACAATAAAATGTCAATGTTGAAATAAGGAACTGCAGATGCTGGTTCACAAAGAAAGACACTAAGTGCTGGAGGAACTCGGCGTGTCAGGCAGCATCTCTGGAGAACATGGATAGGTGACGATTCAGGTCCAGACCCGGAGATGCTGCCTGACCCGCTGAGTTACTCCAGCACTTTGTGTGTTATGGTATCAATATTGTTAAGAGTTTCCTGTAGGGTTTAGATTTTTACTCTCCTTTATTCGATTTTGACCTGCAACGTTCAGGCTACAAATAGGTAACTCGTCAATCTTATCAGATTTACTTTACAGACTTTAGTAAATAAGTAAGTTTATTGGCCAAGTATTCACATTACAAGGAATTTGCCTTGGTGCTCTGCCCACAAGTAACAACATGCCATACAGTGACAGTTACGTATGACTCGGAAAACACTAAACATTAATAATAATAAAACATTAATGATAAAACAGCATTAATCAAGCATGTGAACCAACAAAATACCAGATCAAATGGAGGCTACAGGTTTTTGGCTGTTGAGTAGAGCAACTACCTGTGGATAAAAACAGTTTTTATGTCTGGCTGTGGCAGCTTTGACAGTCCGGAATCGCCTTCCAGAGGGAGGTGATTCAAAGAGTCTGGGGCCAGGGTGAGAGGGGTCAGAGATGATCTTGCCCGCTTGCTTCCTGGCCCTTGCGGTCTACAGTTCTTCAATGGAGGGAAGGTTGCAGCCAATAATCTTCTCTGCTGATCGGACGATTCGCTGCAGCCTCCAGGTGTCGTGCTAGGTGGCTGAGCCAAACCAGACCTTAACCCGGTATACTGGTCATATTATCATACCGTGCTTGTCAAATTGTCTCCAATGTTGTTTAAGAAGACTGATATTTAACTCGAATGTAACTTTTGATTGATGGCACGAATATTTCTGTTTTGACTAGTTTCACCAGTGAGTTAACATTTTGTGCTGTAGTGCGCTGATCTCTTTCATGGGTGGACAACCCACCTTGGTTGTAGTCAAAGGTAGACAAAAATGCTGGAGGAAACACTGCGGGTGAGGCAGCACCTATGGAGCAAGGAATAGGTGACGTTTCGGGTCGAGACCCTTTTTCAGACCGAGTCAAGTACATTTTAAATGTATGCAATAATTGTCCTAATGCACTTCAAGAACTGTACTAATGTAATTGGTAATGATAAAAATATACCAGTGGTAACCTGGTTCTTATTTAAAGTCTATCAAAAGGATGCTCTTTTGAAAAATTAGAAATTATTGTTTATTTTAGAGAAGAATGTCACAATAAACATTTTCGGAATGGAATTCAATTTATTTTATCATTGTGCTTAATGACATCAATGAAAGAATCCTTTTAAAGCAAAACCCCAATTGGTTTTTATTGTGAACATCATTGTAAGTATTTTTTTTCTAAATGACTCGGTGCTACTATAAATTTAAAAAAGAAATAAATTTAGCTTAACAATAATGTTTGGCATAGCCACTGATTTT
The DNA here is from genome assembly GCA_963514005.1 of Raja brachyura. Next base: position 141,994,994 of record OY740781.1, read on the forward strand.
GATTAATGATGAAATAGTTTGTGACCACTGGAATGCAAACTCAATTTGCAAGCTATTTTTAGATAGACTGGGAATCTCATTTGAGCAGGGAGCACCATATTTAACAGAGAAATAACAGCAGTGCAAAAGAATATCATGGGACTACCCAAAAATAAAATAATGGTCCATGTAGCATAATTACATGTATGCAGAGAGGCGATGAAACAGTAACACAGGCTCCAGTTGGTGGCCATTTGTTTTGTGAACGATGGCACATTAGAATCCTGCAAGATCCTTTGGACATGTACTTGCCTTTTGATTTAATTTTTGGCCGTTCTTTTAATAGGCATCCTATATTCTAGGCAAAAATAGATGGAGTTGGGTTGAGAGGGGGGGGGGGGGGGGGGGAGATGGGGGGTGAGTGAAGAATAGGAAGACAACTTGCATTGAGCCATGCCTATTATTTTTTGTGTTACTTGGCAAGAATAGAGAAGTGTATGTTGGGATTGTACCTGTGTTACTTTTTGCAGGTTATAAGGCAGCTTAAATGATGCAACTTAAAGGAATCACTGGAACTTGCACCAAAGATGTCACATTTTATCCAAGGCTGGGAAACAACATTCAACCTTGGACAATTCTCTGGTCAAATATCTGTACATTCTTACCTAGCTTCCAAACCCAAGTTGCTGGGTAGTTTGTGTAACCCCAAAGCCATGAGCAGTGAGAAACCTTCAGGTTGTTAAAAAATACTGCAGCTAAAAATCATTTGGAGCTCCTAACGTTGTTCTTGAATTATTGCCAATCAGAACGTCACTGATACAACTATGGGGGTCAAACAGTGAACCTCTCTCGCCTTCAGGGGTAATTGAATTATCTTAAAAATATTAATTAAACAAGACATTGTCACCGAAATGTACAACTCTCACTTTTAAGTGCTTACTTTCTATTTCTGGTATGTCTTCTTGGTAACACTTGTCCCATGGATTGGAAGGGTTTAGAAGGATATGGGTGGACCGGGCTAGTGTGGATGTGACATCTTGGTCAGCATGGTTAAGTTGGACCGAAGGACATGTTTCCATGCTGTGCGACTCAATGACTCTAAAACTATTTGTATCCATTTGTTTGCAGCAAAAAATGTACATAAAAGAGAAAGTGAGTTAAATGCCCAGTTCAGATGATGTTTTTCTTATAAGTAGATGAGTTGACTATAAATAAGGCCCAGATGGATCAGTGGTTTATAACTCAGCAGATGTAATAAGCAGAGACATTTTGTGTGCTCAAATCAAATACTTGCAGCGAAAAGCATCTGGGAATCAGTTTAGCTGCATCACTGAACATTTTGCTTTGACAGATATAAACACTGCAAGTGGACAGTCACTGTTAGGAAAGAATTAAGCATTCATATTTGGCATTACAATGGATAAGACATGATTGGACATGAACAAGATCATTGCTTTGCCCTGGTGGACAACTTGTGCAGGTATCTGTATTTCTAATAGGGGGTGGAAGTTGCTTATTAATGGAGAAAGTCACCAAAAATTGCTTATTCGTCCATAATCCCTATTTCTAAACTCTTAAATCATCATCAGGAAATGTACTGTCATCTCTGACCTTTACTGCACTATTCTTATTGTAATGTTTTTAATCCTTAATGATAAGTTTGCATTATTATGACCTTTATACTTTTCATTTTCTATTTTACTCAGTGAATATCAAGCTCATCATCGAGCCAGAAAATGTGCCAGTAAAGCATCGCTTCTGTACTTTTTATTTATTGGAGTAAACTCGATGAAGAGCAATATTTTATTGTTTTACACCCTGCACACTCCAATAAATATCACTCAGTAAAAGCATGAAGGACAGATATTGGAAATTAAAATCAAATTGTTACATTATTATCTGCATGCAAATATAATATTTCCTCTGATTATTTATGCTCAGAACTTAATTTAATTAGATAATTAAAGCAACATTGCAAACAGCCTGCCTCAGAAATTCAAGCCTACTTGAAAGTGGCATTTTCATACCCAAGCTGTTTCATTTATGTTATTACCTGAAACAAATCAGATAAAATTACTCAACATAATTGAATCAGTTCAAGCTGAGCACCATGTGAAGGTTTTCCTCCATGGCAAACATGAAGAAAAATTGAGAAGTGCTCGTGGTTTTTATGGAGCTACAGGAGTGTCTCTGTATTCTTTATCTCGACAGTTGAATGATCTAGGTGAATGCTTTCTGAATGATCTAGGTGAGTGCGAAGATGGCCTTGCAGCTCCAGGGAACCAGATCTGATCCTGATCTTGGGTACTGTCTATGTGGAGGTGGCACATTCATCCCATGACTCTGAGTTTTCCTCAGGTGCTCTTATTTCTACCCACATTCCAAAGGCATGCTTATAAGTTCATTGGTTACTGCAAATTACCCCTTTAAAGTAGGTAAGTGGCGCAAATACATATAGGGATACAGGCATTGGAAGGTAACAAGGGAAGAAGGGAATCAGACCAACGGCATAGCTGTGCTGTGGACATGATGGGCTGAATGACTTTCTTCTGTGCTGTAATAAGTAAACTCATTCACCTATAAATTGTATAATGGTGCCCATTAGTTAGCTCCATTTATCTTAGGCATGGCAGCATAGCGGTAGAGTTGCTACCTTATTGGGCCAGAGATCCTGGTTCGATCCTAACTATGGGTGCTGTCTGTACGGAGTTTGTACGTTCTTCCAATGACCGCATGGGATTTCTACGGTTGGCTCCGGTTTCCTCCCACATTCCAAAGACATGCAGGTTTGTAGGTTAATTGGCCACTGTATATTGTCCCTAGTATACAGGATCGAATTTGTGCACGGGTGATTGTTGGTTTCCCACTGTATCTTCAAAGCTAAAGGCAAAACTAAAAACTAAATGCAGCTGCATTCTTAGCCTCTGAGGCAGGGGTCACCTGAATGAATCCAGCGAAGAATCTAAGTATGGCTGATCTTCCTGGAATGATGATTGGGGAGAATACTTGGAAATAAATGAGATACTTCTTTGTCTACCTGGAATATGGCAGATACTCCAGATAAATGATTTCCATGTACATGTATTGTAGCAGACAGAAAAATGTCAATGGGAGACAAGCAAAGCAATGCCATTATATCGAGATTGCTCTTGAAATGAGCCAATGTAGATAATAGGGGCTGAATGATCGCTTTCTTCTAAACTACCATCTTGGAATAGATTTCAGTCAATTTAGATTTTATTTTTAGTGAATTACAAGCATGACATGCAATTTACAGTATTTAATGCAGCACTAATAAATAATCCCCAGTCATTTAAGGATCATCTATTCGCTGGCACAATGGAAGGGATTGATGGAAATGATAGGGCCTTTACAGATGTTTACTACAGTAACTTGAATGAACTTATTCTTCATAATTGTTCTGTTTTTTAATGGTTGTTTCTATATACATTTTAAAAAGTTATAGTGTTGCTAATCCAAACCTTTCATTGTTACTTTTTGTTCGTGTGTATACGTGTGCTTGTGTAGGGATGTGTGTGTGTGTGCCCTTGTGCATGCACACTGGTACATGAATACAAGAGTTGGACCATGGCTTAAAAGCATCTGCTTTTCCAAAAATCTTCTCTCTATTCATCTCAAGTTTATGCCTCTCATAATAATATCTTCATTGGCATTCTGTTAATTAAATGATAAATGATTTCTGACAAACACAGGTGCTTATTTAAAATAAAAGAGTGGGGCATTATAAGTTTCTATTTTTAGATCCCAAATAATAAGCTTTTTCTCCATCTGTGTGATGAATGTGCAGTGGCATCATTGATGAGAAAAATGTCTTCATCCACCCCTTATTAAAATTCCTGCACTTTCCTGAAGAGAAGGTCAACCAGATGCAGTCACGTAACTATAGTCCTGTGCGTGAATCCACAATGAAAATGAAAACGAAAACTTGTCATGGTTCAAATCATCTACAGAATTACTCCACTCCTAGATTATTAACCAGAATTATTCCCATAATTTCTAAAGTCAAAACAAGATTAGCATTTAATTTCAATTTTCTTTTGTTTTGAAAGCTGTACTGCTGATTTCCATTTTGTTATGAACATCCCCGATAATTAATTCTAATTTTTCTAATTTTTTGAACACACAAAGAACTTTATTGTACAGATAGACCAACGAGCTGGAGTAACTCAGTGGGTCAGGCAGCATCTCTGGATGATGTTTTGGGTGGGGACCTTTCTTCAGACTGATTTTAGTAGGGAGAGTGGGGGAAAAAACTGAAAGTGAAGAAAAAAACAGGACAAATTGGGGCTGGCAATAGACAACCTCAGGTGAGGAGGTTCCCCGATAGTATGATTGTTGGTTAGATACAGGTGTGAGCCCAAGAGGAATTCATAGTTGCGACCTGTGGAACCAGTTAACTGACTTTTAGTGAAGGATGTATCATTGAGAAAATTTAAACTGGTGTAATGTCAATGGACAGAATTGCACCTGGTATTGGATCCACTGACTGATATTTTCATCGACAGATAGATCGTCATCCTAATTGTTTTTACCATTTTCTCAAATAGAGAAATATCGTATATTATATTATTGTAGTTTTGCTTTGAAAATGTGCTTAATGCAAACTGATCATTGTATCTAGCTTTACACTTTCTAAACAATAAGAATGGGTAAAAATATCTAAATGGGATGAAGAAATAAATATACTAAAATTGCCCTTGTTTGCATTACTAATTGTGTCTGAAGAAGCTTTCTTGCTGTGGCATGCAAATTGCAAACACACCAGATATGCTTCTGTATTTGAGTTTTTACTTTCATTTAAGTGACAAGGCTATGAGTTATTCAAGAGTTGTTATATGGCTTGTGCACCAGATGTGACCCAGAACAATGAGATTCTTACTTGCTGCAGCTTTACATGGGGCATTGTAAGATGGGTGGCTGTGCAAAACAAGGCAGCATCGGATCAGGTGCCAGCTGCAATCCTTGCCACTGCTTGAGTATTGGATAGGTTGATATCAAGCAGCCAATTTAAAAATCCAATGCTGCCATTTGAGATAAGCGGTGCCCAGCAATTTTGAAACCAATTAATACAAATCCAGCAAAGCGTTTTCACTTATTTGTGTTGTACGCTAATTTTTTCCCATTAAATAAAATCTGTCTTTGTGAGACATAATTAGCATTGTTTATAAAAACATCAGTGTGTCTAGATCTTGCATTTTATATATTTTCGTATGATAGTTTATGAAAATTGATGCCAGAGGCAGAATACATATCTGGAAAATGAAATAAAATGTGTTGAAATGAAATCAATTATATATTAATTTTAGTGAAATGGCTTGTTTTTTCTTTACAGCTTTTCCTCTGATAGTAATGCAGCAATTGTGAGCATCATGCATTTTTAGATCAAAAGGTATTGGAAAGACAATGGAAGAAGGACTCCACCCTGAAACGTCATGATGGGAGTAGTATTTGGCCATTCGGCCCATCAAGTCTGCTCCACCATTCAATCATGGCTGACCAATCTCTCCCCCCTAACGTTTTCCCCATAATCCCTGACACTCGTGTCACCCGATCAATTTTTCGAGAGATGCTGCCTGACCAGCCGAGTTACTCCAGTATTTGTGTTTATCGCCAATATAGTGGTAGGCTTGTAAATAGCTCTGGAATATATACTTAACGCAGCCAATTAAAACGTACAGAAACTGACAAGAAGTATACTATTCAAAATAAGGAGCGTTACAGGAGACAAAATAATGTGACAGCTAGCTGTTCGTGAAACTGTAACCATTTAAAACATTCCTTCCAATGACATTCTCAAGACATAGCTTCAAATTCCTTCACATAAGTGGAATCACAATTTTCCACTATCCTTCTTTGTTAGTATTATTTTACCATATAAACTATATTCTATCCAAAACCTTGGACGGACGGTTAATTGACAAACATATCGAATGTTGCACTATTGATAAACAGAAGAAATGCAAAAGAATGCAGAAGCTCGATGGCCACCAAATTTCTGCACCTTCTTGCTAATGGAACAGCACTACCTAGTTTCCATGCCGCTAAAGTGCTGGGTTGTTGGGATAGATACTGCTTCAAATTCACTGGCTCTATATGTAGTTGGGTGAGGTCTTCTGAAAGGAATTGGCCTCCGGTGCTTTGATGTGGCAGAGCACGAGGCAGGAACTAACTCACTGCCTGCTGCACTCGTACAATGCCTTTGGCAGAAGGCATAGCACCCTCTTCCAGTCCACCAACTGTTAAAGAGAACTTTGACATTCAGTAACATTGGGACCTATTTTAAAAAACATATCGTTTATTTTTACTTGAAGCAACAAAACTCACATGTGCATACAAGTATAATTTAAAAACAATTTCAAACATTGAAACCAATTAAAGTAGAAATCTGCTTGATCTCCTTGATTCTTGATCAATGATGCCATAGAGTTAGACATCATTACGGCCCGGAAACAAGCCCCTTTGGCCCAACTCGTCCTTGCCGACCACGTTTTATAAATGAGCTGGTCACATTTACCTGCATTTGGCCCTCTAAACCGTTCCTATCCATGTACCTCTTTGAAAGGTTTTTAAGGTCACCATTGGACTCTACAGCTTCCACCGGCAGTTCATTCCATAAAGTCATCACCATCTGCATGGAGAGGTTGCCCCACAAATCTCTTTTAAATATTTTCCCTCACATCTGCATTCTATGCACTGAAGTTTTGAACTGTTCTACCCTGTGGGAAAAAGACCATTCACCTTCACTCTTCCTCTCATGATTTTATATACCTCTATAGTGTCACTTTTAAGCATCCTGAACTCCAAGGAGAAGAAGTCCCAGCCTGAGCAGCCTCTCCTTGTAAGTCAAGCCCATGACTCCTGGAAACATTCTGGTGAATATTCTCTGTATCCACTCCAGCTTAGTGACATCCTTCCTATAGCAGGGCACACTAGAATGGCACACAACACTCCAAATATGGTCTCACCAATGTCGTGTAAAGCTGCAGCATGGTATCCCCACAGTGTCACATGGACTCGGAGGGAGTGCTCTGCCTATGCCAGGTATAACTTGATGCTGTCTCGGTAGGCAGATTCTCCACTCTGTGTAGGGCTGAAGGGCCTGTTTCCATACTGTGTAACTCTATGATTCTCATGTTGCTGAACAGTGAAAGATGCCCAACTCATTCCACCTGTGTCAAAAATGTATGAAATTCTGGTGAATCAACTAAAAATTGATGTGCATATTCTGGAGCAAGATGCTATTTTTTTTTTCTTAAAACTGTACCTCACTGCAATGGTAGAAATTGTGAATTGTTTTCTGAGAGTATAAATATCTGACATTGTGATGCCCCTGCTTGCCTGGTCTCCAGGTTTTGATTCCATTACCTTTGGCAATGATGCTGAGGCTGATCTTTCTTCCATTAACAGCTGGACTGAAATAGGATGTAGGGGAGAAAAGCTCAGTTGCTGATTTATTCCAACAAGTGCTGACACAGCGGTTAACTCCCAGCATAATGGTAGGCTGTGTGAAACATTTGACATGTATGCCATATACGGGAAATAAAAAGACGTGTAAATAGCTGGAATTTCTGTGGCAGAAGGGAAGTTTTTATTTACAAAGGGCATGCTTTATAAAGGTCACACCTCTCTGACTTCCTCTATTGTAATCCTCCCCACATTGCCCGAACAGCGATCATTTCACACAGCATCTCAGTATGTCACTAGGATTTGAACTCTGACCAGATATCTTCATGTGTGTTTGATAATTGACCCCACAGTCGGTGCAGAGTTTCAGTGCATGTTGTGCATATTAGGGGTCTTTCATAAATTCCTGATGGGTGCTTGCAGTTACCATGATCTGCACTAGTCCAACTGAAGCCAAAAACTGTACTTTCTCATTGGGACCCTGATGAAGGGTCCTGATGCGAAACATTGCCTATCCATGTTCTCCAGAGATGCTGCCTGACCTGCTGAGTTATTCCAGCACGTTATGTCCTTATTTGGAAACCAGCATTTGCACTTCCTTGTGTCAACTCTCTCAATGTTTGATGTCTGGGGCTGAGTAGAAATTGATGTCTGTTCTAAATGTTTAAATCACATGCAAAATGCATTTTGTGCCATGCGGAAGTATCTGCACCCGTTTCCTAATGTGGCACACTGGCATAGCTGATAGAGCTGCTGTGACCCAGGTTCGATCCTGACTTTGGGTGCTATCTGTGAAGAGTTTACAGGTTCTTCCTGTGACTGCGTGGGTTTCCTCCAGGTGTACCGATTTCCTGCCGCCACCTAAAAATGTGCAGGTTCGTAGGTTAATTGCCATCTGTAAATTTCCCCTCACTTGTAGGGACTGGATGCAAAAGTGGGATAACAAAGAACTAGTATGTGATCGATCGTTGGTGGGCCAATGAGGCTTTTCCCTTGCGGTATCGTTAATTTTAATCATTCAAGTATTATTCATTAGGAAATTGGACCAGGCACACCCTGTTGCAGTTCGCTGGAGAGAAGGTTCATCTCTCAGTTATGCTTTCTGCATTTAATTCCATCACTGATATGAATGGGTCTTTTAATTGTTGATCCACAGGAATCAGATTGAAGGTTTGCGACTAACAACCTCTGTGAATTAGTACTTCATGGTGGAAGCAGTGAGTAATGCTGTGAGCAAGCAAAACATTAAAGTGACTGCTTCATCCCTGGGTTGTTATTTTAAATGCAAAATATTTTGCTGTGATTTTTGTGACTGCTGCTTGCAGCTCACACATCCCTCAGACTAAGGATTTGATGTTGCCTCAAGGCGTTGGGGTTATTCATATCATGGGACCTTCTCCAAGATTGGGAAGAAGGGTATTCCATGAGGTACAGGTGCCAATTTCAATGAGATTAACCCCCCCTTCCCATTCTCCTTCATCTTCACGGCCATTACAGGCAGTCGTGTGTAGATCAGTTTAAAAATGCTGAGCATTTTCCTGATGTGTAGGTACATGTCTCAAAAGCAGCTGCCATCTCTGAAATGCATTGGTCATGTTTTAGCCCTCTTAAAGGGAAGAAAAACATGATATCAATTGCTTTAAGCGAGGATGTCCCAATTTTGTGATTTTATTTTATCTGATTAAAAAAAATCACGAAATTGGGACATTCTTGCTTTAAGCAATTGATATTGTGTTTAATATGTCATTGCAATTGATATTGAGTTAACATCACATCATGCAGCATCCAGTCAGCACACCAAAGGTGGTTGAAGTATATTTTCCAGACAACCCTGCCTACTTCCAGTTGGCCCCTTGTGATTGAGAGCAGGGTTCAGATGTGTGATAAGTCAACATGCAGTTTCTTCTTTCAATTTTTCATTGTGTTGAAAAAGCCAAAGAATACTGGTCTTAATAAGTACAGGCCTGTCGCACTAACCTCTGTAATCATGAAAACCCTTGAAAGACGTGCTGGCCCACTTGAAAAAGATCACAAGCCCCCTGCTGGACCCCCTGGAGTTTGCATACTTGGAGACCCCCTGGAGTTTCCAGTAGATCAGTGGATGAAGCAGTCAACGTAGGCCTGCACTTCATCCTCCAGCACATAGACCGCCAGTGGACCTATGCAAGGATTTTGTTTGTGGATTTTAGCTCTGTATTCAACACAATAGTGCCAGAGCTACTACACTCCAAATTCTCCCTGTTAACTGTGCCTGAACCCCTCTGTCAGTGGATCACCAACTTCCCGACAGACAAGAAGCAGCATGTGAGGCTGAGAAAGTACATCTTGGACCCGCAGACCCTCGGCATAGGAGCACCGTAAGGCTGCATACTCTCCCCTCTCCTTTACTCACTCTACACCAACTACTAAAATGAGGGGCCACCATCAACTCCGCAGTCAAAAAGGCTCAACAGACTCCTGCGGAAGGTGAGAAAACACAATCTGCTGCAGGCAATGATGGTCCGGTTTTACACTGCCATCATAGAGTCTGTCCTCGCCTTCTCCATCATGGTCTGGTTTGGCTCGGCCACCAAGCACGACATCCGGAGGCTGCAGCGAATCGTCTGATCAGCAGAGAAGGTTATTGGCTGCAACCTTCTCTCCATTGAAGAGCTGTACACTCCAAGGGCCAGGAAGCGAGTGGGTAAGATCATCTCTGACCCCTCTCACCCTGGCCACAAACTCTTTGAAGCACTTCCCTCTGTAAGACAACTCCGGTCTGTCAAAGCCACCACAGCCAGCCATAAAAACAGCTTTTTTCAGCAAGCAGTAGCTCTACTCAACAGTCAAAAGTCTGTAGCCTCCTTGTGCTCTGGTATTTTATGTTAATCTTCACATGTTTAAATTATAATGTTTTATTTTTAATTGTCTACTGTATATCGTGTTGTTATCCTTGCGAGCAAAACGCCAAAGCAAATTTCTTGTATGTATACATACTTGGCTAATGAAATTTATTGAATTGAGTGTTGTTCAAGTGAATTGGTACACATCTGCAGATCACTATCTGATGTATTATAATTGAAAGGAATAGAAAGAGTGGATGTGGAAAGGATGTTTCCACTGGTGGGAAGTCTAGGACCAGAGGTTATAGCTTCAGAATTAAAGGGCGCTCCTTTAGAAAGGAGGTGAGGAGGAACTTCTTTATTCTGAGGGTAGTTAATCTGTGGAACTCATTGCCCCAGAGGCCAAGTCAGTGGATGTTTTTAAGGCAGAGATAGATAAATTCTTGATTAGAACTGGTGTCAAGGGATTTGGGGAGAAGGCAAGAGAATGGGATTAGGAGGCAGGGGTCAGCCGTGATTGAATAGCGGAGTGGACGATGGACCGAATGGCCTAATTCTACTCCTAGACCTTGTGAATTGTAAGCTACGTAACACAACGTATCATAAAATACTGTATACAATATTTGCAGGAGAATATAGAAAGGGAACGTTTCGGATCGGAACCCTTCTTCAGACTGATTGCTGAAGTTGGCGGTGGGAAAGAAAGTTGGAGAAGGGGAGGGGCAGGACAGAGCGTGGCCAGTCATGGGTGAACACAGGCCAAGGTTTTTTTTTTGATAGGTTGATTGTTGGACAAGTTGTTTCATTTAGTAGGGACAGAAAGGAAAAGATAGGTGTGATCCCAAAAGGATAAAGAGTTGTGAACTGTGAAACTCGAGGCTAGAGAAGTTGTGAATTGTGAGGTTGGTGGTAGGAATGCAGAGGGGTGGGGATGGGAGAAATTGGTGCAAGGTCAGCCAGGGTTCACCTGATGTGGCCTCCTGTACATTGGCGAGATCAAGTGTAGACTCAGCGATCGCTTTGCCAATCAGTCCGCCAAGGCCTATCAGATCTCCCGGTTGCTAACCATCTTATCTCCCCTTACTATTCCCACACTGATCTTTTTATCTTGGGAATCCTCCATTTCCACTGGAAGCATAGCACCTCATATTCCACTTGGATAGTTTAAAACCCTATGGTATGAACACTTAATTCTCCAATGTTAGGTGACTTATCCACAAACAGTCCTCTTACCCCTCCCCTTTCTGCCCAAGATCGCCCTCCTTTCATCCTCCCTCACCCCACCTCTTGCTCCCCCCTTTCTTTCTTTCCTCCCAACATTTCCCTGCCCTGAACTCCACTGGCTAGCCTTGCACCAGTTTCTCCTCTTCCAACAAAATTAGAAATGTTAGTCTAGAGAACATGTTTATCATTTGTAAAGAAATACAGAATGTCCCTAGAGATGTATTTATGTTTGCAGACTTGGGGGGCCGCATTACAGGTCTAGAGTTTATTCCTTCAATCATCTTCTTACAACTTGTTGCTCCATTATTTTTGCAGCTATAATTATCTCTGATAATTCATTGCTGGTTTCTAAACTTGGGAGTTGTTTAAATTAGTAGGGTCCATTTTTAGCTACCATTGGTGATTTAAAAAAAAAAAAAAAAAAAATTCATTCAGAATAAAAAATATATACAAAACAAAAACTGCACAAAAACTCTTCACACATTCTTTAAACACAGCAATGGTCACACCTATCTTTAAACAAAACACCCTTGCCACTCATGTGGTCCCACAGCCATTGGCAATTGAGACAACTCTTTATAGATCCAAACAATCCATTTGGTCATTTTTGTACTTTCTTCCTTGGTGCATGCATTCTCTCTCCAATGTTTAAAGCGAGGCGAGGAATCATAAATTAAAAAAAATCGAGAAGTAACTTTTAATTATTAATTCCACCCCTGAATTTTTAAAACATTTAATATTTAACATTTAATATATCACTTGTTGGTTTGGAAACATCTTCCTTCATGGTAAGTACTGCTGGATCACAATAGCAGTCAAACTTTTTAAAATCATTGTTAACCATTCAGCCATGGCTGTATCTGTATACTGGTCAGACAATAGTCTCAGTCTGAAGAAGGGTCTCGACGTCACCTATTCCTTTTCTCCAGTGATGCTGTCTGACCCACTGAGTTACTCCAGCTTTTGTGTCTACGGTTTAAACCAGCATCTGCAGTTTCTTCCTACACAGTTTCAAATGTTAATCTGATGTGACTATTAACGCTACAAAATGGAAGGTGAAAACAGTAAAGCTACGTAATGTTAAATAATAGCAGTATGTTTGGATTAACATGAACATCTGAGGGCAGAAAATAAATTACATTATGTTTATTAATGACTTTTCCAGATTATTTTAACAAAACCCCGAGGCCAAATTAAAACTGACAACAACAAAAATGCTTTTTTAAATCTTGCTAATTAGAATGCTAATTGATGATCTACAAATGTTGACTACAGTTGTTCAGTAATTTTATGTAAATTTGCTGGGGACATTTAAAATTGTATTCTCCCTGTTTGCAGATGTCTTTTGTGTTTTGGCTTTGCCAAATCCCGAGTTGCCCTTAAGAACCCTCACGCAGAAGCACACAATGACTCTAATGTAACTGATGAATTTGTAAACCTGCCAAGAGTGAATTTGGAATTGACACAATTGCTTTAAAAGGGAAAACCTGTGAGTTGCGGGAGCAAATAACTGGAATGGGTTATCTTAGTTAACAACTGAAAGTGCTGTTTTATCCTCATCCCTATCTTGTTTTACCTTCTTTTATCATGGTTTGGACAACTATGGGTAATAAAATACTTGATAGAAGTTTCAGTTTCGTTTATTGTCACGTATACTGAGGTACAGTGAAAAGCTTTTGTTGCCTGCTAGCCAGTCTGCAGAAAGACAAAACATGATTACAATCGAGCCATTACTGTGTATAGATACATGATAATGGAATTATCATGGAATTAGTGCAAGGTAGAGATCATAGTTTAAAATAAGAAATGAGGCTGTAGGAAGAGAGATTTAAGAGTGTCGAGTGATTGTAATGAGTTCGTAGATCTGCTACTGTGACTAGCATGCAAATAGTTGCCTGGGTTGGCCACCATCTTGGAAAGCTTTCCTTCATGTATTTACCAGATTATTTTGTCCTTTTTTATTTCAAAATTAGTAATACAAATTATTTCACATATCCTCAGGATTGGTGGCCATCCAGGCCTGGGTGATTTGGGTGAGGTTTAGTAAAGATAGCGCGAGGGTCACCAATGAGGTAGATGGTAGCTCAGGACTGCTCTTGTTGTTGATAGGATGGTTCAGTTGCCTGATAACAGCTGGGATGGAACTGTCCCTGAATTTTGAGGTATGCGTTTTTACATTTCTGTACCTCTTGCTTGATGGGAAAAGAGAGAGTGACCCAGATGAGACACATCCTTGAATATGCTAGTGGCCTTGCTGAGGCAGTGTGAAGTGTAGATGGAAGGGAGATTCGTTTGTATGATGGTCTGGGCTACGTATACAATTCCCTACAATTTCTTGTGGTCCCGGATGTAGCTGTTCCCAAACTATGCTGTGATGGATCATGATAAAGTGCTTCCTATAGTGCATCTGTAGAAGTTGGTGAGAGTTATTGGGATATACCGAACTTCCTAAGCCTTCTAAGGAAGTAGAAGTGTGGAGTGCTTTCTTGGCCATTGCTTTGATATGGCTAGTCCAGAACAAATTGTGGGTGATATTTACACCTAGGAACTTGAAGCTTTCAACCATCTCAACTTCAGCAGCATCAATGTATACTGGGGTATGTATCTTGCTTCCTGAAGTCAATCACTATCTTCTTTGTGATTCTGACATTGAGAGAATGGTTGTTGTCTTGACACCAGGTTACGAGATTCTCAATCTCCTTCCTGTATTCCTTCTTGTCATTATTTGATATCCGGCCCACTAAGGTGGTGTCGTCTGTGAAATTGTAAATTGAGTATGATTTATTCATACTTGGCCGCACAGTCATGGGCCCTATAGTTTCAATTTTAATTTCCTCTTCCTGCTGAGAAACATCTCATGCCTCTTCCATTCTCTCATCTGGTAATAGCTCAGCACCACCTGCTCTCCAGACTGAAAACTTGTAATTTTAGATTCCAATAAATTAAAAGTACTCCTGCCTTCTCTCCCCAATGTCAGATTATTGGCTCTAACACAATGAGTTCTTCTCCCTCATGTTAACTATAAAAATGCAGTGCAAAATGTTGTGAATTAAGGAAAGCTTTCTGGCACGTCAAGAAAGGAACTGCAGATGCTGGATTGCACTGAAGATAGATAGTAAAAGCTAGAGTAACTCAGCTGGTCGGGGAGTATCTCTGGAGAAAAGGAATAGGTGTAGGAAGGAACTGCAGATGCTGGTTTACTTCGAAGGTAGACACAAATGAGGTGCTTCTCCAATTTGCACTGGGCCTCGCTCTGACAATGGAGGAGGCCAAGGACCAATAGGTCAGTGTGGGAATGGGAGGGAGAGTTAAAGTGTTTAGCAACCTGGAGTTCAGGTAGGCTTAGGCGGACTGAGCGGGGGTGTTCAACGAAACAATCACCATCGAGACCCTTCTTCAGACTGAGTCAGGGCCGAGGAAATCAAGAGATATGAAAAGGTACGTAGGGCAAATTAATGAAAGATATGCAAAAAGACAGATCAAAGCCAGCCTTGATCAAGGGAAGGTGGAGCCCACAATAGTCCATTTTTGGCTGTGGAGAAGCTGATAATAAGTAATACAAACAGTGAAAGTCAGCAGGACGACAGTGAAACTAGTATGTTGACTGGGGTGGGAGAGAGACAGAGGATTCAAGGGTTACTTGAAGTTAGAGGAATCGATATTCATACCGTCAGGTTGTAAGCTGCCTAAGCGAAATCTGAGGTGATGTTCCTCCAATTTGTGTTTGGTCTCACTCTGAGAGTGGAGGAGGCCCAGGACACCAAACACTTTAACTCCCCTTCCCATTCCCATACTGACCTTTCTGGCCTGGGCCTCCTCCAGGAGGGCAGAGGATAGACAAAGGAATGTTAAATAAGTTAGAAAGGAATACAAAATAAGGGCAGAGTCCCCCTTGTCCTCACCTTCCACCCCACCAACCGACACATACAACAGATAATCCTCTGATATTTTCGGCACCTCCAACGGGATCCCACCACTGGCCACATCTTCCCATTTCCTCCCCTTTCAGCTTTCCACAGAGACCACTCCCTCCGTAACTCCCTGGTCAATTTGTCCCTTCCTAACCAAACCACCCTCTCCCCTGGTACTTTCCCTTGCAACCCTTGGAAATGCTACATTTGTCATTTTACCTCCCCCCTCGACTCCATCCAAAGACCTAAGCAGTCTTTCCAGGTGAGGCAGAGGTTCACCTGCACCTCCTCCAACCTCATCTATTGCATACGCTGTTCTAGGTGTCAACTACTCTACATCGGTGAGACCAAGCGCATGCTTGGAGATCGCTTCGCCCAACACCTCTACACAGTTCGCATTAACCAATGCGATCTCCCGGTGGCTCATCACTTCAACTCCCCCTCCCATTCCGAATCCGATCTTTCTGTCCTGGGCCTCCTCCATGGCTAGAGTAAGTCCCACCACAAATTGGAGGAGCAGCACCTCATATTTCGCTAGAGTAGTTTACACCCCAGTGGTATGAACATTGACTTCTCCAATTTCAGGTAGTCCTTGCTTTCTCCCTCCCTCCCCCTCCCCTTCCCAGCTCTCCCATGGCCTACTGTCTCTGCCCCTTCCTTTCTTCTTCCCCCCCCCCCACCCCCACATCAGTCTGAAGAAGGGTCTTGATCGGAAACGTCGAAAAAGTATCATATGAAATGAACATAAAATATCTTTCAAACAAATAACGAAAGAAAAATCAGTACACCACCAGTCATAAGACATGCAGTGAATGAGATGACAAATAACACCAGGAAAATACTAACATTTCTAATTGTTACATTTGGGCTCAATGTTTAACTTGAAGATTGAAGTATGGGCTTGACATTAGAGTCCTAGAAAAAGACAGCACAGAATGAAGCCCTACAGCCCAACTACCCGTGCCAACCAAGATGCCCCAAGCTAGTTCCATTTTGCTTTGCTTGGCCCATCTCCCTCTAAACTTTTCTTATGCATGCACCCATGCAAGAGAGAGAAGACGTATAGGGACAGGTGTTACACCCCCTGCTGTCGCAGGAAAAATTACCTGCGGAGGGGGCTGTTTGAGTGAGAAGGGATGTGTGAACCAGGGATCAGTGGTGGGAGTGGTTTCTGCAGAAAGGAGTTGGAATGGAAAGATGGTGGGATCCCGTAGAAGGTGAGGGAAATGTTGGAGAATGATGTGTTGGGTGCGGAGGTTGGTAGGGTGATGATTGGGGAATTCTATTCTTGTTCCATCTGGGGGGAAGGGGAGTGAGAGCAGATCTGTGGGACAGAGGAAACATGTGTGAGGGCTCCATCCAAAACACTGGGCGGAACCACGCTTACTGAACAAAAAGGACATTTCATATATTCTATAGTCTCCTGCAGTGGAAAGCCTCATCTTGGAAGCAGATGTGGTGGAAATGGAGAAGTTGAGAGCAAGGGATAATGTCCTTGCAAGAGGCAGTGGCAGGGTGGGGGGGAGCTATTAGTCAAGGTAAGCTATATTCACATACTCCAGCCACAATTCCTGCAATTTCTTCTCTTGCTTCCCACAGTGTCCTTGGATATACCTGATCAGGCCCAGGAGATTTATCCGTGTTCATATGTCTTGGGGCATCCAGCATCTCCTCAACTGTAATACGGATTGTCCTCTTGACATCTCCATTAATTTTCCCAAGTTCTCTTGTCTTCATGTCCTTCTCCACAGTAAAATAGAGGAGAAATATTAATTGAGGACTTCTCCCATCTCCTGAAGCTTCACATATAAATTACCACTTTGTTTTCTAAGGGGCCACATTCTTTCTCTAGTTACCCACTTTCACTGAATATACTCATCAAATCTCTTTCCAATCTCTTTAATCTTATCTGCCAGGGTTTCCACCCCTTGTTGCCCTCCAGATTTCCTTTTAAGTAAGTTCATATTCCCCTATATTCTTCCAGGGGCACATTTGATTCCAGAGGCCTTTACCTGACCAATGCCTTATTTTTCTTGACCAAAACCTCAATTTCATCTGTTCTTCAGAAAATGCTGAAGGATAACAAAGTAGATATCTTCAAGATTGTAAGAGGATTTGATAAGAGTACACATAGGGATGTTTCTATTGTGGGAGCCCAACATTAGGAAACACAAAAAAGCAGTGTCCTACGCAGTGTATAGATGTGAATTTTGGAGACATCTTTTCACCAGGAGGATTATTAAACTGTGGAAAACATTATTAACTGAATATTTCAAGCAACTATCATAGATGCATTTAAAGAATATCTAGAAACATTCAGAAGGCGAGAAGAATAAACTGTCATATTACTGGGAATACAAAGGAACTGGATGTGTTGCTTTTTGTACCAAAGATAGACACAAAATGTTAGAGTAACTCAGCGGGTCATGCAGCATCGCTGGAGAAAATACATTGGGGACGTTTCGGGTGGGGACATTTCTGGTCTGAAGAAGGGTCCTGACGGAAACATCACCTACCATTTTCTCCACATATACTGCCTGACCTGCTGAGTTACTCCAGCATATTGTGGATAGTGCTGATTAGATGAAGTTGAGAGAGGCAAGACCCCTTTGGAGCATAAATGTTAGCATGAGCAAGCTGAGCCAAATATCCTGCCTCTTCCTACTGTATCTTCTATACATTTATCCTAGAAGCATTAAAAAAATTAAGCAGCTTATTAATCTTATTATAAATCTTATTATAAATTCACATGACTGATCTAGTTTTAATCATTTTACTGACCTAGTTTTAGTAGACTTTTTATTTAACCAGCTTGGCAATCTCCAAATGCAATGAAAATAATGATAGTTAAAAAACAAAGCTTTTTGTCATGTTCTATTATGTTCATAAATTATAGGAGCAGAATTAGGCCATTCTGCCCACAAAGTCTACTCCAACATTCAATCATGGCTGATCTATCTTTCCGTCTCAAACCCATTCTCCTGCCTTCTCCCCATAACCCCTGACACCCTTACTAATCAAGAATCTGTCAATCTGAACCTTAAAAATACCCAATGATTTGACCTCCACAGCCGTCTATGGCAATGAATTCCACACATTCACCACCCTGTGACTATAGAAATTCATCCTCATCTACTCTCTAAACGTACATCCTTTTATTCTGAGGCTATGGCCTCTGGTCCTAGACTCTTCAACTATTGAAAACACCCTCTCCACATCCATCCTATTCAGGCCTTTCACTATTCGGTAAGTTTCAATTAGGTCCCCCCCCACCCCCCCCCCCCCCCCCCCCTTATCTTTCTAAACTCCAGCGAGTACAGGCCCAGTGCCATCAGACGCTCCTCATATGTTAACCCAATCTTTTATGGGATTATTCTCATAAACCTCCTCTGGACCCCCTCCAATGTCAGCACATCGATCCTCAGATATGGGGTTCAAAACGGCTCACAATTCTCCAAATGCTGTCTGACCAGTGTTTTATAAAGTCTCAGCATTACTTCCCTGTTTTTATATTCTCATGCTCGCAAAATAAATGCTAGCATTGCATCTACCTTCCTTACTACTCATTGGACTTGCAAATTAACCCTATGGGAATCCTGTACCAGCATTTCCAGGTCCCTTTACACCTCCGATTTCCCAATTCTCTCCCCATTTAGAAAATAGTCTACACCTTTATTCCTACTACCAAAATACATGAATCCACACTTTGCTATGCTGTATTCCATTACCTATTATAGTCATAAAGTAGTACCTCACAGAGATGGTCCCTTCAGCCCACCATCAATGCTGATCCATTCATCCATGTTAATTCTATGTCGTCTATGCCTTTATCTGCTCTTATTGGCAGCAGTCTCTCCCCTCCTCATTCACATGATAAAATTAATTACTGCAATCTTTGTTCATGTTATCTCCTTCAAGTACCAAGAAAGAAGATATTTGCCTGCTCGTTGAAGCAAAACTTGTATATTTAGGGTAGACAAAAAATGCTGCAGAAACTCAGCGGGTGAGGCAACTTTCATGGAGAGAAGAAATAGGCGACGTTTCATGTCGAGACCCTTCTTCACACTGGTATATTTAGAATGACTAAGGAAAAAAAGAATACTTTTTATTTAAACTTTTCTATTGTGGAATTCCTTCTATGACATTAAAGAAAAATGTAACAATGGGGATATTCCATGAAACCTCTGATCGTTATTTTAATATAGTTAGTATCCATTTTCCATGACTCCAAAACCCATCTTCTTTTCACCCAGTATAGTGGGTGAAGTATCCTTTCCGGATATTCTTCTGCAGTTAATAAAAACCATATGAAAAGAAGTGGTTCCCCAGCTCAACCTCTCTAGCACTAATGCATGGTTCTGCATTAAACACACATGAGAGTTAATGAATATTACTGAAAGGTAGTATTACTGAGCTTCCCTTTCTCAATCCAAGGAGAATGCATATTTCATGAGAATTTAGCCAAGCTTCATCTTCTAATAGTATTCACAGGTTAGTTAGTTGCATTCATAAATTCTCACAAGAATGAATCTTAAACTGTGATGAGAAAGATTTAATAGGAATCTGAGGGTTGACTATTTGCACAGAGGCTGGTGTGTATATGCAACGAGCTGCCAGAGGAAGTGGTTAAGACAGGTACCAATAACAACATTTAAAATACATTTAGACTGGTAAATGGATAGTAGAAGAATATTGGTTGAACACGAGTGTAGATGGGCATCTTGTCAGCATGATAAGAAGGGCCTATTTCCGTGCTGTATGTCTCTCAGAATTAAAAAAAACATGCTCGTATGCAAACACAAAGGGTGGATTCTGAGGCTCAACTTGAGGAAACCATTTTTTTATTCCCCATGGATCAGAATGTAACCATAGTACATGATGTCACCAAGAGATAACTATGTTAAAATAATGATTGATGGTTTCTTGCAGAATCCTTATTGTTACTTTTCTCCTTAAATTTGAAAACAAAACACTGCAGTAGTCAACTTAAAATTATGGGAATGCTTTTTATTTCAATCTAAATACACACAAAATCATTTCAATGAGTAATCAAACGTCTACTGCAGCAGGAGTTGGAACATCAAATACAACATTACGCATCCAATTGATTGTGAATGTAATGTGTAGATCCCCCCCTGAGTACTTGGAAATACCAAGTGACAAGCTTTTAGATAAAAGCCGTGAATCCATAAATTGTCTGAGCAAAACAATGGAGGAGAGTATCACTTAGCAGATGCTTTGGAATTTTTACCAGTCCTTACTTTCCCCTTGTGACTATCCCACAACACACATACTTCCTACTCCTTTAGCACCATTCACAGCTGTCTGAAGAAGGGTCCCGATGTAAAACATCACCTATCCATGTTTTCCAGAGATGCTGCCTGACCTTCTGAGTTACCCCAGCACTTTGTGTCTTTTTAAAATAATCTTGCATCTGCAGTTCCTTGTGTCTTTATTCACAGGCTGAATGTACACATGGAAACTCATATGCATATGTATGCATAGACATTCACACGCAGAATCCCTTCGACCAAGTAATCACTCACTGCAGTGGTCCATTTTACTTTTAAACATGTAGTGCCCCAAACTGCAATGGTTAGCGGGTTGGTCAGCTGGATTCTGACAATTGTCTGAAGAAGGGTCTCAACCCAAAACATCACCTATTCCTTTTCTCCAGAGATGCCGCCTGACCCGCTGAGTTACTCCAGCATTTTTTGTGTGTATCTGCTGTTCATTCGTACACAAACGTCCACAATAGTCCACTGTCCACAGCAAATTTCTGGGTCCGCTTTCCAAGTCATCGGGTGGCACCACGCGCGGCAGCCTCGCCAGCAGTCTGTTCATCCTTTCACCCTTTTTGTTATTTTTAGTCTGTTTAAAAGTACGCTCCTAGAGGTTTTTTAATCTTTTTTATGCGGGGGACATGGCGAGGGGAGGGGAGAAACTGTTTCCCAGTCACTTCCTGGTCGGGATGCGTCTATTCTCCAAGTCGCATCTTCGCCCCCCCCCCCCACCATCTGGATTGGTGCAGCCTTTCCTGCTGGAGACCGGCCAGAGCTTCAGCGGTGGCACAGGATTGAATTACCATCACGGAGCGGGCGATGCCTTACCGGGGATCTCCATGTTGAAGCTTTGGAGTGTTGGGCCAGCTGATTACATCGTGGAGCTGTGGTTTGCGGAGCTTCCAGCTGCGGGCAGCGCTGACTTTTAACATCGCGGAGCCTGAGATATTTGCCGAGGATCGCCAGTGTTGGAGCTCCGCCCAGCTCAGGCAGTGGACTTCGGGAGCCGCGGTCTCCGGTAGGAAGTGGCCAATTCGGACACTCCAAGCCGCCGGGAGTGTTATTCGTTCCGACTCCGCAGCTCCGATCATCCCTAAAACATCGGGCCGCCGTAGCGGCAAATACAGAGGGCCCAAAGGCCCCGACCACGGGTGAACAAAAAGGAAGATGACTGAACTTTATTGCCTTCCCTCACAGTGGGAAATGTTAATTCTGCTGTGTGGAGATGTTCATGGACGACATGACAACACTAACCACTACTGCGGCATGCACCAAGCGGCTACTTGGAAAGCTGCAGGAGAACGTCAAGTGGGCCCGAATGAAAATCAAACCAAGTAAATCTCAAAGCATCTCCATAGTTAAGGGGGTGCTTCGAGACACAAGGTTCTGCATCGGAGACGACCCAATACCAACAGTGTCTGAGCAGCCAGTAAAAAGCCTGGGCAGATGGTACAACGCAAGTCTCAAGGACAAAGAACAGGTGCAACAACTAAGGCAAGAAATTGTCAACGGCCTGGAGAACATCAATCAGACCCTACTGCCTGGGAAACTGAAGCTCTGGTGCCTACAGTTTGGACTCCTGCCTCGGACAATGTGGCCACTGACCGTTTATGAAGCCCCAATAACAACTGTGGAGAAGATGGAGCGAACCATAACTTCATACGCGAAGAAATGGCTCGGTGTCCCACGATGTCTAACTAACGTCGGCCTCTATGGCAAAGGGGTCCTGGAACTAACACTCACTAGTCTAACAGAGGAATATAAGTGTTCTAAAGTAAGACTACAGATGACACTGAGGGACTCGAGAGACAAGACCATCAGTGCTGTTGCGCCGCCCCTAGTAACTGGGCGGAAGTGGACACCATCTGATGCAGTACAGCAAGCTTCATCAGCCCTGAGGCACAAAGAAGTCGTGGGGCAAGTGCAGCAGGGAAGAGGAGGCTTTGGCCTTACGACAAGTAAACCAACTTGGCGAAAGGCCACAACATCAGAGCGGAGGACATTGGTGGTTGAGGAGGTGCGGCGACAGGAGGAGGCCGCAAGAAGTGCAAAGGCGGTCTCTCTTGCCAAACAGGGGCAATGGATGCAGTGGGAAGGTGTGGAGCGGAGGAAGATCAGCTGGAAAGAACTATGGGAAATGGAATCAAGCACGATCAGCTTCATCAACAGAGCGACATATGACTTGCTTCCATCACCAAAGAACCTCCATCAGTGGTACGGCAAGGATCCAACCTGTGCCCTCTGCCCAACTCCAGCGACCCTCAAACACATCATGGTAGGCTGCAAGACCAGCCTCACGCAAGGAAGATACACATGGCGGCATAATCAGGTACTAAAAAGCCTGGCAACAGCCCTTGAGAACAGGCGGTGTGCGACCAACTCCTTGCCTCCGAGAGCAAGCAACCACCCTTTAAGGGCAACAACCTTTGTCCGAGAAGGACAGAAAATGCCTAAACATCCTTCCACCAGATCAGAAAAAGGAAACCTATGCAGGGCCCATGACTGGAGGATGTTGGCAGACATCGGCCGACAACTAATCTTTCCACCGGAAATTGCTCTAACCAACCTCAGGCCAGACTTGGTGTTCTGGTCCCCTTCACAGAAGACTGCTTACATCATAGAGCTCACAGTTCCATGGGAGAACTCTGTTGAGGAGGCCTATGAGCGTAAGAAGCTGCGCTACGCAGAGCTTGCAGCAGAGGCAAAGCAGCGTGGCTGGAACATCAAAGTCTATCCAGTTGAAGTGGGATGCAGAGGATTTGTTGCATCATCTACCATCAGACTGCTGAAGGAGCTTGGAATCCACGGTCAGGCTCTGCGGAAGACCATAAGATCACTCTCAGACGCGGCTGAAAGAAGCATCCTTGGATTTGGCTCAAGCGGAAAGACCCATGCTGGGCCCCAAGTACGTCATAGTGCATCTTTGGGACAGTTAGATACGGGACACGCGCTGAGGGCTGATCATCCTGCAGCGGGCCGCCCTTGTGGAGGGTGTATAGTGTTAAAAGGCCGAAACACCCAGTGATGCAAGGGTACACTACTGATGATGTGTCCTGTGCCCAACTGTCCTGAAGGTTACCCAGGCCAAGATATACGTATACGTATCTCCCCCCCCCCCCCCCCCCCGATGTTGAGCGTCTACCACTCTCCACAATCAACGAATGTCGTGAAATGCTCTCCACCTACTGGCACAAGGGACTTCTTAACACCTTGTCCTGTGTATTTGATTCTGTGTATTGTGTTATTTTTTATTCAAATGGCTGTATGCTAATTCAAATCTCACTGTACCAATTGGTGCATGTGATAATAAATGTCTCTTGAACTCTCTTAAGTCATTCCCTTTTCCCATACTTTTCCTGAATGCTTGTTACTTGGTATTTTTAAGTGTTCAATGAGGGTCTTCACAAAGCATTTGCAATCAATTAGATATGTGATCTTATGTAGTTTAGAGCCTCATAACATTTGAACAAGTAGGAGGAACAATAGTAATTTAGCTGTATCATACAGTTTTTAATATAATGTATGACATTTTGTCAATAGTACACCATTTGGTATAGTATTTGATGGCTGAGATGCCATGGTTGGTGATAGAGATTTGAAGATGACAAAGCATCATGATCCTCTTCTGATGAGACAGTGAGGGGGAAGTTGCAGGAACATTGCAGTGGGTAGTGGAAGAATACATTTTTGTTTGGTTATCTTTCTTTGTTGCTCGATAGTGGGTACAACTTGCCTTCTGAAGATAATGTGAAGTTTAATCAATGATGAACAATGAGAAAGAATTGTGAACAATTAAATGAAGTATATCCATTTGGTGCTTGGTACTGGATGTCATCTATGAATTATTTTTCTTCAAATACAATGTTAGGAAGCTATCTCTTAATAGTTCCAATAATTCAGTATACAAAATCATGAGAGGAATGTGTACACAATCATGAGAGGACTAGATCGGGTAAACGCACAGTCCTTTGCCCAGAGTGGGGGAATCGAGAACCAGAGGACATAGGGTAAAATGAGGGGGGATATATTTAATGAGAACCTGAGGGATAACTTTTTTTCACAAAGGGTGGTGGGTTTATGGTACAATCTGCCAAAGGAAGCAGGGACTATCACAACATTTAAGAAACATTTAGACAGATACCTGGACATGGATAGGGTAGTTTAAAGGGATATGGGTCAAAAGCGGGCAGGTGAACTAGTGTAGCTGGGCCATGTTGGTCTGCGTGGGTAAAGTTGGGCCAAAGGGCCCATTTCCACATTGTATATGACTCTGTGGCTCTATTTGGAATGTCATTGAAGATTAATATAATTATTGATATTGTAAGATGAAGCAGGTTAGTATATATTATCAAAATGATCTTTCAATTTATCTATTAGTCTTGCATATAACAAGAGATCTTGTTACATATTAAAATGCAGATTTGCTGGTGTGCTGACTTGGAAGACCCATAACCAAGCTTAGTAAATGAAGACAGTTGTTTTTCTCTTGATGTGTTTACTTTAAATGTAGAAATGTTGGCAGTTCAATTATTTATTATGTACTGTAATGGTTTAAAATGGTGTTTGAACTCTTGCCCCTGTGGAAAGATTTCCTGAGGGAAAGAGTCTGTCTCACAGCCATTTTATGTGCGCTAGGAAAATTAATAATTCATAGCCTTGTTTAGTTATTCTCGCTCTATATATTTAGTTATTAAAAGTGACAGTATGACCTTGGGAAAGCCATATGCTGTTTTTTCACAGTCTATCATAACATTTATCTGAGTAATCTGAAACTGCAAAGCTGTGGCACATGAAATATTACCCAATTTGATTGGCATTCCATCTACCATAAGTAGAACTACATTTACCGCAGAATTTTCCAATTCCAAAATACACTGCACCAACAATATTGAATGCTCTAATCTTGTATCTGGAGGATTATCCCCACCTATAATAGCCTTACACTTCTGAAGACCCATGCTATATTTAACATGCACTAGACTAAGTGGGACCCGTTGGGTCCCAGTCACAAGGGAGGCCTGGTCCCCCAACGCAACCCATTCCCCAACGCAATATTCCACCATTCACCCATAGCCCCTAACTGCGCAGGCGCGGCTCATTTTCCCTCATCCCCCAGCACTCCCTCCCCCTCCTCTTCATGTGGGGGAGAGGGGGATGTGTGGTGGGGTGGGAGCGGATGTGTGTATTTGGGCGGGAGCGGTGTGGGAGGGAGGGAGGGAGGAGAGATGTGGGAGGGGGGGAGGCTGTGTATGTAGGGGAGAGGGTGTGTTGGCAGGAGGTGTGTGGCAGGGATGGGGGGGGTGTGTGGGCGTGGAGGGGTGTGGGCGGCGAGGGGTGTGTGTGGGCAGGGGTGATAGAGCTAGGAGGAGAGAGGGGAGTATCACGGGGGAGGGGGGCAGGAGCCAGCGAGGGGGACTGAAGGGGCTGGAGCTGACGGTGCGATGGGGACTCAAAGCAGGCGATAGTTGCTGGTTGTTCTCATCCACCACGATCAGAATCTCCGCTTTCCGTTTGGTGACATCTCCGACTCCACACCGGGCCGCTTCCGGTCCCTCCGAAAATTGTATCCGGTTGGAGACCTCCGCCGGCCATCCTCAGCTCCAGTAAAGACGCATTGGTGCAGGAAGGGGCGGACCGTCCCGGGGAGTGACTGGAGAAAAGACCAATCCATGTGGCGCTGACTGGCAGGAGAGGAGATCGATCTGCGCACAAAGATTTTTAAACCTCGCTAACTTTTACAATATTCCTCCGATCGGAATGAAACTTGTTGCACTCGCAGTACAGGAGAATGGTGAGCGAGCTGATGAAAAATCGTAGTGCTGGTGTGTACCGTTTTTGTGCAAATAGGAAAACTACGCAAACCGGAAGATAACAAGATCAGAGTTTTAGTTATGTATATGGAATATAGATATATAGAAGATATGGATGTAGATGTGTAGGGGTAGAGATATAGAAGATACTGTTCAAAATAAGAGTACATTCCCAGTATCTAATTTACTTTAATTCTAGGTTCTGCATTTTTTTTTGTGAGTCTCCAATATAGTATTGACTGCAACGGTTCACCAGAAAGATGGCTCACCACTAGCTTCTGAAGGACAATAGACAAGGCAATGCCAGCAGCATAATCAAGAACAAGTCGCACCCTTGCCACTTCTCCTCCTCCCCTCTCCCATCGGACAAAGGTATAGAGATGTGAAGATGCACACCTCCAGGTTCAGGCACAGTTTCTTCTGAAGAAGGGTCTCGACCCGAAATGTCACCTCTCTCCTTCACTCCTTAGATGCTGCTGCACCCGCTGAGTTTCTCCAGCCTTTTGTGTACCCTCGATTTTCCAGCATCTGCAGTTCCTTCTTTAACACAGTTTCTTCCCAGCTGTTATCAGACAAATGAATCATCCTACCACAACTAGAGATCTGTCCTGAACTACGATCTACCTATTTGGTGAAGCTTAGACTATCTTTGATTGGATTTTACAGGCTTTACCTTGCAATAAACATTATTCCCTTATCATGTATCTAACACTGTGAATGGCTCGATTGTAATCATATATTGTCTTTCCCCTGACTGGTTAGCACACAACAAAACATTTTCACTGTACCTCGATACACGTGACAAAAAACCAAACTGAACTGAACAATAGTACATGAGCAATAAGTGCTGCTCTTGCCACACATTAATAATTGTTCTTCCCTACATTAATAATTTTAATAAAAGCGTTTTCGTATGTTATGACAAGAATATAAAGGAGCAAACAGTCAATTTAAAATTATTAGAGATTTCAGTGAATTATTGTCAATTTTAAAATAATTGTGAGGCCAACACCTTAATTTTTCTGAAATAAAAACAGCAAATGCTGGAGATACTCAGCAGGTCAGGTGGCAGAGAGGCAAAGAGTTAATGTTTCAGATCAATTTTACTTTGGAGTCACGTGAGTGACTACGTGAAGAAGCCCTGCCAGGCGCATGTTCGGCATTACGTCGATGCATGTGGCACCAACAGAGTGGGGAGCGCAGCTCCCACCAGCGGTAAGTTTAACCCGCAGGTAAGTCAGTGTTGAACTTCTTGCGAGTGTTTTTTAAACTCTGTAAGTCTGCAGAGCCAGCTAGAGTGTTTATGTATTTTGGACAATTAAAAAAAACAAAAACTCTGTAAATCTGGCTTGAAAATACGGAGCCAGCTAGAGTATAACTATGTTTAAACTACGGTAATTGAATGGAACGCGCTGAAACCGCAGTTTCCGATTTAGATCGGATCGGGAGATAAGGCTGATTTAAAAGCCGGTTCCCGCTATTTATCGCTATTTAGATCGGGTTTGGAGATAACGGCTGCGCTAAATGCCGGCTCCAAATACCCACAATTGTAAAATAAAGTCTGCTCTGTATATATGTCACCAGATGCAGTTTTCCTTTATGGAAATGTATATAACCCTGTGTGATACTGAGGTTAATACAAATATTCTGCAAGCGGAATGTGCCTCTCAGAATTATAATTTTAAACATATATGATTTATGCACAAATGCAAAACAGTAAAGAAAGTAACTCTCCTCCAAGCGAGGACAAGAATGAGGGGAAGGCTGGAATTGGAGAAAATGCTCCACACTTGACTTAGTCAAGGGTTCTAAGACCCATGTATGTCTTCCTGTAAGGCAAGCTCCAAAGGAGTTTCTATACGCTGAGTATGGTGCCTATGAAAATGGAATTCTGATTCTCCAGTACCTTGGTTAGGTCTAGGTGAGGTCCCTAGAGCAAGATAAAATGCTCAAAACTCTAATCAGTCAAGGGTTCTAAAGACCCATGAGATTCTAAGGCAGGCTCCGTGGGTGTTTCCATACACTAAGTATGGTGCCTATAAAGAATGAGAATCTCATTCACCAGTGCCTTGCATAGGTCTGGATGAAGTCTCCCTAGAGCAAGACTCGGGAGTACCAGGGCAGGATGAAACTGACCCTGAAGCTGGTGTCCCTACTTATGTGTATACACCTGAGCACAATAGAAATATTCCGGGTGTTCCCGATGTAGCACCAAGTTTTGCTATATCGGAATGGACTGGTGAGGCTATGGATGAACCTGGCGGCCAACATTATTTGGTTTCTCACCTACTCCAAGATACTGTTATGACTGAAACAGTAAATAATATATAAAAATATATAAAACACCCGTCTATTGTGCCTCGCTCAGGGTGCCAACAGTAATTGGGCACTCATGAGTGTAACGATGCGAGGACAGGAAATGTGTTCCAGCATGTCCTCTAGCTGATATTCAGTTGGCATCACTGCATTTGGGGAAGACATACATGGGTCGATTATGTCCAATACTTTTAAGACATGCTTGCTTTACTCTGCAAAGCATATTCGAACCCAATTGTATGATGAAAATTGCCATTGGCTAACATTATACCCAAAAAATGCAGGATTATGTGGGCAAGCTATAACCAGATTTATGATTGATGAATACGAACCCCTATATTAAGAGAAAGAGATCTTCTGGTTCATTTACGGAAGTACAGAAACAGCATTCCATTACACATGGAATTTCTGGGGAAACAACCTCTGGTTGGTTAAGATTACAATTGTTTTGTAATTCTGCATTAAATCTGATCAGCTTGGTGTTTGAATGTACCAGGAACTCGTCAGGTAGAGATAATATATCCCAGACACGGGATGGGGGTTGCAGAGTCATTCTAGGACTCACAAACTTAAATTTATAGTTCAGTATGAACATTTAAAAAAGTAAACTTCAGCATTATAATGAAGTTGTTATCACAAGGCTGCTATGTGGTTATTTTTTAGACTTAAAAAAGATGCCTTATTATTCAGGTACTTCAATTAATTGGATGGGTCACCTGAAGGAATTACATAATGGGTTAAATTCAGCCCTCAGATTGCTCACACAATTATTGAAACCAGCACTGGTGTTAATCAGAATCACATTGTAGCTGTGCAAGTAGCTGTTCTTGGCAACACGGCTCGACGGGCTCGACGGGCACCCTGCGGGATTCGGCGGGAATGACTCATTTTCACATTGGGATTGACATGCATGTTCTCATGGATATTACTATCTGTAATAGTTTTATCGATAATGTATATTGCTGTTTACATATATATATATAATATTCTATCAGTTTTTTTTTTCTTGATAACTCTGTTCTCTTTCTTTTTTTTTCTTTTTCTTATATATAATCAAATTATTATTTAATCACATCTTTAATGATTTATATCTGTTCTATTCTTTTTCTATCTATATATCAAAAAATAGAGTATAAGAAGAATTATTGATGCATTGTTTGTAAAATAATGGAATTAAGTTGACGTTTGGAAAGTTGTTAAAAGCATTATAATTGGTTACTGTTAATAAAAATATTTAAAAAAAAAAAAAAAAAAAAAAGAAAGAATCACATTGTAATGACTTATCTAGAGGTGATATATTAATTGTAAATGGGAGACAGGTGAAGAACTGAGTTCAGCAACCATAAGCCTATTGAAAGGCTAAGGTTCTGTACATCCAAACAACATGGAAGTTACAGGCATCCCAAACAATTGATTATTTGGGGTTTGTCTTTAATACAGTTGATATGTGAGTAACTTTATCAACAAATTAAGGTTGGGGATGTTACAAATGCCTGTATTTGTCTTGGTAAAAAACATTATCCCACCATCCAAGAAGTAGCTACGGTTACTGGTAAAGTGATAGCAGCATTCATGCTGTCAAATTGGGACCTCTGCATGATCAAAGTCTGCAAAGACCAGAGTATAAGAGTAAAAAGCGTGCAGGTTATTGATTAGGTCCATGCAGTTACCAACTAAAGGTTGAGTTGAATTCAATGATGGATTCTCAATGTTGTACAAGTTACTAGAAATAAACATGTGCTTGTTCAGAAGTCTTCAGTGTTATTACAGACTGATGAGAGTGCTCTCGGATGGGGAGCTTAGGACAGCGACACCAGTTGTGGTGGTTGATGGACTGTCCAAGACGATTAATTCTCCAAATACATAGTTGAATTATTTGGAGTTATTGGGGGTGTTTTATGCATTGATAGCTGTTGTTCTACAATAAAGAACTTGCATGTTCAATTACGAGTAGACAATACCACAACTGTGGGAGAATACAATATTGTGGTAAGACAACAGATCACGAATGTGCAATGACAATACAGAATGAATGTTAAAATTCAAAAAGTTTCAAAAAGATTGTCAGACAGTATGTGTACCAAATGTTGATCTGTTGTGTCTGGATTAAATCTCCAGTGGTCTAAATGTGTCTCGTGGGAGTCAGACCCAGGAGCATTAGCGGTGGATGCATTCTCGCTACATTGGGGAAGTATAGTCTTTTATGTTTTCCCCATTTTGTCTGATTAGACAATGTGTCACCAAAATAGAGCAAGTCTCTGCCGCAGGCGTTTGGTGGTTCCAAATTGGAATTATTCTCGGCCTTTTGGCTAAGATCAAGTGTAGTATCTGTTCTTATCAGTTAATATCTGATACGTCCCATATCTCGGGACCATTACTACACAGCCATTGTTCCCATTGGTGCTTAGAATGATGATTCAGACATTCATGACAAATCCCAGGTGCAGTAATTGTTGGTACATCCAGTAACAGCAGAAGTCATCCATTACATGATTGTATTAATTGTTACTCTGCAGGTTCTGATGGAATGTCGGATAGGACCATGGATGTCATAACTGCAGCTTGGAGAGATAGCACTAAGAAACAATATACGTGACATATAAGGAATGGGAAATCTTTTTGTATACAGTCAGATATATTTTATCATACTGCAAATATATCGCATGTATTGGAGTTCCTGGTTATGTTGCACCTGAGTTATAGTACCATGAATGGAGCTCGGAGTGTTTTGTCCTCCTATTTAGGACTATTTCAGAATCGACAACTATCGGGTCTCATCTGTTAATATCCCGATTTATGAGAGGAATTTTAATAAAATCCTACCAAACCCAGATATTCAGAAATCTGGGATGTCAGTATAGTTCTCACGTTGCTTCGGCAATGGACTCCAATTACGACACTGTCTTTTCAGAAGTTAATATTTAAAGTGGTTATGTTCATACCATTAATATCAGCACAATGAGTACAAACAATACAAATGTTGTGGTTAGATTGTATACAGTTGTCTGTAGATAAAATAACGTTTTATGTCAATGATCTAAGCAAGCAAAGCAAGCCAAGAAAGGCTGGAACCAATGTAATCTTTAAGACATACGCTGTCAACTAAACATTGTGTGTGGTTAAGCATCTGAATTAATATATATTGAATTAAGAGTCTCTGAGATTGTGAGACACCAATGTTCATTACCCACAAGAAACATATAAAAGTGACAGTACAAACTATTTCTAGATGGATAAACAGGTTCTGGATTAACTGGAGTAGACACTGATGTGTATAAATCTCACTCCACAAGGGCGGTATCAATGTCCGCGGCGAAGGTGCAGGACGTGCCGCTCGACCAAATTCTGGAGACTGCAGGATGGTCTAAAAAATAAACTTTCCTAGTTTTATGATAAACCTGTTGTTACAGTGCCAGAGTTGCACATGCTGTGTTGGGTTCTGTTCAAAATTGTTTGCTTTGTTGCATAACATTTGTTGTTATTTCCCCTGGGATAGAGGGGTTATTATTTTTCATTTTATTATTATTATTTAAAAAAAAATATATATATAAATATTTATTGCATAATTTCAAGCAATATATATTATTCACTACTGGGTAAACTGAAGCAGTGTGTCGTATGGAATGATCTATGGCATGAAAATCACAGAGCTTTAAAATCTTCACGTAGTCACTCACGTGACTCCGAAGTAAAATAGTAAGATTAAACGAGAACTTACCTGTTCGAAGTTTGATCTTTATTTTATGAGGAGTTACGATGAGGGATTACGTGCCCTCCGCTCCCAACCCTCATATGATCATCTGGTAGTTCCAATCTTTGTGAGCCTTACTATCTTACTCCAGCTATTGGTTCTGTGTTTTTCACGCCGCTGCTTTGAAGTATGCCGAACATGCGCCTGGCGGGGCTTCTTCACGTAATCCCTCATCGTAACTCCTCATAAAATAACGATCAAACTTCGAACAGGTAAGTTCTCATTTAATCTTACTATTATCTTTCATTCACCAATGTCAACAATCCTAATGCCCAAAAGGAATAGAAAAGTCTTGAATGATGAAGTAGATCTGTGGACTAGGACATGATTGAGGAAGAATTAATCCATGTTGTTGAACATTGAATCAAAGAATATCCATTTGGTGCTTGGCATTGAGCGTGGATCTTAGGTCTGATGAGAAATGTGATTAGAGTAGCACTGAATATCTGGAACATTTGTGTTACCACACACGGATCCAAAATGTGAGGGTGGAATCTCCCTGTGGAATAGGTATGTCAATATCTGGAACATATGAGTTCCCACACACTGATCCAAAATGTGAAGGGTGGAATAAGTATGTAAATATTTTCATCTGATGGTTTTTATGGGTATAATGTATGTAATGTGCACTTCAGTCAAGTTTTAAAGGCTTGGGAGATGAATATAGGGGTAAGTGTCTTTAGTTATGTGGATACAATGATGAAGCAAAAGATGAAAATCGAAAAGACACACATGCAGATCATGTGAAATATCACAAAATGCTGGAAACACACCGAGGTTCATGCTGTATCTGTGGAAAGAGAAATTGTCAAAAGATTACAAGGATGTTGCCAGGATTCAGGTACATGAGCTATAGGGAGAGGTTGAGCAGGCTAAGACTGCTCCTTCGAGCGCAGGAACACGAGGGGGGATCTTATAGAGGTGTGGTGGGTGTATGGAACAAGCTGCCAGTACAAAGTGTGGTGGGTGTATGGAACACGCTGCCAGTGGAGGTAGTTGAGGCAGGTACTATTGCAATGTTTAAGAAACATTTAGATAGGTGCATAGATAGGATAAGTTTAGAGGGATATGAGCCAAACACGGCAAGTGGGACTAGTGCAGATGGGGCATGTTGGTCGATGTGGGCAAGTTGAGTCTGGCCTGTTTCCACACTGTATATCTCTATGATTCTTTTTCAGTTTGGAGATTCCATTCTGAAAAAGGATCTCTGATATACAGTGTGGAAATAGGCCCTTCGACTCAACTTGCCCACATCGGACAACATGCCCCATCTGCACTTGTCCCACTTGCCATATTTGGCTCGTATTCCTCCAAACTTATCCTATCCATGCACCTATATAAATGTGTCTTAAACATTGCAATAGTACCTGCCTTAACTACCTCCACTGGCAGCTTGTTCCTTAGTTCAGATTTTCTTTCAACAGATGCGAACTGAGCTGCTGAGTGTTTTTCCAGCACCTTCAATTTTTACTTGAAAAGATGATGAAGTTTGTTAGCTTTGGAACAAACTAGGATGTGAGGAGGTCTGAAGATCTTATAGAGTTTTTTTAAAATAGATAGATAGATAGATAGAGTGGACAAAGTGTCCCTCTTTGGCAGAAGGGTCAAGAACTAAAGGGAATAGAGTGAAGGTGATTAGTAACTGAACCAAAACATATCCATGTGCCTATCTAAGATCCTCTTGAACCTTTATCTGCCTCCACCACCACCCCTGACAGTATTTTCCAGGCACCTACCGCCCTCTGAGTAATGAATTTACCCCTGTGCATTTCTTTTAACCTTTGCACCTTTTACTTTAAACCTATGCACTGGGAAAAAGGTCTATCATATCTATGCCTCTCATAAGTTTATATACTTGGGTCTCCCTGCATCCTCCAGCGTTCTGGAGAACACAATCCAGAAAGCTAGGGGAAAGATATGAATCCCAGTCTATCCAACCTCTCCTTATTGCTAATGCCCATTAATCCAGGCAGCATTCTGGTAAACCTCTCCTGCACCTTCTCGAAAACCTCTGCATCCTTCCAGTAATGGGGCGATCAGAACTGCACACAATACTCCAAATTTAGCCTAACCAAAGTCCTATAAAGCTGCATCATTACTTCCTGATTTTTTTTTTTCAGCGACTGCCAGCATCATTGACTGATGTATCAGGTCACCGAAAAATTTGCGGCATGGTGACGTATGACGCGCAGTGTTTTTTCAAGTGTCGCAACATTTTTGCTGGATTTTAAAATGTTCAAAATCATTTTGCCACATTGATATGACGCCGGCAGTCGCCAAAAAAATCGGCAAGTGAGACAGGCCCTTTACACTCACAGCCTCAACCAATTAAGACAAAGGAAGCGTTATGGTTTCCAATCTACTGTGTATGTTCAGAACTTTTGTAGTATCTTAAAGTTGCTGCGAGTAAATATCAATAACATAACAACTCTACAGGTCTCATGTGCTTTTGCTTTGGAACATTGTTGATTAATCAGGACCTGTATATTTCTACTCCCATTATTTTGTTTTGATTGTTGGTCTTTATTTTTTAGCTCCACTGTGAGGTTCTTCACGTTTCTCTATGTGGATTTCTATCTCCTATCTTTCTGCTCACTTCTTAAAAATATCCAGATCCTCCTGCAGCTTATTTATTGCAGTTTATTTTGTACAATACATTGATAAATCATTTGAACCCAGAAGTAACTGGCGTAGAGTCTAAATTTGCAGATGATATCCAACCTATGGCAGGGCTGCGGCCTAACAGTGCCAAAACCTGTGTTCAATCTTGACCTTGCGAGCTGCCTGTGTGGAATTTTGCACGTTTTCCCTGTGACCACCTGTGTTTTATCTTTTGTTCTGGTTTCCTCCTACATCCAAAAGATTTGGGGAATTGTAGTCTAATTGACTTTGTAAAAAAAAACCCCTAATGTGTAGGGAGTGGATGAGAAATTGAGATAACATAGAACCAGTGTGAGCAGGTGATTTATGGTTGGCATGAACTCAGTGGGCCAAAGGGTCTGTTTTCATGCTGTATCTCTAAACTCCCTACCATGAATATAAGACTGAATTAGGCAGACAAGTAGAAATAAAGAACCAATAAAAGAAGATTCTGTAAGTCCGTAGTCTGCAGGCACTGCCACTTTTCATTTCACTGCACATCCCGTATGTGTATGCGACTTGACTTGACTTGTAAACATTCCGCAGGTCAGACAGTATATGTGGAAAGAAAACAGGGTTATTGTTTCAGGTTAAAGACTATCAATCAGAAATTAGGTGGAACATTAGGATGAAATAATATACAATGTAGAGAAAGGCAAAGTGGAGACAGAAAAGTCCTAATAAAAAAATTCTATTTATATAAATATCGTGAACAAAAAATTAAGGAGATCTGATTGTCCAAAAATAATAATATATTGAAGTTGATAGACTTTAGACGTATAGTGTGGAAACAGGCCCTTCGGCCCACCAAGTCCACACCGTCAAACGATCACCCCTGTACACTAGCACTATCTTACACACTAGGGACAGTTTGCAATTTACAGAAGCCAATTAACCTACAAACCTGCACGTCTATGGAATGTGGGAGGAAACCGGAGCACCCAGAGAAAACCCATGCAGTCACAGGTAGAATTTACAAACTCCACAAGACAACACCTGTAATCAGGATCGTTTCAAAGTCTCTGGCGCTGTGAGGCAGCAGCTCTACCGCTGTGCCACCCAAAATAATATGTAAGTAAAATACAGATGAAAGCGGTCAGATGAATGGATGGTGGAAGTATCTAATTATGGAATCCTCTTATGCAAACTGCTGTAGTCATTGCAAAGGAAAAGTAGAATTGTGATCTGTAAACTTGCAAAGGGATAAGATTATGGTTACCATAATGAACTATTTCACCTTGTACAGAGGAGTAGAACTAAACCTGTAATTAAGGGAAGTGAATTGCAAACTTACTGCAGCTTGTGTTGGATCAATAGAACTGGCTTCCCAGGGAGATTATGGAAGCAGTTATTATTGATGTATTCAAATACAAATTCTGTAGCCCTCTTTCTGAAAGTAACAGTTTAGCAAACAGTTTTAGGTCATTTTATGATAAGTAGCGTGTTTGAGAGTAGGTGACCTTGCATCAGTGATTTCCAATGCTGTGTACCAGTGGAATTGATTGTTGAGCCAGTTGTTTACTAAATAAGGAAGATTAATTGTATTAATTAGCACACAACTCCATAATCATTGTATCCCTTGACTAATGGAAGTCAGATTTAATTCTATGCAGACACAATGTAGTAGAAAACAGCCAAAAGATGAGAATGTTAATCCACCAATTGATCTATAAATTGAGTTGCTGAGAGAGCATTAATGTCAGTATTGACACAGTAAGCTGTGTATGGTGAGTGATAAGTTGTGTAGCCCAAAATAAAGATTGAGTCCCGCAAGAAGTTTAGTTTCTCCCCTTTCTGTATGTCTATGTCTGTCTCCTTATCTGCATTTATCTACCTGTGTTTTTATATGGTTGTGTATGTGTTGGTGGTGTTTGAGAGAGAGATATGCTTTCCTGTTACCATCGGCCTCCCTACTAAGATAGCTGGCAACTTACACCAGATAAATGTATAGGTTACATTACTCAAAAAGCATAAAGTGGTTGACAAATTTCCTGGTTAATTGAACACATGATGTTAAATGCAAACAATTGTTGCAGATTACTAACACTATCACGCATAAGCAAAACTTTGAGAAGTGCTATAAAGGTCTGCTGTATTTGAGAAACATTGAAATAAATGAACATATAGCATCAACATTGAAGTATACGATTGTTTTGTTTGACTTTGATACTTTAAAGGAGATTCTAGTAACTGATAGAACATGGAACATAGACATCAGAACAAGAATGGATGCTTCAACCATGTGCTTCACTCCTGGCAGCACGTTCCAGGCACTCACCACCCTCTGCGTAATAAAACATGCCCCGCACATCTCCTATAAACTCCATATGCAAGGAGCGGAGATTTCATCTGCCTTTCTTTCAGCTCAGAGCAGTAGACAGAGAGGACAAGTGTTCATTGATTGTACTCAAGTCTCTGACAACCTCCTGCTCGGAGCATCTGGCGGCCCGATGGATGGTCCCTGTGGATAAATCTTGTGTGTAAATCACACACTGTTAGCAGGCAGGTACAGCAAATAGATCAGGAAGCAAACATCGAATTGGTATTAATTGCAAAGTGGTTGGAATTAGTTTTAATTGTGCATCGTATTGGTAAGGCCACACCTGGGTTACTACACGCAGCTCTGGTCTGCATATTTAAGAAAGGATACAGTAGCATTGTATGCAGTCCGAAGGACACTCACCAGGCTAATTCCTGGGAAGAGACATTTGTCAAAAGATAATGAATAGTTTGACTGTATTCTTTGGAGTTCAAAGAGTGCAGTGGTGCAGCGGTAGAGTTGCTGCCTTACAGCGCCAGAGGCCTGGGTTTGATCCTCAATGTGGGTGCTGTCTGTGCGGAGTTTGTACGTTCTCCCTGAGTGTGTGACCACGTGTGTTTTCTCCGGGTGCTCCGGTTTCTACCCTTATCAAACTGGTTTGTAGGTTAATTAGCTTTGGGAACCTACTGGTTTGTAGGTTAATTGGCTTTGTTAAGTTGTAAAAAATGCCCCTACTCTAAAGGGTAGTGCTAATGTACAGGGTGATCTCTGGTTGGCACAGACTTGATGAGCTGAAGGGCCTGTTTCTGTGCTGTATCTCTAAAGTCTAAAGACTCACATGAGACTATATAGATTCAAGATAAAGGGCCAGTCATTTAAACTGAGGTTTGTAGAAAATTATTCTTGCAGATAGTAAATCTCTGGAGTTTTCTACCCCAGATGTTTGGGGAGGTGGGAAAATTCAAGGAAGTGAGGGCTATGGGGATCTGGTTTGGAAGAAGACGTGAGGTCTGGAATAGATCATCCATGATTATATTGAATGGTAGGGTACAGCATAAAGAACAAATGGCATATTGCTGCTCCTATTTTCTTGTGTGGTGGCTTCTGTGGCTCCCATGCATGTAGAACATTTTTCTTGTGCAATTGATTCTTCACCAGCAGGTCAGGACCATCAGATCCTTAAATCTGCTGGAAGCACTCCCCTTTCATCCTTAAATTACTATTGCACCCTTAATCTAATCAGGAGCGATTCTCAGCCTTGTGTGTTCAACTCACACATGAAGATCTAGCATTGTGCAGTAGGAAGGACTGTTTAACCTGTTCTATTTTGAGAGATAATCAATTAATTGCAGGTTAAAAGGTAATTGGTTTCCAAGTCTCGGATGGAGTTCGTCTTTCCAGTATTCCTTACAATTTGTGACGTTTAGAGGCAATGGTGTGACAGGAACATGGACTGTGTCATTCAATTAACACCTATTATTACAGACGCAACCCCTGCTTAATATCACTATGTATCCACGCATTATCACCTTTTCCACAGCCAACAATAGACCATTGTGGGCTCTACCTTTCCTGGATCATCGTTGCTGGCTTTGATTTGTTCTTTTCATACCTTTCAATAATTTCTTCTTGGTACCTTTTCATACCTCTTGTTTCCTTCTCCACTGACTCTCAATCCGAAGAAGGGTTTGTCTTCAACTAATGTGGTTGTGTGGGAAGGAACTGCAGATGCTGGTTTACACCGAAGACAGACACAAAATTCTTTGAAGATCAGTTCACTAAACTGAAGTAGAATATTTCAAGGGCCACAAGGTAGATTGGAAAATCTGGAATTCTAAATCTTATGAAAGACTCCAAGGACTCCATTGTAAAGGCATTATAATATTCTTATTCTGAGTCTTGCAAAGGGACATTTGTAGATTGGGAAGGAAATAGTTTTGTAGAATGGTCAAGGAAGTAAGAAAGATTGACGAACAGCAACAGAATTCTGGGCAAAGGGCCAACGTGGAAAGAAGACAGATCAGATATACTAAAGGAAAAGGACAGAGTACAGACATGGAAATGCACACATACCCCACATACCGCACATATTTCTCTCACACACACACACACACACACACACACACACACACACACACACACACACACACACACACACTCAAGGTGTAACGGAATACATAAAAATGGGCAGGATTTATCAAAAAGATTGAAAATGATTGATCACAATGATTGTACATTTTTTAAATATATCATTCTCCTTTGCAGTTAGTTATCTCAGCTCCCCATTATCTGATTATTTCTGAGGAGGTCAAAGCAGCCTTAAAGATGAACATAAGCCAATTTATTGTAAATTAATGTTCTTTCATGTTTTATATCAAATATTATTATCAACACTCTCTTCTCTGCAGTGAGAACTTGGCCACATTCCAACAGGGATTCATAATTTTAAGACTTAATTAGTCAATTTAGCCAGCTACCACTTGCATTAGTCCAATGGGACGATGTAATGCTTGACAATTCTTCTTGCATTATTATCTAATGACTTCAATTGCTATAACAATATTAGCTAGGGTGATGTATAGAAATGTTGACATTGGTGAACATTAATCAAACTTAACAGCCATTAATCATGGGGAACCTATTCCTGAAGAATAATGCATGTTCATTGTGAGAGATCTTCTCTTGTACCTGCTTTACTTTATTTAACTAATGTTGCTGTCTCTTTCTCCTTGCCTTTTTGTGAGATTTCATTCATTTAGTGGCCATTTGGTCCAATGCCAACATTGACCTCTTTTCCATTACATCTTTGCTGGGGAGTTCTACCATAGTATAATAATGGTTTGCAAGTTGCCCTGTTCCTTGTAATTTTGAGGTTTAATTCACACTGTAATAAAGCTAGACTTTACAGAGTAGATCAACAAA
This sequence comes from Raja brachyura, assembly GCA_963514005.1. The sequence continues at coordinate 142,035,336 of OY740781.1, forward strand.
ACTTATTTTCACATCCATATCTTAATATTTTACAAAATTATATAAGATCATGTCGTTTTCTACAGATAGTATTATTAATAGGAGGGTATGAACTGTATTTGCATTTTGTCACTAGGTCAGTGCAATAAGGTCATAAGTGATAGGAGCAGAATTAGGCCATTTGGTCCATCAGGTCTACTCCACCATTCAATCGTGGCTGATCTATCGCTCCCTCCTAACCCCATTCCCCTGTCTTCGCCCCATAACCCTTGACACCGTACTAATCAAGAATATATCTATCTCTGAAATATCCATTGACTTGGCCTCCACAGTCTTCTGTGATAAAGTATTCTACAGATTCACCACCCTCTGACTAATGAATAGGAGAATTGATGTGTGAACTAAGCATGAGTTTAGTTTAATTGGTTTAGTTTAGTTTATTTTCACCTATTCTGTGGTACAGTGAAAAGTTTTCTGTTGCATGCTATCCAGTCAGTGGAAAAACTACACATAGAAACATAGAAACATAAAAATTAGGTGCAGGAATAGGCCATTCGGCCCTTCGAGCCTGCACCGCCATTCAATATGATCATGGCTGATCATCCAACTCAGTATCCCGTACCTGCCTTCTCTCCATACCCTCTGATCCCCTTAGCCACAAGGGCCACATCTAACTCCCTCTTAAAGATATCCAATGAACTGGCCTCAACTACCCTCTGTGGCAGAGAATTCCAGAGACCCACCACTCTCTGTGTGAAAAAATTCCTTCTCATCTCGGTCCTAAAGGATTTCCCCCTTATCCTTAAGCTGTGACCCCTTGTCCTGGACGGCCCCAACATCGGGAACAATCTTCCTGCATCTAGCCTGTCCAACCCCTTAAGAATCTTGTAAGTTTCTATAAGATCCCCTCTCAATCTCCTAAATTCTAGAGAGTATAAACCGAGTCTATGCAGTCTTTGTTCATAAGACAGTCCTGACATCCCAGGAATCAGTCTGGTGAACCTTCGCTGCACTCCCTCTATGGCAATAATGTCCTTCCTCAGATTTGGAGACCAGAACTGTATGCAATACTCCAGGTGTGGCCTCACCAAGACCCTATACAACTGAAGTAGAACCTCCCTGCTCCTATACTCAAATCCTTTTGCTATGAAAGCTAACATACCATTGGCTTTCTTCACTGCCTGTTGTACCTGCATGCCTACTTTCAATGACTGGTGTACCATGACACCCAGGTCGCGCTGCATCTCCCCTTTTCCTAATCGGCCACCATTTAGATAGTAGTCGGTTTCCCTATTTTTGCCACCAAAGTGGATAACCTCACATTTATCCACATTATACTGCATCTGCCAAACATTTGCCCACTCACCCAGCCTATCCAAGTCACCTTGCATTCTCCTAGCATCCTCCTCACAGCTAACACTGCCCCCCAGCTTAGTGTCATCCGCAAACTTGGAGATATTGCCTTCAATTCCCTCATCCAGATCATTTATGTATATTATGTATACACATGATTACATTTGAGCCAACCACTGTGTGCAAATATAGGATAAAGGGAATAACGTATGGTGCAAGATAAAGGTTCAGTAAAGTATGATTAAAGATAGTCCTAGGGTGTCCAATGAAATAGATGTTAGCTCAGGTCCGCTCTCTAGTTGTTCATAGGACCGTTCAGTTCCCTGATAACAGCTGGGAAGAATGTCCCAGTTTCTCCAGCATTTTTATCTATCCCTGAACCTGGAGGTAATTGTGGTGATTATCCAATTGGATCTTAAGTGTTAACATTTTTTTGTTGATATCTCATTGTTGCCTTTGGTTTGGAAATGCTAAAGCTGTGTTGCCTTTGGTTTGGAACTGCTAAAGCTGTGTTGCCTTTGGTTTGGAAATGCTAAAGCTGTGTTGCCTTTGGTTTGGAAATGCTAAAGCTGTGTTGCCTAATTAAAGTTGCCTTGCCTAATTAAAGTTGCCTTGCCTTCTACATAATTAAAAGTCAAATCTTGACAATTTCCTGTTTGTGCTTTATATTGATTATAGAAAAAACGCTACCACGTACGGCTGTGATTTCTGGCCATCTTACTCAGTCCCCCTCCACTCATCAGGTGCCGAGGATTTTTCCCATCGATGAAAAATAAAAGTGTTATTAGTATTTTAAAAATGTTGAGATTCTCTCTCCTGTCAATCACATGAAGGCCACACCCCTTCCGGTGGGAAGGGGAGGGACTATAAAACCCAGAAGTGTTGGCATGGCTCAGTATTTGCAAGATGGAGGAGGGAGAGGTCATGACTCACTCTCTTTAGTGGCCTTGCACCCTGCTTGAAATGGTATGAAACTGCACTTGAATTTGGTGGCCTGGCACCCTGCTTGAAATGGAATTTCAAGGAATAGCAGCCGTGAGTCAACTGCCAGCCCACCAGCCGTGAGTGAGTGAGCTGCCAGCACAACAGGCTTGAGTGACTGAGCTGCCAGCCTAAGAATCCATTCGGCCCACAATGTCCATACTATCCCTCTGGAAACCAGTCCCTTCAGCCCACACCACCCATACTAGCACTCCAGAAAGCCCCCCCCCCCACTGGCCACCAATATTGGAATTGGTGGAGAGGTGGTATATTGCGTTGGGGGACCAGCCCTCCCGTGTGATGCTGGGACCCAACGGGTCCCACTTAGTCTAGTCTGAAATAAAAATCCGGTGTCAGGAATGGCAATTTTGAAAAATCCCACCTGCATCACTAATATGCGTAAAGGAAGGAAATTTGCCATTGTTACCTGATCTGACCCATATGTGACACTGGATCCAAGGCAACATAGGTGATGACTTTTGGCTGAAATGCCCGTACAGCCATTGACTTAAGAAAATTATATGGATAGGATATGTTTAGGGGGATATGGGTGAAACCCAGGCAGATGGGACTAATGTTTGTGGGGCATGTAGGTCAGTGTGGGCAAGTTGGGTCGATGGGCCTGTTTCCATGCTGTGTACATGACTATGAAATAGGGGATGAGCATGTTGTCTTTAAAACTCCAAGACGTTTTAAGTATTGTAAAATAGTACCACAGTGTTTTGAGTAAAAATTCTGATACAAGTCTGTTCACTATTAAGAAAACAATGCATAAGAACTCACAACTACAGTATTTGTCAAATTTATAGCGCTGTAGTTCGTAAAAGCATAAATGATGGAGTTACTGTTTTCAGCTGAAAGGCTCTTAGGCCAAGGCTAGGTAACCATTTCATTGTACTGCCTTAATGGTTGATTGAAAGCTTCAAATTGAACTAGTACACCAAAGCTGAATCCCTTATCTTTATTCTACCTGTTTTGCACATAGTTAAAATCAGGTATCATGTGTTGCATTTTCACAATTGATCGATTTCCAATTGATTGATTTCCACTATTTACAGATTAAAAAAACTATATTTTCATCTAGTCACCCGGCCAAAACAGTAGGAGCATTGATGTGTGAACTAAGCATTAGATAAATTGTGGAAATATCCATTTGGATATTACCTGTCAAAGATTTAGTTAGGGTAGTCAGTCGGAATGTTTTTCAAAGGATGGAAAATCAAATACCAGAGAGCACAGGGTTAAGGTGAGAGGAGTAAAGTTTAAAGGAGATGTGAGGGACACGTTTTTTACACAGAGAGTGGTGAGTGTCTGTATAGAGATGCCAGGTTGGTGGTAGAGGCAATTATGGTAGTGGCTTTTAAAAAACTTCTGGATAGGGACATGCATGTGCAGGGAATGGAGGGATATGGATTATGTTCAGACAGGTAAGTGTTGGTCTTGGCATTATATTCGGCATAGACATTGTAGGCTGAAGGGCCTGTTACTATGCTGTACTATTCTTTGTTCTCTGTTCCATATTCTATGTTTGGCAGAGTGTGAGACCATTCACTGCAGATAGGTATCCACCTCAAAAATATGAAAAACACCAGTGATCCTTGTTAGATTAGTGCAGCTTGTTGAAGACTGATTATGCCTTTGAATATTCTCTGCTGTTATAACGGGTAATTTATTTTTGCTTCATAATAAATTGCTTTCTTCTTATTCGTGCTTGTCGAAAGCTTCACATGAACATGCTAATGAGATCAAGGAGGAGGTCAGGGTGCTCCCTGTGAACATCACGCTGTGAGAACATGGGGCCCAGAAATGTGTGCCAAACTGGAAAGGCTCAAACAACAGCTTAAAAAATAATTATCTGCCTCTGATAAAGCAAAAACAGTATATATTAAAACAGCCATGAATAAAAGCTTATTGCCAAGGGGCTGGTTCAAGTTATATTTGTTTTTATTGCTTTGGTTCCCGGGACTTTTATTAGTGTTTTCGAGTCACATTTGGCAATTAAGTTTGATTTCCTGAGAAAACGAAATCTCTCCTGCTGCTGTGGCATTGCATAAATGTAATTTAGTAAAATTATGTTATCGCCTCCACAGGTTCCTTTAGGGAGCACTGGATAGATTACTGCAGAACTGGCAAACAATTTTATCCGTGCTTGTAGAGCCTAACAGGAGATCCTTCAAGGGACCATTGGGGACTGCTCTAAAAAAAAACTCCAATAAAAGCATACCATTTAATATTACATTCCATCTCCAGATCCAAGCTTTGGAGACAACACAGTGTTCCTCGTTATTTTATATTTCAGTTGCCAGTTTCCACTAGAAATAAATTCCATTTGCAGAATGTGAAGCCAATTCCACAATTTATCGTCCAAGAATTTGATTTGGATTAGCTGTGGTCAGAGGTTGTATTACTCACTTTATGAGTAACAATTACTTACAGTTCTTTGTTACTTTAATAGGACCCTGGGCCTTAGTGCAACAATGCCAAGCATGTAGAACTTCTGTTTCACCATCTAGATCGGCTTTAAGCTACAAAGTTAAGTTCACAACTGCGGAATCAAAGAAAATAATATAAATTAATATCTGTTTAATATGTCACAAAAATTACATTCCTGAAAATTTCCTAAAATATATTTTTGTAGCTACGTATATAGTGAAATTTCATTTTGCCGTTTTTAAATTCTCTACTAAGGGGTAGGTTTGTTATTGCCTTGTGTTTTGAGGTACAATGAAAACCTGTGTTTTGCACGCTATCCAAACAGATCAGATATATCATACATACATACAATCAAGTCAAACTCAAATATAATAGCTGGAGCAAAGGGGAAGATATGGGGTGCTGAAGATAGTTCTCAGCATTGTTGTGCATGAATTCCTATGCCTCTTTTAAAATCCAATGTCCTCAATGGCCTAGAGAAGAATCGAACAGTGTCTTAGCTCATGGAAGGACTGTTCAGAAGGTTTATCTCAGAGGGGAAGAAGCTGTTCCTCAGTCTGGTAGTGCACACTTCCAAGCTTCTATATCTTCAGCCAGATGTGAGCAGGGAGTAGCCAGGGTGGGACACGTATTTGATTATGTCGGCTGCTTGTGCAAGGCAGCGTAAGGTATAGACGGGGTCAATGGTAGGAAATCTGGTCCGTCTAATGAGCTGGGATACATCTACGTCACTGCAATTTCTTGCAGTCTTGGGCAGAGCTGTTCCCTAACCAAGCTTTGATGCATCTGTCAAAGTTCATGAGTCGCTGAAGACGTGCTGAATTTCACGAAGTAGAGGTGGTAATGTACCTTCTTAGCTGTCGTATTAACGTGGTTGATCCACAACAAATACTTGGTAATATTAACGGCAAGGAACTTGAAGCTTTCAACCAATTCCACTTCTGCACCATTGAGGATGATTGGGGGATTCCTGAGACCTTGCTGATATTGAGGTTATTGTCCTGACAACAGGTCAATAAGTTCTCTATCTCCTTCCTTTACTCCATTTCATAATTGTGATTCAGCCCACCACTGTGGTGTTGATTGCAAACTTATAGATGGAATTAGAGCTGAACTAGGCTGTACAGTGATGAGTGTGTAGGAGACTGTAGTAGGGGACTGAGAACGCATCCGTGAAGAGCATCGGTGTTGGGAATTATTGTGGAGGAGGTGTTGTCACCTATCCTTTGTGTTTGAACTCTTTGGGTCAGAAAGGATCTGACAAGGACCCAATGGCACAGGGAGGGATGCTGATTCCTAGGTCCAAGAGATTGGAGATGAGTTTAGATGGGATTATGGTATAGAAGACAGAGCTATGGTCAATAAATAGGAGTCTAATGTAGGAGTCCTTGTTGTCTGGGTCTTTGGCAACTGCTGTGGTCTTATTGTGACAGTAAGCAAACTGGATCAAAGACTGGCTGGGAGGCTGGATCAAGGTTTCAAGGTCAGTTTATTGTCACATGTAGCAATTAAGGAATAGTGAAATTTGAGTTGCCATACAGCCATACCAAGTGAAAAGCAACAAGACACACAACCACAAAAATTAACATAAACATCCACCACAGTGGATTCCACATTCCTCATTGTGATGGAAGGCAATAAAGTTCAGTCTTCTTCCTCTTTGTTCTCCCGCGTTTGGGACAGTCAAACCATCCACAGTCAGGGCCATTTAAGCCCCTGCAGCCGCCGATCGAAGCCCCATCGCGGTGATCGAAACTCTCACGTCGGGGCGGGTTGAACCTCTCTCTGCATGAAGCTCCCAAGTCGGCCTCTTCTTACCAGAGACCGGGGTTTCACAATGTTCAAGTCAACAGGCCCTGCAGTGGGAGCTTCGATCCCCGGCAAAGGGATCGCAAGCTCCGCGATGCTAAAGTCCCGCAGACTCCCACGGCTTGGAGCGCCAGTCTCCAGGAAAGGCAGCCAACTCCACGATGTTAGGCCGCAGTGGGGACGGAGATACGATGTGGAAAAAAATCTCATCTCCCTCGAGGTAAGAGATTGAAAAAAAGTTTCCCCCAACTCCCCATACCTCCCCACATCCCCCCCCCACATAAAACAAGCTAAAGAACACTAAAACATAGTTTTGATCACATACTAAAAATAACAAAAAGAAGAAAGGACAGACAGACTGTTAGCGAGGCAGCCACTGCAGGTGGCGCCACCCGGTGTTGTGTGCACCATCTCGAAGCACTTCGTAATGGTGGATGATAGAACCACTAGACGGTAGTCATTAAGGCACTTTACCTTTGTTTGCTTCAGCACCGGGAAGATCGTAGTCTTTATGAAGCAGGTAGGAACCTCGGAATGGAGTAGTGAGAGGTTAATGATGTCAGTGAATACTTCTGCCAGCTGATCCACACAGGTCCTGAGGATATGGTCAGGGACGCCATCTGGATCAGTTGCTTTCCATGAATTCACTCTTAGGAAGGCCGATCTTACATCTGCCTCAGTAAAGTAACTGTTGTTACGGAGCACCTGAGACTAGTGAGACGGGTGACATTCTATCACCAACTTTCTATTCAAAGCAAGTGTAGAATGCATGAAGTTCATCATGAGGGACGGTTATATGCCATGATACTGCTCTCTTCAGTTTGTAGCGTGGTAGAGCGTGAAAACCTTGGCACAATCTACGGGTATCTGTCTTGTTGCCTCGAGACTCCAGTTTAGTCTGGAATTCCTTCCTGTCATTCTTAATGGCTCTGTGAAGGCCGTGGATAGATTTCTTGCATCGCTCAGGATCATTTAACTTGATTACCACAACCAGAGAGCAGTGCTGAGCTACTATCTAGGTCTTTGATGACCCTCGAACTAGCCTTGATCAGACTTTGCTGGTTTTACCTTACAGTAAACGTTATTAGTAAGATTAAACGAGAACTTACCAGTTTGAAGTTTGATCTTTATTTTATGAGGAGTTGCGATGAGGGATTTCGTGAAGACCCCGCCAGGCACGCATGCGCGACATTCTTCAAAGCAGCGGTGTGGAATCACAGATCACAAACCGAAGATAGTAAGATTAAAACTTGACCATACCAGTTGAATATATAATAGAGGGTTGGGAGCGGAGGGCACGAAATCCCTCATCGCAACTCCTCATAAAATAAAGATCAAACTTCAAACTGGTAAGTTCTCGTTTAATCTTACTATTTTACTTCGGAGTCACGTGAGTGACTTCGTGAAGATTTCAAAGCTCTGTGATTACATGCCCTGGACCACGCCCATGCTCACACACTGCCGTAATTCTGATGGAGGAAGTATGTTAACGTATTTCAGACTTGAACAAGCTGAAAAAATAATAACATTTGTTAATACAACAATAACCCCCTGAACTCGGGGACAAACATTTAGGGAACAGCACTTAAAACTGAATCCGCCAACGTTGCGGGAGCGGTTATAAATCAGTTATAAAACCGCTGAAGTGTAGATTCACTGGCCCAGCTCGCTATTGCGAGGCCAAAATCCATGAACACCGCCATAGTCCTTGCCACTGATGTGGATGCAGCCCTGATAGAATGACATTTAAAACATTAGTGTCTTACCTGCTGCACCGAATACCACCTCGTGTCATCTGGAGATAGTCTGCACAATCACCCTGTGACGTGGGTTTCCATGGCTGAAACAGACCCGTCTCCATATATCTGATGCCCATTTGCAGACGTGTAGTCCCAGGTCTGTGTAGTGTAAGTAATTCTTCTATAAAGAAGTTACCTTATTATGGTCCGATCATTCTATCCAGGTTTAAATCCTGTAAAGTCATGACCTGTTGAGCTGTGTTCAGTGCCATTATCATAAGCACTTTGAAGGTGAGTAAGTCCATCATAGGCGACCAGCTCCTGAGGAGGGTCAACACTACCTCATCCCAGTCCAATCTAGCGATAGGACGACAATGCACTCCTGGCACTGTATACAGCACTGTAACTGAGGGACTCGTCATAATGACGACCCATGAGTATTCCAGCACCTTGGAGAGTATAGCAGATATGTAGATGGTCTAGGTCCGACTACAGAAACCTCCCATATCCTTACGTAGGCGAGGTACTGGTTCCTACTGGACTCTCTCTGCACGATGCTGTTTGACATCCATGGTCCTTTATGTTGCAGAGCCTGGTTGCGTATCCTGCAGCACCTGTCTGATGAAACAGAATGGGGAAAACATAGAAACCCCGCATTTCCCCCCAACGTAGCGAAAACGCATCCATCGCCACTGCCCCAGGATCTAGTTCTCAAGACATATGTTGGTATCCAATGGCTCAACCTGGACGCAAAGAGGTCGAAATCTGGTATTCCATATTAGGCTATAATTTTAGCAGATATTTGGAGGTTCAATCTACTTGATGTCGTTATTAATACTTGTGACCTGGTGTCCGCCACTATATTGAGCTTATCCAGAAGGTACATAGCTGAACTCAAATTTCTTTCAATCCACCAGAGCCAAATTAATGTTTCCAATTCATCCCAAGATATTAACTTGACGCCACCCATAAGGTTTAATATGCCTCCTCAGTGGTATTATTTTGAAGACGAACATACGTATGCTGCAGATTAGTGCATTAACGCGCAGCCCTGGACATGCTCCCAGCATTTCTAAACAGTTTATACCTTGTGATTGAAGAAAGTAGACTCATGCAATCCCATTTACCGCCCCACCTGGAATGGTGTCAGTAGTTCCCCGGCCCTCGGCGCTTGCGTCGGTTTGTAACGCCACTACTAGGTTTGATGTAATGATGGGATTTAACAATCACAACCATTGCTAATCCACCGTTGTACCTCAATTATGCTTGGATTGGCAGCTGCTTAAGCTCGTAATTGTCCAGCATTCGCTATACATGCCGAGATTTTGCTTATTCACCCAAGCTTTGATAGCGTAACGACCCAATTATGTGGCTGGAATGTAGCTCCAATTTACCCATAGCTTAGCAGCATGTCGAAAGTCAGTTCCCTGGCGCAAGCAAGGCTGTTACATGCATCTATTATGGCTATAGCTCTGTTCCCTGGATAGTGACAAACAGAGCCGCAGAATGTATGTACCTCCCTCCTACTTGTGAGGTTATGCATGCAGCACTTCCAAGAGAACCAGGCCCCCTTACCTCCATGGTTACCGGCGAGCCTGACGTTCTGGTTTCTAGTATTCCTTCTTTGCTGGGTGGTGCTCGATCGCCTTGGTAAATCCTTGTTCCTGCAGCTGGTGTGTGGTGAGGTAGTCTATGCTGGCTCTGCCCTAACAAGGCTTCTGCTGTTGGGGAGCTGGTGCAGATGTGTTCTTGATGGCCTCGTCTTTGACCTGCTTGGGCAGGTCCTCCCCAAACAGCTGTCTTGGAGGTGTGGTGGAGGTACGACCCAACCCAGCGAATTCAGGGTTAATGTCGGGCCGGATGGAGCTCTGACTAAAACAGTTTCCCGAAGTGTGCTACACAGGAGGGCTAGAGCATCCTGCTGCTCTGCGGATGCACCTGCCCCATCGAGGGTCCTGATGAGCGCCGTGATGCCCGACGCCAATAGCTTCAGAATTTTCTGCCTCTTCATCTCTTGTTCCCTCGCATTGGAAATGTTGTTCCCTCAGATGGCTGAGTCGACCCTCGGGACGTTCAGGGTAACACAGTTTCCAGGATCCTTGTACTTCTCCATGGTTGCTGAAAGCACCTGGTCTAGGAACTGGTGTGTCGTCAAGAATTAATACTTACTGCCAATGTAGAGTGCAGCGGTACCCCTGAAAACAGGTTTCGGATTTTCGACACCTCCAACTTCTTCTTCTGGATCGAGAGCAGTGGGCTCTTCTGCTGCCGCTGCTTTGTCAAATCGGCCATCTGTTGAATGCTAGCACTCCGGATGGACGAAGGTGAGATTGAAGGTGGTGGTCATGATCCGAACTCCCAGACCGCTGAGACTCCTGCTCTTGCCGACCCAGGTCCTGCTGATATAGTTGCTCCACCATTAGCTCCATCCTAGCCATGCGACCGCTGCCGCTACACACGGACAACAGGTCGACTTCCCCAGGCCCTGATGAGTCGCTGGGGCTTCTGCCAGTAGGTCACACCTCAACGAAGTGGCTGACAGGTACTCGTCAGCACCCGCTCCTGCGGGGCTGAACGACTTCCGCACGGACAACCCGCTAGCCCGGCATCCCTCGGACCTTAGCGGCCTCTCTACCTGACGAGCAGGCAGAGGAAAGGAGTCGGAACCGGTCCCCAATACCGGCTCCGTGGTCCGTGCAGGCACACCGTCACCCTCACCCCTAGGGGTCTGTGACGGCGCTTGGCTGGCTTTACCCGCAGCAACGGGATTGCCTAACCGTATTCTGCTGCCACCGGTCTGCGCTCCGGCAGCCTGTTCCGGTGCAGTGCCGGTACCTCCTGCTCCCGCAGGCTGTATGACTCCTGCACGGACATACCGCTAGTCCGCCGTCGTTTGGACCTAAGCGGCACCTCTGCCTGGTGGGAAGGCAGAGGGAAGGATCGGTACCGGTCCCCAATACCGGCTCCGCTGTCCGTGCAGGCTTGCCGTCACCCTTAACCACACGGGTCCATGAGGGCGCATAGCCGGCTTTACCCATAGCAATGGGGTTGCCTAGCCGTAAACTGCTGCCACCGGTCTGCGCTCCGGCAGCCTGTTCCGGTGGACACCGGTACCTCCTGCTCCTGCAGGGCTCCCCGATTTCCAGCAGGTCCATCACCGGCCTGCAGTCTAGCAGGTTACCCCCGGCGACATGTCGATGCCTCCCGCTGCAGCGGGGCATGACCTGTGCGCAGCTCTCCCCATCTCTGATACCTGCATAGTAGGAGAGACAAAACGAGCCGCCGAGCGGGTCACATGTTTACGCACCTTTGCCCCACAGTCACTATGCATAGGTGAGAGTGGTAGGGAGTCCAGGTCTTGCCCACCCTGCTCCCACGCGGTGCTCCACCATTTTGCGGCCCCATGGTCAGCCGTGGTGGAGAGACGGGTCCTGGCTGCGCAGGGCTCCCCGACCTCCGCGTTCTTCTGGAATGGTGGCCGCTGACTCCCATCTGAAGTCGCACGGCCCTTGGAGACCTGCTTCGCTGCCTTCATTCTGGTCTCCATCCCTCTGTAAGCAAACTCGAATACAGACGCTTAGCTATTCAAAGTTAGTATCTTACCTGAGGGTCTTTAAGAAGTATGGTGACCAGCCTCTCATGCTTTAATAACTTTTATATGTTGGCAGTCTGAATTTCTTGAAGACAATGCATACCCTAGAGTAGCAGGGCACTTTAATGTAGCCAGGCCACAGAATCCCTGCAGTTGCAGTGTGGAGTCAGGCTGCCTTTGCTTGCAAGCCTGCTTCTCCCTGAATGCCAGCAACCCGCAGAACCCCTGCAGGCTGCGGTGTAGAGTCGGGCTGCTGCCCATGGCAAGCACAGCAAGCCCTACACCACATGCACACCGCCAGCCCGCAGTATCACCCCCGCGGGCTGTGGTGTAGAGTCGGGGCTGCCGCTCCGCCGTTGAAACTTCTGACGGCGAGCCTGCAAGCCCGACTCCTGCATGCACACCGCCAGCCCGCAGTATCCCCCGCGGCTGCAGTGTAGAGTCGGGGCTGCCGCTCTACCGTTCCTACTTTGAACGGCGAGCCTGCAAGCCCCACTCCTACATGTACACCGCCAACCCGCGGTGTTCCCCGCGGGCTGTGGTGTAGAGTCGGGGCTGCCGCGCTGCCGTCGCGAACTTTTGACGGCGTGCCGGCAAGCCCCCTCCTTTGCGTGCCGCCAGCACGCGGCATCCCCTGCGGGCTGCGGTGTGGAGTCGGGCTGCCTCTGTCGTCCTCCGCCGGCAAGTGTATGAGCCCGGACCCTCCTGGGTCAACGGGCTTCCCGACTCCAACTATCGGAGCCGCCGCTGACTGCCGCAGCAGTCAGATCCGAGGCGGCTGCGAGACCCTGCGACAGGGCCACCTAGAAGAAAAAGACCGCAGGTTAGTGTTTTACTTACCTGCAGGTCCCAGCAGTAGAGGAGCAACGCTCCTCCCTGCCTGTCGCTCGCATGCGGTCGACGATATGTCGCGCATGCGTGCCTGGCGGGGTCTTCACGAAGTCACTCACGTGACTCCGAAGTAAAATCCCTTATCATGTATCTATACACGGTAAATGGATTGATTGTTATCATGTATTGTCTTTCCGCTGACTGGTTAGCACGCAACAAAAGCTTTCACTGTACCTCGGTACTCCTGACAATAAACTAAACTGAACTGATGCTGCAGACTTAGACTTCATCTGGGAATGGACCTCTGGCTTCATCCATGGTTTCCATTTAGTAAACATCTATTGTCTTTTTTGGTACACACTCCTCTACAACTTGCTCACAAAGTTTGTGACAGCAGTGGCATATTCATCTAGGTTAGCTGTAGATTCCTTGAATACGGACCAGCCCACTTAATTCAGTCACAAATGATGTCGTCCTTTTCTTCAGAACAACATTCCACTACTTTCTGTAACGTATCAATCCTGCCTGTGCCTGCTTGTGATCAGGGAGCAGAAGCACAGCCAGGTGATCAGATTTACCAAAGTACGATCTGGAAATGGAGCAGTGAGCATCTTTTATGGCTGTGTAGTAGTGATCGTGGATGTTAGGGCCTCTGGTTGGGCAGGAGATAAGCAAATAGGATTTTGTCAGCTCGCTCTTGAGGTTGTCCTGATTGAATCCCCTACTATTAGGAATAAGGCGTTGGTGTACTTGTTTCAAGGCTATTGGTGACTGTGTAGTTCATTTGTGTTCATATCCATCCATAATCATGTCCCTGCTTTTCTCTGCAACCTGCACCAGCCCCACATCCCCCAGGACCTTTGCACTATTTCAGTTTTTGTTTACTCCTTTGCCTTCCCACTGATGGGAAGATAAGATTTCACTGACCCAAGCTGAAAAAACTCCCCATCACCTTCGCTCCACAAGATCTTGAAGAAGAACTTGAAGAAGAGAGAAGCATTCTACTGTGACTATGTCTTACGTTAACTACCCAAATCTCCTTTATGTCTCATTGATAATAAAATAAGTTTACAATTTGATTTCGATAAGTATGCAGTCAGCATTCAATCTGATTCTGGAAACATAATCATTTACGTATGATGTGATTCTAATAACAAAATACACTGCATAAAAACTGATTTGAAAATAAGGAACTGTGTTCAGTCTAATTCTAACAATGCAGCCTGCATACAATTTGATTCCAATAACATTATTTGCATCAGTTGTTTTGGAAGTATTATATGATTGCCCACTTTGATTGGTAAACTCTTTCTAATCACACACATATTTGGCTCCCTGCGTGGAGAACATCAGCTCGTAATTTACTGTAATCTGCTCCCATTTCAATCCCGTAAATCTTACTTCTGTTGCTACATTCACAACACTCTTTTGTGTTTGTGTTTCACATTATATATTCCTATTATTATATTATTCTTCCCGATCCTCCTTAATGCATGCCACTGCATCATGTTTTTAGTTATCTGTCCAAAAATCTCTTGTGGCTTTGCGATAATGTCAGTGTGGCACAGTGGTGCAGCGTTAGAGTTGTTGCCTTATGGCATCAGACACCTGGGTTCAATCCTGACTACAGATGCAATCTGTCTGGAGTTTGTACTTTCTCCCTGTGATGATGTAAGCTTTCTCTGGGTGGCCAGGTTTCCTCCAACACTCCAAAGATGTACAGGTTAAGGGTTAATTGGCTTTGGAAAAAATTGCAAAATTGCCCCAGTGTGTAGACTAGTGTACAGGATGATCACTGGTCAGTGTGGACTCTGGGCTTGTATCCATGCTGTATCTCTAAAGTCTAAACTCTAATATTCCTGTGATGTATTTGGGCTACTTTGGGCTATCTTAAAATAAGACTGAGGTGAGAAATTTTTTTTTTACCCAGAGAGTTGTGAATTTATGGAATTCCCTGCCACAGAGGGCAGTGGAGGCCAAATCACTGAATGGATTTAAGAGAGTTGGACAGAGCTCTAGGGGCTAGTGGAGCCGAGGGATGTGAGGAGAAGGCAGGCACGGGTTATTGATAGCGGACGATCAGCCATGATCATATTGAATGGCGGTGCTGGCTCGAAGGGCCGAATGGCCTCCTCCTGCACCTATTTTCTATGTTCTATGTTTCTATTACTTTGCTGTTAGGAATGCCAACAAAAAATAATCACGTTTTTTCTGCGATTACATTGTTCCACTGTCGTCGGATTACTCCTGCTAAGAACCTATAATTATGTTGAGATAACTTTGGGAGACCTATTCCATTTTAAATGTTGATATGAGAATTTGTAAGGAAAATGTTAAATTTATGGCCAGATGGTTCATATACATTATTATTATTATTATCAGAATCAGACTGACTCCAGACTATTCTTAGCAGTCATTTTGGGCTGAGACTATATTATTATCGGAATCAAATTGTTGCAGACTATATTATTATATATATATTGTATGCAGTCTGTGTTATTAGCCATTACCCATCTCCAGTTATTTCTTTCTGAATACACTTAGTTTCCCAGCGTACAATGCTCTAGGACAAGGGTTCCCAACCTGGGGTAAATTTACCCCCAGTTGGTAAATTCTGTCTACCCAGGGGGTAAATTTGTTGATTCTGGATTTGTGCATATTTTTTCTCATTGACTGACTGTGTTTGGTTCTAGTATACCATCTGTTCCTCATTAGTTGTTCGTAAATAAGTGAAATTACATTGTTATGCGCTATTTAAGTTGCCCGGAGTAAACGGGATGAAAAAGGTTGGCAACCCCTGCTCTAGGACATATAACTGTAACTTTGCACATTCTGTTCACAATTCCTTTCCAGTAAATAAGGCTTTGTGTTTACATGTATCAGAGTTTGTGCCAATGTTTCTCATCATAACCGTTTAAATTATTTATCACCTAATAATTGAATGATCTGGCCACTCGATGGCGCCATATCATCCTAACTCATTAAATTGTTTAAAAAATGAAAAATGTTGAACTTTCATTCTTTCCCCAAGTGATCAAACTTTCCTCTCCAAATTAAAAGCTGGTGGAGAATTTGAAAATGGCTGTTGCCAAGAACAGTTTTACTCTAAATTATAGACACAAAGAACTGCAGATGCTAGTTTACAAAATAAAGACACAAGTACAAGAACAATTCAACACGTTAGGCAGTATCTGTTGAGAACTTGCATAGGCAAAGTTTTAGTTTGGCACCATTCTTCAGACTGATTTGTAGTATGGGAGGAGAAAGCTGGAAGAGATCCTGCTTTGCTCCTGACTCGAAATGCCGCCTATTCATGTTGTTGGGAGAAACTACCTGACCCGCTCAGTTACTCCTACACTGTTTCTTACTTTGAATTGTTCCTAGTTATTTTCATTATATCTATTAACTGGACAACTTTATCTTCTAAAAAACTTTGACTAGGATATTTAACAAGTAATATGATGGTGCCGGATGAACTTGCATTTCATAATCAAACCAGGTGTGATTTCATTAATTTCCTGGCATGCATGTAAAATATTTGCTCACCTGCATTAGACAAGAGTCAAGAGTGTTTCGTTGTCATATGTACCAACAATGGTTGTACATATGTACCAATGCTTACTTGCAGGAGCATAAGAGGTTTGTAAGCACAGTACTCACAGATAACATCTATATATATTACAAAAACTCTCATCTTTGTTTGTTTGTTTATTTGTATGTGTGTGTGTGTGTTCCCGAAGCTCCGCAAAATGGTACACGATAGCACTACAATTTTTGACCCACCTTACTCACCATTGCCCTGCGATGTAAATGAAACAAGTTTCATTCAGAGTGATGTTATATTTTAGAACTTATTGACATTTTAAACTTAAATTACCTTGAAACAGTGTCCCCACTTGCCGGCCGAGCTTGCGAAGTTGGGGGAGGCGAGTCAGCAGCATCACAATTTGAAAATGATGCTGGTGACATGGCAGTGACGCAAAATGACGGAGCCTCCCCAACCAGTTGGGGAAGGCTTGCCGGTGAAGAATTGCCATTTTCACTGAACATTGCGTCGTGTATGGGTGAGTGGTGGAATATTGCGTTGGGGGACCTGGACCCATTGGGTCTGCGCTTAGTCCAGTAATAAGTTTTAAAAAGTCAATAAATTAAAAAAGATAATACTAATATAAAAATCCCAAAGTCCATAGTGCAACTAAGATAGTTCGTGGTTCCTAGTTTACTTCATGTTTTGTAGTGTTCAAGGTCCTGATGTTACTAATGTAACATTTTCAAAGAACATCAGTCCCTTACCAGATTTACTTGCTTGATGACAATTTTTTAATATTTTATAGCTGTCAGTTTTTTTTTTCTTTTGAGCAAGATGTGTTAATGCACAATCGTGTGAGTGTAAAGAAATGACCTAAAATAGGTTTTGCAAGTCTCAGACTAGAATATGTTTAAAGTTCACCGTATTAACATTGTGTTGTTATCCGTGTTAAAATGATCCAAATTTACATTCCATTTAACCTGGATGGATCAATTACTCTTTCAATTCAAAGGAAGGGATATAGGTGGATGTGCACAGCCCATCCTCGCCCAACCCTCCCCGGCCACCAATCCCTATGCCCCTTCCAGCTTTACATTTCACCCATCTTTTTGTTGTCTGAAGAAGGGTTCCAACCCGAAACGTCACTTATTCCTTTACTCCAGAGATGCTGACTGACCCGCTGAGTTACTCCAATAAATATTTGATATATTGCATCTGGTAAGCATATCCTGTTTTTGATAAATATATTAGGTTATCAAACAAACTAAAAAACTAAAAAAGCGGAGATATAAGCCAACCAAGCGGAATTTGAGCTGCTGTTCCTCCAGTTTCCATGTGGTAATGGAGACCAGTACAGAAACGTTGGTATAGGAATGGGGTTCAAATGGTTTGCAACTGGGAGAGGTAAGAAGAAAGTACAATTGATGCAGGCCTGGGACTATGGGAAATTCCTGAAATAACACCTAACAGGCTCATTTTTACATTTAGCGTTATTTAACAACAAGAAATTGGGATAATCTGTGCCATTTTGAGAGCACTGAGTTAAAGATCCAAAATGATGCCCGAGGTATTTGTTGGGAAAATCATCTGCTTGATGTGTAACATTTGGCAAATCGCACAGAACACACTTTGGTGAGTGCAAGTGTAGTAAAAATTTGTCAGAGTTATGCTGATGATGTAAGATCGCAATGCAACACTAATTTGTTAGAATAGCAAAGCGCAACACTACTACCCAGCCAACACCTTCACAGCAGGATACAGCCTCAGCAACAAGGGCCCAACACTGTATTTAAAAGGATACTCAACTTGCTAGGGGTTAGTTGCTGATTGATTTTGTTTGGTTCTTGGTATTATTCAGCAATGTTTAGTTTTTTTCAGCTGTTTTGAGTTACCGTAGCCTGCAGGGGTTGGGATGGAAAGTGCTGCGGGACTTGGACATTGCAAGACTCATGCATATGCCAGATAGCTCAGACATGGGAGTGTAAGTAAACATCTTCCTTTAAATGCAGCATGATTGGGCGAATGTGCAGATGATATATACATCGGGGCAACTTAATGGCACAGGGAGGAAGGGGAGATGTTCTCTCAATAGGAGTACACGATAAACTCAATGTGTTTAGAGAATTTGACTGAACTTCAGGCAGGAATTCTTGTGAGGTATTGCCACTGTAATGAGAGTATTCTTTCTTAAATATGCCACCTATTGCTAACACTTATACAATGTTGGAGCTTTGCCAATTGCTATCAGGGACTGTGAAAATGAACAGTTAGGCATCTAGTTCCAATTGGCAAATGAACAACCGTAATGCAACATCTTATAATCTGCCTTTCATTTTTGTGGAAGGGAGGTTGCCAATGTTATTTATTCAAAGACTTGTAGTCATACTTCATTCTCTTTTAGTGACAACCACCAAATAGAGAAATTACATGGTTTTGCAGAGATCACAAGGGCCAGAGGTGGATTTTGTTTGCTTTGCACACATTGCCACTGGCTACCACTGCAAGTTCTACTACATAGCAGAATAAAAGAGCTTTTATTTCATCAGCATCTACTTGATGTGTAACATTTGGCAGCAAATTATACATGTAAGCACTAGCTACTCCATCTTTCATTCTATGGCATTTGAATCACCATAACAAAATTTGCGTGGCAAAGATTATCTGCCGAGTTCATCACTGGTACTGCACGACATGCAACCCATGCACACATCCGACCTGTCACTCATCCTTTTTCTCCAGAGATGCTGCCTGACCCATTGAGTTACTCCAGCACTTTGTGTCTATCCATGCACACAAATGCAGCTTTCATACAATTAACAAATTCAGACAGCGTAGATCTTTGGCCTGCTGATGCAGTGCGTGTATTGTGCACAGTAAAAACTTGAAGGCACAAGAGACAGCTGATGCTAAAATCTGGAAGAAAACATAAAGTGCTGGAAGAACTCAGCAAGTCAGGCAGCAGCTGAGGAGGATAGACACACAATATGCTGAAGTAACTCAGCGGGACTGGCACTATCTGGGGAGAGAAGGAATGGGTGTGATTTTGGGTCGAGACCCTTCTTCAGACCCTTCTTCAAAGGGAAAGGCGATGTTTCATTTTAGGACCCGTCTTCAAACTCTCAGAACATGTTCAAGAAGTAAGAGAGCAACAGGAATCACAGAAGGGGAGTGATGAGGAAGGGTCTCGCAGGACCCTCGTTTGGGAGATGAGGAGAACATCTTCAAAATAGTCATATTTTGAGGCGATTTCACAGTGGAACAGTAAAATGAAGACACAGGGGACTGCAGATGCTGGAATCGTGAGCAAAACACAAAGTGCCGGTACAACCTGGTTGATCAGGTCATTATCCGACTATTCAGAAGTCTCAAATGGCTTGGCATTTGGTTCATCAGGTCATGTCTGAATGCTCTCTTTCAATTCAATGGGGCCCCTCTCCCACATTCCCTTTGAACTCAGCAAAGTTCTAGTTCCTGCCTTCTATTCCCACACACTGATTTCCCAGTTCCTGTGCTCCCTCCCCAGTCACTGTGTTTGGGTTCTCATGCTTCTGACTCCCTAGGAACCTGGATATCCTTTCCTCTCACCAGGGCTTTGATTCCTGTGTTTCTATTCAATGCACCATTTCCCACTCTCTCTCTATAAATTGACCAGGCTCCCATTTACCATCACCTTTTTAACCAACTGTGTTCACTGGGAAATTCATGACAATACTGAGTAACATCTAAAAAAGAGAGAATTTTAAAAAAAGTTGGAGTATTAATCGGGTGGGAATGAAATGCGGGGAGCAATCTTTGAATTGGTACCCTTGGTTACCACGATGAATGAAAGATTACAAGACGTTGCATTAATGTTGCTGAAACTTGGTTTTCACTCATTGTGATGAACCAGGAAATGCTTCACCATCTATTCCTCATCAAGGAACTGCGATGTATTGCGGTGCAGTGATTCTCGACCCAGTAATGATAAAGGAAATGTATCAGTGAATTGCCATTTCAATGCTATCATGCAAATATTGTAATGGAAACTCATTCATGTTAGCTATTAATGTTAAGGCTCATCCAACAGTGTCTGCAGGGCTCCCTTATGGTGTCCTGACATACACAAATTAACATAAGGCACATTTTAGAAAAAACATCATTTTCATTTTTACATTTTCATTATGTCCATGCAACAAAGCAATAGCTTGCATCAACAACTAATTTGATAATTGGAAGGACCACATGAATAAAACATCACAGCAGGATTTGAGCTGGTTATAAATTGGGCTAAAATTGATTTTTGACGAGATTGTAATATCATAAGCTTTCCACTCGGAAATAAGTGTACCTGATACACAGTGAAGCCTAGTGTTTTGATTCTACATTTTCTTGATGGTTATTCTCCACGTACTCTTCTTCTGATACTCTTTTAAAACTTGGAGTGCTATTGATCTATTCAACAGCAGGGAGCTGGACAGATTGTGCTTGAACTTTGTGAATCGCCCACTCTCAAATCCCAATAATATTTTCATCCTTCTCATGTGTAGATTTAATTTTGAGAGAAAAGTAAGGTAGGACACAATGTGCTGGAGTAACTCAGCTGGGCAGGCAGTGTCTGGAGAACATGGATAGGTGACGTTTCAGGTTGGGACTTTCTTCAGAAAAGTAAGGTTTTCGAATGGTGTGACCAGAATTTGCCCGTCCTTGTTTACTTCTTTGCGAAGAGCAGACGTTGTGGTTTGTTTACTCATTCTGGTGATCAGCATTGCATGAACAGCTTGAGAAGTGTCAAAGTAGCCGGAGGTTCGAGACTTCACAATCCCAGTTTGATGGACTGGAATTTTTCAAATTAATTTGTAGAACATAGCCATCATGTGTTGTCCAATCTCTAAACTCCCTTTCAAACAACTGAGTGCCTTGCTTGAGATGGACTTAAACATCTCTCCTTTTTAGAAGCTTAAAGAGATTTGGCATGTTACCAAATACTCCATTAGATTCTCTGTAGAATGTATCCTAGCATGGTTGAATCATGGCCTGATGATAATTCTTAGATATAGGAATACAAGAGGCTGCAGAGAGTTGTGTACTCCACCCAGTTCATAATGGGCACAGCCCTGCCTTTCATTGAGAGCACATTCATGAAGGCAGTATTTATCAAATGTGTGCGATAGATCTTCAACCTTAGCTTCATTAAAAATGTTGTTACCCTATCATCTGCAGGCATATGATTAAGATCCTTGTTTGTGATATTACCAGCTAGTTTTATGCATTACCAGCTAGTTTATTTCTTCCACTGTCATTATGCTGTTTGCTGTCAAGTTCAAATCATTCTAGTGCTTGATATTATGTCCTGTTTAGCTCCAAGAGGAAACCCCTTCAGTCATCCTTTCAACTGGAAAGGGATGGCACATGACCATGGGGTACTTAACTATTGAAACACTGCATGGAAATGGGCCCTTCGGCCCACTTAGTCCATGCTGGCCATTGATCACTCTTTCACACTAGTTCCATGCTATCCAACATTTGTATCTACTCCAGACACGAGGTGCAATTTACAGAGGCCAATTAACCTACAACATTTACTTGCTATAATGTGACATCAGCCATTATGTTTGGTGCCTAACCATAATGTTGTCAGTGCAGCAGTTCCAAACTATATATATATGTATAATGTGAATTAATGCTTCATAAAATTTGAATTTGTATTACATGGTTAAATCTTTCAAAAAAATATGAGGATAAACAATAATATAGACGACTGATTTATTTCTCAATTCTTTTGTTCTTTTTACAGTTAACTTTGACCACTTTCAGATCCTTCGAGCAATTGGGAAAGGAAGCTTTGGAAAGGTAATGAAACCTTAATGTTCATTAACAAGACCATGGTTTATAACACCCTGAAAAGATTTATGTTAATACATTTCATTTGGATGAATGCTGTTACTGTATAATAATAAAGGAGGATAATATCAAAAATATACCTCATTTAAGCCATACAGGATTGTGTGTGCTATGTCTGTTGTACAACCAGAGTAAATTGGAGAACATAAAACTGTAACAGCAAAGCCTTGTTGATCCTGCTATTTTAAAATAAAGCTGGAAAATGTGGCAGTGCTCAGCAGGTCAAATAATATCTGTGGAAATAGAATTACTGTTTCAAGTCAAAGGATTATCATTAAATTCTAGACCCGCTGAATAATTCCAACACAATCAGCTTTCACAGTGCAACGTTACTCATTTTTGTTAGCCATAAATCACATGTGCTTTTCAGGAATCCAGATGTGTCTATTACTTTTTTGATTAGCAATGGTAAAATGATATTGATGATGTGGCTCATACAGTCCACATATGTAAAATTGAGTTGAATAGTTTGTCTGTTTTATGCTCCCTTTGGTAAAATCATAGGGAGTGGATTGGCTGGAGTCGTTGATTTTTTTTTAATGCTACCTTCTTAACTTCTGAAATGATAAGTATACACTTAAAATTCCTGACTTCAGCAATATGGAGAAACCAGTTCTCATCTTGGTCAGCTAAGCAAATGGGAATTACTGCTCCCAGCCAGAAGAAAAAAATATAATACAAAAATTACAAACAGCACCAACTGGACATTCAGCAAAATGCAAGCAGCATTGAAGTCTTCATCAACTTTAAGGGGAGAGAGTGCAAAATAGAGAAATGGGGTGATGGTGGCAGTGTGTATGTACAAAGGTCTTTCACTTAATAGGACGTTGAGAAGGTATAAAGGGGATATTGATGGTCATATATTATAGATAAATGGTTGACTGATTGAAAGATATAGAATCCGTTCAGCCCATCAGGCACCTATTCTTACTAGTTTTATGTTATCCCACTTTTGCATCCATTCCCGACACGCGACTGGCAAATTTACAGAGGTAATTAGGATGTTGGTAGAAGTCAGAGCACGCAGAGGAAACCCAAGCGGTTACAGAGTGAACGCGAATAGTTTATATTAGCTGCAAGCACATAAACTATTCTGTTTCCCTGAAAATATTTTCCTACAATTTTATTTTCAGGATAATAGCTACTGATATTTTTTGCAAATATCAGCATTTACAGTAGCTTTTGCAACTCTTCTGGATGCATAGCATGGAAAAAAGTTTCAGCCGATCAAATATTATTACTAACATTCTATCAATAACTTTGTTTTTGGATAATAAGCCCTTTTGGAGCCTTATTGCAGTTAAAATCTGAAATTGCAACATGTAACACTGCAAACGTCTCTATCAGCTTATCCATTACACTGTGGTCTTTGAAACAACCATTGATTTGATATACATCATCAATTTCTCACTTTTATATGTCATGCATAGAAACATAGAAACAAGGTGCAGGAGGAGGCCATTTGGCCCGTCAAGCCAGCACCACCATTCATTGTGATTATGGCTGATCGTCCCCCATCAATAACCTGTGCCTGCCCTCTCCCCATATCCCTTGATTCCACTAGCCCCTAGAGCTCTATCTAACTCTCTCTTAAATCCATCCAGTGACTTGGCCTCCACTGCTCTCTGTGGCAGGGAATTCCATAAATTTACAACTCTCTGGGTGAAAACGTTTTTTCTCACCTCAGTCTTAAATGACCTCCCCTTTATTCTAAGACTGTGGCCCCTGGTTCTGGACTCTCCCAGCATTGTGAACATTTTTCCTGCATCTAGCTTGTCCAGTCCTTTTATAATTGTATACGTTTCTATAAGATCCCCCCTCATTCTTCTAAACCAGAGAATACAAGCCTAGTCTTTTCAATCTTTCCTCATATGACAGTCCCGTCATCCCAGGGTTCAATCTCGTGAACCTACGCTGCACTGCCTCAATCACAAGGATGTCCTTCCTCAAATTAGGAAACCAAAACTGTACACAATACTCCAGATGTGGTCTCACCAGAGCCCTATACAACTGCAGAAGAACTTATTTACTCCTATACTGAAATCCTCTTGTTATGAAGGCCAACATTCCATTAGCTTTCTTCACTGCCTGCTGTACCTGGACGCCAACTTTCAGTGACCGATGTACAAAGACGCCCAGGTCTCGCTGCACCTCCCCCTTACCTAAACTAACACCATTGAGATAATAACGTGCCCCCTTGTTTTTGCCGCCAAAGTGGATAACCTCACATTTATCTATATTATACTGCATCTGCCATGCATCTGCCCACTCACTCAACCTGTCCAGGTCACCCTGCAACCTCCTAACATCCTCTTCACAGTTCACACTGCCACCCAGCTTCGTGTCATCCGCAATTTTGCTAGTGTTGCTCCTAATTCCCTCTTCCAAATCATTAATATATATGGTAAACAGTTGCGGCCCCAACACCGAGCCTTGCGGCACTCCACTCCACTTGCGGCCTGTCACTCTGAAAATGACCCGTTCACTCTTACTCTTTGCTTCTGGTCTGCCAACAATTCTCTATCCATGTCAACACCCTACCCCCAATACCATGTGCTCTCATTTTAGTCACCAGTCTCCCAACGGGACCTTATCAAAGGCTTTCTGAAAGTCTAGATACACTACATCCACTGGCACCCCTTCATCCATTTTACTTGTCACATCCTCAAAAAATTCCAGAAGATTAGTCAAACATGATTTCCCTTTCATAAATTAATGTTAACTTGGGCTAATCCTTCTACTGCTATCCAAATGCCCCACTATTACCTCTTTAGTAATTGACTCCAGCATCTTTCCCACCACCGAAGTCAGGCTAACTGGTCTGTAATTCCCCGTTTTCTCTCTTGCTCCTTTCTTGAAAAGTGGGATAACATTAGCTATCCTCCAATCCACAGGAACTGATCCTGAATCTATTGAACATTGGAAAATGATCACCAATGCGTCCACTATTTCTAGAGCCACCTCCCTGAGGACCCTGGGATGCAGACCATCAGGCGCAGGGGATTTATCATCCTTCAGTCCCATTAGCCTACCCAATACTATTTCTCGCCTAATGAAAATGTCTTTCAGTTCCTCTACCCCCTTAGATCCTCTGTCCTCCAGTATATCTGGGAGATTGTTTGTGCCTCCCTTAGTGAAGACAGATCCAAAGTACCTATTCAACTCTTCTGCCATTTCCTTGTTGCCCATAATAATTTCACCCGTGTCTGCTTTCAAGGGACCCACATTTGACTTTGCTACCGTTTTTCCCTTAACATATCTAAAGAAGCTTTTACTGTCCTTCTTTATATTCCTGGCCAGCTTCCCTTCATACTTCATCTTTTCAGCCCGTATTGCCCGTTTTGTTTCCTTCTGTTGTCCTATGAAAGTTTCCCAATCCTCTGGCTTCCGGCTACTCTTTGCTGTGTTATTCATCTTTTTTTTTAGTTTTATTCTATCCCTAACTTCTCTAGGTTGCCTCCTACTCCCCTTAGAATCTTTCTTCCTTTTTTGAATGAAATGATCCTGCGTCTTCCGGATTATGCCCAGAAATTCCTGCCATTGCTGTTCCACCGTCATTCCTGCTAGGATCCCTTTCCAGTCTACCTTGGTCAGCTCTGCTCTCATGCAGTGATCTCTTTCTCTCTCTGGACATAAGCTGAATCACTATTAAATCCACTTATAGGATCTTTTCAGAGAACATATATTAATTTATCATAGGATAACATGCCAGTGGATAATGTTTTTCAATAAAATCAGTTTGAATTGTTTTTCTTAGACATTCTTCCTTTTCTGATTTTATTTAACATTATGGGCCTGTTCCACTTAGGCTATTTTTAGGTGACTGCTGGCAACTGTCATAGTCGTAGCAGGTCGCCGAAAAACCGGCCACTGGACCCCCCCTCAACATAAAATTTGAAATAGAATCATTACTTTAAGAACAAAAAAAAAGGTCAGCACCGGCGACAACCTACGTTAACCTGGCAACAACCTACGTTAACCTGGCAGCAACCTACGTTAACCTGGCGACAACTACGACAGAACCTACGTCAGGAGAAGTCAAGCTATGCTCATTGACGTCAAACCCACTGTCGCCGACTGTCTCCGAAAATCTTTTGACATGTTGAAAATCCAGCGGCGACCAGAAAGACACTACGACTCTTTGGGCGACTGAGGATACTACTCACGATCATACAGGCGACACCCCGTCGACCATATGGCGACCGCCTAGTAGCCTGTAGTCGCCTAAAATATCACTTAAGTGGGACAGGCCCTTTATGCTTCTATTTAATTCACTATAGATAATAGTTCATTTTTTTCCAAATAAACTATTGTCCAGCTTCCAGAATATTGTCTTAGTTGTCAATTAAAGCAAGTGGCAGTGGATCAATGATATTGACACTTGCATGTGCTGTTATTGATGAGTTCTTATGAAGACATTGAGCACCTTAAAAAAACTAAATCTTTCCTCAAGGCCATTGAATATTCAGTTTCTTTTATATTTTGAGGGAATTGAGCATGGAATTTAAATGGTAGTTAATTGAAAATAGAAAGTTAAAATGTTGAAATATTTAAGGTAAAATCAAGTGGTTTATTAAGACATTACAATGTTAAACATGATAGATAAGCAATAAATTGTATCCAAGTTCTGGTTGTTTAAAATGAATAAATAATTAACTGCTCGATAGACCAGATAAAGGAAAGTAACATTCATTTAAAAATTCATTTAAAAACAAGCAATGTTATTATTTAAGTACAATAGATAAATTATTGATTGATTGATTAAGGTTTATTTAAATAGGGACAGATACAAAAACATAGATACATTTGAAACAGTCATCAGATATATTAACTGGTAGTTACAGTTTTAACTTAATTTAAATTCCTACCGAGAATAGAATCTCCACAAATCCCATGTCTAATGTAATAAATTAATTTAATATAATTGTTTGCATTTGCCTTTCTGCCTGGTAAAAATTGAATTATATATTTTAATTTCATTGGGTATCTAAAAGCATAATTTACTACTTATACTACATTAAAGACGCTTAGTGTAGATAAATGCTCTTAACTGCTGGCAACATTAATTATTCATCAGTGTATAGTAATCTATCCTCATAACTATAAAACTCTAATCGTGGATGTGTGTGTGTATTTATTTGTTTACAAGATACATGATACAAGATACATTTATTTGTCACATGTGCTAGTTGGCACAGTGAAATGTGATCATCACAACCACACCACACCACACACACATTGTTTGTGTGTGATCACATCTACTAGAAGAAACAACGTGCTAACGGGAACATTTTTAAATATTCCGGTAGAGATTTACCTCCCTGGTGTCCAAAATCGCCTTACCTGAAAATTCCCTGCTTTATTTCTTGAGTTATTAATAAAAGTCTTCACAAATCCGTTCAAAATTTGAATTCAAAACGCCTGGTTTTTTTTCCGCTGATGACATGACGATGGATCTGCCTGCCATGCCATCTGCTCCCACCCCTTCCTCCACCTTTTGCAGCCGTGAGCGAGGGATTATTGCGTTCAGGAACCAGCCCTCCCCTGTGACGACGTGCCCCCCCACCCCTCAAACTCTACCCCCTCCCTCTCTGCCCCCCTCATGCTCCATCTCGCCCCCTATCACTCTGTCCCCCTCTGCGTCCCCCTCTGCGTCCCCCTCTGCGTCCCCCTCTGCGTCCCCCTCTGCGTCCCCCTCTGCGTCCCCCTCTGCGTCCCCCTCTGCGTCCCCCTCTGCGTCCCCCTCTGTGCCACTGTGTCCCTCTGCGTCCCTCTATGTGCCCCTCTCGATGCCTTTCTGTCCCTCTCCATGTCCCTCTCTGTGTCATGAGGGATATGGGCAGGGGATGGGGTAAAAGGAGTGAATGAATAATATTAATATAATATCAATGGGGATGGTTAGAGTGTGTGAGGGGTTAGTGTGTGATGCTGTGTCCCTCTCTGTGTCCCTCTCTGTGTCCCTCTCTGTGTCCCTCTCTGTGTCCCTCTCTGTGTCCCTCTCTGTGTCCCTCTCTGTGTCCCTCTCTCTCTACCCCCCTCCCTCTCAAGCCATGCCTGCGAGTTGTGGGGGGGGGGGGGGGGGCTATACATGAGTGGATAGGGGATGGGGTAAAAGGAGTGAATGCATAATATTAATATAATATCAATGGAGGTGGTTAGTGTGTGTGTGTGGTGGTTAGTGTGTGTGTGTGAGGGGTTGGTTAGTGTGTGTGTGACGCTGCAGGCCACCCCCTCCCCCCGCAACCATGTGTTGAGGGGACGGGACCCAATAGGTCCCACTTGGTCTAGTATATTTATAAATCTCTGATTTTGGATGCGTATTTATTTATGTGTGATGTTCCTGTGCATTTCACATCTCCTTGAAAACACGATGCGCTAACGGTGAAATTTTTACATATTCCGATAGAGATTTATGCCGTGGTCAAAAATCGCCTTATCAGAAAATTTCATGCATTATTTCTCGAATTATTTATGAAAATGTTCACAAATGTGCAGAAACTTGGAAAAAACAACTGCTTTTTCCCTGTGCTTACAGCTGTGACGTCACAATGGGATTGTAGCTCTGCTCACATCATTGGTGCTATCCAAGTACACTGAGTTCTTTTCGCCCTAGCAAATGCAAATGCATTTTTTTTAAATTCACAGTACACTGAGTTCTGCTAGCTAGCAAGTGCAAATGCATTTTTTTTTTTAAAGTTTAAAAATGAGGGAGGGTGCATAAGGCGAAATGAGCAGCCGCTGCACAGTTGTCGGCTATGGGTGAGTGGTGGAATATTACGTTGGGGAACGGGTTGCGTTGAGGGACCAGGTCTCCCATGGGGGCTATGGGTGAGTGGTGGAATATTGCGTTGTGGAATGGATGTGACAGGGACCCAATGGATCCCACTTGGTCTAGTTTAATATAAAAAGTTAAGAACGGAATCAAGTATATTATGTGTAATATCCATTTACATTCATGTGGAATCACAGCTACACAACCATAATGCAGGGGCAGCACAATGGCGCCAGGGTAGAGTTGCTGCCTTACAGCACCAGAGACCAGAGTTCGATCCAGATTACTATCTGTATGGAGTTTGCACGTTTTTCCTATGACCACATGAGTTCTCTTTGAGTGCTCCACCTTCCTCCAACATTCCAAAGACCTGCAGGTTTGTAGATTAATTGGCTTCTGTAAATTGTCACGAGTGTGCAGAATGAATTAGTCTATCGGTGGGCCAAAAGGGCCTGTTTCCATGACGTATATCTAAAACTAAAAAAAACTAAAGCTAAAAAACCCGACTAATCCCTGTAATGTATCTATCGATATACTACATTGTAAAATTTTTGAAAATAGTTAGAAACCATACTTTCTATTTACTTCCTCTGTGTTTGATATATTCAGTGAAATTTTAAAAGTTATTCTGTCATAGCATTGGTGGCAAAGCCAGCATTTATTGCCAAATCATTATTGCCTCATAGTGAGTGATTCCTCTCCTCAAAGCACAGGTCAAAAGCAAGGTGGAATATTCCTCATTTGCCAAGGTGTATGATTTTCCAATGACTTTCCCAAAGTTTGAGACTATCCAGGGTAAAACAGTCGACTGGAGCCCACTGTAGTGGCCATTTGGCTTGTTTTGTGTGTCATTAATTGTGG
Source organism: Raja brachyura (assembly GCA_963514005.1). The sequence continues at coordinate 142,065,095 of OY740781.1, forward strand.
CATTTATCTTTAAATTTACACTGCCCGTTATATTGTGGGTGGGAGTTATGATGTTTGTGCGTGTTTCGATCTACGTTTCTTGTGCAGTAGCTTAGTTTTTTAGTTTAGTTTCGGACCAGCATGGAGAAGGTTTACCCTTTGACCATGCGAAGTGTAACGGAGACATGAGGAGTTTTCTAATGTTTAAAGCGATAAGCTGGAGTTTCATGAAGATTACAGTAACGAGTCGGAAGAAGTTTGGATGTATCTTATTGTTTTTCATCAACGATAAAGAATTTATTCATCAAAAAACTGTGTTTTTGAAGACTTATCTGTGAAGAAGCTCCGAAGGTCTCTGATGGTGAGCTTGCATGCGTATAAAGGCATTCCCCTCAACCATGCAGTCCATTTAGCGGCTAGAGGGAGGAATCTCTTGAACGATATAAAAATCTGCCGCTACACCCACAACCTAATGTTGGTGCACATTGAATGCTGCACCCCATCCACAAAATATAATGTAGGTATACTCATCTGGGATACGCCAACAGCATCTCCCAGATTTGCCATCACAACCTCAAAGAAGGCAGAGGTTAGCAGATGCATGGGAACTTCACCATCTGCAAGTTATCCTCCAAGTTGTATACCATCTTGATTTGGAAATCTATCACTGATCCTTCATTGGTGGGGCAAAGTTGTTAAGCTCTCTATCCAATAGCTACACTAGAAAGACTGCAGCTATGTATCTCACTACCATTCCCTCAAGGGCAGTTAGAAATGGATAATAAATGTGTTGGAAGGAACTGCACATATTGCAATGAAAATGTTTGCAAAATATATCCAATGTTAGACTTGCGTACATTTCGTCTCAAACTGATCTGAACATGCTCAATATCTCAGATATGGTATTACATGAAGCAGCCATTTTATTATCTCTTGCTCAGCAAAGAATCTGTGTAATCATTCATTGATGTATGTGGGACAAACCCTTGCAATTTGCAGTGGTGATGAAGATGAAGGTGTTAGAATTGAAGTCAGTTTGAAGTGTGCGTATGTGTACCCTGACACTGACGTTTTACTGTCAAGCTTTTGATTTGAGCTGGGTATCCTGAAACAGAATCAAGAAGATGTAAAATCCTTATATGTAATTTGATTAATCTACATCTGTTCAAGCCAACCAATCTCACAAATATACTTTAAAATAAAAAGTCAAACTCAGTTCATTCAATATATCCACCCTGAGCTCACACCACTATTAACTTGGCGACATGATATCATAGGATGTGCCTTCCAAGATATCCTTGGTGGAGAAAATGACCTACTTGACTCAAAGGGGTAATGACAGAATTTGCAATCACAGAGAGCATAAGAAATAAGCCCTCGTGTTACTTTATGATGATGACGTATTGCAGGATACATGAAATATTATCACCTTCACCTAATAAAGATCAAAAACTGCACTGACTACATATTTCACAGCACAGCACAATGCAATATATGAGGTGATCGTGTTCCATGGCATATGGCAAATGAGCAACAATATTGCATTTGGCCATGACAAATGTGATTTTTTTTATCTTGAGTCATCTGAAAATGCAGGTTATTGGAGGATTAACATCAAAGCAACCGGGATAGAGTGTCCTTTAACAGGATATCAAACCGAGCTGAATCAGTTAGCAAGAGCATTTTCATTTTCAGAGGGTAGTTGATGTAGAGAGGTCACAAGACTGACAAGAAATGGAGCAGAAAATAATGCTGAGCTAGAACTATTCACTCAGAACCATCAAAAAAGAATGATTGCTGGCAGAAATGAAGCGAGTGTTGTTATTGTGGTGTTTGTTACCGCACACCACCAGGGGACAGATGAAGTGGAAGGCTTAGCCTTCCATGAAACTTGATGCACAGCAAAGTATCAGGGCGCATCAAAATGTGTAGTAAGCATTGAAGCCAATCCAGAGATCCCCAATTATCCTGATTATCCTGAGCTCATATTGGATATTCATCACAGACGTGACAGCAATCAGATGTGGGCAGAAAATAATATTTGCACGTTGAAATTGATACAAGCGAATCTGTCCATGTGGAGAGTAAACAAACTTTTATATTATCAGTGAGGAAATCCAAGGATATTTCTTCATAAATAGTACTGACTTTGACAGCTCTGGAAACATTTTATTACAAATTACATTTAAATTCAAGGGTGTTAACGTGTCATTGGACATACCCTCAGGTGATTGTGATAATCTTCTGAGTTTTGACACAGCATCCGTTTTCACATTGTAAAGATTACTTTTGCAATGCCTCAACCTCATTCTACTATTTGTACAAAAAGTTCACAAGACTGTTTATGGTAATGTTAATGTGAAAACAGTGCCGAAAACAGTAGTACGGAGCAGAATCAAAGTAAAATGTTCTTCTATTGCTGCATCATGTTAGAAATGGATTCACAAAAATGGAATAATATCCTAGAACTGACATTCTCCTGAGACATTGCATATACAGTTACATTCAATTATCTGCTATCCAACTATTCTGAAATCCTGAATGTTTTTAAATTTCCAAAATAAACTTTATTCGGAAAAATATATATGCAAAGCAAGAACAGTGCAAAAATGACATTCTCAGCAACTCCACAGTCATTAGTGTCTTATTCAGTAGTGTTTGCACCAATCTCCAGATTCAGGGACAGTTTCTTCCCAGCAGTTATTAGGCAACTGAGTCATCCTACCACTACCAGAGAGCAGTGCCGAACTACTATTAACCTCATTGGTGACCCTCGGACTATCCTTGATTGGACTTTGCTGGCTTTACCTTGCACTAAACGTTATTCTCTTATCATGTATCTTTACACTGTGGATGGCTCAATTGTAATCATGTATTGTCTTTCTGCTGACTGGATAGCGCGCAGCAAAAGCTTTCCACTGTACCTCGGCACATGTGACAATAAACTAAACTCAACTAAACTAAAAAAGCTTAAACCAAACACCCTTACTATTCTTATGGTCCCCTGGGGTGATATCTTTTCCCTTGTTTGAGGGGTGTTCCCACAGGACTCTGCCCCTCAATGGGCTGCAGAAGAAGGACCCTTGGCTGTGGTCCTGATGGTTTGCAGCTCGCTCACTGTGTGTTGCAACATTGCAATCCCCTTCACTGACCAGGGCCCATTTTCCCATGCTTCCATTCACACATGGGTCCCAGGTTCCCACATTCATTTCAAACTCACTGAGTTCTATTTTCTGCGCTCTTTTTATACTTGGTGGTGAACTTATTATTTGACTATGTTACATCTAAACCAGAATTAAATATACAGTATATCAGGGTATTAAGGTAATCATATGCAATCGCCTGGAAAATCCATCCGTCTATCACCAAAAATGTCCCAGGAGTGCTGAATTAACACAAGCTATGTGGTACATTGCAAGATTTGCATTTATTTATAGGCAAGAGCATATTTTTGACAGGCGCAGCAAAATCTGGATTAGAGATCTTTTGATAGTTGCCCATCAACAGATAGCCCGTGGGACAGCCAAAAACGAAGATAACAGCTTGAAATGTTTGTAATAACCTCTCATGACGACCTAAATAATTGGACACTTTCTGCCAACCACACAATCCCCAAAACATATGGGTCAGTATGTTAATTAGTCTCTGTAAATTGTCCCTAATGTGTAGGGGAAGTGGGATAGCATAGAACCAGTGTGAATATGTAATGAATGGTCGGTGTGGACTTGGTGGGCCTATGGGCTTGTTTCAATGCCGCATCTCTAAACTAAACTAAACTCAATCTCAAGAATAGAGCACCACTTTTAATTCCTGATTTATATTCAAGTGTATGTCTCAACAGGTAAAACCTGACACAAGAGTCCATGCGAGCATATAGTTATTCCAAAGTAGGAAAATGAAATGTGCCTCTATATTGATAGGTTATTGGGTGCTGAAGGAGGATATTTGACCCCTAGTGATTTTTGGAGCTCTTTTCCACTGAGAAACAGAATGCGTGATGTTTGGCCGCTCCCATAATTATTTGCTGAATTAACTTCTAATATCAAACATAGAATAAATAGGGAGAAGAACCTCCTCACAGAATATAAGAGGAAATCACAGTAGCATATTTTGTTTAGTTTAGTTTATTGTCATGTATATCAAGGTACAATGAAAAGCTTTTTGTTGAATGCTATCAAGTCATGCGAAAGACTATACGTGATTACACTCGATAAGTGTATACCTATATTGGATAAGGGAAATAACATTTAGTGCTAGGCAAAGTTTGATTAATGATAGCTCGAGGGTCTCCAATGAGGTAGATGATAGCTCAGGACCGCTCTCTAGTTGTTGATAGGATGGTTCAGTTGCCAATTTACACCTTGGAATAAACTGTCCCTGAATCTGGAGGTATGCATTTTCACACTTTTATACCTCTTGCCTGATGGGAGAGGGGAGAAGAGGGAGTGACTGGGGTGAGACTTGTTCTTGATTATGCTGGTGGTCTTGCTCAGGCAGCGTGAAGTGCACATGGTGTCAATGGAAGGGAGGTTGGTTTGTCTGATGGACTGGACAGTGTTTCTGTAGAGTTAATGGTTGATGGAAGATCCATCGCTGAGCATCTGAGTGCAACACTTGACATCTTTCACCATTGACTAGTAAACTCGCAGTTTATTTCAAATTTACATTCTGGAAATAAGCATCCAGTTTTCTGCTAAAATATCAGTAGTCAAGGGACTGCAGTTTGTTCTCAGCAAATTATTTTACATGGAATATGGTGCTTATGATGATTTATCAGAACTGTCCACTCATCTACAATTAAAATATGTATTTGAAGATTGGTTGTGACTATGTGAGAAAGTTGCCATGGATGGGATTGAAATCTCAGGACTCAGTGCATGAGTGCAAACAAAGTGTTAACTATGATAAATTTATGGTGACAAATGACAAGGATATTTCTCATTGGTTATTATTCAAATATGAGTTTAACCATTACAATGGCGGCTGATCGGTTAATTACCCTATTGCAGTTAAATGCTGTAATTCTTCATTTAACTTTCTTCCATCGTCCATAGCCATTCCTAATACCATTTGAATATTTTGTGACCTCTTTTTCCTCACAAATTTGCTGCTGCTGTACTTCTTAACTTTATCCAGTAATGCCTGCGACTGCACTTTCAAGGAAACATCCTTGGAAATGTAGGTTTAAAAAAAAAATCCTAAACTGAGTTAAAGAGAACAACGTTCACAGATAGAAAATCCGGCTCATTATTCCCATTACTGAGGTGGAAAGATTATTTACTTCTGAGATCGTGAGTATATCCTGGTGTGAAAATGGTTTGTTGGTTCCTTAAGATTTTATAAAATGAGGCTATTAGTGAAGCAAAATTCCGCTTTGCATTCGCTCCATTCAAAGTGATTGTTTCGCCAGGTGGAAAGCATTGGCAACCATACACACGAAGGTGACAATTGACCCAACATGTTGGCCCAGCAGTTGGTACAAATAAACCTGTCACTAAATCCACATGTGGCCCAGAACAGAAGAACTCAAACACTGTTTTGTTTTTATGTTTGTAGTATACAATAACGTTTAAAATTATTGATAGAAACATAGAAAAATGGATGCAGGAGTAGTCCATTCGGCCCTTTGAGCCAGCACCACCATTCATTATGATCATGGCTGAGCATCTAAAATCAGTTCCCCGTTCCTGCTTTTTTTTTCCCTATATACCTTGATTCTGTTAGCCCTAAGAGCTAAATCTAACTCTCTCTTGAAAACATCCAGTGAACTGGCCTCCACTGCTTTCTGTAGCAGAGAATTCCACAGATTCACAACTCTCTGGTTAAAAAGGTTTTTCCTCATCTCAGTCCTAAATGGCCTACCCCTTATTCTTAAACTGTGACCCCTGGTTTTGGACTCCCTCAACATCGGGGACATTTTTCCTGCATCTAGCCTGTCCAATCCTTTATTTCTCTAAGATTTCCTCTCATCCTTCTAAATGCCAATGAATACAAGCCCAGTCGACCCATTCTTTCATCATATGTCAGTTCCGCCATCCCGGGAATTAATCTGGTGAACCCACGCTGCACACCCTCAATAGCAATAAAGTCCTTTCTCAAATTAGGACACCAAAATTGAACACAATACTCCAGGTGCGGTCTTAACATGGCCCTGTACAACTGCAGTAGGACCTCCTTGCTCCTAAACTCAAATCCCCTCACAATGAAGGCCAACATGCCATTAGCTTTCTTCACTGCCTGCTGTACCTGCATGCTTACTTTCAGTGGCTGATGTACAAGCACACCCAGGTCTCATTGCACATCCCCTTTTCCTAATCGGGCACCATTCAGATAATAATCTGCCTTCCTGTTTTTGTCACCAAAGTGGTAACCTCACATTTGCCCACATTATATTGCATCTTCCATGCATCGGCCCACTCACCCAACATATTCAAGTCACCCTGCAGCCTCATAGCATCCTCATCACAGCTCACACTGGCACCCAGCTTTGTGACATCCGCAAACTTTGAGATGTCACATTTAATTCCCTCGTCTAAATCGTAAATATATGTTGTAAATAACTGGAGTCCCAGCACTGAGCCTTGCGGCAACCCACTAGTCACTGAGAGAAATTAATGCATTCTATAGAGGTAAAATTGATAATTTATAAAAGGAATTATTGCAAATGGATTTTCTATTACTGTGAAATATGTGCTGGCAGTGAAAGTTAAATTCCTCTCATCCCTGCTTCAGGTACAGCACAATATATTACTTAGTTGAGATGTCTGTTCTTTGACCTTTGTCAGAACTGTAGTCAGATTGCCTAATTTAATCCCATAGCATTTAATCTATCCATTGGCCTAGAAATGTGTCAGTGTATTGCATGTAAAATGAACACTACTTTTTTCATTAGAATGAAGCTTTGTTTGAGAGACCGCGAGTTAAGGCTATTGCATGGATGTCCAGGGCTTATGCCTGATTCTTAAAACAATCAGCTCTGAGATAAATTTCATGCCACCTTTTCAAAATCAGTGTTTGAATGTATCTTATAATGCTGAAAAATGTGATGTGTACCATACGCGGTCGGCCATAATGAGAATATAATTACGCTGTAAGCATCAATGCTTTCAGAGTAATGCCTTCAGAGTAATGCCTTAATAAGTATTTAACTAGTAAGCAACTTTGGGTTTTTTTTAAATAACCACCAACAATTTTACTAACACCATTTTTAAAAAAAATTGCAAACTAATTCATAAGCTGGGTTCAAACACTCAAAGTGGAATACAATTTTGTGTTTGTTGGGAGTAATTCAGAAAGTTTAAAAGTAAATTAATTTTTCCAGCAAACAATAATTTTATCAATGTTTCACTTAACAAATGATGTCAATACGCTGACAAATATTTGAAGGCGCATAATGACGGGTGATGACACGCGCGTCAGTTACTACCGGCCTGTCGCATAAATGACAGCCAAGTGGGGCAGGCCCTTTACAGCGCTAGAGACTAAGGTTCGATCCTGACTACAGGTGCTGTCTGTACGGAGTTTGTACATTCTCTCTGTGACATTGTGGTTTTCCTCCGGGTGCTTTGGTTTCCTCCCGCATTCAAAGACGTGATGGGTCTTGTGGGTTAATTGGCTTCCGTAAATTGTCCCCTATCAGTAGGCTAGAACTAATGTAGGGGGTGATCACTGGTCGGCATAGACTAGGTGGGCTAAAGTGCCTGTTTCCACGCTATATCTCTAAACTAAACTAAACCACTAAATGAAACTAAACTAAATTGAACTGATCACTCTCTAGCCTGCACTGCCTTTCCATGCAATTATGGATGAAGACACAAAAACTACAGATGCTGGTTTATGAAAAAAAAACACAAAATGCCGGAGAATCCAGCATCCCTAGATGGATTGGTAATGTTTCGGGTCAGGACTCTTCTTCACGCTCATGGATAATCTACCTACGGCTTCAACCAGGCTTCTGTCATATCCTCTTTGCTCTCAAATCCCCAATCTTTCAAAAAATATATCCATCTCCTCTTTAAATCCAACAGTGCTCTCGCCTCCACAGCCCTCTCACGTAAAGAATTTCAGAATTCCAGAAATTCACCACATGAGAGTGATAAAGTCATACAGCATGCAAACAGGCCCTTCAGCCTAACTCGTCTATGACGACCAGTATACCCCATCCAAGCCTTTCTGGAGCACTAGTATGCAGAAGAGAGAATCTCAAGATTTTTAAACACCAATAGCCCTTTTATTTTTAATCGATGGGAAAAATCCTCTTGTCCTGCGCAGCGGATGGGAACTCTAAGTAAGATGGCCGCAAGTGGCAGCGCTTTTTCTGAAATCAATATACAGAACAACAGGAAGTGGTAAGATGAGACTTTTTAGTAATATGGATATATATATATATATATATATATATATATATACACACACACATATATAATATTAGGCTAAATTGGACCTTGGGTCCCAGCATCACACGTGCGGGCTGGTCCCCCAACGCTATATTCCACCTCTCTACCAATTCCAATATTGGTGGCCAGTGGGAGGGGGGGGGGGGGGCTTTCTCGAGCGCTAGTATGGGTGTTGTGGGCTGAGGGGACTGGTTTCCAGAGGGCTAGTATGGAGATTGTGGGCCCAATGGATTCTTGGGCTAACAGCTCAGTCACTCAAGCCTTTTGTGCTGGCAGCTCACTCACTCATGGCTGGTGGGCTGGCAGTTGACTCAATTCTATTTCAAGCAAGGTGCAAGGCAGTTTCTTACCACTTCAAGCAGGGTACAAGGTCACCAAATTCAAGTGCAGGTTCATTCCAATTCAAGCAGGATCTCTCCTCCATCTTGCAGACACTGAGCCACGCCCAAATTTCTGTGTGTTATAGTCCCTCCCCCCCTCCCACCAGAAGGGCCATGGCGTGATTGACAGGAGAGAGAATCACAACATTTTTAAAACACTAATACCTCTTTTATTTTTCGTCGATGGGAAAAATCCTCGGCACTTGATGAGCAAAGGGGGACTTTGAGTAAGATGGACAAAAATCACAGCCGTACGTGATAGCGTTTTTTTTCTAAAATTTATATAAAGTGCAAACAGGAAATGGTCAAGATTAGACTTTTAATTATATCGAAGGCAAGGGAACTTTAATTAGGCAAGGGAACTTTAATTAGGCAAGGCAAGTTTAATTAGGCAAGGCGACTTTAATTAGGCAACACAGCTTTAGCATTTCCAAACCAAAGGCAACACAGCTTTAGCAATTCCAAACCAAAGGCAACACAGCTTTAGCATTTCCAAACCAAAGGCAACACAGCTTTAGCATTTCCAAACCAAAGGTAACCCCGCTTTAGCATTTCCAATCTATATTTTCAAACTACATTAAGGGCACTGACAGGTCAGTAAAATCACTCACAGTTTAGTAGACATGTGTTTAGTGTTATTCACAGCTCAGACTGAGAGACGTGACCCTCTCGCTCCCCCATCTTGCAGAGACTGACTGAGGCACGCAACACTTCCGGGTTTTGTAGTCCCTCCGGAAGGGGCGTGACCTTCAGGAGAGAGAATCTCAACATTTTTTAAACACTAATAACTGGGAAAAATCCTCTTGTGCTGCGCAGCGGAGGGGGACTCTGGGTAAAATGGTCAAAAATCACAGCCATAAGTGGCAGCATTTTTTCTAAAATCAATATACAGAACAAGAGGAAGTGGTCAAGATCAGACTTGTAGTAATATAGATATGTATATATATGTGTGGGTATGTTTATATATACATACATGTTTTCTCATCTACCATATTGTTTACAGCATACTATGTATCCATATTCTGTTGGCCTGCTGCAACTAAGAATGTCATTGTACTATCTGAGACATATGACAATAAAACACTCTTGACTCTTGAAACTCCATACAGATAATACTCGTGGTCACCCGGGTCTCTGGTGCTGTAAGGCAGCAACTCCACCGCTGTGCCACTTTGCCGCACACCTGGGTGGGGACCCTTGGGTGGGGATCCTTCTTCAGACTGTTTGTAGGGTGAGAAAGAAAGTGAGAAGAGAGGAGGGGCAGGACAAAGCATTGCAGGTAATAAATGAGTACAGGCAAGGGAGGTTTTTGATAGGCAGATGGTTGGACGAAGACCAGAGCTGAAAATAGATGTGATACAAAAGGATTGAAGAGTTGCAAATTGTGAAGCCAGAGGAAGGAATGTAGGTGGATGGGGAGGGGGAGGGGAGAAATAGCAGAGATCAAATGCAAACTAGAGGAACGGCATTTCACATTCCGGCTGGGTCACTGTACAACCCAACAGCATGAACATTGATTTCTCCAGTTTCAGGTACACTGTGCCACTGTGCTCCCTTTCTCTCTCCTCATATCTACCCTGTGCTCTCTCATGTTCCCTTCTTGCTATGTTAACACCCCAGCCCCCTTTCATCCTGTATATCCCCTGCAATGGATCAGTGAGGATAGGTGACAAATCATTCTCTACAAAAATTTACGACACTGATGCCCTGCAAGGGTACGTTTGAAACCTCCTTATATACTCCTTATACACTCATGACTGTGCAACCAAATACCAATCAAACTCAATTCACAAATCCATGGACGATATCACAATAGTGGGCCAGATATCAAATAATGACTATACAGAGTACAGGAAGGAGATTGAGAACCTTGTAACCTGATGTTAAGAAAACAGTCCCCTTCCTCCACCATCCACACCCCCCCCCCCCCCCAATGTCACCAAAGAAAATAGATTGTGATTAACTTCCGGAAGTGAAGCAGTACACACACCCCAGCATACATTGATGGTGCCGAAGTAGAGATGGTTGAAAGCTTCAAGTTCTTAGGAATAATAGACGGCATTTTATCAGGATGCATCACAGCTTGTTTTGGGAACTGCACCCCTCCCTCTTTCCACCTGCCACCATCCTTGTTCAGTTCCATTCTTCGCCTTTCTTTCCTCTAGATTCGAGAATTCAGAATTCCAGATGCCAGAATCTAAAGGCTTTTGTTCTCCACCTATCCAGCCCTCCTGGCTATATCCTCATCCTTTCCTCCTCCACCTGACTAGATCTGCAGATAAACCCCTCCACACCTCTGTCCACATTTGCCTTACTAGCTCTTAACACACCTGTCCCTCCACCCCTTTATACTGGCTACCTTTCTATTTACTCTTTCAGTACAGATGAAGTGTTGACCCACTACTTGGTCTGTCTGTTTATCTCTACAGCTGCTGCCTCCTCCATTGCGTTCCTCCCAATACTCCCCTTTTAACATTTGGCCTTAACTCCATTAACTTGCCAGATCTTTAAGACCTTTGATTCCTCTGTTGCCTGTGAACGTGAACATAATAGTTTCTGAACCAAATATACACAATTACCAGCAAAGATGGAAAGCAGCACTTGATGTGCAGGGACAACAAATCACTGATAGCAGCTTCTGGATTTTTATATTCAACGGCACTTGTGTACTGTGGAAGTTTTCATTTTAATGGTGCAATGACAGTGATTGCTGACAGTTTCACCATCATTAGAATAAGAAGGAATAAGATACAGGCCAATGTATATTGTGATGTTATATAGCACTGCATATGTGTGACACTAAACAATGTCAGTTACATTTTCATCTTCTCTAGTTCAGGAAGACGGATGTCAAATTTATCACTGAAATTTGTGGAAAGCAGATGTGAGGTTTGTTTTTGAACAGAAAATAAATCTCATGATGATCCAACAGCTCTGAATATTCTCAGTTGTTTTATTAATTCATGAATGGAACAAGGTTATTCATGTTAACAAGTCCACTATTTATTCCCTCTTGTATTTGGATAGGAGGAGTTTATGCACAAATAAATTCAGGGGATAGAAAGTGGAGTATTATTCAATGCTAAATGTCACCTTAAATCTCAAGTCAATAGCAAAGAACATATCCAAACCCTTCTTCCTGTATCAGCAACATTTTGATCAGTTCATCAAGAACTCTTCCCATAGCTTCCCTCAAAATGACAGCTGCTATTTTTTCCATAAATAACAAAGTAAAATGGCCCTGGGCATATGACAGTGTCTGCATACATTAATAAGATTCTCAATATAACTATTTTGCTCATGATTTAATTGGCAAATAAAAATCAAAGTAAATTTCTACAAATACTTTTTAATTTATTGCCCTTGAAATATGAATGTTTTTTTTCATACGTCATAATTTTTGTTGAAAGCTATCACAGTTTTACGTAAACTATCTCCTCACACCGAACCTCACGCTGAATTCCTGCATGTAGAGGAGTCCAGGAATGATTCCATAAGGTATGGAAATGAGGAACTGGATACACTATATTTTACACCAGCCTGAACGGGCACATCTGCTCCTACCACTTTCACTTCTATTAAAAAGATAAGAAAAGACAAATATTCATGTCTTGATGTTTAAGAAGGAACTGCAGATGCTGGAAATTCGAAGGTAGACAAAAATGCTGGAGAAACTCAGCGGGTGAGGCAGCATCTATGGAGCGAAGGAAGTAGGCTACGTTTCGGGCCAAAACCCTTCTTCAGACTTGAAGTCCCTTAAATGCCACAATTGTATCTGCTACTATGCCTACCGCTGGAAGATTGTTCCAGGAATTCACCACCCTCTGTGTCAAAAAAATTGCCTTGCACATCTACTTTAACCTTCTTCCTTTCACCTTAAAGCCATGCTGTCTAATATTTGACATTTCCACCCAATCTATGCCTCATAATTTTATTCAGCCTTTGGAGAGAACAGTGTAAAGGGCCTGTCCCACTTGGCCGTCATATGCGCCTCATTTACACGTCATATGTAAATTAGGTTGACACGTTGTGACGCACGGGTAGCGTGTGGGTAGCGCAGGACGGACGCATGGAGAGGCGTGGAGGAGTGTGGATTTGAGCGCGGTATTTGAGTGTGGATTTGTCCTGTACAAAATCCTTGCGCGCCACCTGCATGACGTATCGCGTACGCACGCTGACACATTGGGTACGCACGCTGACGCATTGGCATCCTGAAGTCTTACATGTATCGCATGGAGACGCACAGTTACATCACCGTGCGTAACCATGTGCCGCCGCGCACCACAGGGTATTCTAATGATGTCACGCGCACCAGATGGCATGAAGATGCATGATTTGTGCACGACTTCGCGCGTAACAACGCGTCGACCTATTTTACATATGACGCTTAAATGAGGAGCAAATGACGGCCAAGTGTGACAGACCCTTAAGTTTGTCCATCCTCTCTTCATGGTGAATACCCTCTAATCCACACACTTCTGTGCACACTACAAAGCCTCCACATCCTTCCTGCAATGGAGCGACTTAAACTGCACACTATACTCTACATGCAGCCTAATCAAATGCTATAAAACTGTAATATTACATTCTGATCTTACATGCAATGCCCTGAGTGATGATTTAAGCAAACCATACACCTTCTTTACCACTCGATGTACTCACATTAATGCTCTTCAAGAGACTTAACACCACTTCCTTCTTGATATAAAATTGCCCTGTAATATTGGGGTATACACTTCACTGATCTCACTATCCTCCTTGTCCTTGTTGTTGGTGAATATCTATGCAAAGTACTAATTTAGTACCTTCATCTTCTGACTCCAAGCATAAATTCATGTGTAGGGAGTGGGTAAGGAAGTAGGGTAGCATAGCACCAGTATGAATGAAAGATTGAACATTGGCATTGGTGGACCAAAAATCCTGTTTTCATTGTTGTATCTCTAAACTGAACTAAACTAAACTAATGAAATAATGTGGATAAAAGATTGTTATACATTATCGATATTTACTGATGGGGAAATAAACATCATATGAGAGCAAAAGTCATATAATAATTGGACCAAAAAAGCGAACATCAACATTTTTAGCAAATTGCCCCACTATTAGCTATCCATTTAGATCTTCATTTAATTTACATAGTTACGTGTTTATTTTATATAAACATATGTAGTAAAGTATTTGCTATTGATAAAATGGATACTGTAAGTATGTAAGTTGTCTATTAAGGCAGTGATCTCTCCTGTTGATCAAATGAGAGGAACCTTTTTCTACATAATTAAAAATAGCATTTAAGAAGGAACTGCAGATGCTGGAAAATCGAAGGTAGCCAAAAGTGCTGGAGAAACTCAGTGGGTGCAGCAGCATTTATGGAGCGAAGGAAATGGGCAATGTTTCGGCCTGAAACGTTGCCTATTTCCTTCGCTCCATAGATGCTGCTGCACCCGCTGAGTTTCTCCAGCACTTTTGTCTACCATTAAAAATAGCATACTTGTCATAACATTACAGTCAGAACAATAAAAATCATATTATCTAGAGTAATTCATTCACAGCACGTGGGTTTCAAAGTAGCAGAAATTAAACTGAATGAGGTCAATGAAACTCTAATATTTAATCTAAACGGATAATGAAACTAGTGGAAGCTATTTAACAAAGAAATATTACTTCAGGAAAATATATTGGATATATTTCAAACATAGGTAAATTCCTCAAAGCTTGGAGGAACTGCATGATATAACAGTGTCTGAAAATAGAATTTAATATTGCTGAAAATATTAAGAATTTTAAATGTTTTCAAGAAAGATTGGGAACAACCAGCTAAATGTAGTAACTTGTAAAATATTAAAGCATAAATCCTTCATTAACAAATCAGTGAAAGCTGAGGTTCCTTCAATAGAAATTCATGTGGAAATGTAGGATACCAGAACATTGGTGGTGCTAAGGGAAAATATTCCTAATGATAGAACTTCATAGTAATGGAAAATTTGTGGATAGATAGGACAGAGAAAAAAAAATATTCCAGAAGAAGACGCTGGAAATTCCTCCTTGAAATATATGCACTAAATGAATGATGTGGTGATGAAAATGTATTGAATTTCTATTCTAAAATTCAATTTTTATAGAACATATTCTTCTTAGAACAGCATGTAGTTGAGCCCACTGGGGAAAAGGCAGTTCTGGATTTGATGTTGTGTAATGAACGAGACTTGATCAGGGAGCTTAAGGTAAATTAAGGTTAAGGTTAAGATAGGAGGTAGTGACCATAAATTTATAACAGTTTAACTGACTGTTTGAGAGGGAGAAGATGAAATCATGTGTGTCAGTATTACTGTTGAGGAAAGGTGACTTTCGAGACAAGGGAGGAGTTGGCTAAAGTTGATTGGAAAGCAGCTGCCTCGCCAACTGTCTGTCTGCCCTTTCCTTCTTTGTGTTTTAATAGTATACGTTAAATGTATGTTTTTAGTGTTCTTCAGTTTGTTTTATGTGGGGGGGGGGGGAGGTTGGGGAAAACTTTTTCGAATCCCTTACCTCAAAGGAGATGCAAATACTTTCCGTATCCTATCTCTGTCGCACTGCGGCCTAACATCGTGGAGTCAGCGGCCTTTGCTGGAGACTGTGGACTTACCATCACAGAGCCCGCGATCCCTTTATCAGGGATCGGCTCCGTAGCACCAATCGTGGGTGCTTGCGGACTTAACATCATGCAGCTCGCGGTCTCTAGTCAGAGACCGACTTTGGGAACTCCAAGCCGCGGGAGCTGCGACCGCCCCGACACGGGTGTTTCGACCGCCCCGACGCGGGAGCTTTGATCACCCCGACACTGGAGCTTCGATCGCCGGCTGCAGGAACTTCGACCACCCTGACGGATGGTTCGACTGACCTGATCTGCGGAATGCGGGGAATCAGCTGTGGTGGATGTTTATGTTAACTTTTATGTACTGTAGTTGTGTGTCTTGTTGCTTTTTTTATCGTATGGCTGTGTGGTAATTCGTATATCCCTGTACCTTAATTAGTACATGTGACAATAAAAGACCTTTGAAACCTTTGACCCAAGCAGGAATGATGGTGGGGCAGCAATTGCAGGAGTTTCCAGGAGTAATTCAGAAGATGCAGGATCTTTTCACTCCAAAGAGGAAGAAAGAATGTAAGGAGAGAATGAGGAGATCATGGCTGACAAAGGAAGTCAAGTACATCATTAATCTGAAAGAGAAGCCATGTGATATTGCAAAGATTAGTGGAAAGCTTTTAAACACCAACAGAAGGTAACTAAAAATAAGGGAAGAAAAAATGAAATATGAAAGTAAGCTAGCCAATAATATAAAAGAGAATATTTCTTCAGATACATAAAGAATAGGAGAGAAGCAAGAGTGGCCATTGGATTGCTGGAAAATGACTGGAGAAGTAGTAATGGGGAATAAAGAAATGGCAGATTAATTGAATACATTTTTTGCATCCGTCTTCACAGCCACCATCAACATGTCTGAATTTCAAGAGAATCAGAAGTTAATGGAGTTGCTATTCCTAAGGAGAAGATGCTTGGGAAGCTGAAAGGACTGAAGGTGGATAAGTCTCCTAGACCAGATGGACTATGCCCCAGGGTTCTGAAAGAGACAGGTTTAGAGATTGTGGAGGCATTAGTAGTGATATTTCAAGAATAGCTAGTCAGAAACTGTCCCAGAAGATGGGAAAATTGCAAATGGTGCTCCATTTTTCAGAATGGTGCGAGGCAGAAGAGTGGAAACTATTGTCCGGTTAGCCTGACTTCAGTGGTTGGTAAGATTTTAGAGTCTATTATAAAGGATGAGGTTTTTGATTACGTAGAAGCACATGATAAAATAGGCTGAAATCTGCACGGTATTGCAAAGGGGAGATCTTGCCTGAAAAATCTGGTGGAGTTCTTTGAGGAAGTAAATAGCAGGATAGACAAAGGAGAGTTAGTGTATGTTTGTTTACCTGAATTTTCAGAACGCCTTTGTGCCGCACGTGAGGCTGTTGAACAAGATGAGAGTCCATGGTATCAGATGGGAGATACTAGCATGGATAGCAGGTTGGCTGAATGGCAGAAGGTAAAGATTGGGAATAAAGGCAGCTTTTTCTGTTTTACTGCCTGTGGCGAGCAAAGTTCAGCATGGATCGATGTTGGGGCCACTTCTCATCACCTGATTTGGATGATGGAATTGTTGGCTTTATGGCCAAGTTTGAAGATAAGTGAAGGGGTAAGTAGTGTAGAGGAAGCAGAGAGTCTGCAGAAGGACTTGGACTGGTTGGGAGAGTGGGGTAAGAAGTGGCAGATGTAATATGGCAGAGCAGTGTGCAGCCACAAAGAGGCGGTTTAGGAGAATGGTCACGGGGATAAATAGTTAACATACCGTATGATGAATGTTTGAGCCTGTACTGGCTGGGCTGTACTTGCTGAAGTTTAGAAGACTGAGGGGGGACCTCATTGAAACTTACTGAATAGTGAAAGGCCTGGAGAGAATGGATGTGGAGATGATTTTTCCATGAGTGGGAAAGTGTAGGACTAGAGGGCACAGCCTCAAAATAAAAGGACGTACCTTTAGAAGGGAGATAAGGAGGAATTTCTTAAGTCAGAGGGTAGTGAATCTGCGCAATTCATTGCTACAGACGGCTGTGAGGGCCAAGCCATTAGGTATTTTTAAACCGGAGATTGACAGGTTCTTGTTTATCAAGGGTGTCAAAGGTGTTATTAGGAGGAGGCAGGAGAATGGCATTGAGAGGGAAGGATAGATCAGCTATGATTGAATGATGGAGGAGACTCGATGGGCCAAATAGCCGAATCCTGCCCCTATGACTTATGGACTTCTGTATGTATTGGAATTGAATTTTAGACACGGTGTACAGTATCCAGCTGTTTTAGTGCAGCTGACCAAGAATACATTTCTATCCAATAGCAGTAGAGGATAAATAATTTATTTTCAGAATCTTGAAAAGATTAGATTCTATTCAAGAGGTAAGACCTCTGCTACATAGTCCTAAAACTGTTAGGCAAAGTGATTTAAAAAAAAATCAGACAGCCATCACCCTCTAGTGTAGATCAGGAAAATGTAAGAAGAAAAGGAATTCCTTTCATAGACACAAAAAGCTAGAGTAAAGGGCCTGTCCCACCAGCAGGCAACTCTATGCGATGAGCGCGACCTAACATGGTCGCTTGAGCCGTCCGGCGTCGCGGGGCCGGTCCCACTTCGATCGCCGGAGTCATGCAAAATTGTGCGGAGTTCGTCCCGACATCGCGCGGGGCTCCGGAAAACTGACCATATTCAAAAATTCCGTGCGGCAATGGCTTGTCGGCTCGCAGTCGCCTCGACGCATTACACACCGCCTCGACGTCGTGCCTCCGTGACCCTCTCTGTAGGTGCCTCCGTGGCCTTCTCTGTGTGCGCCTCTGTGCCCCTCTCTGTGTGTCCCTCTCTGTCCTGGCGAACTTACCTTTAAGACTTTGCTCCAAGTTCGCCTCACTTTGCGCCGCGTTGCGCCACTCACCCGACCTCCGCGCGGCCCTCGCTGCCGGTTTGGTCGCGCTTGCTGCATGCAGGCGCATGCTGTTGGGAACGGACCTGTACAGGGATCACCCGACCTCCGCGCGGCCCCCGCTTCTAGTTTGATTGCGCTCATCGCATGCAGTCGGATGCTGGTAGGACAGGCCCTTAACTCAACAGGCAGCACCTCTGGAGAGGAATGGGTGACGTTTAGGGTTGAGACCCTTCTTCAGTCTGGTTAGGGATAAGGGAAACAAGAAATATAGATGATGATGTAGAGAGATAAAGAACGATGCATTAAAGATATGCAAAAAGTAACGATGATAAAAGATACTGGCCATTGTTAGCTGTTTGTTGGGTGAAAACGAGAAGATAAAAGAAACAGGCCATTGTTAGCTGTTTGTTCGGTGATAACAATGGCATGTTTCCTTTATCTTCTTGTTTTCACCCAACAACTAACAATAGCCTGTTTCCTTTATCATCGTTACATTTTTGAATATCTTTAATTCATTGTTCTTTATCTCTCTACATCGTCTATATTTCTCATTTCCCTTATCCCTAACCAGTCTAAAGAAGGGTCTCGACCCGAAACGTCACCCACTCCTTCTCTCCAGAGATGCTGCCTGTCCTGGTGAGTTACTCCAGCTTTTCATGTCTATCTTCTGTTTAAACCATCTGCAGTTCCTTCCTACACACGGAATTCCTTTCATTTGCTCCTTATAACTGACCTCTTTAAATAGAGTAAAATAAAAACAGAAAATGTCGGAGGTCAGGCTGCATTTATTGAAAGGAAATCAGCACTAAAGATTCAGATCAAACAAGGGCCCTAGATCTGAAACGTTAGCTTTATTTCTGTGGCCTGAACTGCTGAGTATTTCCAGCATTTTCTGTTTATATTTTTGAATTCTAGCATCTGTAGTTGATTTTGTTTTCTTTGAACAGAGCATATTACTTGCCGAGCCCTATTCCGAAAGGAATATTTTCTTTTCCAAAGCAATTTGCAACATTACAGAGAGAATCTCTCCTCTTTATTCATGTGGATTTATCGGGAATGGAAAGATATGGATCACATGCAGAAAGAAGAGAATAGTTTCACTTGGCATCATGTTTGACACAGACATTGTGAGCCGAAGGGCCCGTTCCTGTGCTGTACTGGTCTATATTCTATGTTCTAGGTAAATACTCCAATTATTAAACTCATAGTTTCTGTTGTCTTAACATCACCTCCTTTGCAGAAAATCAGTCAAAATTATTGGTTGTTATCCTGGTCACGTCCTGGCCTTTCTCTGTAAGGCTCCCAGTTTCTTCTTATCTCCATCAATACATTCAGCTACTCTTGTCAGTTTATAGGAAGGCTTCTCATTACCCCATCCTCGTCGCCAATTGTTGTGTATTTGGGTGCTTGGAACTTAAAATAACACTCAGAAATGGGAGTAAACTAACAAGCTTCTTTATTCCAGGACGCCACCTTGAGTCTCCCTCAGCGCATGCGTCCCCTCACAAAATACATTAAGCCCCTGTCCCACTTAGGAAACCTGAACGGAAACCTCTGGAGACCGTGTGCCCCACCCAACGTTTCCGTGAGGTTCCTATGAGGTCCCATGAGGTTCCCAGAGGTTTCCGGGGGTTCCGGTCACTCTCCATGAGTCACCAGAGGTTCTGGTCAATTGCCTGGAGGGCCTCGACCAAAGCGTGAGCAGCATCTACTGACCAAAGATCCTATAGGATCTTTGCTGCCGACCGCGCGCGCACACACACCTTTAGTGAGCGCGGGAGGGAGGGAGAGAAGGGGAGAGAGAAGGGGAGAGAGAAGGGGTTAGAAGGGGGGAGAAGGGGGGAGAACAGGGGGGAGAAGGAGTGGAGAGTTTTAATAAGTTTAATAAAGTTAGCGGGCATTTTACCTTCCGGCGGATCTTCCCACTTAGGAAACCTGAATGGAAACCTCTGGAGACCTTGCACCCCAACCCAAGGTTTCCATGAGGTTCCTGGAGGTTCCGGTCACTCTCCCTAATTGTGGAAAGTGGTTTCCGCGTACTCGCGGCTTCTGCTATGTTCCTGCGATTATTTCAAAAAAACCAAAACCGGCCGCAACTAAAAATAGGTTGCCGTTTTGTCGAAGCCAGTGGTGGGGTCACATTTTTACTTACAGTCAGTCGAAGGCCTTCACTGTCCGGCCATTCTGATTGGCTCATTGGAGTTTTCAGCAAATAAATCTTCTTTGGTTTTCAGGACCTAGAAGGTCCGCCGGAAGGTAAAATACCCGCTAACTTTATTAAACTTCCTAAAACTGTCTCCACTCCTTCTCTCCCTTCTCTCCCTTCTCTCTCCCCTTCTCTCTCCCTTTCTCTCTCCCCCTTTCTCTCTCCCCCCTTCTCTCTCCCCCCTTCTCTTTCCCCTTCTCTCTCCCTTTCTCTGTCCTTCTCTCCCTCCATCCCGCGCTCTCTAAAGGACTTACTGTCCTCTGTGGCAGTCATTTACTCTCCTCTTCACACGCAGAAAACGCTCCTCCGCTGTCCCTGGCCCCCACCTTTGCAGCAAATATCCTATACTCTTGAAAGTATCCAGAGGACCGGCCTCCACTGCCCTCTGAGGCAGAGAATTCCACAGACTCACAACTCTCTGTGAGGAAAAGTGTTTCCTTGTCTCCGTTCTAAATGGCTTACCCCTTATTCTGAAACTGTGACCCCAAGTTCTGGACTCCACCAACATAGGGAACATGTTTCCTTCCTCTAGCGTGTCCAAACCCTTAATAATGTTATATGTTTCAATAAGATCCCCTCTCATCCTTCTAAATTCTAGAGTATACAATTCTCCACCATTATTCTAAGTAGATATTCAAGATATAAAATAGCCTTTTTTTAAGCTTTGATGTAACGGATATACCCTGAAATCCAATCACGTTGCATAATAAATTTAAAACTGGGGAGGGCACGTTGCTGAGAAATAACAGCGGGCTTAATTACCTGCAAAGAGGCCCACTTTGTCATCTGTTCCTTGCATTCTGTTTCCACAAAATAGGGTTGTCACTCAGAGAGTGTACATTGCACCAATATCGACATCAAACCAAGAGTGTTCCACCTGTTGGAAGGATTTCGACCTGAAACATCACCTATTTCTTTTCTTCAGAGATGTTGCCTGACCCGCTGAATTACTCCAGCATTTTGTATCTATCATCAGTGTTCCACATAATATTGCCACAGAACATCTGTTGCACTTTTCTGACACTTTAAACAAGGAAGTTACCTACCATGAGACAGAAGGTGGCCATGCACCGCATCAGGTCTATACTGTCTCCCAGCAGAACATTACATTCCCATCTGCCCCATTCTTCTTATTCCTTTGTAGTCCTACAAATTAGTCTTTTGCCTATGCCAGTAAACATTCTGCAGTAGAGTTGCTGCCTTACAGAACCAGAGACCTGGGTTTGGTCCTGACTATGGATGCTGTCTGAACGGAGTTTGTACATTCTCCCCATGACCACATGGGCTTTCTCCTCTTTCCTCCCACATTCCAAAGACCTACATATTTGTAGGTTAATTGGCTTCTGTTAATTGTAAATTGTCCCTAGTGTGTAAGAGAGTGTTAGTGTACAGGGTATCGCTGGTCGGCATGGACTCAGTGGGCTGAAGAAGTTATTCATATTTATATTTGGTCCATCATGGGTATGGACCTCCTACCATTGAAGGGATCTACAGGAAGCATTGCCTCAAAAAGGAAGCTAATATCATCAAAGACCAGCACAGTTAACAGGCAAAACAATACATGTAGCTGCTATGAGGCACAAAGAGTAGGAATAAAACCAATAATAATTCAGACTGTTAAGAACTTGGTTCTGATTTTCCATTAATTATTTTGATCTGATTTGGCAGGCAGTTTGGCAAGAAACCAGGGGATAAGCCATTTCTCTCAGAGTTTTATTGATTTGCTGCTGAAGTTATAGAACAAATTGGAACAAACTTCATTTAAGTCCACGTCAAGTATAAATATTGCACCAATGGGGTTATTTAATATGTTTATTTTAATCATCCATAGGCAGATGTCCAATACAGGCTGAGCAATAATAGCAGGTTGATCATCATAGTAGATGACAACCAGTCTGATTAGAGGAAAAAAAATCAAACAATCAAAAATTGTGTATGTGAAATGTCCATGGCATTTTCCCCATATCCCTTAATTCCCTTAGCCCTTAGGGCTAAATCTAACTCTCTTGAAATCAACTAGTGAATTGGCCTCCACTGCCTTCTGTGGTGGAGAATTCCACAGATTCACATTTCCACAACTCTCTGGGTAAAAATGTTTTTCCTCATCTCAGTCCTAAATGGCCTACCCCTTATTCTTAAACTGTTACTACTAGTTCTAGACTCCTCCAACACCGGGAACATTTTTCCTGCATCTACCCAGTCCAATCCTCTCAGAATGTTATATGTTTCTATAACATCCCCTCTCATCCTTCTAAATTCCAGCGAATACAAGCCCAGTCGACCCATTCTTTCATCATACGTCAGTCCCGCCATCCCGGGAATTAACCTGGTGAACCTAGGCTGCACTCCCTCAATAGCAATAATGCCGTTCCTCAATTTAGGAGACCAAAATTGCACACAATACTCCAGGTGTGGTCTCGCCAGGGCACTGTACAACTGCAGTAGGACCTCCTTGCTCCTAAACTCAAATCATCTCGTAATGAAGGCCACATGCCATTGGCTTTCTTCACTACCTGCTGTAACTGCATGCGTACTTTCAGTGACTGATGAACAAACACTCCCAGGTCTCGTTGCACCTCCCTTTCTCCTAATCTGACACCATTCAGATAATGATCTGCCTTCCTGTTCTTGCCACCAAAGTGGATAACCTCACATATATCCACATTATACTGCATCAGCTATGCTTCTGCCCACTCATCCGACCTATCCAAGTCACCCTGCACCTTCATAGCATCCTCATCATAGCTCACACTGCCACGCAGCTTTGTGTTATCCGCAAATTTAGAGATGTTACATTAAATTCCCCTCGCCTAATCGTTAACATATATTGTAAACAACTAGGGTCCTGGCACCTAGCCTTGCGGCACCCCATTAGTCACTGCCTGCCATTCTCAAAATGACCCGTTAATTCCTACTCTTTACTTCCTATCTGCCAACCAGTTCTCTATTCATGTCAATATCCTACCCCCAATACCACATGCTCAAATTTTGCACACTAATTACTAATCTCATGCTTGACCTTTCCCTTTGTAATCTTCAGAACTTCTTTGACATTTAGATGCTTTTGCGACCTCATCAATTCTGACTTCTTGTGTGTCCCTGATTTTAATTGCTTCACCGGGGCTGGCATTCTTTTAAGTTATTTTTTGTAATTATATGGAGTACCACCAATTGATTTGTACAAATACACTTGTCTACCACATAAATAGGGCAAGAAAATTAGAATTGTTTTTATGTGCGCATTCCTTTTCCACTGCATTGAATAGGTACATTTCTGCCTTATTTGGGAATCGAATGTGTAAATAGTAAAAGATAATAGCTTCAGATAATTTAACAATGTGGCAATTTCTGTTACTTCTGGCACCTAGAAAACTACCCTGACCACATTCACACTCTGTGTCAGGACAGAATGAGCCATAATTGTTTGTCATTATATTTATTTTTTGGGAAGCAATTTGCAAAATTATTAATACGTGACAAATTCAACTCATGATAAATATTGATTTTATGTCATTTCAAGACCACTTTCTTTCATTTCTTTAGTATTAACTTTAATCTGATGATATAACTCTACATTTATAGAAAATTACTTCAAAAGCAGGAACAGGAGCAGACCACATAGCCACTAAAATTGGTTCAACGTTTATTAGCTCAGCATTTCCACATACATGTCAGAAAGTCACAAATATCCTGAGCGATCCTTATGGCTTTCTCTATGGCTATACTCTGAAGTTGCACTCATCAAGGAGCACCCATGAACAACACCAACAGTGTTGCTGGGGGATCTGGTGCGGGTTCAGCAATTCCATTCATTTTAATGGCGAGGAATGGTTGCAATGGAGAGGGTGGTGGGTATATGGAACAAATTGCCAGAGGAGGTTGTTAAGGTACATGGACAGGAACAGTTGAGAGAGATACGGGCCAAACGGGACTAGCTTTAATGAGGCATCTTGGCTGCATGGATGGGTTTATGTTTATAAATACATGTTATATGAGCAGAATTAGGCCATTCGGCCGGTCAAGTCTATTCCACCATTCAATCTTGGCTGATCTATCTTTCCCTCTCAACCCATTCTCTTGCCTTCTCCCCATAACCCCTGACACCCGTACTAATCAAGTATCTGTCAATCACCATTTTAAAAATGTGGGCAAAGATCTTGCTTTTGTGCTGCATGACTCCATGACTATGTCAGGGAATTATCATTATTTAATCCATTAAATCAACTTTAATGTATTTAATTGCAATTACATTTTCACATGTTGTGTCATTTTTAACTTTTAATTATTTTCAAAATCTTTTTGTGTGTTCATGAATATGAGAAATAATCAAAGCCTTTGATAATTTTAACAGCTGATTCAACTCAATGTCTACTGTAAAAGCATTTCTTTTGGTGGGGTTTGTTATCTTTGGCTGAATGGCCATGGACTCCCCAATCCCTCACCAATTATGCCAGTACTGGCCTCTTTGATCACTGGTAGATATGCTTCAGTTATGTGTCAGTCTAGTGGTAAGGGAAACAGCAAGTGAGGGGTGCTCACCACTTCAACAAATTCAGAACCACAACTATCATGGTTGGTCCTACATCATATCCACTTTGATCCCTCAAATGTTCATTCCATCAATATCTGAGTATGTATTAATACTCACCTTGAATTTCACAGATTTTTTCATATGGAAAAATAAATGGTCGGCACGGACTGGAAGGGCTGAGAAGGCCTGTTTCCGTGCTGTAATTGTTATATGGTTATATGGTTATATGACACGAGGTTGTTCATCTCATTCAATCTATGCCAGATTAGCTTAATTTGGTTTAGAGATACAGCATGGAAACAGGCCCTTTGGCCCACTGAGTTCATGCTGATCGGCGATCTCCCATACACTAGTTCTGTCCTATACACTAGCGACATTTTAACAGGTCAATTTACCTACAAGTAAATGTCTTTGGAATGTGGGAAGAAACTGGAGTACCCACAGGAAATCCATGCAGTCACAGGGAGAATGTACAAACTCCATATAGACAGCACCTGTAGTCAGGATCGAAGCCAGGTCCCTTGCGCTGTATGGCAGCATCTCTACTGCTGTGCCACCCTGATATTAGAGCAATTCCTTCAATCCCATTCCTCCACATACGTGTATCAGGCAACTGAATCATCCTACCACAACCAGAGAGCTGAACTACTATCTACCTCATTGGTGACCCTCGGACTATACTTTGATGGCTTTACCTTGCACTAAACATTATTGTTTTATCATGTATCTATACACTGTAAATGGCTCAATTGTAATAATGTATTGTCTTTCTGCTGACTGGATAGCATGCAACAAAAGCTTTTCACTCTACCTCGGTACACGTGACAATAAACTAAACTAAACTGTAGCCTATTTTCTTTTGTATATACATCAACCCCCTTCTCCTAGATAGATACAAAATGCTGGAGTAACTCAGTGGGACAGGCAGCATCTCTAGAAAAAAGGAATGAATGATGTTTCAGGTCGAGACGCTTCTTCAAAGAAACGTCACCTATTCCTTCTCTCCATAGCCGCTGCCTGTCCCGCTAAGTTACTCTAGCAATTTGTGTCTATCATCAGTGTAAACCAGCATCTGCAGTTTCATCCTACACACACTTTCCTTCTCCTCCTCTATTACCCCATCATTCACTTACACTAGTGCCATCTTACAAGGGCCAATTAACCTACCAATTAGCAGATCTTTTGGATGTGGGAGGAAAACAGAGCACTTGGAGGAACAAAGAGAATGTGCAATCTCCATAGATGTGCACACAAGGTCAGGATCAAAGCCAGTTTGCTGTAAGGGATGAGGCAGCAACTCCACAGGTCGTGTCAGTGTGCTGATCAAATATACTCCAACTGCCCATGAAAGGTCTCTGGGACAGGTAATTCCAAATATCTATATTGACTGTTACACAAAAAGCTGGAGAAACTCAGCGGTTGCAGCAGCATCTAAGGAGCGAAGGAGATAGGCGACGTTTCGGGTCGAGACCCTTCTTCAGACTGGTCAGGGATCAGGGAAACAAGAGATATAAACAGTGATGTGGAGAGATAAGGAACAATGAGTGAAAGATATGCAAAAAAGTATTGGTGATAAAGGAAGCAGGCAATTGTAAGCTGTTTGTGGTGTGAAAATGAGAAGCTAGTGCGACTGGGGGGGGGGGGGGGGGGAGATGGAGAAGGAATGTCAGGGCCAGAGGGCTGAGGGAGAGGTGGGGGGGAGGCAGTCTGGGTTAACAGAATTGAGAAAATTCAATGTTTAAGCCCAGAGGATGCAGACTCCCCAAGCGGAATACGAGGTGCTGTTCCTCCAACTTGCGGTGTTGATCACTCTGGCCGTGGAGGAGGCCCAGGACCGAGAGGTCGGATACGGAGTGGGAGGGGGGAGTTGAAGTGCTGAGCCACCGGGAGGTCGGGTTGGTTATTGCGGACCGAGCGGAGGTGTTCGGCGAAACGATCGCCCAGCCTACGCTTGGTCTCACCGATATATTGTATATTATCTATATATCTATATATATATATCAATATATATCTATATTGACTGGTTTAGGGGAGTTTTCTCTCAACATGGGATTCAATAGTTGACTACTCATGTCGCTTTAGGTTGCTATCACCTCACATTCTTCCAAACTCCTGAGTAAAGACCCAAACCACTCAATTATTTTTCTCTTAACTATGACCTCTTCATCCTTGGAATCAATCCAGTGTATTTCTCTAAAGCACTTCAAAGGAGAGTAAAGGAGTACAAACTGCAAGCAATACTCGAAGTGTACTTGCCCAAAGCCATCTAGAGTTGTGACTACACTCTCCTGCTTTTGCACTACAGCCCCTTTTACAATGCAATCATCTCTCTTATCTACCGAAATGGAGCAATTAAATTCTTACATGCTGCTACAAGTAAGAATTTCATTGCTCTGTTGTGGTACATGTAACCATTAAACACTTTTGACTCTTCCTTCCAAATTACTTGCTGTTCTTGAATACTAACACTCTGGGTTATTTTAGACAAGGACACCAAGATCAAATCAACATTTATGTGTCAGTAACGTGTCCTTAGATTTATGTTCTGTGTGTCTAAGCATACATCTGCGCCACTGTATTACCCTTTATGACCACTCATGACATTTTCATTATTTAACCACCTACCAAAGCTAAATCTATTTTAAAATTCATGTTTCTTCTCATTAATATTGCATGAGATTACTATTTTAAGGATCGGTATCTATTTTTAAACTAGTTTTTGCAATAATGCCATCTCTCATTTATATGCCATTTAAATATATTCTTCCTTCCCTGAGAACATCCTATAATCCCACTGAAAGTTCATTCAGAAACATTCTATTCTTTATTTTTCTTTACATCCCTTCAAACATATAATTATGATCGGTGGACTTTTAAGAATGCATAATTAACACACTTCCTTGCTGCACAGTCATGTATTTTATCTATATTTTAGTTTTAGTTTTAGAATACTGCGTGGAATCAGACCCTTCGGCCCAATGAGACCACACGACCAGTGAGCTCCCATAAACTAGTTCTATCTCACACTATAGGGACAATTTTCAGAAGCCAATTAATCTACAAGGCTGCACGTCTTTGGAATGTGGGAGGAAACCGAAGGAAACTGTAAAGAGGTTTACACGTACACAGTGTCTCTTTACCAAGTCTTTTATTAATCACATACATCGATGCCCTAGTTGCACGTGGTCTGCACGTTTTACTAGAGGAGGTACTAGGGATGGAGAGACAGTAATATACTTGGTGAAAGGGGAGTGGCTACACAACCTACAATTAAAGGGACATGCACTAAACATCTACATCCTTCCTCTTACAAAAGAAAGGAACGTGACAGCCGACCATGTCTCATACACTAGAGCAACTGGAAAAGGATAAACAGTAAAATAGCAGCAATCAAACATAATCGCCATAACGGTCAGGCGCCCTCACAATCCGCCCGAGCGGGTACGAACCCCGCTCACACCCTCTCCCCCCAAAGAAACGGGCACCGGGGGAGACCCCACGACAGAAGGACTACAATGTGGGGACTTGCGTGGTGACAAAGGGATTGGAGGCGAGCGACCTGGCGATGGGAAAGAGACGGCCGGAGGCACGGGAATAGGCACAGGGAGAAGAACCGGGACAGGGCGAGCAGGCACAGGCTTAGTGACCGCTACAGGCGGGAGAGCGGACAGAGGGGGAGCATGGGGGTCAGCAGGAGGAGGAGGAGAAGGCTCGTTCACCAGGCGGAGGTGTCGCCTGGACCGACGGTAAACAGTACCATCGAGGTTCACCAGATAGGAGCGAGGTGAACCAGCCGTCCCAACAACAACCGCAAGGCCAGGGTGACCGGAGGTGGAATGCATGCGGACAACCTGACCAGGAGACAGAGGAGGCAGGGCACGGCAAGACCTGTCGTGGGAACGCTTCTGAACGGACTGCTTGGTAGCAATACGCTCACGGACCACGGCAGGTTTTACAACAGCTGGGGTAAGAGTCTGCTGGGCCACCGGAATGGGAGGTCGAGTAACCCGGGACATGAGGCGCTGCGCCGGGGACCCCAGAACACCGTCACGGGAAATGTTTCGCAGGTTGAGGAGGGCGAGGTAAATGTCAGACTTCGATGCGCGGCAGCGATTCAACAAGTCCTTTGCGCTGCGAACAGCACGCTCGGCCAGGCCATTGCTCTGAGGGTACTCAGGGCTACTAGTGTAATGCCGAAAGTTCCAGCGGTCAGCAAAGTCCTTGAACTCCGCACTGGTAAACTGGCTGCCGTTGTCTGACTGCAGGCTCGCCGGTGATCCAAAGGTCGCGAAGTGGCGGCGCAGCTTCGCGATGACAGCAGAAGAGGAGAGAGAAAACAGCTGGTCGACCTCATACCAGTTGGAGTAAGAGTCGACAAGCACCAAGAAGTGCTTGCCGTGCCACTCAAAAATGTCCGTTGCCAGTGCCGACCATGGCAGGTCTGGTGCGGGCTGCTGCAGAAGGGGCAAACGCTGCTGCTGCGGGGCGAGACTGTTGCAGGTAGGGCAGGATGACACCCGGTCCCGAAAATACATAGCCATATCAGGCCAATAAAACTGGCTTTGGGCGATAGAGAGAGTGGCCTCGGCGCCAGGATGACCCCGATGTGCGGTGTCGAAATACTGTTGGCGAAGAGCCTCAGGTACCACAACCTTGTGACCCTTAACGATAACTCCATCTCGTAGCACCAGCTCGTCACGGACCAGGAAGTAGGGCACTGCCGCGGCGGGCAGGGAAGAACGTCGCTCGGGCCAACCCCTTTGAATGACCGCAGCTAGCTGTTGGAGCGAGGCGTCAGCAGCAGTGTGTTTAACTAAGCACTGTAGTTGTTTTGAAGGAACAAAGTTGACGTTCAGGACAATCATACCTGATGCCTCGTAAGGGTGACGGGTGGTCGAAGCCAGAGGAGCCCGAGACAACGTGTCAGCAATAAACATGTCCTTGCCTCTACGGTACACTACGGAGAAGGTAAAACGCTGCAGCTGCAGCATCATCCGCTGCAGCCTGGAGGAGGCAGCGTGAATCGGCTTGCCGAGGATGGTGACCAGAGGCTGGTGGTCGGTCTCAATAGAGAATTCAGTTCCCAGGATATAGTCCTTAAATTTTGAACATGCAAACACAACAGCCAGCAGTTCCTTTTCGATCTGGGCATAGCGCTGTTCAGCTGGAGTCATCGTGCGGGACGCGAAGGACACGGGTAACTGGACCCCATCATGAACTTGCAAGCAAGCAGCACCCAGCCCGAACTTTGAAGCATCGCACGTGAGGACAATAGGACGGTTCAAATCGAAATATTGCAGCGTCGGAGTGCAGACAAGCTTTGAACGCAGCATATCGAAAGCAGCCTGGTGTTGCGGGAACCAGGACCATGCAGTGTCTTTCTTCACCAAGTCCCTTAAAGGGGCACTCAACTCGCTCAGATCGGGGATGAATTTTCCCAAGTAGTTAGCCATGCCAAGGAAACGCTGGAGGCTCGGCACATCCACAGGAGCAGGCATCCCCGAGATAGCAGCGGTCTTCTGTGGGTCGGGCTTCAGCCCGGACGCTGTGAAGACGTGTCCCACATAGGTGACCTCCGGGACACGGAACCGGCATTTACTGGGGTTGAGCTTCAGATTTACCTCCCGAGCTCGGTCCAAAACTAGTCGGAGGTTGTGGTCGTGCTGTTCCACATCTCTACCATACACCAAGATATCATCTACAATGATAGCGCACGGGAGCCCCGCAAACAGCTGTTCCATCGTCCTCTGGAAAACTTCACTGGCGGAGCTGATCCCGAACGGCATGCGCAGGAATCGGAACCTCCCAAAGGGAGTGGCAAAGGTCGTCAGGTAGGACGATTGTTCATCTAGCGGTATCTGCCAGAACGAGCTCTTAGCATCCAGCACCGAAAACACAGTGGCAGGGCCAACCTGTGCAGCAACATCTTCGACAGTACGCATGGGATAGTGCGGGCGCTTGATAGCCAGGTTCAAATCTTTGGGGTTGATGCAGATCCGTAGCTCACTCTTGTCCTTCTTGGCAGCAACCACCATGGTGGAGACCCACTGAGTGGGCTCGCTCACCTCTTTCAGAATGCCTGTAGCCACCATGTCCCGAAGGGTGGACTCGACCCTATCCTTCATCGCAAAGGAGACCCGGTGTGGAGGGCGTACAACTGGATCCACGTCAGGTTTTAGAGAGATCTCATAACTGCAGGGGAGCATCCCCAGCGCATTGTCAAACCGATCAGGGTACTCGGCTAACGGGTCCAAAGGTTGCTGAACTAAACGGATCTCCCGGTGAAAATTGACCAATCCACTTCTGACACCATGTAAAGAGGTTTACACGTACACAGTGTCTCTTTACCAAGTCTTTTATTAATCACATACATCGATGCCCTAGTTGCACATGGTCTGCACGTTTTACTAGAGGAGGTACTAGGGATGGAGAGACAGTAATATACTTGGTGAAAGGGGAGTGGCTACACAACCTACAATTAAAGGGACATGCACTAAACATCTACAGAAACCCACACAGGGCATATAAACTCTGTACAGACAGCACCCAGTCAGGATCAAACCTAGGTCTCTGACATTAAGGCAGCAACTCTACCACTGCACGACGGTGCCAACCTACTTTCTAAACTGGATGGAAAAGAATAAAGCAATTCAAGAGAAAACTATGGAATGTTATCTCAGCTTTTAAGAACACACATATCTTTAAGATATGAAAGTGATTGTTTTCTAACTTGCAGTTGCGCAAATTGAGTAAATCACAGTTTACGGCCAGTTCTTATGCCAGGAGTCTGCACCCTCATACATCCCCTAAATCTCACGTCCTTCCTTGTTAATAATGACAGACAAGTGGAAGGTAATATCTCCCTGGAGGAATAAAACTGGGTGAAAAAAAGGTCTTACCTTCCACTACCTGTAAACTCCGGCAATCACCTTCAACTTTTTAAAAAACTTTTTATCCCGTGTCTTTTATTGTTTACCATTGAAGGGGATGCACATGAAATTTCGTTGTACAGTTGATGTGCAATGACAAATAAACGTATTTGATTTGATTTGATTTGATTTGGAACTAGCATCGCAACCGGCTTCGACTAAAAAAATTACCGATTTTTAAACCGGCAACCTATTCTTAGTCACAGCCGGTTTTGAATTTTTTAAAATAATCGTCAGAACATAGAAGAAGCGGAAACCACTTTCGACCATTAGGGAGACTGACAAAAACCTCAGGGAGCCTCCGACAACCGCATGGAAACATTGGGTGGGGCGCAAAGTCTCCAGAGGTTTCCATTCAGGTTTCCTAAGTGGGACAGGGCCATTTGGAAGAGTGGGCTGAAAAATGGCAGATGGAGTTTAATGCTGATAAGTGTGAGGTGCTACATCTTGGCAGGACAAATCAAAATAGGACGTACATGGTAAATGGTAGGGAATTGAGGAATGCTGTGGAACTGAGGGATCTAGGAATAACTGTGCATAGTTCCCTGAAGGTGGAATCGCATGTAGATAGGGTGGTAAATAAAGCTTTTGGTATGCTGGCCTTTATAAATCAGAGCATTGAATATAGGAGTAGGGAAGTAATGTTAAAATTGTACAAGGCATTGGTGAGACCAATTCTGGAGTATGGTGTACAATTTTGGTCGCCTAAGGGACATAAGTTTAGGGGTAACATGAGGGGGAACTTCTTTACTCAGAGAGTGGTGGCTGTGTGGAATGATCTTTCAGCAGAAGTGGTGGAGGCAGGATCGATTTTAACATTTAAAAGTAAAGTGGATAGGTATATGGACGGGAAGGGAATGGAGGGGTATGGTCTGAGTGCAGGTAGATAGGACTAGGGGAAAATAAATGTTCGGCACGGACTGGAAGGGCCGAGAAGGCCTGTTTCCGTGCTGTAATTGTTATATGGTTATTACTGTCTCCGACTACATTTTATCTCTGTCCTGCCCACTCCCCTGACATCAATGTGAAGAAGGGTCTCACCCCAAAACGTCACCCATTCCTTCTGCCCAGAGATGCTGCGTGTCCCGCTGAGTTACTCCAGCATTTTGTGTTTAAATGTTGGGATAGTCCTTGTCTCAAACAACCTCCATCCTCCATCCTCCATCCTGTGTGTGAAAAAGTTGCCCTTCAGATTCCTATTAAATCATTTCACCTTAAACCTATATCCTCTGGTACTCGAATCACCCACTCTGGGCAAGAGACTTTGTGCATCTACCCAATCTATTCCTCTCATGATCTTATACACCTCTGCAAGGTCACCCTCATCCTTCTGCGCTCCAAGGAATAGAGTCCCAGCCTACTCAATCCCATTCAAAGTTTGTAATATAAAGAAGTCGCAGATGCCTGACTCAGCGGGTCAATCAACATCTCTGGAGAAAATTGACTTAATTTGCAGAGTCGGCTGAGAGCATTTTTCATAGAATCATAGAAAGTAAGTGTAGGAGTAGGCCTTTCGGCCCTTCGAGCCTGCACCACCATTCAATATGATCATGGCTGATCATCCAACTCAGTATCCTGTACCTGCCTTCTCTCCATACCCCTTGATCCCTTTAGCAACAAGGGCCACATCTAGCTCCCTCTTAAATATAGCCAATGAACTGGCCACAACTACCTTCTGTAGCAGAGAATTCCACAGACTCACCACTCTCTGTGTGAAAAAAGATCTCATCTCGTTATAGTACCTTTCTCAACTACCTCCACTGACAGCTCATTCCACATACCCACCTCTGTGTGAATACTTGAATTGTTACTTTAGTGCAAGAGACACTGACAGGACAATCCAATAACTACATAAGTTGTTAAGTACTGGAATAACAATTCTGTATTAAATGGATTATTAATGTGAAACATCCAGGCAGATTCCGTTCATATCTTTAAACAATCCACTCCTTTCAACAAAATTGACCTCTAATTTTACATAGATTTTAAATATGACTTATTTCTGTAATTTATTTGTTTGAATCTGTGAAACTTATTCCCAATGTGGCACATTCCCCATGTCTACAACTTCTTCATAATGGGATAAATTGATTGAGATATTAAACACTTTGGGTTCAATTTAACCTTATACAAAATATTATTTATTTTAAACATCTCAAATTCCCTTGGACTTTAATCACAATTATACTGAACTCCTGAATATTGCCTTGAGGAACTAATCTTTCCAGATATTTATATTCTGAAGCACTATTTCAAACTAACTTGCTTCTAATGTTCGCTATTGACAATAGACAATAGGTGCAGGAGTAGACCATTCGGCCCTTCGAGCCAGCACCACCATTCAATATGATCATGGCTGATCATCCCCAATCAGTACCCTGTTCCTGCCTTCTCCCCATATCTCCTGACTCCACTATCTTTAAGAGCCCCATCGAGCTCTCTTTTGAAAGTATCTCAAGACTCACTGCTCAGCAGCAAAATAAATTAAACTTTGTCTCTGCATTTATGCTTTTTTTTCATCAATGTCTTGCAGGTAAACCTCCCCACTCAACATCCCCATGCTCAACCTTTTAATATGTGTGTGTGATCCTTCCATTGTCATTCAGCTGGATTTTCAACAATTTGTCTGGTCTCGACCTGAAAAATAGTCTGGTCTCGACCCGAAACGTCACCCATTCCTTCTCTCCAGAGATGCTGCCTGTCCCGCTGCGTTACTCCAGCATTTTGTGTCTATCTTAGATTTCTACTCGTGCTTCCTCCTCTCTAATATTTTTCTTTAACCTTTATGAAGCAGTAGATAGGTTTCCATCATAAAGACATCAGATAAATTCCAAAATGCACGTTGCTCAAATAAGTATAAATATTTTCCTTCTCATTGAAATAGAAATTAATTTAACCTTTTGAATTATGTGTATTACCAAACACATCACCAATCAACGATTGATATAGGCTTTGCAAAATTTAGCAACTCTCTAGTTGAGCGTAATTGTAACAATATTATTAATGGTTGCATTGTTTTTTTCAGGATTTTTTAGTCAATTCTAATCGATATTTCTTTCAAATAGTAATGTTTGTTTTATGTCTTAGCCAATGCTTTATCATAATCTTGAACAATAATTCAAAGATTATTTGCATCAATGTGACACCGTTTCCTTTATTGAAATTAAATGTCAATCAATAGATCCCTAACCACACTGCAAGCTCCACATCTCTGTGGAAGATACATTGAAATCCTTTGCACATTGATTTAGGCTTTCAGTTTAGAAGTATTTTTCTCATTGTTTAGAGGGTGGGGCTGGATTGCCTTTTTATTGGCACCGCTGATGCCGATTTTGCTCCATTTTTGTTCACAAATCATGAGTGCACATTTTTACTGTTGCCCACACTACTCAACATTTGCACTTCACACGTACATACCCTAACACCCTGGGGGATGCAGTTGGCAATTCAACCTTTGTGCAATGCTAATTTGACCTCCATTGCTAATTTGAACCTCAGCCCCACCAACCTGGGTTGGGACGATCCAGCTAACATCACATGTCAAACACGTAACAAAACCCTGAGAATTATATTATAGGAAAGATGTTGTCTGGGTGTCTGGGGAAAGCTGGAAAGGGTGCAGAGAATATTTAAGAGGATGTTGACAGGACTCATGGGCTTGAGCTATATGGAAAGGCTGAGCAGGCTAAGACTCTATTCCTTGGAGTGCAGGAGGATAAAGGGTGATGTTACAGAGGTGTACAAAATTGTGAGAGAAATAGTTCAGGTAAATGCACAGTCTCTTGCCCAGTGTAGAGAAATGAAGAATCAGAGGACATGGGTTTAAAGTGAGAGGGGAAAGATTGAATAAGAACCTGAGGGATAACCTTTTTTACACAAAGGGTGGTGGACATATGGAATGGGCTGCTGGAGGAAGTTGGTGAGGCATGTACTATTAAGAAACATTTAGACAGGTACTTAGATAGGATAGGTTTAGATATGGACCAAATGCAGGCAGGTGGGACTAGTGTTGATGGGTAATGTTGGTCGATGTGGGCAATAGACAATAGACATAAGGTGCAGCAGTAGGCCATTTGGCCCTTCGGCACTTCGAGCCAGCACCGCCATTCAATGTGATCATAGCTTCTCCCCATATCCCCTAACTCCGCTGAAGTTGGGCTGAAGGGCATGTTTCCACACTGCACCAAATAGTTGATAAATTAATCTGGCCTTCCACCAGTACCCAATATCCATGTGCTTTAAAATCATCCTCGGTGACTTCTACGTTTGTTGGGGACTGAGTTGTGCTTAAGTTTGTTTGGAAAAAAGATGTTTGTTAATCAGGATAAGGAGGTAAATAGTCATTCATTCCTTTTAGCATTTACTCTCGTTGATGTGAATGAATGCATTGCTGGCCAATTCAGCAGGGCCTACCACTTGAAGAGGCGAGGAAGATGAGAGGGTTGTGGAGTCAGGCATGTTGACAGGAGAATATGGGAATTTGCAGGCATGGCTTCAATCAGTGAATTAGAGCTAGAGTTTGTGTTGGCCATTCATGAAATAGTGGTTATCTGCAAATGTAATCGTGAAATTAGTATAAATGTTGTGCCTTGTAACAGGTTAGACTAGTCACTGTTAATCATTGATCAGAACCTATGGCCCCACTCCTGGACCATCCACATTAGCCTCCTCATCATCTACAGTGTTTTGCATCTCCTGTGTCTATACCTCCAGATTTAGGAACAATGATCAGCTTTTATCAGGCAACTCAGCCATCCTGTCACCATCTGGAGAGTGATTATGACCTACCATCTATGTCATTGGAGACCCTCGGACTATCTTTTATTGGACTTTACTGGACTTTATCTTGTACTAAATATTATTCCCTTTATCATGTATCTGCACAATGTAGACGGCTTGATTGTAATCATCAAAAATAGTATTTTTGCTGACTGGATAGCATGCAACAAAAAAATATTTTCACTGTACTTTGATACATGAAACAATAATAAATTAAACTAAACTAAATTGCTTTAAAGTAACAAAACAGATATTTGTTTTCCTTTTTTTAATTGTCCTGCTCAGTTTGAATACATCTCCAACCTACAAACCTCCAGTCAAATCATCTGCAAATAAGAAGCCTTCAGCACCCTGTCTCAGCTATTATCATCACCACTTGTGTTGTTCATTTTCTCTTGGTCACCACTCTATTGAAGCCCCTTTCTCCTTCTCTGCAAATCAAGACATGCTAACTCTTTTCAGTTCCGATGAAAATTCATAGAGCTTAAACACAGCTGCCATTTCCCTCCATAAATGCCTTCTCACCCTGTAGAGTCTGTCCAACACTATTTGTTTCTACTTATTTTCTGTGGTTTATTGTGAATTTTATATGACCATTTTGAGGGATCACAGCTATTACGATTTAACAGTTTATGTGCGATCTTACTTTGAATGAATAGAAAAACATCATATTCTTGTGAAAAAATTGTATTAAATAATTTAATTGTATTTTAACCAGGTATGCATTGTCCAGAAGAGAGATACAAAGAAAATGTACGCCATGAAATACATGAACAAGCAAAAATGCATAGAGCGAGACGAAGTCCGCAATGTTTTCAGAGAATTGCAGATAATGCAGAGACTTGAGCACCCTTTCCTAGTGAATCTGTGGTAAGTAGCTTCAGTAACCATTAAACAAGCTCAAAAGACTTGGTGATGTAAAAACATAAAACTTTAATACTTCCATGCTTTAATACCTCCATGTGCATGCTTCTGAATAATAATTAATTGCATGAATTTAGGCACTTTCATATAATTAGCAGGCTATAAATAACTGACCTGGAGTTGAATAGGTGCATGTTTGTCGATGCAAGTCATTAAGTAGTGAGAAGGATAGAAACCTTAAGGCTATGCGGAAAGACATTGATAATGGGAAAACACATGGTTATTGAAGTTTAATGTTTTTAGGTGTAAAATAATGCATCTGAGAAATTATAAGGTGAGGCCGCATAAATGAAATGACACTATTTTCACTATGCTCAGCCCGCCCAGGCCAATGGAATCTCCCGGTTGCCGAATGTTTCAACTCCCCTTCCTATTCCCACAATGACCTTTCTGTCCTGGGCCTCCTCCATTACCAGAGTGAGGCCACACGCAAATTGGAGGAACAGCACCTCATATGTCGCTTGGGTAGCTTCCAACCCAGTGGTATGAATATTGAATTCTCTAATTTTAACTATAACTTATACTTACTCTCCACCTCCATTCCTCCAGCCTAGTCATTTTACCAGTTCCACAGTTCTCCCCTCAACCTCTGACATTCCAGGGAAAACAATCTACGTCTGTCCAATCTCTTCTAGCAGCTAACACCCTCTTTCAGGCATGATTCTGGTAAACCTCCTCTACACTTTTACCAAATCCTCCACATCCATCCTGTATGGGCAACCAGAACTGCACGTAGTACTTCAAATGTGTCCTATCCAGTCCTATATAGTTGCATCATGACATCCTGACTCTAAAGGGGCTGTCCCACTAGGGCGACCTAATCTGCGAGTTTAGAAGAGTGTCTTCAACCTTCAAACTCACAGCATGGTCGACACGTGGTCCAAGGAGGTCCTATGAGGTCGTTGGAACTCTTCTTCATGCTCGAGGGAAGTTCCCGAACACTCGTGGCCTCAGCTAGGCCGCGGAAGATTTTTCAGCATGCTGAAAAAATTTCCGCAAGTAAAATTTGGTCGGCATAGTTCTTTTGAACTCGTAGTGCAGTGGAGTGGGGTCACTATTTAGTTACAGGCAGTCAAGGGCAGCCAAGGGCAGCCATAGGCAATCTCCTTCGCTGACCAAGCATTTTGATTGGCTCATTGGAGTTTTCCGGACCCAGGAAAACCTACTAATGCCCGCTAAACTTTATTATACTTCTTAACTGTGTCTCCACTCCTTCTCGCCCCCTTCTCTGCCCCCTTCTCCGCCCCCTTCTCCGCCTCCTTTTCTCCCCCATCTCCCCTTCTCCCCCCCCGCCCCCCCCCCCCCGCGCTCTCCAAAGGACTTACCGTACACTGTGCAGCCGTCTTTTACCTTTCTGTTCATCGTGGGTGTCAATTTCAGACAGCGCTCCCCCGGTTTCCATGGCCCCCGCGTGTGTGTGTGTGTGTGTGTGTGTGTGTGTGTGTGTGTGTGTGTGTGTGTGTGTGTGTGTGTGTGTGTGTGTGTGTGTGTGTGTGTGTGTGTGTGTGTGTGTGTGTGTGTGTGTGTGTGTGTGTGTGTGTGTGTGTGTGTGTGTGGTCGATCCAGCTCGCAGTTTCATCGCTGACAGCCGATCCAGCTTGAGGTTTGTCAGGCGAGTGCCCTCGAGCTTGAAGGTCGAAGACAGTCGCTGAAATGTTGCGTCAGTGGGACAGGCCCTTTAAGCTCTGATCTTGGTATCTTCCAGTTTCCGCAGTCATTTTATTTAGCAAAGACGGTATGCGATAACACTATGATTTTTCGCCCCTGCCCACAACCGCCCCACTACCACCTTCCCCACACCCCCCTCCGCCACAGCCCCCTCCCTCACCCCCCCTCTCCCACACAATTCACTGCCGAAGCTGGAAGTGGAATATCAAGTGACTACCAAGTGACTAATTTCGTCAATGAAGGAAATTTAATTATTTTGTAACAATGAATCCCTGTAATGCACTGCCAGGGGTGATGTGGAATCAGATATGACAGTGGCATTTAAGAGGCTTTTACATAGGCACCTAGTTATGCAAGGAAAGGTGGGCGATGGAGCATGTTCAGCAGTTTAGATGAGTTTATCTTGGCAGACATTGTGGGCTGTGTGGGCTGTTCTTGTGCTATACATTTCTATGTTTGAATAAGAAAACTATATTATAATAACAGATAGATATTATCCACTCTTATAAAAACAGAATGTGATAAATGGAAGAAAAGATAATCACGGTAAAGTGGTTACATTTTTTTGTTTGGAATTCTATTTTCCGCATTAGTTTATAACTTAGGGAAAGCATCAAATGAATAAATTTACATCTGCCGCTATCCCAGTCTCCTATGTAATATCTCGTCACTATACTCGATCTAAATGCTTTATACTTAAGTAGTTTTATTTCCCTAGAACTCTTGCAGTCAAAAGGCAGGGAAGTAATCAAATGCATGAGTTAAGATGACAAATGTAAACCAGTTGAACTTTAATCCCATGGTTTACTGGATACATGATTGAATTACTGCCATAAAGGTGTAAGTGTGTAGGAACGAACTGCAGATGCTGGTTTACACCAAAGTTTAAGTAATGAAAGTAATGAGTGCAGAAAGTGAATTTTACACAAGGCTGCAGAATCCCCACAAAGATCCTTTGATCAACCACCTTATCGATCACAAATTGGTGTAAACCACAACTGAACGATGTGAATGGCAACGATAGTAGTTGAAGTGAAGAGCGTGTCTGTGAAACAATCTTTTCAACAGGCTGTCTTTTTTAGAAATAGGCCATTCTGAAGCAAGGAATAAGCAAAATTCATGTGAACTGAATCCTCATGCAAACGGGACAAAGTTTAAAGGAGATGTTGGGGGCAACTTGTTAGCAGAGGGTGGTGAGGAACATGTTGCTGGGATTGGTGGTTGAGGCAGATATGATATTGGATTTTAAGAGACGTTTGGATAGGCATATGGATATGCAGAGAATGAAGGGATATGGATTAGGTGCAGGTAGATTGGGCGGCACGGTGGTGCAGCGGTAGAGTTGCTGCCTTACAGCACTCATAGCACCAGAGACATGGGTTCGATCGTGGCTACGTGTGCTTGTCTGTACGGATTGTCCCTAATATGTGTAGGATAGTGTTAATTTGCAGGATTTGCTGGTCTGCGCGGACTCGGTGGGCCGAAGGGCCTGTTTCTGCGCTGTATCTCTAAACTAAACATTAGAGATGGTCTTGACATCATGTTCGGCACAGACATTGTGGGCAGAAGGACCTGTCCTTGTGCTGTACTGTTCTATGTTTTTTGAACATATATTCAGATATATGTAACATATTTAGACATTACCTGCTATTTTTCTGCTGCCCAACAAAAATATTGGAAAGCTAATTTTCAAATGCATTGTTCTGTTTCTTAGTTTAATTTAGAGATACAGTGTGGAAACAGGCCCTTTGGCCCACTGAGTCCACGCCGATCAATGATTGCCTGTATACAAGTTCTATGTTATCAATTCAATTAGATCAATTACAAAAGGTCAAGCACAATAACCTAAGTAGTCTTTAATTTCCTAGCACTGTCATCTATATGAGCACAAACACTCTCTAAAATGTAAGTTAAAAATAAATGTGAAAGTGAACATAATTCTCGAATAAACGCAGTGATTGTTGAATGTACATAGAACACAGACAAATACAGCACAGCAACGAGCCCACAATGTCTGTGTCGAACATAGTGCCAAGATAAACTAACTCATATGCCTGCACATAATCCATATCCCTCCATTCCCTGCGTATACATGTGCGTATCAATAAGCCTCTTAAACTCCACTATTGATTTTACATCATTTACGTCAATATAATTTCTCCCAATTAAAAGTTGCCTGAGAATAATTATAATCACAATGGAGTAGTTGACATAAGAAATAAATCAACTGTAATGATATTGGTTATCTTTCCTTATATTTCCTTATAGTCACAGGTAGGTTGTAGTTTCAATAAACAGGATGAATACTGCTAATTCCGAATTCTGTCTTACTTCCCTGTCTGGTAGACTGTCTAGGTCTAATAACGCTCGATCATCACCCCACAGGCAATATTAGTAATATCACTCCACAGGCAATATTAGGAATGCACATCTTGTTCTCTCATTATTTCAAAGAGGAGAAAGATGATAATAGTGTAGGAAGGAACTGCAGATGTTGGTGTACACTGAAGACAGACACAAAATGCTGGTGTAACTTATCAAGTCAGGCAGCATCTCTGGAGAAAGGGAATAGGCAGGGCTGCCAACTCTCACACATTGAGCGTAAGACTCACGCATTTGACAAAATTTTCACGCTCTCACGCTGATGACAGAAGTTCTCATGCTCAATTTTTCAAAATATATATAAATAAATAAATAAAGCCACACTCCTCCACACTCACCAAGGATAATAGTTTTCTGTCAGCTAGTTTCCAGTAAAGAACAAGCAAGGTTTAATCCCATTGCACACTATTTAAAATGGCAATGTAGACAAAAATGTTGGAGAACTCAGCGGGTGAGGCTGACTTTGCCCCTTCTTCAGACTCAAGCATTTCTCCAGCATGTTTGTCTACCCCTCCCTAGGTGCTGCCTCACCCGCATTCACATTTCCGTGCAGATAGTGTGATAGGTGGTCCCAGCACTGACACCCCCCCCCCCCCCCCCCCCCCGAGGCACCGCTCACACCTCCCACCCTCACCTCCGGCGGCTCTGTGTCTGTCGGCCGCTCTGTCCACATCACAAGGAGTTTTAACCCCAGCCCAGAGCCAGGAGCGAACCGGGTGAGTGGGGGCGTCGGTCCGCCTCCGGAGCCTCGGGGATGAATCTCGGGCTATAGCTCCGCTCTGATGCCCGGACCCCCGGGTCACAGACCCTCACCTCCCATAGACCCCAGCTGGACACAGACCACCTGGGCCGGCCTGCATTCTCGGGGAGGGGGGGAGGGAGGGAAATTCTCCCCGGACATCGCCAAGTCTCCGCTCACTCCAGGTGTTGTCGCGGCTTCACTGACATACACTCTCACACACAACCTAATACACACCCTTACACACACACTGA
This sequence comes from Raja brachyura, assembly GCA_963514005.1. The sequence continues at coordinate 142,107,751 of OY740781.1, forward strand.
CACATACAAGGTTTAAAGGGATAGGGTCAAATGTGGATAAATGACATGGACTGGAAGGGCCGAGAAGGCCTGTTTCCGTGCTGTAATTGTTATATGGTTATATGGTTATATATGGTTGAATATGTGGCATTATTTTTGTCTTGTTTCTATAGTCAAAGGGTAAGGTTGATTGATTTATTTGTGCAGAACAGTGATGGAAGTCTGACTCCTCTTGCCTTGTTTATATGTTCCATACATGAATATACTAAGGTCATTCATGTGCTGCACCATGTATCATACGGGATGTATCATGTGATGCAAACCGTATTGTATTGTATCGTTGTATTGTTTGCAAAAGCTCCCTACCGTGGGATGGGGGACATCCCCCTCCCACACCCTCCCCCCCCCCTCCCACACCCTCCCCCCCCCCCCTCCCACACCCTCCCCCCCCTCCCACACCCTCCCCCCCCTCCCCCCTCCCCCCCCCCCCCGGTCACTACGCTCCCTTGCAATTTCTCACTCTCAACTCTCACCCAGTGTTGGCAGCCCTGGAATAGGTGACATTTCAAGTTGAGACCCATCTCTGAGCCTCTCAGTGTCTCTCAGTCTGACGATGGGTGCTTTTCTCCAGAGATGCTGCCTGATCCACTCAGGAAGATGATAACACTGGACCATAGCATAATAATTCTCCAGAATTGTTGGCAGATGAGATTTGTACACGTATGAAAATAACAACCAGGATAAGGTTGTACTATTATTTATCTTAGTAAAGGATAACATGGAATACAGTCTTGAAAAGTTTAATAATTCCTGATGTTGGCAAACTGAGGTCCGGTTAGAGTGAAGACTGCCATTGCTGACTAAATACATAGGGGCTAACTGAGAAAGAGTCATAAGACACTGGGTTACTTTGCTGCAAACATGCATGAATTGTAAAGCTTACTGTGGCATCCATCAATTTCAAATTGGTAGCATATCCTAGAGTTGATCTGTAATGGGTATGTCTGGAATCAAAGTTTCTTCCCAGCTGTTTTTCAGGCAACTGACCGGTCCTCTCAGCAGGTAGAGTGTGGTCCTGATCGTCTATCTACCTCATTGGAGATCTTTCACCTATCTTTAATCGGACTTTATCGACTTTATTTTGTGCTGAATGTTGTACCCTTTATCCTTCATGCACTGCTGACAGCATGATTGCAATCATGTATAGTCTTTTCTTTAACTGGGTAGCACACTAACAACCACCTTTCATTGTACCTCAGTACATGTGACAATAATAACCTAAGCTAAACTAAACTAGTCTAAACGTAACTGTTTGGACACAAAATGCTGGTGTAACTCAGTGGGTCAGTCAGCATCTCTGTAGAAAAGGAATAGGTGACATTTTGGGTCAAGATTCTTCTTCAGACTGAGAGTCAGGGGAGAGGGAAACTATAAGCATGAAATGGTACAGAACAAATCAGAGCCGGCACCGTTGGCCATGGAGCCTACAATGGTCCATTGTTGGCTGTGGAGGAGGTGATAACAGAGGGATACGAACAGTAAAACCGGCAGGACGACTAGGGTGGGGGAGGGACGAAGAGGGAGGGAATGCAAGGGTTACTTGAAATTAGAGAAACCCTACCGCTGGGTTGGAAGCTGCCCAAGCAAAATATGAGGTGCAGTTCAATTTGCATGTGGCCTCACCCTGATAGTGGAGGAGGCCCAGGGCAGAAAGATCAGTATGGGAAGGGGAGTTAAAATGTTTGGCAACCAGGAGATTACGTAAGGCAAGGCATAGGTGTTCAACAAAACATCATTATTCTTTTGGCTTTATTGTCTTGGCAATAAGAGTCAGAAGATAGTGATGGAAAATGTTTTTCTGATTGGTAGTTTCTGCCTTTCCCCTGATGAGCCTTCTCCCCCAACAGTATCCAAAATGGTATATCTGTTTAGGAGGGAGATGACCGCAGGGAACTCCTGCACCACCTGCCTACTGCTACGCTGGCTAATGGCCACCCGTTCCCTTTCTGTCCGCTTAACCTGCGGTGTGACCAACTCACTGTACGTGCTATTCACGAGCTGCTCAGCATCATGGATGCTTCAGTATGAATCCAACCGCAGCTCCAATTGTTCAATGTGGACTGCCAGGAGCTACAGCTGGACACACTTCCTGCAAACGTAGTCACCAGGGATACCGACCATATCCCTGATCTCCCACATGTTGCAGGATGAGCAAACCATGGGGCCGATCTCAAATGACATGGCTTGCTCCCAAATTAAATCAACTCACACTAAAAAAATCTTAATTCTTTAAACTAACCTTTACTAAAAAGCACTGTACCCTTAGCTCACTGAACCCTTTTGCTCACTGAACCCTTTTGCTCACTGAACCCTTTAGCTCACTGAATCCTTTTGCCCACTGAACCCTTTAGCTCATTGAACCCTTTAGCTCACTGAACCCTTTAGCTCATTGAACCCTTTAGCTCACTGAACCCTTTAGCTCACTGAACCTTTGGCTCACTTTACCTTTAATGCAAACCAGGGGTTGCACCCAATCAGCTGCTTCCACCAATCAGCGGCTTCCACCAGAACACTTGTGTGGAACGTTACAGGTTTGGGTTCATCCTCCTCTTGCTCCAACGGCTCCTGGGCCTCTGTTAAAACAAAGCCCCGCGCTCGATTTTTAAACTCACCACCCGGAGACTCCTCCTCTTGCTCCAACGGCTTCTGGGCCTCCCCCCCTTCTCCTCCCCCCCCTTCTCCTCCCCCCTTCTCCCGCCCCCCTTCTCTCCACCCCCCCCTTCTCTCCTCCCCCCTTCTCTCCTCCCCCCCCCCCTTTTAAAGGACTTACCGTACACTGTGCTAGCCGTCTTAACCTTCCTGTTCATCGCGGTGTGTGTCTGAATCACCTTGGCTTTGCACCGTGTGAATTTCAGACAGCGCTCCCCCACTTTCCCTGGCCCCCGTCTTTGCGATGTGTTTGTGTGTGTGTGTGTGTGTTCCACTCTGACAGTCGCCGTTCCAGTTCCTGGTTTTTCAGGCAAGTGCCGCAAACTTGACAGTCGCCCGCAATCCACTGAAAAATCGCCTAAGTGGGACAGACCCTTTAGCTATAAGAAGAGATTGGGCAGACTTGCATAGTTTTCTCTGGAATGTCAGAGGTGGAGAGGAGATAGAGGTATATATAAAATTATGAGAGGCATAGATAGGGTAGACAGTAAAAACCTTTTTTCTAGGGTGGAATTTTCAAAGACTAAAGGGCATAGCTGTAAGGTCAGAGGGGGAAAGTTTAAAGGAGCGGTACAGGGCAAGGTTTTTATTCAGAAAGTGGTCGGTGTCTGAAACTTGCTGCCAAGGATGTTGGTTGAAGCAGATATGATAATGGTGCTTAAGAGGCACATGGATATGTAAGGAATAGAGGGATTTACATATTGAACCTATATGTAAATGATATAAAGGTCGGTAGAAAATAATGATGAGGAGCAACCAAAGTATCTGTGAAATTATATTGATAGAAAATGGGCACAATTTTGACAGATGACGTATAATGTGAGGTTATTCCCTTTGGTAGGAAGACTGGAAAAGCATAGTATTTCTGAATGCAAAAAGATGGGAGCTGACAGAACACTGCTATAGAGAGGGAGGGGTACCTTGCAGAGTAAGCACAGAAGATTAGCAGGCAAGTCAAAAAAGTAATTAAGAATACAAATCAAACGCCAGATTATTTTTCATAGGGGATGGAGCATAAATGCCGATAAAACTTGCTACAACTGTACATCTGTCGTACTGCATGCTATCTTGGTCTTACTATACTGGCAATGGAAACACTTCAAAGGCTCACTAGGTTGATCCCTTGGAATAAAAGTTGTTTTATGAGGAAAATGTGAGCAGGTAGGGTTTGTGCTCATTGGGGTTTAGAAGAATGAGGATGGTCTGATTGAACAAATGTAGTTTGACAAGATAAACTACCTGGAAATTAATAAAGGAGTAAAAAAATCAGAAGATGTTAGAAATTTGAAATAAACGGAAAATGTTGATAGCATTCAGCAGATTGGGAAAAAACTGTGGAAAGGGAAACACAATCGAATCAGGGATAATACACCTCGACTGTGTTTCCATGGGAAAATAGGGAACCGGGGCAGAGTTTAGGAATTAAGGCATTGCCCATTCAAGATGGAGATGAAGAATGGCTCAGCGGGCTGTGAACCTTTGGAATTATGTACCACTGAGACCTATGGAGACCAAATAATTGGAATCCAGGCTCAGATAGATAGATTTTTAATCTAGAAGCGTTATGAGAAAGAAAAAGAGAATGGAGCCTAGGTCATGATCAAATCAACTGTAATTTTCTTGGATAACAGCGAAGGTTCTTCCTACTCCTATTTACAATGTTATTATGTTTCATACATTCTTAAACTCTCAATATTTCCATTTCAAATAAGCATGAAAATTAACACCATTTTTCCACCCACTGGAAAAGGTGTCTTAACAAGGGAAGATAAATTAAACAAGCTGTTTATATGCCACATAACCAATTTAAAACTTTCTGACATGCCGTCACAGTCATTAGACAACCTAATTTGGCAGACAATTTAAACACAGCAGTGTCTTGGTAAATTAGATAAATGACCAGTTAAAGTGATGAGATTAAAAATGTGGTGAGGAAGAGAGTATAATGCAGACTTCTATCAGCATCTGGAAAATAATCCTTTAACAAGCAATGCTTTCTCAGTACTGCTGAGTGTTCAAATTAAGGATTGGTTTTTTTTAAAGTAACGATGTCTGTTGCTGATTTAGCTCAATACTATTTCTGTTGGTTGATCCTTGACCTGCTGTTTATAGTTTAGATTAGAGATACAGCATGGAGGCAGGATCTTCGGCCCTCCAAAATTACGCTGACCATCGATCACCCGTTCACATTGTTATGCCACTTTCCCATCTCTGTTATCCCACTTTCACGTTGATTCCCTACACATTAGGGACAATTTACAGACCCCGATCAAACTACAAACCCGCACGATCTTTGGGACGTGGGAGGAAACCAGAGCATCCTAAGGAAACCCTCGCATTCACAGGGAGAATGTGCAAACTCCACACAGAGGTCAGGATCAACCAGAGGTCTATGGCACTCTGTGGCAGCATCTGTATCAGGTGCATCAGTATGCACTCCCAATGGGGGGAAGGAAGGGAGAAAACAAGGGAGGGAGCCAGAACGAAGGTGGAAGTGAGAAAGAGGTAAGATTGGAGTTGCATAGACAATGGAAACATTCATCCTTATCCCAGCCCCACTTGCATAGAGTCCAACCTTACTGTTCACCTGCAGCTCAACATACTTCCAAGCAGGTGTTTGTCTCATTCTACCCATTGAATCGCAGTTTAGAAAATTTGGTCAGCTGGTTGGATACATTAGATTGAATAGTCATAGCAACAATAATGATAGCAATAAACTTGCAGCGAGAGCTCCCATTGGGAACTGCTCCCATAGTAGGTATATACTTTAAGCCAAACTCCTTTCTATGTGGTATTGCCTAGAAGCCCAGGAGTCAGGGGTTATGGGATGAAGACAGGTGAATGGGGTTGAGAGTGAAAGACAGATCTATCATGATTGAATGGCGGAGTAGACTTCATGGGCCGAATGGCCTTTTTGTACTCCTAGAACCTTATGAATGTGAATTAATGAGTCAGTGCTGTCTACCCTCACAACACCTTGTCAGTCATACACAAAACATCCTTTCCTCACAGCTCTATGAGGAGCAAGAGCAGCCTCACATAATCTGATTTTAATCAGATTTTAATCTGCTGTTTTGAGGTGGTAGCTGAGTACAATGATATATGGCAGTTTCTTATCGTAAGGGTTAAGCATCACCTTAATTGTGCGACGTCCTCAGTGCCAAGGACCATAGGAATTTTATTTTACTAACTTGATACATCATCTTCAGATCTTTTGAGTGAACATATTGAATTCAGTACAGATCTTGCAATCTTTCAGCAGACTTTATGTGCTGTGTGTGCAAGGGTCAAGGAGATTTATTTAAATGGCTTCTGAGATGAGTGATTTCAGTGACAAAGCTGGAATGTAAAAGATGAGAAATTTCACTGCAGAACAGATAAAGCTGAGAGGAGATTTAATGGAGCCGTTTAAGACTGTGACAGGTTAACCTAAATAGAGAAAAGCCATTGCCAATGTAAAGTCTAAAAAAAGGGGGTGGCACAGTGACGCAGCAGTAGAGTTGCTGCCAGAGACCCTGGTTTGATCTTGACTATGAGTACTGTTTGTACGGAGTTTGTGCATTCTCCCTGTGATCGCGTGGGTTTTCTCTGGGGGCTCCGATCACCCACACTCCAAAGGCATACAAGTGTGTAGGTTATTTGGCTTCTGTGAATTGTAAGATTCAGGGCCAAACAAATTTTCCAAAGGGAATTGCTTGGGTATTTGAGGAAAAATAATTAACTGGGCTGTGGAGAAAGAGAAAGAGTGCAGGAATGGTACTGAGCGACTTGTTCTACAGGGATCTTGAGTTTAGTTTAGTTGACTTTATTGTCACGTGTATGGAAGTACAGTGAAAAGCTTTTGTCGCTGCTAACCAGACAGCGGAAAGACAATACATGATTGCAATCGAGCCATCCATAGTGTACAGATACATGATAAAGGGAATAATGTGGATAATGTTTAGTTCAAGATAAAGTACAGTAAAGTCCGATCAAAGATAGTTCAAGGACCTCCAATGAGGTAAATAGTAGCTCTAGATTGCTCTCTAGTTGTTGGTAGGATGGGTCAGTTACCTGATAACAGCTGGGAAGAATATGTCCCTGGATCTGAAGTTGTGGGGACCTGGACCTGTGCCTCAATCACAAGGATGTCCTTCCTCAAATTAGGAGACCAAAACTGTATGCAATACTCCAGATGTGGTCTTACCAGAGCCCTATACAACTGCAGAAGAACTCTCTACTCCTATACTGAAATCCTCTTGTTATGAAGGCCAACATTCCATTAGCTTTCTTCACTGCCTGCTGTACCTGCACGCCAACTGTCAGTGACCAATGTACAAGGACACCCAGGTCTCGCTGTACTTCCCCCTTACCTAAACTAACCCCATTGAGATAATAATCTGCCCCTTGTTTTTGCCACCAAAGTGGATAACCTCACATTTATCCTGCATCTGCCATGCATCTGCCTGCTCCCTCAACCTGTCCAGGTCACCCTGCAACCTTCTAACAACCTTCTACTCTTTGCTGTGTTATGCATCTTTTCTTTTAGTTTTATTCTATCCCTAACTTCTCTTGTCAGCCACGGTTGCCTCCTACTCCCCTTAGAATCTTTATTCCTTTTTGGAATGAAATGATCCTGTGTCTTCCGGATTATGCCCAGAAATTCCTGCCATTGCTGTTCCACCATCATTCCTGCTAGCATCCCTTGCCAGTCTACCTTGGCGAGCTCCTCTCTCATGCCTTCATAATCCCCTTTGTTCAACTGCATCACTGCTATTTCCGATTTAACCTTCTCCTTCTCAAATTGCAGATTAAAACTAATCATATTATGATCACTGCCTTCAAGCAGTTCCTTTACATCGAGTTCTCTTATCAAATTTGGTTCATTGGACAACACTAAATCCAGAATTGCTTTTTCTCTGGTCGGCTCCATTACAAGCTGCTCTAAGAATCCATCTCGGAGGCACTCTACAAACTATTTCTTGGGGTCCTGAACCAACCTGATTTTCCCAGTCTACCTGCATATTGAAATCCCCCATCGCCACAGTAGCATTACCTTTGTTACATGCCAGTTTTAACTCCTGCTGCAACTTACACCCTACATCTGGGCTACTATTTGGGGGTCTGTAGATAAGACCAATTAGTGTCTTCTTGCCTTTGCAATTCCTCAACTCAATCCACAGTGACTCTACCTCGTCAGGCCCTATGTCTTTCCTCGCAAGGAACTGAATTCCATTCCTCGCCCGAAGAGCTACCCCCTCCCCCTTCCCCCCGCCCACCTGCCTGTCCTTTCTATAGGATGTATAACCCTGAATATTAAGTTCCCAGACCCGATCATCCTGCAGCCACGTCTCGGTAATCCCCATAATGTCATATCTACCAACCTCTATCTGAGCCTCAAGCTCATCTACTTTAATTCTTTAACTTTGCGCATTGAAATGCAGTACTTTTAATTCCTTACGCATCTCACCATTCACATCGATCCCTACTACACTTGGCCATACTCTCCTTTGTGAGCTTTCTTTCCCGTTAATTCTGGGGTCATTAACTATCCCTTTACTCCCTTTCCCTTAAACTCCGTCCTTGGCTATCCCATTTGACATGATGGGAAGGATTTTTTCTTTGCCATAGTGATTTCATGATTCACATAGGTTTAACTTCAGCAGGGTTTAGGTTTAGGTTTATTACTGTCACATGATAGAGGTACAGTAAAAGGCTTTATTTTGCATGCTATCCAAACAAATCAGATATTCCATACAGTTACAACAAGCTCAAGTGCAACGGATGGAGCAAAGGGAAAGAAACAGAGTGCAGAATATAGTTCTCAGCATTGCAGCGCATTGTAACATATCAGTTCCTTAGACATGTCATTGAAAATATTCGGCGACCTGCTGCAACTATTACTGGTGCCGGAAAGTCGCCGAAAATGTTGCATAAATGCAACAGGCCCTTAAGGTAGAGGTGATTTGAACAGCACCCCAGCTTATGGAAGTTCAGAAGCTTGATAACAGAGGGGAAGAAGTTATTCCTGGGTCTGGTGGTGTGTGCTTTCGAGCTTCTGTGCATTCTGCCAAATAGGAGCAGGGAGAAGAAGGAAAAAACATAAATATAAGAACATATATAAATGTAGACCTGGTGAAACAGCACATTGCCACGACCACCCTGAGACCAGAAATTCTCCTGGTCTCAGAGGCGACCAAAAATATCGTCTTGTTAGAACTGACAGCGCCGTGCGAGGACCGTCTGGAGGAGGCCCACGAGAGGAAGATGACCAAGAATGAAGAGCTGGTCATAGACTGCCGTAAGCAGGGCTGGAAGGCAAGGTGTATGCCCATCGAGGTTGGCTGTAGGGGTTTTGCTGGGCAATCGCTGTACAAAGCCTTGAGTGCGCTGGCATCTATGGAGTGGCGAGGATAAGAGCCATCAAGAACACCACAGAGGCAGCGGAGAAGGCCTCGAGATGGTTCTGGATCAGGAGAGGAGGTAATGGGGAGGAGAGAATGCCACCTGAACACAAGTCGTGGTCTGATCAACCACGGCTGGGTCGCCTGGGTGAGGGTGTCTGATGTTGAATGACGCGAAACACCCAATGTGATTCAATCATATCAGATAATATTATAAGTAAATAAAATCAAGCCAAACTCATGTACAATAGGTAGAGCAAAGGGAAAGATACAGTGTGCAGAATATAGTTCTCTCTAGATGTTACAGTATTTGCTTATCTAAGGACTGATGCTGCTTTGAGGTCAGGAAACAATGTCATTAATACAAAATTTAATAATAATAATAATAATAATAATAATAATAATAATAATAATAAATACTTTATTGATCCCTCAGGGAAATTCAGATGTCCAGAAGCCCACAACCAACAAACCCACACATTCAAAATGAACGCAGACAGAAAATACATAAAATACAATTTGGACAGTACCTGAGAGCAATAAATACTTAAAAAGACCAATAATTAACAATTAAAAATTAAAAAATGCAAAAATGCATCCCCCTACAGCCTAGCGGTCAGAAATATAAAATCTAATGGCTGCAGGGGTGAAGGATCTCCTGAACCGCTCCGTTCTACAGCGCAGGGAGAGGAGCCAGTTGTTGTTCCGAGTGCTCTTTTGACTCTCCAGAATTACATGGAGGGGATGCCCCGGGTTTTTCAGGATGACCTGCACCTTGCGGCTCATACGCCTCTCAAGCACATCCACCACAGAGTCCACTCTCCCTTCCAGCACTGAGCTAGCTCATTTAACCAGTTTGTCCAGCTTCTTGGGTTACACAAAAAGCTGGAGAAACTCAGCGGGTGCAGCAGCATCTAAGGAGCGAAGGAGATAGGCGACGTTTCGGGTCGAGACCCTTCTTCAGACTTGTCCAGCTTCTTGTTGTTTTTTGCACTAATGCTGTTGCCCCAGCAGGCAACAGCATAGAAATTAACACTTGCAACCACAGTGTTATAAAACATGTGCAGGATATCATTACGCACATTGAAGGATTTGAGCCTTCTGAGGAAAAAGAGTCTGCTCTGGCCTTTTTTGTAGAGGGCGTCAGAGTTGACAGACCAGTCCAGTTTGTTATCCAGGTGCACTCCAAGGTATTTATATGTCTGACCAACTCAATGTCAGCCCCTGCAGCGTTGACTGGCTGAAGGGGGAGCTTGGACCTGCCAAAGTTAACCACCATCTCTTTAGTCTTAGCTTGTGTATATTTTCTCTTGAAATGAATTATGTATTTTGGACTCTGAGGTTAGTCCGTATTTGGAATGAACTGCCTTGGGAACTCACAGCAGTGGATACAATTACAACTTTCAAAAGACATTTGGTTGGAAAAATGATTTGGAGGATCTTAGCCAAATGTGGTGCCCAGAATGGCAACTAGCCCAGAATGCCAACTTGGTATGCCACATCTGATTGCATGTAGTGCCATTTTGACATTGTATTATTAATGTTCTAGGGATTATGATCAAAATTCCTTCCAGAAATTATCCCATTGAAATTTGCAGGCTCAAGTGGAAAGTGTGGTCTTTTGCATGTGCCAGACATACACAAATACCAATTGAGGTGCATCTCTATCAGGCTGCCATGTCCTCCAGAGAGAATATCCGAACGGTTACTTTTATCTCAAGTCTGCTCATCCATCCTGTCAGCACGTTTTCTATCAGTCTGTTGAACATTGGCTGAAAATTGGAAATATCAGGCCACATTTTTAAACCAAATGTCAAGGGCTTCAGGGTTCTGGGTTATCTTCATAGATTAGATTATATTAGAAATTACAGATACAGTGTGGAAACAGAACCTTTGGCCCACCGGGTGCACGCTGACCAGCGATCACCCCGCACACTAGCACTAGGGACGATTTACAATGTTACTGAAGCCAATTATCCTACAAACCTTAGCATCTTTGGGATGTGGGAGGAAACCAGAGCACCCAGCGAAACCCACGCATTCACAGGGAGAACATACAAACTCTGTACAGACAGCACCGATAGTCAGGATCAAACCCTGATTTTTAGTGCTATGAGGCAGCAACTCTACTGCTGGCAACTGTGCCGCCCTACTAGAAGCCCTTACATATGTTTTTTTTCTCCTGCCTTAGTTTTCTTGCATTGTCAATATTATTATAGCATTTGGTTTTGACCCCTGATTTCTACAAGTAGAAAGCCATGGCCTAGAATGTGTCTTTCCAAACATGTCAAATGCCTTGTATTCTTCTGGCAAGGGGTGAAGGTATAATTTAACTCATGGAGGAACATAAAATATGCAATAGTAAAAACAACCCATTTTGCACGCAAGATAATTTTTATGAAACTTGGGTAAAGATATGGAGAGGAGAGGTTAGGGGAGATATGGACCAAACGTGGACAAATTGGACCAGCTTAGACGGGCATCATGGGCAGTATAGATAAATTGTGCCATAAGGCCTGTTTTCATGTTGTACGCCTCAATGATTCTATGACTCTACCCTGTTTTACCTCATTACCTTGTTCTCTGTGTTTTTTTCCCCCTGGGCTCCATCAAATTCAACAAGAGATTGGCAGAATTTCCAAGGCAGTGGCAATTAAACTCCAACTGTAATAAGCAAAGAGACTATGTACAATACATCTTTGAATATTGAAAGATGAACTTATCATAATCCTCCAACATTTTCACCACCTCCAACGGGATCCCACTACTGGCCACATCTTTCCAGTAGATGGAAAGATGTGGCCAGTACATCTGCCCATTATTAATATTAATATCAAGGCACTATAAATTAATTAATTTACATGAGTGAGCTCATGGCAGTGCTAACATGGGTAAATGAAACCTGCAGTGACATTAAATCAGTGATATTGGTCCAAGATCCAATTCCCAGATTGGAGTCACACTGCCAGATGTGCAATTCCCTGGTGATAGAATTGAAATTAGATACCACTTCTGGGTAGCTAAACATGATAGGACAGACATGAGAGACTGCAGCTGCTATAATCTAGTACAGAAAAACCAAACTGTTGAAGGAACTCAGCTGGTCGGGCAGCATGTGCAGAGGGAAAGGAATTTATGTTTTGGGTTGAGGCCCTGCATCTTGATAGGAGCATCCAGTAGACTATACAGTTTGTATTAAAATAGAAGCATTTCAAAAAGTAGATTTCCAAAATGCTTGGAAGATCCAGCACACTGTTAAACTATAATAGTGGTGCAGCAATAGATCCAAAACCTGCCGCGACTAAAAATATCCGTCTGACGAAGGGTTTCGGCCCGAAACATTACATATCTCCTTCACTCCATAGATGCTGCTGCACCCGCATTTTGTGTACCCTCGATTTTCCAGCATCTGCAGTTCCTTCTTTAACACAAAAAATAGGTTGCCGTTTTAAAAATCGGTAATTTTTTAGTCGAAGCCGGTTGCGATGCTAGTTGAAGGTGGTTGCCGGAAGTTGCAGGTAATGGAAGGTAACACCTCCCTGGTGGAATAAAACTGGGTGAAAAAAAGGTCTTACCTTCCACTACCTGCAACCTCCGGCAACCACCTTCAACTAGCATCGCAACTGCCTTGGACTAAAAAATTACCGATTTTTAAAACGGCAACCTATTCTTAGTCACGGCCGGCTTTGAATTTTTTGAAATAATCGGCGGAACATCGAAGAAGCAGAAACCACTTTCGACCATTAGGGAGACTGACAAAAACCTCCGGGAACCTCCGGTGACCGCATGGAAACCTTGGGTGGGGCGCAGAGTCTCCAGAGGTTTCTGTTCAGGTTTCCTAAGTGGGACAGGGGCATTACAGCACCAGAGACTTGGGTTTGATTCTGACTATGGGTGCTATCTGTACAGAGTTTGTACATTCTACCCGTGACCGCATGGGTTTTTCCCAGGTGCTCCAGTTTTGTCCCACACTGCAAAGACCTACAGGTTTGTCGGTTAACTGGCTTTGGTAAAGATTGTAAATTGTCCCTTGTGTGTAGGACAGTGTTAATGGGCAGGGATCTCTGGTCGGTGCAGACTGGGTGGGCCTAAGGTCCTGTTTCCATGCTGTATCTCTAAACTAAAGTATAATTTTAAGTTCAACTGTAAAGTAAAACAAACACAAATTATGTGAGAATTAATATAAAAACATATGCAGTGGCCTCGCCATATATATTTGCAGATCACAGCACTGTGCTGCGCCGAATCATGAACAATGACGAAGACAGAGCATAGGAAGGAGATAGAAAACTCAATGACATGGTGTCAAGGCAGTACCCTTGCCCTCAATGTTAGCAAGACGAAGGAGCTAGTTTTTTTACTTCAGGAAACATTGTGGAGTACCTGCCCCGATTAGCATCAATGGTGCAGATGTGGAATTGGTTGAGAGCTTCGTTCTTTGGTGTTAATATTACGCAATGATCTGTCATGGACCAACCGCATTGATAGGACAGCCGAGAAATCACACTAACGCCTCTGCTTCCTGAGGAGACTGAGGAAATTTGCCATGTCTCCGGTGACTCTTACAAACTTCTACATATGCACCATAGAAAGCATACTGTTGAATTAGCCATTCCATATTTTCACTGACTGTTTTTAATTTACTACTCTATGGTCTTAAGCCTTTGTTGGGGAAATTGGTTTGATAATGATATAATGAACTCCATAAAAATTAAAAAGTAATTCAATTATGTTTCTTATTAAATGATAGGGCATCAATTCTGTTCAAAGAGATTCCAGTGATGGAAATCTTACACATTAATAATTATATAAATTGTTGGAATATGATAAAGAAATTAAAGATTTGTACGTTAACGCTTAAAACCATTTATTTTATCTCAAGACGTCTATGTGATTTTCTGGAAGTGCTTTTTTCTTAGCATAAAAGAACAAATTCTTTATGAATGGACAATAGGTGTACAACATCTGGGTCCTCCCCAGATTCCCTTCACTTGCTGTCTTTGCGATGCCCAGTTCTGCCCACCGCACCACTCACCTGGGAAGCGTCAGTCCTAGGGATCCAACAGGCATGGTACAGATTTCCTGTAACTAATGGGCCTGTCCCATTGTCCGAGGTAATTCAAGAGTTCTTCCAAGTTTTCCCCTGATTCGAATTCGGAGAATGTCTGTAACAGGTCTGTAAGAGTTTGTGGATTTACTTTGTGGGAACACTTCTGACCTTTGGATTGTAGCAACATGCCAGTTTCCCTCAAAAAACAGTAGATCATAAGGAATAGTAGAATTACTATTCAGCCCATCGTCTACTCCTCGATCGAGCGAGGCATTTCCCTGACCTTGTTTAGCTAAGTTCAATCTCCTGCCCATCCAGTTCATTCCATGCACTAGACTCAGGTGCACAGACAGGACAGGCTTCAGTCTGTAACTATTTCGTAGATAGTGACCCTTTCGGAGGTGTGTCACTGTATAACGCTGAGGTATAGTACATCTGGGCACAAGTCTTTCACTGACAACCTTTCAAAGGGTTCTTTCTCAGTGTTTACCCCCTATCCTTTATCCCACACTCGACACTGCTGACCTACGGATTTCTATTCAGAAAAAAGAAATACTGTCCTCATTTTGATGGGTATGTTGGTAGAATGTCGGAAAGAAGAGGTGGAATTGGAGCAAAGCCTGGCAAATGAAGGGAGGAACAAGAGAACCAAGGAGTTTCAGCGAGTAATGTCTCTAAGAAAGTAAAATGGGGTGGGACAGGAACACGTGACTGGCGATGGGATCATAATTAAAGTGGTGGAAATTATGGAAAATGATTTGTTGGACGCAGGGATGGTGGAGTGAAAGGTGATGGCCAGGGTAACTGTATCCATGTTCTGTCTGGGGGGGGGGGGGGGGGGAGAGTGAGAGCTGAATTGTGGGACACAGAGTAGACCTGGGTGAGGGCTCCATTCATAATAGAAGGAGAATGTTGTGAGGAAGGGTCTGAAGAAGGGTCCCGACTGAAACGTTTCTGACCATTCCCTCCACAGATGCTGCCTGATCCAGCAAGTTCCTCCAGAACTTTGTTTAATGCTCAAGATTCGTGCATCTGCAGCCTGTGGTGTCTCTGGTTTAAATGGTAGTCAATTTTGTCACTGTAATCAGTAATGATCACAGACACTGAAGAAAGCAGAGTTGAGAACATTGCAAAAAATTGGAGCATTGACTTCTTTGAATTAATAGTTTCTGCAATGCATTTCAAAATGTCTATTTGATTCACTGAAAGTAATTGAAATCTGAAATCTGATTGCATTTTAGCACTCCTTTGAATACTTGATATTACCTACAATATGCAATTTCTTTCTTAGTAATTTTGAGATCCAGTGGCTGGCCCATCCGTGCATATTTTGCACTGTTTCATATTGCCATGATTGAAAGTTAGAAATTTGCTTCAAACCGACAATAGGTATTACTTTAGGATGTAAATTAAACCAGAAAATGCAGGAAGCACTGAGCAGGTCAAACAGCATAGAATCATAGAAACATAGAAACATAGAAAATAGGTGCAGGAGTAGGCCATTCGGCCCATCGAGCCTGCACTGCCATTCAATATGATCATGGCTGATCATCCAACTCAGTATCCTGTACCTGCCTTCTCTCCATTCCCCCTGATCCCATTAGCCACAAGGGTCACATCTAACTCCCTCTTAACTATAGCAAATGAACTGGCCTCAACTACCTTCTGTGGCAGAGAATAGTAAGATTGAACGAGAACTTACCAGTTCGAAGGTTGATCGTTATTTCATGAGGAGTCGAAGTGAGGGATTTCGTGAAGAGCCCGCCGGCGCGCATGCTCGACATACTTCAAAGTAGCGGCGTGGAATCACAGAACCAACAATAGAAATGACTTCGCATAGTATGATTGAATTGACTAAGATTACCAGATGAAGGTGATTGAGGGTTGGGCGAGGAGGGCACGAAATCCCTCACTTCGACTCCTCATGAAATAACGATCAACCTTCGAACTGGTAAGTTCTCGTTCAATCTTACTATTTCATTTCGGAGTCACGTGAGTGACTTCGTGAAGACTTCAAAGCTTCTGTGATTACACGCCCTGGACCACGTCCATGCTGACACACCACTACCAGGGATGGATGGGAGGAACAAACTGGCTCAATAGCTCATACTGCAAAACAAAAGCATATTTATTAATAACAAATCAAAAACCCCTCATGCGGGGACATCTCCACGTTCTTGACCTGCATTCAGCACGGCTTCTGCGAACTGTAGAGGAGCAGCAACAGGCTTGTTATAAAAACGCTGGAACACAGCTTCATTCGCCCATCCTGCTGTGGCGAGAATTTGGTCCATGGGCACCTCCATGACCCTCGCCGCTGACGTCGATGCAGCCCTGGTGGAATGAGACTTGAACACATTAGTGTCGATACCTGACTTACCCAAGACGACTCGAAGCCACCTGGATATCGTCTGGACTGTCACTCGATGATGAGGTCTCTTATGAGTGACAAGCAGGTATCTCTCCATTCCTCTGATGCGTGCCGTCACCTTGACATAGTGGCGGATATGTGAGGCTAAACATAGCCTAGCATCTGCGGGGTATGCCGGGAACTTCAGCTGCAGCCCTGTGCACCCAGGTCTATGCTGCTTTAGTAGCTCGTCAACGAAAAAGACTACTTCTGTAGGGGTAGATGTCATTCTGTCAACACGCAGTTTGTGTAGTGTCTGTACCCTCTGAGCTGAAGTCAGCGCTAGTAACATCACCAGCTTCATGGTGAGTTGGTCCAGTTGGAGCCCTTCCATGGGAGACCACGTCCTGAGCAGGGTTAATACGTCCCTGACATCCCAGGTGATATTATAGCGTGGTGTAGGCGGATTCATATTGAATATACCCCGCATGAGTCTGGACACTAGCCTGTTGGATCCTACCCCAATCTTGAGGTAGAATGATAGCGCACTTCTGGCGCTGTTGATGGCACTGTAACTTAAGTGTTCATCATGGTGCAACCCCGCGAGGAATTCCAGGACGTCGGTTATTGTCACGTCATCGTACGTGATGCGAGAGCGGCTGCAGTAGGCTTCCCACTTCTTGATATGCGAGCGGTATCTTCGCCTTGTGGACTCTCGACACGACGCCCCGATGGTATCCATGGTCCGAGCCGAGAGGCCGTATTGGACTAACGGCCTGTTCAGAACCTGCAAGCCAACATATTTAAATAGCCATGGCAGGGATGTGGCTCCCCTGACACAGGGTGAGTAACCAATTGTGGGCAACCCTTCAAAAGGACCCAAGGTTCGTTGAGCATGTCAAAGACCACCGGATACCAAGGCTGTGTGGGCCAGTCGGGTATAATAAGGATGCCCTTGGCAGCATCTGCCTGAATCTTTCGCAATACCCGACTGATGAGGCAAAACGGAGGGAAGGCATAGAAAACCCAATTCCCCCAGTCCAGCGAGAATGCATCTAGCGCTATTGCCCCAGGATCTGGTTCCCATGAAACGTAGGCTGGTACCTGATGGTTCAACCGTGACGCAAAAAGGTCAATGTCCGGTTTACCAAATTTGGCTGTGACTTTAGCAAAAATCTCAGGATGCAACATCCATTCAATGTTGTCATTAAATTTGCGTGACCTGGTGTCCGCCACAGTATTAAGCTCACCTGGCAAATAGGTAGCTGAAATCCAAATGTCTCTTTGAATACACCAGAGCCAAATTGAGTTAGCCAATTTGTCACACGAAACTGACCTGGTACCACCCATATGGTTTAAATATGCCACAGCTGTGGTGTTGTCTATTTGGAGACGGACGTGTGCTCCAACAAGCTTGGAACAATATGCACGAAGTCCGTGGAATGCTGCCAGCAACTCCAAATAGTTAATCCCTTGAGTCAACAACATCGATGCCTCAAGGGTGTCCCATCTACCCCCACAACTAGAGCAATTATCAGTAGCTCCCCAGCCATTGGAGCTTGCATCAGTCTGTAAATATACCACCGGATTAGCCTCCCTGACAGGCTTAAATGAGTTGCTAATGTGACACACCCACCATTGCAACTCAGTTATCGCTTCGGACGGCAGCTGCATAGATCGATCGTAATGACCAGCGTTCCATTTTAACGCAGTAATTTTAGCTCTTTGCAAATTCTGATAATGCAAAGGTCCATATCGTGCTGCCGGAAACAAAGCCACTAACTTGCCAATTACTGTGGCTGTATGCCGAATCGATGGTATATTGGTGCCAATTAAATCTCTGCACACCTTAGTGACTTCCTCAATTTTGTTAATTGGTATAGTTATCCTCATGCTCATTGAGTTCACCGTGAACCCTAGGTAATTAATTACCTGGGCAGGGCAGAACTTTGATTTCTCTGGATGGACAATGAATCCTAATTGTTGAAATATATTAACAGCAGCTGCAACACCCTGTTCAGCCAATTGCAGGGTGTGGCCCACAATAAAGACATCATCTAAATAGGCCATAACTATATGATGTCGTTGTCTCAAATAAGCCATGATTGGCTTCACCAATTTAGTGAACAATCTAGGGGCTGTAGTAAGCCCATTAGGCAAAGCCTTATGCTGCCAAAGTTGCCCCATCCAGATAAATTTCAAAAACCTTCTATCATCTTTCTGGATGGATACTGAATAATATGCATCCCTCAAATCAATGCATGCCATAAAGCAGCCATGAGAAATCAATGATTTGGCTGTTTCAAACGTATCCATTTTAAAATGAGTATATGTTACAAACGTATTCAAACGGGTTAGATCAATAATGACACGACAGCCTCCATCCTTCTTAGGTCTAGTAAATATGTTCGAAACAAATTCAATTGGCTCATGCACTGTTTTCTCAATCACACCCTTCTGTTCCAAACTTAAAATTTCCTTGTAACCTGCTGCCTGTTCTGCAGCAGACAATTTGAACGTACGACCAGGCATGTGCTGGGATGGAGGAATGTCGCCATTAATAAACTCAATTTTATGCCCCTGAATATTCCGCAACACATACTCATCACCAGTAAAATTACCCCATGCATCCAAAAACAACCGTAAACGACCACCAACATGGGAAGTTAAACAGAGAGAAAAGAGAGAACCAGACCCCCTCACCTCCGTGGTTACCGGCGGTCCTTGACACGTGTGGGTGGCCGTGGAGGTGCTGGGTTGGCTTGAGGGCGCGGCGTCTTCGATTTCCAAAAAGGTCTCTGCCGACCCTGTCCTAAAAAAGACCCTTGGTGCTGGTTCTGGTGTTGTTGTCGTTGTGGAGCTAGAGGGTGAGTCCTCGTCGAGGCACTGGCCGACCCTCGTGAGCGAATGTATGGAGCTTTTGAGCCGGACGGTGTGGGGGCACTCTTAGAGCGCATGATCCCCACCGTTTTGGCTTGTTCGTCAAGCTTTTTGACTCTCTTCGAGAGGTCCTCACCAAAGAGCTGATGGGGCGGCGGCGGCGGCGGTGGTTTGCACAATCCTGCAAACTTCGGGTTGAGTGCTGGGCGGATGCTGTTTTTGCGAAACCCGTTGATTTCGTGCTGGGTCGCGCACAATAAGGCCAGAGCATCTTCCTGGTCCAAATTCAGCTTGTCCTCGTCCACCGACCGCGCAAAGGCGGTAATACCGGCCGTGAGGAGTTTCAGGATCCGCTGCAATTGTAGCTCTTGTTGACGGATAGCCGCACTGATGTTGCCCCATATTGGCGTATTGACCACAGGCACGTTGAGGGAGTTGCAGTTTGATGGAGCCTTGTGACGGCTCATAGCCTGGATGAGGACTTCTTCCTGCAGCACCTGATTATTAAGAAAGTCCACTGTGGCTGCCAGCTTTGAATTGAGAGGAAGACCAGCCGTATGTGGGGCCGCGAATTTGGTCGCCACATCCAAAAGTTCCTCCGCTGGCACCTCCACCGGAGGTGGTACGGGATCCACCAGAACCTCCTCCTCGTGCTGCTCCAGGCTGATAGTAGATGTTGGTGAAGACGCCCTGTGCCTGTTGCTGCCCTGCTGTTGTTGACGTTGAAGCAGGAGCTCCAGCAGCCGCTCCATACGGTCAATACGCCCTTCACCCTGAACACTCAGGTGGTCGGAGTCCTCCGGCTCTGAAAAGAAAACCGGGCTCCTGTCATCGGCCCGCACCTCGTCGAGGCCCTGCCGGTGCCGGTAGTTGTCGCTAACAGCCGCCGAGGCGAAACTGCGCGATTCCTGCGCGGGCGTGTTCAATCGCCTCCGTTTAGCGAGAGCTGAAGCCGCTGCCACTAAGGGCACATGCGGCGAGGTGTCGGCACCAGCCGAAGCATGGCTGCCTGGGGCCCGCGCAGTCTTGCCGGCTGCCCACATCGTGGACGTTGCCGACGCATGGTGCCGCCCACCCATCCATGGGGGGCTCGGCGACCGCGACGAGACCCGACTCAACCGACCCGTCCCGGCGTCGAGAGTCGGGGTGTGCCGGCTGGACCTCACAGCCGCCCCGGGTCTCGCCCTGGAACCTGACCGCTCCTCCGCGACAGGCAATGCCTTAGCCCTAACAGGGTTAGGCTTCTGGGCTCCTCCCCTCCCCCTTCTCGGAGGGCTGAGTGGAACAGGCCGTGCAACGGCACGCGCCCTGCTCGAGGTCGCCAGCGAGCCCGCTGACAACCTGACTGCCATGGCAGGGTCCCCCTGCTCTGGCGGCACACCACACTCCTCCTCGTCGAACTCCTCCGAGCTGTGGTGTGCTGGCGGATCTGGACCTGTGAACACAGGGCTTACCCACATCTCCGCCTGAGTCCCGGCCTGCGCTGCAGGTACTGCCGATGGTAAAGGCCCCGGAACTGTTGACCGGCGAACTCGTCCTGACGTCCTCCGGCCCTTCGAACTCCCATCCATGTCCTTGCTGCAAGACATAATCAGACAACAAGGACCACCAACTAAAGGTGGAATACTCACCTCCGTGGCCCCTTATGAAGGGCTGGCGAGGAGCGCGCTCCACCGCCAGCCGTCGCAGCAACGCGTTACGACGATATGTCGAGCATGCGCGCCGGCGGGCTCTTCACGAAGTCACTCACGTGACTCCGAAATGAAATTCCAGAGACTCACCACTCTCTGTGTGAAAAATGTTTTCCTCATCTCGGTCCTAAAGGAATTCCCCCTTATCCTTAAACTGTGACCCCTTGTTCTGGACCTCCCCAACATCGGGAACAATCTTCCTGCATCTAGCCTGTCCAACCCCTTAAGAATTTTGTAAGTTTCTATAAGATCCCCCCTCAATCTTCTAAATTCTAGCGAGCACAAGCCGAGTCTATCCAGTCTTTCTTCATATGAAAGTCCTGTCATCCCAGGAATCAGTCTAGTGAACCTTCTCTGTACCCCCTCTATGGCAAGAATGTCTTTCCTCAGATGTGGAGACCGAAACTGTAACGCAATACTCCAGGTGTAGTCTCACCAAAACCCTGTACAAGCATCTGCACAATGAGAATATTCAGAGAATAATTGTTGAAGTTAACATTCAGGTCAAAGACTCTTGGGTTATTGATCTGAAACATGAACTATTTCCACAGATGTTGCCTGACCTGCTGAGTATTTCCAACTTTTTCTGCTTTTATTTTGGATTTTCAGTATAGAGTCATAGTCCTAGAGTGACACAGTGTGGAATCAGGCCTCTCGGCCCAACTTGCCCACTCCGGCCAGCATGTCCCAGCTACACTAGTCGCACCTGCCCACATTTGGTCCATATCCCTCAAAACCTGTCCTATCCTTGTACCTGTCTAACTGTTTCTTAAATGTTGGGATAGTCCCTGCCTCAACTACCTCCTCTGGCAGCTTGTTCCATACATCCACCACCCTTTGTGTGAAAAAGTTACCCCTCAGATTCCTATTAAATCTTTTCCCTTTCACGTTATATCTATGTCCTCTGGTCCTCGATTCACCTACTCTGAGCAAGAGATTCTGTGCATCTACCCGATTTATTCCTCTCATGATCATAAACACCTCTATAAGATCACCCCTCATCCTCCTGCGCTCTAAGGAATAGAGTCCAGTCTACTCAACTCTTCCCTATAGCTCATATCCTCTGGTCCTGGTAATATTCTCATAAAACAATGTTTTTTTTGGTTTTGCAATTATTTTAGAATTTTGCCCCTTCCTCACAACAATTAAATTTGAACATATTAAGGAAATTTGATTTGCAAATATTTCTCAAATACAATTACATTTGGTTTTGCTTCCTCTGTAATCAGACCCTAATGTGATTAGGATACACATGAGATAACATGATATAATTTGATATGACATGAATCATGGTATGATTTTATATTAAATTTTAGATTATATAATTATGTGATTCTGAGCAAGCTTTGTAACTAGTAATAATGTACAAAGGCATCCAAGAAAACCAGGAAAGGTTGACAGCGGTCATTAAAGTGCATACTTCTGACAAGAATCTTTCCCAATCAGAGGAGTGGCAGAGGGAGAGAGAGATAGAGATAGAGAGAGATCGAGAGAGATAGTGACCGACATAAAAAGAGACTGTGACAGAGAGTGCCAGAAAAAAAGAGAGAGAAAGAGAGAGAAAGAGATAGTGACAAAGAGAGAGAGTCACAGGAAGAGAGTAACTGAGAGAGAGAGTGACAGAGAGAGAGAGTGACAGAGAGAGAGAGACAGAGAGAGAGTGACACAGAGAGAGAGAGTAACAGAGAGCGTGACAGAGAGAGTGACAGAGAGAGAGAGAGTGACAGAGGGAGAGAGAGAGTGACAGAGAGTGTCGGTTTGCTCCTCGGCCTGGCTAAGATGGCCATTCGTGGGTCCAGGCAGCGGGCGGTCGATGGTCAGGCTAGAGTCGGCTGCCTGCCCCTCTTTCGGGCCTACATTCGTGCACGTGTGTCCCTGGAGAGGGAACATGCGGTGCCCAGGGGCACTCTGGAGGCCTTTCGTCAACGCTGGTCACCACGTGGGGTTGAGACTATTGTAAATAATGAATGTACTGTTGTACTACAATGATTTGTTTGTTATAGTGTGATTTTTTGATTATGTTTTGATGTGTTGTATTATATGATTGTGTTGAATATAGTTTTTGGAAAAGGAAAAAAAAAGAGTGACAGAGAGAGAGAGAGTGACAGAGAGACAAAGAGTGAGAGAGAATGACAGAGAGAGTGAGATAGAGATAGAGTGACAGAGAGATGGTGACAGTGAGAGTGTGACAGAGAGAGAGTGACAGAGTGACACACTCTGAGAGTGACAGAGTGACAGAGAGAGAGTGGCAGAAAGCAGGTCAGAGATGGGGAGAGCGTGCGACAGAGATGGGGGAGAGAGTGAGGGAGGGACTTTACTGAATTTTCTATTCAGTAAAATTTCCACTGTACAGAAACAGATCTTCATAAATTATTACCAACTCATTCACACATCCTGTCATATACAAGTCAAATGAGCCTGCCATACAGGCACATTATTAGTATTTTAAATGATTTCTATAGTCATTAATATTTCTTCGAACATCTGTTATAATGGTCTCTTGAGGAACCTTTGGAGTAATTTTACTCCATTCAGCTTTTGGCACCAAAATTCCCTCGAGTTACAAATTCCTGTAAGTTACAACTTCCATTGCTTTGAAAGACCGCAAGAAATTGCAGAGAGTTGTGGATGTAGCCCACTCCATCATACAGACTAAACTCCCCACCATTGACTCAATCTACACTTCACATTGCCTCAGGAAAGCAATCAACATAATCATTCCCTCTTCTCTCCTCTCCTGCAAGGCAGATGATACAAAAGCTTGAGAGTTTCAGGACAAGCTTCTTTTCCTCTGATATTTGACTACAGCATGGTCCACCTATAAACTCTGGTGTAGTCCTGTTCTTCCAATCTACCTCATTGTGGAAATTGGTCATCTCTGGAACTGTACCGCTACAATGCTGTAAACTATATTTAGTTTTGTTTAGTCTAGAGGTAACAGCTTGGAAACAGGCCCTTCGGCCCACTGAGTCCGCATCGACTAGTGATCCCCTTATAATAATTCAAGCCTACACACATTCGGGACAATTTACACTTATACCAAGTATACAAATCCAAGCCAATTAACCTACAAACCTGCATGTCTTTGGGGTGTGGGAGGAAACCGAAAATCTCGGAGAAAGCCCACACAGTCACGGGGAGAATGTACAAACTCCATACAGACAGCACCCGTAGTCGGAATCAAACCCAGGTTCAATTTATCCGGCTTATTTACCCAGGTCTCGGGCACTGCAAGCACTGTAAGGCAGCAACTCTACCGCTGCGCCACCATGCCGTCGATATTCTGTGGACTACTTTTCTCATTGTTGCCCTTGTATATGACTTCATTGTACTCATATATGGTATGTCCTTATTTAAATTAATTGGATAGCACACAAAAAAAGCCTTGCACTGTACCTCAGTACACGCAATAATAATAACCAATTCAACAGCAATATTAATTTCGTTTGGAAGCGAACCTTGGCTTAGATAAGAGACATTTACTCACATACTATGAATACTCTTAACAGAAGAGTTTTTTTTTTCATTTTAGGTACTCATTCCAAGATGAGGAAGACATGTTTATGGTGGTAGACCTGCTTCTTGGTGGAGATTTACGATATCATTTGCAGCAAAATGTACATTTCAAGGAAGAAGCGGTGAAACTCTATGTGTGTGAACTGGCTTTAGCTCTGAACTACCTAAAAAGCTACCACATCATCCACAGGTTTGTGATGTTCAAACTATATAATCACATGTTGCCCATTCATGCTGATTCATTTTCATGAACATCTGATCTAAAAATAATTAATATCTTGCATCAGATTTTATATGCCAATTGTTAAATTGAAAACTGTGCTGTTGTATCACATGAGTAACTGTGCTGCTATTACCAGGAACATATATAAAACATGCAAATATTAACATTCTTAATTCATTCAAGAAGTGTATAGCAGAATCACTTTTAACGTTAAAAAAAAAACTAATTTGTTGGATGTGTACTGAAAATAAGTTGTAACAAATGCAAAGATTGCATTTCTTGGAGTACTACTGATGGATTATATGAGTGAGGTTAGAAATGTATCAGAATCTTGGTAAGTACAGAAGGCACAAATATTTGTGCAAGCAAGCAAGTTTATTTATATAGCACATTTCAGCAACAAGGCAATTCAAAAGCATTAAAAAACAATCAAAAGCAATTAAAAACAGTCATTAAACAGAATAGAAGATAAAAACAAGCTAAAATAGAATAAGTATAAAATACAAGAATAAAAATTACAGTGTAGTGTAAGAAGAATAATTATTTAATTTAATTAAAATTAAAAGCAGGTCAAACAGAAATGTCTTCAGCCCCGATTTCCTTATAAATAAAATGATTGCTAGTAAATGGTGAAATATTTGATTAGTTGCCATCTATATATTGATTTTACTAAGCAAGCTCATTCACGACAGGTGCATAAGACAAATTGGTCTACTTTAGTGTTAAGGGACTGTGCTATCGGAAGATGTCCATGAACTTCCCTCTTGCATGCATAATGCTCTACATATTACTGAAAACATCATACTATTTCATCACCCGTACAACATACAAATATATTTCAATCAAGAGTCCAACATTAAAAAAAATTAACTGGGAAACTCATTAACATTTGAAAAACAGGACAGAATATACATTTGAAGCAAGTACATTGGTGATATTTAAAAGACATTTGGACAAGTACACAGATAGGAAAGATTTATAGGGACATGGGTAAATGCAAGTAAAGGGAATAGATTAGCATGGATGGGTTTAGCCGAAGTCCATGCTGTATGACTCAATTATTCACTGTGACTCTAATATACATTTGATGAAACAGAATTCTATGATGGGAACAAGGGATGTGCAACAGATGGTGTTAATATATTAATGATTCAACTGCAACATCAAATAATAAAAACAAAGTTCTAATCCGAGTTTGCCTCGATAAATTCTATTTAAACAATCAAAATTACAGCAGATATTATTAACTTGAATATCAAATATAGGACTTAAACCTCTGTCCCACGGTGCGAGTCCACCCACGAGTCATCCCGAGTTAAAAACAAATCAAACTCGTGGTAATCACGTAGAATGAACGTAGTGGGAATGTCGGAGCTCGTGGACATAACTTAGCGACTCGTGACGCTAACGGCAGGTACTCGGCAAACGTGTTAACTCGTGAAAGTTTTTCAACATGTTGAAAGATTTCCACGAGTCAAATATACCCTTGAAGGAAAATGTTGATGCTTTTAAACTCGTTGTGATACCGTAGTAGCCCGTGAGTTTACCGTAGTGACTCGTGAGTTTACCGTATTAACACGTGGGTACTCTTAACTCGGCAGCTGGACAGAGGAAAAAAAGGTGAGTAAAAAAAGATTTGCCAAGTCTGTCTGTCAGGAATGATCCCCTGATGCTGGAGGCACCTGTGGGAATCTCACCTTGGCCTTTGGAATAGAGCGACCAACAACCAATATTTCCAGATTTCCAAAGGCAGGTCACTTACCTTGTGCCTTTCACATTACTGCTTCAGAGGTTTGAGACGTCTGGGCCCTCTGAAATTAATATAAAGCATCAGATAATAACCTTTATTGTTGGATCAAATAGAATATCCCCTCTAGAAGGTCCTGATACTCCCCTTCTGCCCCAGTACAAAGTGACTATGTCCTAGACAAGTCTTGTCCATTGAGTGACTACTCGCAAATCTTGCTTTTGCCACACAGAAAAAAAAGGTTCTCTTTTTCTTTCAATGTGACAGGTCACATTCCGCCCCCTTTGTTATGGGTTTGTTTAAGTAATCCCGCCCCTCCTTAATCTAACACTATTCTTAACACCATCTTCTTGTCTCTGGGTTTTTCAGATTAACGAATTTGTAGTGGCCCGCATAGCGAACATGGTGACAAGAGGTTCTGCAAACGAGTGCGGACTGCGCGGGTAACAACTAATATAGCATTCATCTCACTCACACATGAAACATGGTCATTCACTATCAATGCATAAGATTGAACATCCATTTGTTAGTTTAATAAAAAAGATTTGGGTGATGATTCAAATCTAGAATATTAGTTTCCCAGCATCCTACCCGAAAATTCAACCATTCCTTCTCTCCAGAGATGCTGCCTGGCCTGCTGAGTGACTCCAACATTTTGTGTTTATCTTTGGCATAATCCAGTCTCTGCAGTTTCTTCCTACACAGTAGTTTCCCAATTTGACGAGGAAATGAAGAGCCGAAACCCTGACTATTCCTCTTTCCCCATACGCTGCCTGACCTACTGAATTCACCCCGTATGTCCTATTTCGTAATACAATTATTAATACTTGTTTTACAATTCCACTAATACGGGAGGAAGGCCGTATGAAACAATGAGTTTGGGTCCGAAGTGGGAACTTATTTGAAACAAGGTTTGGTGTGTGGACTGAAAAAAAGGATAATGTCTAACTTCATGTAACCCTTGCATCTCCTCTCTCTCTCTCCATCCCTCCCCCACCCAAGTCGTACCAGCTTCAAAGTCGTCTTGTTGAGTCTCATTGTTTGTTAAGGGCCTATCCTACAAGCATGCAACTCCATGCGATGAGCGCGACCTAACGTGGTCGCTTGAGCCGTCCGGCGTCGCGGGGTTGGTCCCACTTCGATTGCCGGAGCCGTGCAGAATTGTGCGGAGTTCGTCCCGACATCGCGCGGGGCTCCGTAAAACTGACTATGTTCAAAAATTACGCGCGGCGACGGCTTGTCGGCTCGCAGTCGCCTCGGCGCATTACACACCGCCTCGACATCATGCCTCCGTGAACCTATCTGTAGGTGCCTCCATGACCCTCTATGTGTGTGGTTCCGTGGCCCTTGGTGTGTGTGCCTCTGTGCCCCACTCTGTATGCCCCTCTCTGTCCTGGCGAACTTACCTTAAGACTTCGCTCCAAGTTCGCCTCACTTTGCGCCGCGTCGCGCCACTCACCCGACCTCCGCGCGGCCCTCGCTGCCGGTTTGGTCGCGCTTGCCGCATGCAGGCGCATGCTGGTGGGAACGGCCCTGTACAGGGGATCACCCGACCTCCGCGCGGCCCCCGCTTCTAGTTTGATCGCACTCATCGCATGGAGTCGGATGCTGGTAGGACTGGCCCTTAACCCGTTCTCACCTAACACACAGCTACCAATGGCCTGTTTCCTTTATCATCGTGACTTTTTTGCATATCTTTCATTCATTTGTTCTATATCTCTCTATATCACCGTCTATATTTCGTTTCCCTTTCCCCTGACTCTCAGTCTGACGAAGGATCTCGACCCGAAACGTCACCTATTCCTTTTCTCCAGAGATGCTTCCTGCCCCCTGAGTTACTCCAGCTTTTTGCGTCTATCTTCCGTTTAAACCAGCATCTGATGTTCCTACGCAAAGGAAAGTCATCTTCGTTTGGGGATGAAAAATGGGAATTAACCAAGGTGTCAGGAAGCAAAGACAACAGACTTCATGACAAAGTACCCCTGGGCATTTCTACAACAAGCTATAACAACTGTACCCCAATCCAACAATGGTTCAGAACTGATAATTAAACAATCATGTTTGAACCCATGACTCGATGAGAAATGAGTGGCAAAAACACCTGAAGGATTGTGAGATAATGATCATGGATGACTTTTAATGGAAAGTCCACACATACAGATAGACAGCCAAGAAGAACTTCATATCTACACTCAGATGGACTGGCAGATGGAGGAGATAGGAGTTGGGGAAAGAGAGGAAAAGCCCAAGAAAAATCAGGGAAAGGGATATTGGAAAAGACAGATGCTGGAATCCTGAAACACATGTCAAAACATTAAAAACGTATAAACACAGAGCAAATAGGTGCAGGAGTAGGGCATTCGGCCCTTCGAGCCAGCATTGCCATTCAATATGATCATGGCTGATCATCCAAAATCAGTACCCCGTTTCTGCTTTCTCCCCATATCCCTTGATTCCGTAACCCTAAGAAATTTAACATGGGAGGCTTTTTATAGTGTAAAACAAAACTGCATGACATCATTTTTATAATGTGATGATTTTTCCACATGTCGGTAGTCGTTATTGGCTCAAGAGTAACTCAGAAGAGGAACTTGGTAACTCGGGAGAGGAACTTTGGTACATCGCAGAAATTAGAAGTAAACGGCCAACATTGACATACACGTGGGAACTTGTTTAAACATGTGAACATAATCTTGGAATCTCGTAGAAAACCACGTGTTTGATTTTTTTTCTTTAACTCGGGATCACTCGTGGGTAGACTCGCACTGTGGAACAGGACTATTATTTGTAAAGTTCTTTACAGTCTACTCTGATGGAGTGTATATCTTGTTTCTCTTCTTCTTCTTGCGTATGGTGTGCACAGCCTAAAGTTGTAGACAACTTGTTCTATTTGATCTTATTTGATTGTGCACGCCGGGTTGATTGCATTCGTCGAAACAGGGCGGACCACGTGAAGGTTGCGATCTTCTACCCCATCTTGTTTCAGATTGATTTAGATATCTATTTTCAAAAGCCTGTAAGTAAAGAATTAGTAAACCAACTGCCAAAATGATATTCATAAAATTATTTTACTGTGCAAATTACAAAGATGATGTTGCAATAGTTATAATGGAAGGACATAGCTCTGTTTACTCAATGAAATAAGTGCAGATGTTCAGAGAGAATATACAAGCACGGCATCAAATAAGACCCAAAGAATCTAGAGCCCACATGGACCTGTAGATTCAATACCTTTATTGATAGGTATTGAATTCCCTGGTGATACAATGGTTACTAATTTTAGTGGCTGAGAAAATGCTGCACTGAGTTTACATCATTGCACCCTCAAATTAAATTGATATTTCTGCAAAAAGCGTCTTCAATACACTCAATGAGTTTTCGATCTTTATTCATAGGTTAAAAAGAACATAATGCCAAACACAGGAGCTGCTTCCTTAATTTCATGGTTTTTAAACTGACTCATAGCATTTCATTTCAGATAATAATTAAATGTATTGCCTGATTTTATATTCTGCTGCAGTTGCACTATATGATTCTTATTAGTTTATTATGCTTGTCGCCAAGTCCGCAAAATAGGATTTTCAGTGCATTGACCCATGTTGCCACAGCATGAATGCTGTCAAGAGCTGTGAACCTTAGCTGTAATTACACTAATTGACAATACCATTTTACTGGGTCTTTCAATGGTTGTTACAGCTTTGGAGGAGAGAAGAGAATCAGCAAAGGTGGGCTTGCCCCACAGAACCTAGAGCCCACATGGACCTGTGCAAGGACCCATCTTTCAATGCAAACAGACTTGAGTGCAAGAGATAACAGCAATTTCCATAGTTAGCATGGTTATTTAAAACTCTATGGCAGGGGAATAAACTACCCACGAACTGGTCACTAAAAAATTGATGATCATTGAAACACAGGAGGAATGTAGAATCAAGGTGAATGCTAGATTCAATGAGAATGATTATGAAACCTTCTTTGCAAGCATTTCATCCACTGACGTCTCAAATGCACAGCAAATCCAGCTACAAGGCGGACCTACCGATTCACCCCATTTTAAGGTTCTCAGCACTTTCAGATTAACCCATGATGGCACCGAAGCCAGGCAACTCTGCACTCTGGTCCCAGAAGTGGGTCTGCAATCATTCATTAGAATCTCTTTTAAATCTCTACTCAAACAGCAGCATTTCTTACTCTACTTTACACTGTGTCTGTACACGGTGGACAGCTTAATTACAATCATGTATAGTCTTTCTGCTGACTGGATAGCACGCAACAAAAAAGCTTTTCATTGTACCTTGGTACATGTGACACTAAACTAAACTGAACCTCCACATCCATTTTTTACGTTCAACAGACATTAGTGCACCAAGTAGGTGATAAACTTTTATCTAGAAACAAAGAACTGCAATTGTTAAGATGCATCAGTTTTTGATTGACTTGTATTTCCTTAAACTTTGTGAATAGATTTCATGTTAATACACTCATATTCTCGCAGCAGAATTATGCCATTTATCCTATCAAATCCACTCCGCCAATCAAACATGGCTGATTTATCTTTCACTCTCAACCCCATTCTCCTGCAGCCTCCCCATAACCCTGGACACTCTAACTGATCAAAATGAGGACCAGTTAAGATCCCATATATTGTCATCACATAACACCCTATCCTAATATCAAACACCACCTGCCATGACGGTAAATTCCAAAGGTCTATTTCCCTACTTCATTGTGCTGTATGCCTTGTTTCATACTTTTTTATTTGGTATCCAAGCTTGCTGAGAGTATATGGTTCATATTGCTGAGAGCAAGCTTCATATTATCCACAATCTCATCTTGCAGTCTATCGGTAAATTAAGTGGCAGACTATTGCCCCACTGAGGGATCAATTTATCATTATTATGGCACCACATTATGTTGCACTCCGCAGAATCACAGATCGATGAATGTACAAAAAACTTACATTTGTGAAGTGATAATGTGATTTCACTGGAACTAATAGCAGAAGAACTAATTTAAATAATTTACCTCTTTCCAATGTGCACCAACTTTATATATTCACCTGGAATAAGTGTCGGCTTGCTCCTGGTATACACAATGTTTGCCCTGATTCTCAAAGAGCCCATAAATCCTGATGGTAATTTGTGGTTTGAGAATGCAGGACTGAAGAGTTTGTGAACGTCATCTAGCGTAAGATGTCTCTGATGAGAAAATGGAGGTTTTATTCATGCACTGTAAGAGCAAATTCACATTTAAGGCAGAGAGGAATACACATTTGAGACAGAGACATTAACTCTGCAGCATGAACCTTGAGGGAACGTGATTATTTAAACTTCTCCCACAGGTTATTGAAGCAGGGAAACTTATTCACCTGATCAAGGTACTGTTCCCTGTGCCATTTCAATTAAAATTGTTTGCACACCTTCTAAATGCATGTTATAAAGATGCCACTCAGAATAAGATATACCAGCAGTAATTGAATAAATATATTTTTTAACACATCTCTGTTCTCAGCCTTCCGCGCTTCGCCCATCACTCGAATATTTTATCTTGTGTGAGTTTCATGTAGGTTTGCCATAACTGTTCAAGGCAACTACTATGAAGTATAATAGTAAGATTAAATGAGAACTTACCAGTTTGAAGATTGATCTTTATTTTATGAGGAGTTGCGATGAGGGATTTTGTGAAGAACCCGCCAGCACGCATGCGCGACATTCTTCAAAGCAGCGGTGTGGAATCACAGAACCAACAAACAAAGAAATGACTTGTTATAGTAAGATTGAAGAGACTCTAATTACCAGTTGACTTTATGATTGAGGGTTGGGAGCGGAGGGCACGAAATCTCTCATCGCAACTCCTCATAAAATAAAGATCAAACTTCAAACTGGTAAGTTCTCGTTTAATCTTACTATTTCATTTCGGAGTCACGTGAGTGACTTTGTGAAGACTTCAAAGCTCTGTGATTTCATGCCCTGGACCACGTCCATGCTCTCACACATGCCACTATAAGGATGGATAGGAGTAATCAAGTTTTCAGACTGGATGTACTGAAAAATAATAATATTTATTAATTATAACAAAGAAAGAAACCCTCATTGGGGAGTAGCTGTATGTTCTTGACCCGCATTCAGCACGGCCTCCGCGAACATTACAGGAGCGGCAACAGGTTTGTTGTAAAACCATTGAAAAGTGGCTTCACTCGCCCATCCCGCTGTGGCAAGAATATGGTCCATGGGCACCTCCATGACCTTTGCCGCTGATGTCGATGCAGCCCTGGTGGAATGGGATTTAAAGACATTAGTGTCAATACCTGCTGCATTCAAGACCATCCTGAGCCATCTGGAGATCGTCTGAACCGACACTCTATGGTCTGGTTTTTTGTGGCTGATTAGCAGATATTTTTCCATTCCCCTTAAATTCTGCGTCACGTTAATATAGTGGCGGATTTGAGTGGCTAAACATAGCCTAGCATCAGCGGGGTATGCTGGAAACACCAGCTGCAGCCCTGTGAATCCAGGTCTATGCTGCTTTAGTAATTCATCAATATAAAAGATTACTTTCTCCGGGGTAGAGAACATTCTGTCAATCTTGATTTTTTGAAGCGTCTGTACCCTCTGTGCTGAAGTAAGTGCCAATAACATCACCAGCTTCAGGGTGAGTTTGTCCAAATCGAGCCCAGCCATGGGCGACCATGTCCTGAGTAGGGATAATACTCTCCCAATGTCCCAGGTAACATTGTAACGGGGTCTGGGCGGGTTTGAATTAAATATTCCCCGCATCAGTTTGAACACCAGTTTATTGGATCCTATCTCGATATTGAGGTAGAATGATAGCGCACTCCTGGCGCTATTGATGGCACTGTAGCTGAGGTGTTCGTCATGATGTAACCCCGCAAGAAATTCCAGCACATCTGTTATGGTGACGGAGTCATAAGCAATGTTCAAGCGGCCGCAGTAGGTTTCCCATTTCCTGATTTGCGTTAAATATTGCCGTCTTGTGGACTCCCTGCATGATGCTCCAATTGTATCCATAGTCCTTGACGAGAGACCATACTGCAGTAATGGTCTGTTCAGAACCTGCAAGCCAATAATTTCAAATGACTATGGCAGGGATGATGTTCCCCTGAAACAGGGTTCGTCACCAATTGTGGGCAATTCTCTAAGAGGGCCCATGGTTCACTTATCATTCCAAGGACCACCGGATACCATGGCTGTGTAGGCCAGTCGGGTATGATGAGAATGCCTTTAGCAGCATCTGACTGGATTTTCCGCAATACCCGACTGATGAGGCAAAATGGAGGAAATGCGTAGAAAAACCATTTCCCCCAGTCTAGCGAGAAAGCGTCCATCGCCATTGCCCCAGGATCTGGTTCCCATGATACATATGTTGGTACCTGATGGTTTAACCGTGACGCGAAAAGGTCAATATCCGGTTTACCAAATTTGGCTGTAATTTTGGCGAATATTTGGGGATTTAACATCCACTCAATGTTGTCATTAAATTTCCGTGACCTGGTGTCCGCCACTGTATTGAGCTTACCTGGTAGGTAGGTCGCTGAAATCCAAATATTGCGTTGTATGCACCAGAGCCAAATTGTATTTGCCAATTCATCACATGAAATTGACCTGGTACCGCCCATATGATTTAGATATGCCACCGCAGTGGTGTTGTCTATTTGGAGACGGACATGAGTGTCAGTAATGTTTGAACAATAAGCTCTAAGTCCGTGGAATGCCCCTAGCATCTCCCAATAATTTATCCCTTGTGATAACAAAAGGGTAGATTCAAGAGTGTCCCATCTGCCCCCACAACTTGTGTTGTTGTCCGTAGCTCCCCAGCCATGGGAGCTTGCGTCTGTTTGTAAGTATACCGACGGACGAGGCACAATGATGGGTTTGAATGAGTTACGGATATTGTCAATCCACCATTGTAACTCAATTTTTGCCTTGAATGGCAGCTGCATGGGTCTATCAAAATGTCCAGCATTCAATTTTAATGCTGAAATCTTGGATCTTTGCAAACTTTGATAATGTAAAGGTCCAAATTGAGCAGCTGGAAAAGC
Source organism: Raja brachyura (assembly GCA_963514005.1). The sequence continues at coordinate 142,142,335 of OY740781.1, forward strand.
TGCTACCATTTTCCCAATTACCTTGGCAGCTTGTCTGATTGATGGTATACTGGCGCAGACCAGATTATTACATGCTTCAATGATATCCCCAACTTTGTTATTTGGTATGGCGGTAATCATTCAATTGGAATCAATCGTAAATCCCAGATAGTCCATGATCTGTGAAGGACAGAACTTCGATTTTTCTGGATGGATAATAAATCCCATTTTTTGAAATAATTTCACAGTGGCTGTAACTGCCAAATTTGCTGATTCCAATGTATTCCCAATGATAAGGATATCATCTAGGTAAGCCATAACTGTATGGTTTTGTCTCCTTAGTGTTGCTAACACTGGCTTAAGTAATTTAATAAACAATCTGGGGGCTGTGATAAGCCCATTGGGCAAAGCTCTGTATTGCCAAAGTTGATCCATCCAGGTACATTTTAAGAACTTCCTGTGATGTTTCTGAATGGATACAGAATACTATGCATCTTTTAAATCAATGCATGCCATGAAGCAGCCCTTGGAAACCAGCGATTTGGCTGTCTCGAACGTGTTCATTTTAAAATTGGTATATTTTACACAAGTATTCAAATGGGTTAGATCTATGATAACCCGACATCCACCATCTTTTTTGGTTTTTGTGAAAATGTTGGATACAAATTCAATTGGTTCGTGGATAGTTATTTCTATCACTCCCTTTTCTTGTAATCTCAAGATTTCAGCATAGCCTTCTGCTACTTCCTTATTGGAAAGTGCAAATTTGCGATTCGGCATATGCTGAGGTAGAGGAAGTTGACCATTTATAAACTCAATCTCATGGCCTTGAATACTTTGTAAAATAAACTCATCTGAGGTGATGGTATCCCATGCCTCCTTAAAGAACCGTAATCTCCCTCCAACATGTGAGGTTAGACATGCAAGTGCATGAAATCCAGACTGCCTTACCTCCATGGCTATCGGCGGTCCCTGGCATGTTTGGTGGGACGTGGAGGTGCTGGGTTGTGCTGGTGATGCGGTTGCCGCATCTTCCACGGTGGCCGCTGTGGGCCTTGCCCTAAAAAAGGCCTCTGTTGGAATTGCTGGTATTGTGGAGGCGCCGGTATGTAGGTCCTTGCTGGCCTTTCGGTTTGACCCCGTGGCCTGGAATATGGCGTGTTCCTGGCCGTTTGTCTGGTCAAGGTGTGCGACCTCATAAGACCCACTGTCTTGGCATGGTCGTCTAGATCCTTGACCTGCTTTGGTAGGTCTTCCCCGAATAGTTGTCTGGGTGGTGGCGTTGGAGATGCGCTGCATAGCCCCGCGAATTTGGGATTTAGAGTGGGCTTGATGGTACTTTTCCGAAACGCATTTATCTCATATTGCGTGTTACACAATAATGCAAGAGCGTCCTCCTGTTCAGTGCTTAGATCCATCCCGTCCACCGATCTCGCAAAAGCGGTAATCCCAGACGTGAGCAATTTTAGGATTTTTTGTAATTTTATCTCCTGTGCTCTTATGCCCGGGCTTATATTGCCCCAAATAGGCATATTTACTATAGGTACATTGAGTGAGTTACAATTACCCGGTGCTTTGTACCTATTCATGGCCTCCGCAAGGACCTGATCCTGTAGTTGGTGATTGGTGAGGAAGTCAATGGTAGCAGCCAGTTTTGGTTTGAGAGGTTGCCCCGATGATTTGGGTAACGCAAACTTGGCTGCCACGTCCAGAAGTTCTTCCTGAGGGACCTCAGGTGTTGCTGGTTCGTGTACCAAAATATCCTCTTCTTCTACTGGCTCCCTCATGCTACCCATTGACGATGGGGATATATCCAAAAGTCCCCTGGAACTGGACATTCCCTGCCATTGACTTTGCTGCAGGATCCGTTCCATCATCCTCTCCATTCGTTCAATGCGTCCTTCACCGTGAGTGAATGGGAGGTCAGAGCCCTCATAACCGAAGGAACTCCTGAGGCTCCTATCATCGGCCCGTACCTCGTCGAGGTAATCTCGGTGCCGTGACGAAAAGTCGCTGCCAGCCGCCTCAGCGTAGCTGTACGACTCCCGCACGGATCTGCTCATTCGCCTCCTTTTGGATGAGCTAGGTCCGCTTGCCTCAAACGCCATATGCGGTGAAAAGTCGGTACCTGCCGCCACAGCGTGGTGACCCGACATCCGCGCGGGCTTGCCGCCTGTCCTTCTCCTGGACTCAGGCGACGTACGGTCCCGTCCTGCCGTAAATGGGGAATGCGATGACCGTGGTGAGACTCCACCTGCATGGCTTCTCCTGGCTCTGCTAGGTGGTGAGTCTACACTGGCCCTTCCTGGTCTGCCAGTAGACTCGGGTCTCAGTAAGCCACCAGTCCGCAATCTAGCGGCCTCTGGTGAGTGTTCTGCCCTGAAAGGCCTATGCTGTTGAGCTCTATCTCTGGCTCTTCCACGAGGGCTCGGGGAGAAGGGCCGTGCAGCAGCACGTGAAACCCGTTTGCTCATATCAGCCAACGATTCTCTCCCTGTTGGAGATAGTGAAATGGAGTCAGGGTCTACCTGCTCCGGCGCCGTTCCAACTTGCTGCTCTGCGGGTTCCCCGCTCGTACACAGCTGTGTCGGTGGGTCGGGTCCTGTAGTCACAGGGCTCCCCGACTTTTGCGCCTTTTTCCCGGCCCGTCTAGCGGGTGCTGCCGTTGAAGAGAGCTCCGGGAATAATGGCCGACGACTCCTTTCGGAAGTCCTGCGGCCTGTACTCCTTTTATTCATATCGCTGTTGAAGAAACACAGTTCAAACACCAGGGACAACCAACTCAAGGTTGCCTATACTTACCTCAGCGGTCCTTGTGAAGGGCTGGTGGTGAGCCGCGCTCCACCTCCAGCCGTCGACTGCAAATGCAAGCGACGATATGTCGCACATGCGTGCTGGCGGGTTCTTCACGAAGTCACTCACGTGACTCCGAAATGAAATTGGACTTATTGCCTTTCAATTGTTATGTGAACAGAAAGTTTATACCTTGAACAAAAGGGCAGCTTAATGTGAACAAATGCTTATAGGCAGACTACATCAAGGCAGGGTAACCATTGAATTCAAGCAAGCATTGGGAATTGCGGATTGCACTAAATTAAAAAAACATGTTTTATTTCATTAACAACCTGTGTGGATGACACTATTCAAATAAATGTGAGAGTGCTATTTATCACTTTTCATTTTACTTGTAAATCTGAAATGAGAATGAAGCTGTTTGTAAAATATGATTTAAAAACAAGTGATTCATGGTTTTCCTCTTGATGGCATTATCTTTTGAAATATAACCTTTCTTTATACCTACATTTCAGATACCTTAACATCAGTTTAATAAATCATTTATTTTGCCTACCCGTCACAAGTGGTAGAAATGTGTGGGAATGAATCATTGAAATCATGCTATTAAACATTTGATCAAGGGTTCTCATGCTTGCAGGCAGTTGTTGGTTGATAAGTTTATCCTGTCTCATGTGGGCTGAATTATATGGATGGAACTTCTGATGTCAACACACAATGCCTGGTTTGTTTGCCCAGGCACATAATGTAAAAGGAGAAATGTAAACAAAGAAATTTGATTTCAATTGTCTTTAAAGGTGAAAATATTAGCATGGAAAGGAGAGAAGGGATCAAATTTTGTTCTCTCACATTCAATCCATCCAGAATAGTACAGGCTATTAAACTGGAAGAGTAGTCAGGATTGTCCTATGAAATATGCTCAGAGCAACATGGAACACAGAACACAAAACAATACCGACTATAGACACAAAATGCTGGAGTGAGATCGGGGACTGAGATCGTATCCTTGCAGGGCATCAGTGTTGAGAATTATTGTGGAGGCCGCATTGTTACCTATCCACACTGGTTCGTGTCTGTGGCTCAGAATGTCAAAGGATCCAGGGGCAGAGAGGAATACTCATTCCTAGGTCCAGGAGTTTGGAGATAATTTTGGATGGGACCATGGTGTGAAAGCAGAGCTATAGTAAATAACTAGGTGTCTAACATAGGTGCCTTTGTTGTCCAGGCGAGGGAAAGGAGCAGGTTTGGGGGGTGGGGTGGCAGGTGTTGGGAGATGGTGGAAGAAATGGCAAGTTAGCCATTCTTAATTTTTAATTTGATTGAGATTTCAAGCTTCTAAAAATACTTTCACACCATGTAATTCATCTTAAGGTACCATCTTTAGAAGGATGGTGTATTTTACTCTCATATCCTTCCTAGTTGTGTTCACTTAGAAGTCTCTTTATTTGGCATATTCTGATCCCCTGAGAATACTAATAACTCTTCCTACTCTTGTCCATGAAACTACTATTTTATTTTTTCTTACAACTTAATAAGCTTCTCCCCCCGCCCTCCACCCCCCTCCCCCTTTCCACCCACAACACAAATCAGTACCTTATGATTATTTGGAAAGTTAAAATACTGAAAATTATCTGTGCAGTAAGACATTGAGCCTGAAGGAATATTACTATATTTTACCTCAATGCATTATCAAGTCTGTAATTTAGTCTGTTTTTGTATGTTGTCACAATATAAAAACACTCAATCCAGAAACACACAGGTTGTCCCCATACCCACAATACTGAGATGTGGCAGAAAATATGTCAGATATGTTTTAAGCACAGGTAGTACATTTACGCAGCTAATTTCTGGCTGGATAGATTCTTAATCCTCTCCCACTTCCTTTCAAAGCATTGTGTATTTAACGGAGAGCAAACCTATATTGTTGGTGCAATCACTTCCCATGCATGCCATTTATGTCAGCGGGTGCAGTTCCAGTTAAAGGTCCTCCATGTTAACATTTTAGAAGATAGCATTCAATATAATTTGGGGGTGGGAGATTGCAACCTTCACGTGGTCTGCCCTGTTTCGACTAATGCAATCAACTCGATGTGCACAAAAGGAAGATCAAATAGAACAAGTTGTCCTACAACTTTAGGCTGTGCACGCCACATAAAAGAAGAAGAAGAATATAATTTGGAAGGAACTGCAGATGCTGTTTTACACCGAAGATAGACACAGGATGTTGGAATAACTCGACGGTCAGGCAGCATCCCCGGAGGAAAGGAATAGATGATGTTTCGGGTTGAGACCCTTCTTCAGACAGAGAAGAAGGGCCTTGACCTGAAACATCATCTATTCCTTTTTTCCAGAGATGCTGCCTGACCTGCTGAGTTACTCCAGCATTTTGTGCCTATTCAATATAATTTGTTGTATAACACGTGCGCTTTTCTACATTGCAAATTGGTTGAGTTTCCTAGTTTTACATCCACTTATCACAAGAATATGTGCTCTAGAAATTATATCAGATTCCTCCTTATGTCTAGATTAAATACAGCCATTCTACTGGAGTAGAAGTACAGTGAAAACTAGCTGGATATCAGAATATAATCAAAGTATAATTAACATTTACTGTGAAGGGCCTCAGAGTTTTCAAATAATTTTGTAAACCCAGTGGGAAGTGTTTCCTTTATTTTGTCATATTTAGTCTTCAAATATATCTTATACAATGAATGCTTACAATATAGCTGTAGCTATAGCTGCTATTGTGATCAACTAGTGTGCACAAGAGAATGCAGCTTCATGCAATTGCCAGCAATGTATCTAACTGGATGTTGCTTCGAGGCACAATAAAACTATGATGCAGTGTCTCTCCACAAACTCAGATTTTACTGCAGGATAGCACAATAATTGATTCTTTAAGGTTTGGGGACAAAATAGAAGCTATAATTGATTAGAAATAGCAATTTCAAATAAATAGTTTAATGATGCAGCTGTTTGCTTTATTTCAACTACCGTATTTCCCGGCAATGAAGTCGCTATATTTTACCCAAAAATAAGGCACGAATATTTACCTGCGTCTTGGAGGCTGAAGGTTAGGTTGTTAGCCAAGAAAGATAGATTTGGCTATCCCTCAGTACAGCAACATCAAGAACGGCTGTAAAGTGGGAAGCGGCTGTAAAAGGACAGCGCTGCTTGGGGGGGGGGAGTTCCTTTCACAGCGTGTGGGGAGTCTGGCCAGGGGTTAAGTTGCGGGGAGGGCAGGAGCGTTGACAAGGAGGAGGTCTGGGTTGATGCCAGCAGCTCACTCATACTCCGTTGCCGGGCGCGGAGCCACCGCATTGTGGCCGGGGAGGGATGTAGCTCGTATGGCTGTCAGCGGCCGCCGTTCCTTAAATTCTGACTGCCGCCGGGAGCAGGACATGGCCTCACTTGCTGCGCTGGATGACACTGCATGGCATTCACTGCCCAGTCCGTGACGTTCAATGCAGACCGGACAGTGAGGGGACCAGCTGAAGAGCAAAGATCATAGAGCGGGCAGCGGGCGATGGATAACAGGACAGCAGGCGGTGGAGTCTACTCCTGTGTCAGCACGATCAAGGGACCAATTGAGGTTACTTGCGGTGACACAGAAGTAAGCTCCACTGCCCGCTGTCCTGTTATCCATCACCGCTGACCCACTCTGCTCTATCATCTTTGCTCTTGAGCTCTTGTGCTCCCGTTTTCCCCACCATCTCTCCACCTGCCATCACCCTCCACCCCCCACCCATTCAGTCATTCAGAATGGAGGAGATCTGGAAGCCTTGGGCAAATTGAATTGTTATTTTCTTTATTTTTATTTTTTTATTTTTTGAGCGTGAGTTATTCTATGTCCCGCCAGCCTTTTTTCAAAATTTAGCAACTCAATATGGGAGTGCATCTTCGACGCAGGTGCGTCTTCATTGCCAGGAAATATGGGGTACATCTATTTTCACAATGAGAGATCGCTTTGGAAATCACAGCAATTTGGGTGACATTTCAAACGTTTTCCTTTATTTGCTGATGTCTGCTGAGGAAATGAATGTTTGGTCCTATATTATGGGTCTCTTTTGTTACCATAAATTGTCAGCTGGAAAATAATTTTGCAGTCTTTCAGTCTGAAGCATTTGGATTGGAATTTTAGGCTTATACTTGTCTGCAGGTTTCATTGTGTATTACCCTGGACAATAAAATAGTTATTTGAATGTGACAATAAACATTTGCATTTCATGCAAATCATATCTAAGCAGCCACTCAAAGGGAACTTAGATTTTGCAACAGTGACTGGGTTTCCACAATATATCAATAACCATGAAGTGCTGTGACAGATACTGCAAGGGATGTGCAAGGCATTTCATAAAACAAAGGCATTTGATTTTTCATCACCCAGACTGACAATTCATTATTACACTGAGGCACCTATGCAAAGATAAAAGGTCCATCTTCCCATTCTGGTTGCAAAATATTCATTAGAAGACATGATTTCTACCCACATATCTTGGCCCCATATGCAATACTGCTGAAATTGGAACATTGAATGCAGAACAGAGAACAGTGTAGCACTGGAATAGTCATGAGAATCAAGAGTGGTTAATTGTCATATGTAATGAAACCGGAGTATGAAATTCTTACTTGCAGCAATAGATAATATAATAAACAACCAAAAAACAGAAGTTCAATAAATAAAAATACCCCAATATTGGTTTGATAACCAATATTTGCTTGAAATTTTCAAAATAATTCCAATGGAATAATGAAATTGTGCCTGATATTCACTTATTTTTGAATTGCAAAGAATATAGCAATGTCAGCTTAAAGTGGTAACGAAGAGTTGGTGATCTGAGATGTGTTATTTAATGAGAAGAACACCCAAAATTAAACTATTGGCCCATTGTTTGGTCTTCTTCTTTCGTGTCCATCTTCCATGTTTCAAATGTTGACATCGCTGTCTTTGTCCGTCCTGAAAAGGACGCAAGCTTCCGGCGACAATCAGTGGGAGCCACCACTTGTTGCAATAGGTGATGGTGGTAGCAAAATTAGCTCAGGATACTTCCAGTTTCCAGCTGGACATGGACGTTTCTGCTATGGGGCCCATTGTTCGGTGATCACAGCAATACATGACGTCCGAGTCCTTTAGTTCCACTGTATAAACCATGTACAAGATCAGACCAATCCAGAACGCACTAAGGAATTCAGGAAAGATCGAGGATGTGTCCCTGTCTGGGGTGAGAGAGGTGGGGTGGTTATGTTAACCGGGAGGGGAGGCTGGGAGAAATCGATGGGTCAGAGATTAGGCCAATGTGGCAAGCAATCAGGTGAAGTGCAGAAAGGGAATGTCAGTCAGAGGTTTGTGCACTGGAAAAGCACAATCATGATTGGGTGTTCATGCGGTTAGAAGGGTGGCATGATTAGTCACGAGGGGGCGGTGAGGTGGTCAGTTAGGGGGATTTGTAATTGGCAGTCAAGAGCTGGGGATTACATCAGAGCTCAATGAGAGGTTCCCTGGAGAGTTAGTTTAGTTAGTTTAGTTTAGTTTAGATATACAACGTGGAAACAGGCCCATCGGCCCACCAGTCCATGCCAACCAGCGTTCACCCGTACACTAGTTCTATCTTACATAATAGTGACAATTAACAGAAATCAATTAACCTACAAACCTGCATTTCTACGGAATGTGGGAGGAATCCGGAGAAGCCTTGCAGTTAAGTGGAGAATGTACAGACTCCGCACACACAGCTCCCATAGTCAGGATTGAACCCGGGTCTCTGGCGCTGTAAAGCAGCACCTCTACTAGTGTGCCACTGTGCCATCCCTTGTGAGAGTCAATTACCGATAGGGGAGGCAGCTGGGTTGAGATTTTCCCTCGTTCTAATTGATCTGAGCCCAGCTTGCTGTGAACGCCTGCTGCTCCAATGATGGCAGGCAGGTCAGGGCTTATATGCACTTATGAAAAAGATAGAGGTGATGGTCACACTTATGTAGCACATTGCTTGAAGCAATTGCACAGACCCAGGGATGCCCCTGTGTTAATGCATCAGAAGTGCGGAGGCAGCGCAATAGAGCCACTGGGTTTCATAAGCCACATTTAAAAGATGGCGGGCTGCAGGAGTGGGGCGCCGTTGTGTATGGCTGCTCTGCCTGCAGTCCGACCTTTCACCCTTTTTTATTTTTATCTTTAGTCCTGTTAAAACAAAATGTTTGTTGGAGGTCTTTTATGTGGTGGGTGGGGGAGAGGAAGGGGGGAACTTTATTTCCTAGTCCCTACCTGGTCGGAGAGGTGGCTACCCTCCGAGCTGTTTCTTCGTCCCCTCCTCGCAGCCTACCATCGGACTGGAGCGGCGTTTACTGTTGAGACCGGCCGGGACTACAGCTTTGACGCCATCACGGAGCAGGCGATGCCTTACCGGGTCTCCGTGCGGTAAGCTACGGAGTGCTGTGACCGCCGACTCCAACATCTGAGGAGCTGTGGCTGCGGGCGGCGCTGGATTTAAAACACAGCGGAGCCTGGGATCCGAGATCGCCAGAGTCTGAGCTCCAACCAGCGCGGCCTGAGGCCTTCGGGTGCCGCAGTCTCCGGGGAGGAAGCGGCCGCTCCAGACATTTCCAAGCCGCCGAGGAGTATTCACCCGATGCCGGAGTTCCTGCTTTCCGGCAAGAGGGCCTGCAAACATTGGACTGGCTGTGGAGGCCACAAATAGGCCCCGACCTCGGGTGATCACCGAGGAAGAGGACTTAACTTTTTGATGCCTTTCCCCACAGTGGAAAATTTTGATTCTGTTGTGGGGGGACGTTCGTTGAATTCTATAACGTGTTGTGTCATTTTTTTCTTATTTTTAATTTTTTTCTATGGATGTACGGAAACTTTATTATTTATTTTATGTAAAGCACTTTGGTTTCAACGCGAGTTGATTTAAACATGCTATATAAATAAAATTTACTTTACATGGAAAATTCTCTATTTCCAATGACGCTTGATTTTTTCCCCTAGAAATTGTATTGTACAGTGCACAAGAATGTGGAGCAATTTAATCAAAATTCTAGGAATGGTCTTTGGATTATTGTTCCACGACCCTGGAATACAGCCGAGTAAAGTAACAATTATTCCACCCAGTCCACCTGCTCAATTTTTGTCTTGAAATTCAGGGTCAGCGATTTTACACAGGTTTTGCTTATGCATCACACTTGTGCACTTAGCAAGTGTGGTTTGGAGCAGCTATAACTAATTATTAAAAAATTCAATTTGCACCATCTGTTTACTTCATTAATTCATTGCATATCATTTTGCAGCTGACGACTCAATTCTGTACAGAGCAGTTGGCAGTTTTTTTGTAATTTACAGAGATTGAACAGGTGTCAGCCTCAGAAAGTAGTCTTGCAGTTGGCTGCGAAAGCGGATTTTAAACCCTCCTGCTCAGGTGGCCATTGAAGAACAGCCAGACATTCCCAGTGGCTTGGTGGACATTTTTTTGCATGGCTGGATCTGAAATTGGCTATTTACCATCTCGTGCTATTCATGACCATATCTGCACACTAAAGGATTCCTGCATCGTTAACATGACAACGATTCCTTGGAGGTCAAAAACAAGTTGTTGTTCTGGGAACCCTTAAGATTGCACATCGTACTATATGCTACATTATTTGTTTCAGTCTTAATCAAGAAAGTTCCGTCTGGTCCTATCATCACTGTACGGTTCTCATTTTTTCTATAATCGTCTGGTTATGCACTATTATTGTCTGGTAATCTCTCAAAATGGACAATTTATTTTATCATTGTTTATTGTATATATTTTTCTGATGTTGTTGCGTTAATGTGCCTGGAAAGCTGACAAGTTTGCAGAAAGACTCACAACCAGTAAATACTGGAAATCTAATGGCAGGGACAGTCACAGTGTCTACACTTTATCCTGCCCTGCTTACAATATAAAATTATCCCAGTTTTTGCATCACTCTTAAAAGCTTCCTCCCATGGCAGTGTTTCCCTATCATACAATGAGGGTTCATAGGATCCTTAACTTTATCCATCATATTTCATACTGCTCTGTTCTCATACCATCTTCATAAGTTCATGTTCGTAAGTGATAGGAGCAGAAATAGGCCATTTGGCCCATCAAGTCTACTCTGCCATACAATCATGGCTAATCTATCTTTCCCTCTAAAACCCCATTCTCCTCCCTTCTCCCCATAACCCCTGACACCTGTACTATTCAAGAATCTCTGCTTTGAAAATATCCATTGGCGGCCTACACAGCCTTCTGTGGCAATGATTTCCATTGATTCACCATGCATTTTCTTCCTTCCAGGACCATTGCAGGATTTCCCTTGTGTTCAGCTTCCAATTTTCTCCCCTCCCAACCCCCAACCTCATTAGTCAACAAACATTCCACCGGGTGGTGCTTCGATGGCAGCCTCGCCTACAATCTGTCTGTCCTTTTCATCTTTTTATTTTTAATTTTTAGTGTGTTTAAAAAGTATGTGTTAATGTTCTCTGGCTTGTATTATATGGGGGGTGGGCGAGGAGGTCGGGGGAAACATTTTTTCAATCTCAAACCTTGCCGGAGATGCAATTGTTTTCCGGAACGTATCTCCGGTCGCTCTGCGGCCTACCATCATGGAGCTGGAGGCCTTGCTCGGGACTGACTTTGAGCTCCACCACGGGGCGTGGACTTACCATCGGAGCCGATTCCTTGCCTGGGATCGACGCTCCAACCGCGGCCTGCGGACTTTAACTTTAGGAGCTCGCAGTCTCGGGAGAGACCAAGTTAGGAAGCTCCTAAAGCCACATGACGTTCGACTAGCCCCAACCCGGGGTAGATCACCAGGCGTGGGGGAACTGAGATTCCCTCCCCCCCCCCCAATGCAGGAGCTTGATCACCCGGACAAGGAGGCCCACCAGCCGGCTACGGGAGTAAGATCATCCCATCAACGGAAGGCTAGAGGCCCCCGACCGCTGGAGGACAAAGAAGGGAGAGATTGGACTTTTTTTTTGCTTTCCATCACAGTGAGGAATGTGGAGGAGTCACTGTGGTGGATGTTTATGTTAAAATGTATTTTGCGTGTTCTGTTGCTTTTTATTGGTATGACTGTAAGGCAAATCAAATTCCTTGTATGTTGCAAAACATATTTGGCTAATAAAGTATGATTATGATTATGATTTCTCTGCCAATTCCACTATCCTCAACATGATGTCACCACCAAACGCATATAATCCATAAATGACAGGGTCGAAAACTGCCTCTCAGTTTACTTAAAAGGACACAAAGTACTGGACTAACTCAGCACGTCAGCATCCCTGGAGAACATGGATATGTGACGTTTCAGGTCGAGTCTGAAGAAGGGTCCCGACCTGGAAATCATCTATTCATGTTCTCCAGGGAAGCTGCCTGACCTGATGAATTACTCAAGAGTCAAGAGTGTTTTTATTGTTATATGTCCCAGATAGAATAATGAAATTCTTACTTGCAGCAGCACAACAGAATATGTAAACATAGTACACTGTAAACAAGAGAAAAAAAAGTTCAGTGTGTGTAAACATACTTATATATATATAGACACACACATACACATATGTATACCTAAAATATAAACAAAAATAATAGTGCGATAATAACAATAATAGTTTATGCAGTTCAGAGCTTATTTGTAAATTTCAGTGTTTAATAGCCTGATGGCTGTAGGCAGAAGCTGTTCCTGAATCTGGACGTTAGAGTTTTCAGGCTACTGTACCTTCTCCCCGATGGCAGGTTTGAAATTAGTGTATGGCCAGGGTGGTGTAGGTCTCGGATGATGCTGGCTGCCTTTTTGAGGCAGCAACTCCGGTAAATCCCTTCAGTGGTTGGGAGGTCAGAGCTGGTGATTGACTGGGCAATTTTCACAACTGTGTGCAGTCTTCTTAGCTCCTGGACATTCAAGTTGCCAACCCAGGCCGTGATGCACCCAGTCAATATGCTCTTACAGTACACCTGTAGAAGTTCAAGCAAATCCTCTCTGACGTACCAAATGTCCATAATCTTCTCAGGACGTAGAGCATTGATGGGCTTTCTTTATAATTGCATCAATGTGCTGGGTCCAGGATCAATTTTCAGAGATATGCACGCCAAGCAGTTTCCAGTCTTTTGCATCCTTTTGTGTATTAACCACCATCTGCAATTATTTAATTCTCAGTTTACCGGACCTGCTAAGATCACTGAGGTTCTCTAGCTGAGTTTATACCAACAGCCCTGCCCTCCAATCTCCATGCCTGCAGGTAATGGGAGAGGAGAGTCTCTCCCTGATCTTCCATGAAACTTCTTTCTCAAATCTCCTTTATCAATTACTTCTCAAATCATAATTATCAGTAAGCTCCTGAGCCTTACTATTGACATTTCCTCAGTTTTTATAGCTGTGTATTTTTGTTGTGCATAATCAAAGATATTCCAAGATGTTAAGCACTTTATTTTTCTCCAGGCATTCTGAGTGTGCACCAGCTTGCTATTGCCTGACCCATATGGATGATGTCCCAATGAGAGGCACTTGCGGATGTGAATTACTCAATCCATCCGAATATGGGGCTATGGCATGCCATATCACACAGACCAGACTCCCTAACATAGACTCCATCTACACTTCATGTTGCCTCAGGAATGCAGCAAACATGTTTCACTCCAGTCATTTCCTCTTCTCCTCTCTGAGCAGAAGATACAAAAAATCAGGAATAGCTTCTTCCTTCTGTTACTAGACTACTGAATGTTCCTCCCATAAGCTCGGGTGTAGTTCCAATCTTCTAACCTACTTGGACATTGGTCCTTTTCTCTGGAACTGTAATGCTATGATCCTGTAAACTATATTCCACACTCTGGTACTTATCTCTTTGTACTGTTGTCCCTGTTATACTTGTGTATGTCCTGATTGTACTCATGTTTATTATGATCTGATTTAATTGGAGAGCACGCAAATAAAAGCTTTTCACTGTATCTTTGTACATGCGACAATAATAAACCAAATACTAACACCATGTCAAACTAGTGAAATTACTACCCTACCATATCACTACTTGCTTAGACCTGTAGAGAGGCATTACATAAATTGGATTCACTGCTGTGTAATATGTATCTTAACTATCTGTATAAACCCAGGGAAACACAAATTGACTTAGATTATACATTTAGTTGCAAAGTGCATTTTCAGAAATAAAAAAGAGTTGACAGCAGCTCAAAATCAAACAACAGACCGATTGAACAGGAGTAAAATATTTTGAAGCAACTCTTAACTACATCCAATTTTTACCTATTAAACTCAGTTGCAAACAGCCATAATTCTGCAGGTTTAATATCTCCAGGGAGTGCAAGTCACATTGTGTTTACTATTCTTGCAGAAGATGTTCACTAAAAAAGTCTGGTGCACAGAAATAGCACTCAGTAGAAATATGGCATTGGCCTGCAACATATTTAAACTGACAAATATCTATGCTGAATTACACACATACCTAAATGATTCTGACAGGCATCACCTGTGGGTTTTTAAAGTGCCTCGCAAGTGTCTTGCAAGGTTGAATATATTTAACATAACTTTGTAATTTACCAAGCAAGCAAGGCAAAGAAGATATAATGTTGGTGAATGGTTTATACTTTTAGTATGGGTAAGATCATTAGATTTTAGATCTCAACATTTTAAAGACAGGTCCCTCAATTATCTCAAGATAGGTGTCCTAAACAAATACTAGATGAAGATTATTTACAAGCATTGAGAAAATCAATCTTTTTTCCTTCTCCCATCTTTTGCAATTTTTGCCAGCTCCAATAAAATCCTGCCACTGGTTACCTATTCTCCTCTCATCCACTTTCTGCATTTGGATGGACTGCTTACTTTGTGACACCCTGATCTTTTATTTCTTCAATCATTACCCACCAACTGCCAACCATCCCCTTCCCATGGCAACTTCCCATGGCAACATCCCATGCAACCGTAGAAGATACAACATCTTTTTATTCAACCTCTTACCTTCTCACCATCCAAGGACCCAAACAATTATTCCAAGGTTAAGTAGTGATTCACTAGCACTTCTTCCAATCTAATGTATTGCACTTCTTCTTTCGTGTGGCTTGCACAGCCTAAAGTTGTTGGACAACTTGTTCTATTTGATCTTCCGTTTGTGCATGAGTTGATTGCATTAGCCAAAACAGGGTGGACCACGTGAAGGTTGCAATCTTCCACCCCGTGTATTGCACTCAGTCTTCACAACACATCCCTCTGCAACTGGATCCTCAACTTCCTCATCAACAGACCACAATCTGTATGAATTGGCAGTGACAGTTCCTTCTCGATAACCATCAAGGCTGCGTGCTCAGCCCCCTGCTCAACTAGTTCTATACTCACGACTGTGTGGCTGGATACAGCTCAATCTCCATCTTCAAATTCGCTGATGACACCTCTATTCTTAGACAAAATACTGATGACCATGAGTCAGAGTACAAGAGGGGGATCGATCAACTGACCAAATGGTGCCACCACAACAACCTTGCTATCAATGTTAATAAAACCATGGAACTGATTGTCGACTTTGGAAGAGGAAGGACGAGGCTACACAAACCTGTCTTCATTGACAGGATGGTGGTGGAGAGAGTCAAAAACTTCAAATTCCTGGACATACATATCTCTGAAGATCTGTCCTGGACCCAATATGTTGATGAAACCAGTGTCTCTACTCCCTTAGAAGATTAAGGAGATTTGGTATGTGAATGAGTATTCTCTGGTACAGTAGAGAGCATATTGACTGGTTGCGTCACGGCCTGGTTCGGCAGCTCAAACGCCCAGGAACAAAGAAGAATGCAATGCGTGGTGAACACTGCCCAGTCCATCATGGGTACTGATGTCCCAACCTTCGGAGGGACGTACAAGACACGCTGCCTCAAAAAGGCAGCTAGCATCATCAGAGACCCACACCACCCTGGCCACACATTTCACTGCTGCCCTCGGAACAAGGTGCCTGAAAACCATAACGTCCAGGTTCAGGAGTAGTTTCTTCCCTACAACCATAAGGGTATTAAACACTACAAGCTCCAAACTACATAGACTAGGGGCATTATTTTTTTCTATTTTTCTTTGCACTTTTATTGTTTGTTTATCCAGAGAGAAGGAATGGGTGGTGTTTCAGGTCGAGACCCTTCTTCCTGGAGAGAAGGAATGGGTAATGAGATGGAAGAAAGAAGTGTCTCGACCCAAAACATCACTCATTCCATCCCACTGAGTTACTCCAGCATTTTTTTCTTTCTTCAATTTAAACCAGCATCTTGCCGTACTTTCCTACACATTATTGTTTGTTTGTTTGATATACTTTATATATATCTGAGCTAGTCCCATTTGTCCATGTTTGATCCATATCCTTCCAAACCTTTTCTATGCATGCACCTTGTCCAAATGTCTTTTAAATATTGTTATTGTACATGCTCAAACACTTCCTCTGGCAGCTCGTTTCATTTACTCACCACCCTCTGTGTGAAAAAGTAGTCCCTCAAATTTTCCCTCTTACCTTTAGTATAAAGGAGGCTTGGGTATGATGAACCTTCTAAAGGTGAGAAAAGGGAACATCATTCTTAAGGACTTGCTGTTAGCAGGAATCTTTCAATATTTATGCACATTTCATTAAATGTGCACTTTTGTTTTATACTTCCAGAAAAGATTTGTATTCATTAGCAAAAGGTAGTTTTGAAACATTGATATAAAGTAATTCTATACTGTAAGAAAGGAATAGATTGTGAAACAGTCTATTTAAAAAAAATGCTCCAATGTCAATTCCATGGGAAAAATATCAAGTGCACCCAAAACACAATTGCAATTTACTGTAATATTTTCAAATCTGGTATAATACATAATGGCTTCTCATTACTTTCACTGTAGAGATGGGATTAGCAGAAATGTAATTAAGGAACATAATTAAGAAACTCTGTGTGAATTACCAATAAGCTCTGTTTCCATTTTTGTTTTAGGGACATCAAACCTGACAATATTCTTCTTGATGAGCATGGTAAGTTGCTAATACCTGTTTATCGTGATTTGGAAGTGTTCATGTCTGGACTAAAGATTCCCTATGTTTATCAAGTGGTTTTGATGATATATGAACCGTCCCACTGAAGTATCTAAACATTGTTTCAAACAATGTTATTACTATTGCTAGATCCAATTTCGATCTTTATTTCAAATTCAACATAAAAAAATCTCCTCATAAATCTTTACATATTAATTATTTTCTCTATCAATTGAACAACAACATTGGGTAATTATATTGGAGTCATACAGCATTTTATAAACAAAATAATATTGGATTTATCTACTGCATTCTAACTTTCTTACAGGCTTTCTTACAAGATTTGTCTTTCCGACCTATGTGTTTGACTGCTTGTTTGTGTCTCCTTTACTTTTTTTCTCTCCTTCACTACATAAGAGACTTGGTGACTATTCAACAGAGTGGAAGTGATCTGTTATCAATTGATAGCATTTTGTTTGTAGACTTTTTGGAAGCATCAGTGTCCTATTATAGGCATTTAAACTACAGAAAATGTTGGTGCTTTATTTAAAATGATCTTTTTAGATTTATATCTTTTTAAAAACACCTTTCGTGATGCACCTTGGCTTAAAAAGATCAAACTTCTAAAATTCTTACTTCATCAGATTCGAACGATAGATATGAGGCAGAATCTATAAAGAGAGCAACAGTTAATATTTTAGGGCAATGCACTTTCATCATAACTGATTAATGCTTTGAGCTGAAACAATAAATATTTCACTTTCCCTAGATGCTTATTAAACTTCTGAGAAATTTCAACATTTGTCATTGTAATAAATGTTGTCTCAAATCTGAGCAAAACGCAAAGTGCTGAAGGAATTCCGCCTAAAGAAGGGTCCTTTGTATGTCCATTCCCTCCTCTAACTTCTCTAATTTCAAATAACCCTTGCTTTTCCTCTCTCTTCATCCCTCCCCCAACCTAGTTCTCTGACAAGTCTGACAGTCATTAAATTTTACATTATATGCCTTGTTACTTTATATGTCTTCCCCTCGATAACAATGACCTATTCTACATTATCTTTGATCTCCATCCCCTTTGATCTCTCATTTTCACACCTTGCCCTTCCATATCTCTCTCGTTATCCTCTTTCCTGACTGAAGAAGGGTCTCAACCCAAAACGTAACCCAATCCTTCTATCCAGAGATGTTGCCTGTCCTGCTGAGTTACTCCAGCATTTTGTGTCTATTCTCCCGAGATACCGCTGGCCTGCTGAGTTCCTGTATTTTTCGCAATATTTGCAATCCCTTGTCTCTCATAGAAACATAGAAACATAGAAATTAGGTGCAGGAATAGGCCATTCGGCCCTTCGAGCCTGCACCGCCATTCAATATGATCATGGCTGATCATCCAACTCAGTATCCCGTACCTGCCTTCTCTCCATACCCTCTAATCCCCTTGGCCACAAGGGCCACATCTAACTCCCTCTTAAATATATCCAATGAACTGGCCTCAACTACCCTCTGTGGCAGAGAGTTCCAGAGACCCACCACTCTCTGTGTGAAAAAATTCCTTCTCTCAACTGAATCAATTACTTTTTGATCCATTGTCACATAGTTATGTGTTGAATGTCTTCTAAATTGGACCCAGATTATAACATGATCCTTAACTGAGATCAATAAGCCCACGTTGGCTGCATCTAATATACAGTTTATCGAAGTAAAGAAAAAAAAAGTAAATTTAATGGCCACTATATGATTTTATTTTGCTTCAAGTCACAAGCATAACATTTTAAAATTGTTTTCCAGAATTGTTATAAAGGAACCAAATCCTAATTTATCATTTTGACTTGTTTTTCATGTATTTCCAGTCAACATTTCATGCTACAGTTTTCTATAAAACCTCTGAGTTATTTTGAATAGTGATATCACGGCTGAGCTAAAATGGTACCAATCAGTTTTTATTCCGAAGACGTACATTTTCATTAGAGTTTGCAATTAATGGTGCAGTTCTTACAGCTGAATCGTAATCCAGAGCATATCCACTGAATTGCATAAAAGGCATTATAGAGTCTAGCATGTACATATATACCCGAGCAAATCCGATCTGTTTTTTTTTTAGTTGAGTTGAGTGATTTGGCTCTTCTCAAACTAAATGGCCAGTGGCAAAGTAACAGATCATCAAAAAATGTTAACACATTAAGCAAGGGTGTAATTGTTATGTGAAGGTGAATTCAGTTCCTTCTTGTACCAAGGCAAACTAGAACAAGACCACACCAAACTAAATTCTAAGCAGGAACGTATAACAAATTTATACGATATTTATAAGACAACAATATTTTGGAAACAAATATTTAGATTCTAGCAATAAAATAATGATGGGGAAACAAAACCAAAAGAGGTTGCCATGGATAAATTAGTATGAAAATGTTGTATATTTGTTGTGTAATACGGAGATTGGGGACATTTTAGATAAATTCACTAAAACTCTTGGAGAAAGCATTGGCAATGTTAATGGAGAGCACTGGCAAAGCATCCTGATAATTTACGAATTAGACTACAAGGGACCTATTGTTACATTAAGATTTTTCTTGAGTTAATTTAAGAGAGTTAAATACTGCAAGAATACTGAACCCTGCACTTACATAGTAAAAGAGTATAAGACCACATTGAGTATAAGAGTTATGATGCACTTTGGTTCGGCCACATAAGAAGTACATAAGCACAACCCCCAGTTAGCACAGAATGTACAGAACAGTCCAGTGGGTCCAATGGCAAGAGGTGCCATTTTGGCACCATTTTACAGTCCCAACTGCAGCTGGCAACAACGCGTTGCAGCCATCGCCTCCATCTGGTCATCCCATGAACTGATGTCCCTCTCCACGCCTGGCCCTCTTGAGCCCCTGTTTCCCAGGTGGCGTCTCCCACGGCAGACCTCAAGGGCGCGGATGGTAAGACCTCTGGTTCTTCTTTCCAGTCCAACATCCGCTGCCATCTCCGTCCCCCTCCACCTCCTCTCCCAATCCCGGTCCATAGGGCATCGGAGTTCTCAGTTCCGTGAGAGGCGAGCCGGGCTTGCGGTTGGGTTGCGGCTGAAGTTTATCACGAGCGTTGCTCGGCAATGATCTCCCGCACAGGCGCTTGAAAGGTGTGTGCTTGAAAGAAGATGATGTATGTGTGTTTGTATGTAAATAATTGGGAAGCACAAGCAGGCATGAATGCTGATGTCCAAGGAGCAGGATGAAGCCAACAGTGGAAGGACCTCCGGTGATGGTGGGCTACCACGGGTGAATGGTGAAGCTGACAGGGTCCAGGGTCAGGGTAAGGAGAGAGCAGCTCAGAGGTTTGGGGTGATAGCACAGACACCAGGATCAAGGATATTGACCTGACTATTAATTTGAAGGAAAGGCATTGGCTTTGAAAATGGGGCCTCCTCTGCTTCAATCCGTTCAATGGAATCCCTCCATCCTACTCTTTTGACCAGGCTTTCTTTGTATAATGAAAAATACCCCAGATAAGAAAATAAAGCACATTTCACATTGGTGAAGGTGCTATTGCCATGGGAACATGCTGGTGGTTAGACTTGGGTAGCTGCGCTTCACCTGTGAAAAAGGTCACCGAGGACCACTGAAAGATACCGCTGACATTTAGGAAGCAGTGGTTCTTGTGTTACACTGATGAAAATAGTGATTGTTTCGACTCGATGAATACAATTCATTAAAGTTGCTAGGAGTTGTAGGTCAGTGGAATTGCCAGAAGGAAAATAATTCAGAAAACAAAAGATCAGTTTGCATTTGGTATTCAACATGTGCAAGATTTATTTTCAAACAGTTGTAAACTATATTCTTGAATAGATAATACAAAATACCAGCTTCTTTAAAGAAAGGAAAGGTTCAAATAACTGAGCAACTGAGAAGTTTAGTAATGAGACATAAAAAATAAGCAGCAAAAGGAGAAATTACATTTTGCATTAATGTGCTACCAAAGTATACCGTAAAATAATGACATTCATATTATGCACATGGAGAAATAAACTTTCTCAGTATTTTCCTTATATAATCATCAATTATAAATAACAGATCAATGAGAATGTTCAGACAATTATATTTAATTGAAACAATATTTTCTACTTTAACACTTTGATTTTGTTTAGTCTAGACATACAGCATGGAAACAGGCCCATTGGCAGGCCAAGTCTATGCCTGCCATTGATCATCCCCGCACTCCAGTTCCATGTTATCCCACTTTCTCATCAACTCACGACACATTAGGGGTAATTTTTTTAACCAAATTTACTTCAAGTTAGTCAACGACCTTATTAAAACACCAGGCAAAAGGAATTACATTTAAGTACACTCGTGCACTATAGTAAAATTCCAATCCAAATGAATCTCGTAAATGTGAGCCTTTTACTTTATGTGTCACGCTAGTCAATGGTGGAATAATTACATCAGATACTAATAAGCAGTAAAAAAAATGAAAAATACAAAAATTAAAGTCGGTGTAATTGTTGAGTTCCAAAATAAATCAATTTGATTTGCCACAATTGACCTCTAAGTTAAATTTTTGTTTCAAATCCTCTATTGGCAGTATTCCAAACATTAAAAAACTGGATTATTTTGGTTGGATATACTTTAGCTAAATATATCTGTTAGAAGAAGATAATCTAATCACGTATAGATAGAACCCTCTGTTTGTTGTATCAGTGGATTTTAAAAAAAGATAGAACGATGATAGAGAGGACATTTTTTAAAGGCTGCTAGATTTAATTAGCTGAATGTTCACCAAGAAATTATTAAAAAGATTCGAGCCACATGTCTCACGAATTGCATTGCAAGATGTCCCTTTGATGTAGTTGTAGAGTAATGTGATTATATTTTCAATACACTCCCTGATCAATAGCCAAATTAGTGCAGGGCAGAACCAGATTCCTTTTGCGGCCATGTCTGGAGGATCTGAGCATATTTGCCTCAAAAATCTATTTGTTTTGTTGCAGGAAAGGACAATTTATTGTGAGCTAACGTCAAAACCCAAGAGATCAGTGTAAGAAATGTTATCAGTCAAATGTCGCTGACATCAAAAACCTATCATACTATTATTTATTTTTATTTAGTAAAATTTAAAGCTAAAATTTAACTAATCAAACTATTATTTATTTTAATTAAATAAAATATATTTTTTAATTTGTTTAAAAAACATAAGATCATTTGAACCCATTTAACAAATTAAATAGAAGATAGACACAAAAAGCTGAAGTAACTCAGGCAGCAACTCTGGAGAGAAGGAATGGGTGACATTGCAGGTCGAGACCCTTCTTCAGACTGATTAGGGAAAAGGGAAACGAGAGGTATAGACGATGATGTGGAGAGATTAAGAGCAATGGATAAAAGATATGCAAAAAAGTAACGATGATAAAGGAAAGGCCATTGGTAGCTGTTTGTAGGTGAAAACAAGAAGCTAGTGCGACTTGGGTGGGGGAAGGATAGAGAGAGAGGGAATGCCGGGGCTACCTGAAGTTAGAAAAATCAATATTCATACCACTGGGCTGTAAGCTGCCCAAGTGAAATATGAGATGCTGGTCCTCCAATTTGCGTTGAGCCACACTCTGTCAATGGAGGAGACCTAGGACAGAAAGGTCTGTGTAGGAATGGGAAGGAGAATTAAAGTGTCCTGCAACCGGGAGATCAGGTAGGTTGTGGCGGGCTGAGTGAAGGTGTTTCACGAAACGATCACCCAGTCTACGTTTGGTCTCGCCAATGTATAAGAGTCCACATCTTGAACAACAGATACAGTAGATGAGGTTGGAGGAGGTGCGAGTGAACCTCTGCCTAATATATAGATCTTTTAAGTTTAGGGGGGATATAGCCTAAATAGAGGCAGTTGTTTTGATGTTTGCCTCTGAAATTCTTTCCATTTACTTTAGTGACCACTTTATGAACAATGTAATGTATAATCATAAGAGGAATAGATTGGGTAAAGGCACAGAGTCTTTTGTCCAGAGTAGGGGAATCGAGAACCAGCAGGCATAGCTTTAAGGAGAGGGGGGAAAGATTTAATGGAACCTGATGGGTAACTATTTTACATAAACGGTGGTGGGCGTATGGAACAAGCTACTGGAGGAGATAGTTGAGGCAGGTACTATCGCAATGTTTGAGAAACATTTGGACATGTACATGGACAGGATAGGTTTAGAGCAGGGGTTCCCAACCTTTTTCATCCCGTGAAAACCCCTGGAAACTTTAAGAGCACATAATAATGTTATTTCATTTATTTATGAGCAACCAATGATGAACAGATACCAGAACGTAACACAGTCAGCCAATGAGAACAAATATGTACAAATCTAGAATCAACAAATTTACCCCCTAGGTAGGTGAAATTTACCCCTCCCGCCTCCCCCCCAGGTTGGGAACCCTTAGTTTAGAGGGTTGGACCAAAAGCAGGCAGGTGAGACTTGTGTAGATGGGGCATGTTGGCCAGCATGGGCAAGTTGGGCCGAAGGGCCTGTTTCTACACTGTAGGACTCCATGCAAAATCCTCAAGGAGAATTACTTTGGAATTATTTTACTCACTGTACACTGAATCAAAAATCATATCAAAACCACAAGAGTGACTCACGGCAGTGTGTACCCAGTAGAATATTTGCAGTGTCATAACAGATCTGGAAAAGGCCTGAAATGTTTCTGCATGGAACAAAATGATGTTTGATTGTACAACACGTATGCAACTCAATTTTGATGAATCTATGTTTTGTCTCTCGGAACACAGAAAATGTACCTTTATCATATCTATTTAAATAGCTGTATTTTGCTGTGTGGAAATGATCACTGCACAGAAATTGTGTTGGTTATTTACATTTATGCAGATCAAATGTAATTTCTGCAAACCTTGTTCCAAAAGGAGAACAAATAGAAGTATAACCAGTCAATAAAGTCTATCAACACTGATTGCAAAAGCAAAAAATAACCCAATTCAAATCTTAAACAACAAAGTCCTATAATTGTTTACTATCTATATCGACTTGAACAACGTGCCCAACATGCGCCTGAAGTCCTGCAAACCCTTCTGGTCTTCACTCAAATCCCTAGAATGCTTTGACTCCAAGACTGAGTGGCGCAGAGTCTGGAAAGATGTCAACACCAACAATGGTGAGGTCATCACAGACCCCACAGTGAAACCACTGGGATTTGACCTCCATCGCAAGCAATGGCTAACCCTGAACAGAATCAGCACCCTCCATGCAAGAACAGCTCATCACCTGCATAAGTGGGGGATGACAGACAGCCCTGCTTGTGACTGTGGACATCCAGACCAGACCGTCCCATACATCGTGAATAACTGCTCACTGAGGCTTTGCCCTGGTGGCATCAAAGCCATCCACCCAGCAACTGATGCTGTCCTGGCCTGGTTGTCTACCCCTGACCTACAACTTTAGGCTGCGCAAGCCATACCCAAGAAGAAGATCCATATCAACAATTTGGATGAAAATGTACAAGGTATGGTCATATGCTTCCTGACAAAACAAGTTAGCTCAACTCTCTTTCCTTGATTACATTAGTAAAAATTCTATCTTTTCACATTTGCTGCTGAAAATACTGCATTGAGACGGAAGCAAAATCATTCTTTATCAAGCTATCGTTGTCTTGTTCATGAACTCAATTTTCCTCAATGGAGGAAATAAGTTTCCTACAAATTAATATTTGAGGGAAGAGTAATGATCGAAACAATGCTAAAGATGCAGATGAATAGTCTGTTATTATATTCCACTTGCATTCATGTATTTATTTTATAATGTTGCATATTAAAAAATAAAATTAGGAAATAAAACAGTTCAAGGTTTCAAGATCAGTTTATTGTCACAGTTCTAGAAATTGTCTATTAAAATGATGCATCATACATACAAGAAAATTGAGTTTAGATGATTGGTTTGAATTACCGCAAGGAGCTGTAATATTGGAAAAGCTAATTTTATATAAAGTTTCAAGCTATTAGATTTATATCATTATAAATATGTTCTCCAAACAATCTATTCCCACCAAGGTCTAAATGCAAAAAGCCAAGACACTAAAGCAAATGCTTCCTACTATATGATTTATCTGCATGCGATTTCTGGCCATAATTTTCAAATAGAGATTCATATATATATATACATATATACACATATATATATATATATATATATATGTATATCAATAAATCTGTATGTTATAAAAAAAATCCTGGTACATCCATGAAACAAGCAGATTAAGAACACACTTAAGGCATTACTCTCAGAGATTTATAACTTTATGAACAGGCATATGGCCTATTCATAATGCTATAAAACTTCTAGAGTTAGTGTTCGCACAAATCCCAGCAAGTAAATTGGATGGAAAACTCCATGTTCTGAACAAATGTCAAAATTAGTCAAAACAAAAATCTTCAGCACTTCTTCATCTAATATCTATTTATGCAATTCTTTACAAACAACTTTTTCTGTAATATGTTTCAATATTGTTAAATGAAATGAAATGTTCTTCTATGCATCATTTGCATTTTTATGGATAATTTCCTTAAACATTATGTTTTTAAAGGGCATGTTCACATCACTGATTTCAACATAGCAACGCTGGTGAAGGATTCTGAAAAGGCTACATCTATGGCTGGGACAAAACCCTACATGGGTAAGTAACAATAAGGATTAAGAATTTGAAGAAAGGTCCCAACCCAAAATGTGACCTATCATGTTCTCCAGGGACGCTGCCAGACCCACTGAGTTGCTCCAGCATTTTGTGTCTTTCCCAGGAGTAAGCAATACCTATGATAATAGAGAGATAATAATATCATAATTTAATACTTTTAATTTGTAGGGGTAGTGAATGCAATCAAAATCAGACATCATCAATTTTAAAATTATTATAATTGTCATATTCCTCAGATGGAATTGATAAAGTAATTTTCATAAAACTATAGAACATAGAACATAGAGCATAGGATCATACACAGCACAGGAACGGACACTTCAGCAAACAATGTTAGTGCTGAACATCATGCTGTTAAATTGATCTCAACTGCGTGTACATGATCCGTATCCCACTATTCCTTGCACTTCCGTGTGCCTAGCCAAAAGCCTCTTAAACACTACTTTCGGATCTGCCTCCACAACTACCGCTGGCAGTAAGTTCCAGGCCCCCACCACTCTCTGTGTAAAAAAACCTGCTGCTCACATCTCCATTAAACTTTCCCTGTCACCTTATAGCTATGCCCTCTAGTGTTGGACATTTGTACCCTGGGGAAAAGGTTCTGACTGTCTACACGATGTATGCCTCTCATAATTATATATCGAGCCTATTAAGTCTCCTCTTAACTTCTGACATTCCAGGTAAAGCAATCCAAGTTTATCCAACCTTTCTTTGTAGCTGAAACGCTCAAATCCAGGCAATATTCAGGTAAACCTCCACTCCACCCTCTCCAAAGCTTCCACATCCTTCCCGTAATGTGATGACCAGAACTGCACGCAATACTCCAAAGCGGCCTAACCAAAGTCTTATGGCGCTGCATCATCACTTCCTGACTCTTATACTCAATGTTGTTAGCAAACAAGGCAAACAAGCAATATACCTCTTTGACCACCGTATCTACTTGTGCTGTCACTTTCCGTGAACTATGAACTTGGACTCCAAGATCCCTCTGCACATCAATGCTGTTAAGGGTCTTGAAATTAACTGTATGCACTCCCTTGACTATGAGTTTGAACTTCGAATTCTGGATTACTTTGATCACAGTGGGGATTTTTAACCGATTGTTTAATATGAACGTTAAGTTAACAAATAAAAGTAAAATCAATGCATAGATACATAGACAATATGTGCAGGAGTAGACCATTTGGCCCTTCAAGCCAGCACTGCCATTCAATGTGATCATGGCTGATCATCCACAATCATTACCCTGTTCCTGCCTTCTCCCCATACCCCTTGATTCCGCTATTCTTAAGAGCTCTATCTAACTCTCTTATGAATGCATCCAGTGAATCAGCCTCCAGTGCCTTCTGAGGCAGAGAATTCTACAAATTCACAACTCCCTGGGTGAAAATGTTTTTCCTCATCTCAGTTCTAAATGGCCCACCCCTTATTCTTAAACTGTGGCTCCTGGTTCTGGACTCCCCCAACATTGGGAACGTGTTTCCTGCATCTAGCATGTCCAATCCCTTAATAATTTAATATGTTTTAATACCATCCCCTCTCTTTTATATGATCCCTTCTGTTACTTCTAATAAGTAATCATAAATATATCAGACACCCAACATATAATGTGTATTAAGCATCTCGATAAATTGAACCACCGATTAATTCCTGACAAAAGCTTCCAGGGGGATTGGACAAAAATTTTACTTTAAAATGACATATCACAGAGAAGCTGAAGAAGGGTTCTGACCTGAAATGTTACCTATTCCTTATCTCCAGAGAAGCTGCCTGGCCTGCTGAGCTAATCCAGCATTTTGTGTCTATCTTCAAAGCTGTAGATTAGCCTGCCAATTCATTATGTTTCACTTTGCCTTCCCACCATCTTGTTATGGGGTCTCTAGCACTAACAATTCAATGAATATCCACCAGTATTTTCAACTATGCTCACATATTCAGCTCAAATTACTTGTGAGAAGAACATAATACAGGGCATATATGCCTTACCTCTTTATCAAGGAACATTTAGTTTAGTTTAGCTTAGAAATACACCATGGAAACAGGCCCTTAGGCCCAGCGAGTGCACGCTGTTCATCGATGACCCATTCACACCAGATCTACGCTATCCCACTTTCTCATCCACTCCCTACATACCAGGGAACAGTTTACAGAAGACAATTCCTACTAACCCGCATGCCTTTGGGTTGTGGGTGGAAATCGGGGAACCAGGAGGAAACCCACGTAGTCACAGGGAGAACATGCAAACACCACACAGACAGTACCCAAGGTCAGGATTGAACCCAGATCTCTAGAGCTGTGAGGCAGCAGCTCTACCAGTGGTGCCACTGTGCTGCATGCTTAGTTCCGCAACAAATGTAAAACAACACACAGTAGAATAGTTCAGAGGAATGATAAATATATCCCATAATTCTAAAGGATCTCCACAGCTAATGAATTCATGGTGATTATTAATGCTATATGTTGGGATTACTGGAAATGTTGTCTTCAATAAACACAAAATGCTGGGAACTGTAGGAGGTCAGGTAGCATATGCAGAAAGTGAAACAAAGTATGTTTGCTTTACTCCCAGCTGGTCTACTTATATTTACCCGAACTGTAAGTCCATAAGACAATGTAAATGATACTAAACTAGATTCATTAGAAGCTTTATTATCTTAGACATCTAAAATATCAATGTTACGCAGCACTACATAAAAATGCAGGTGTCTGAATTTTGGTAGACTTATTTGATCTTCTGAGGCTGTCATTCAATAAAATATTAGTTCTCCATTAAAATGAATTCATTGTGCATTGAAATATTGTGATCTAAAATCAGAAAAGGATTTGGTTTACTGAAATTGAATCATCTGCTGAGCATGGATGAACATGCCTTGATTTTATCATAATTATATACAACAGACTCATGATTTTCCTTCAGGCTTTCAAAGTTTCCTCCAAGACAGAACTGAAGTAACACGTGATAATTTACGTGGCACATATTAATGATGTGGGGGGGGGGGGGGGGGTCGTCGTTTGAAATTGCAAAGCAGCAGCAAATATTATCAGCCCTCCCTGGCTTGCTGGTAATAATTATTGTAACAGTGGTGTGGTAGCGGACACACAGTAGGGTTGTTCAATGCCGCAGAGAGCAACACAGTTGCTGTCTTACAGAGCCAGACACCCAGGTGTCTGACTATAGGTGCTGTCTGCACGGAATTTGTACGTTCTCCCTGTGATCGCGTCGGTTTTCTCCGGGTGCTCTGGTTTTCTCCCACACTCCAAAGATGCACAGGTTGATTGACTTCTTTAAATTGTCCCAAGTGTATCGGATAGTGCTAGTGTACGGGATGATCGCTAGTCGGTGCAGATCGGTGAGCCAAAGGCCTGTTTCCACACTGTATCTCTAAAGCCTAATATCTAAATTCTGTCAATGCAATATGCTTCAATTTCTGTAAGAAAGCTCTTTCAATGCTTTATGAATGTCCAAATAGCAAACATTCCTTCTAATTTTGCCTCTAAGAAATCATTAAGATATCATTCACCCCAACACCATAAAGAAAAATTGGGTTCAGAGATGTCCTGTACAATTCCCAAAGCATCTACCAACGAAGATCACTGACATGAGGGATTATGGACAGTGTGTCAGGGTTTTAAAGTATGTCCTCCATGACAGGCTCACCAATTGAAATAAGGGCTGTCGTAGAGAGAAGGGTAAATGCAATGGAGATGGGATAAGATTGCCACTGTGTCTGACTACCCCTTCCATGTTTCCATTGTGATCTTGCCCACCCATACACTCCTCAGCATGATGTTGGCCAAGACACCGAGAGACTGAATCATAATGCACGCAGAGATCACAGTAATGAAGTGAAAGACTGCTGCAGGCATGCATACACAGAGAACTGATCAGCCGCATTAGCAGGCTGGCACAACGAGAGGGAAAAACATTCAAGTCCGAGCAAAAACAGTTTAATTTGTGTTTTTCCTGTGTATTGTTTTGCACCAATTTCAGTCATTAGTGAATAAACGAGTCTCATCCGTGGGATGATATCCTCTTGTGTACAGCATACAACAAGTAATGTCAACTTATTGAGGTAAATCACATTTGAAAAAGCTGAATTCAAGTTCTTGTTTGTTATGGGTACAATCATGTTAAAATGGGAGTAGTTATTTTAATGCTCATTTTGCATGTAAGATTAGTTAAGATTTTTGACAATTATGTGCCCCCTATTTTTAATCTCACATTGGAACTATTAATGTGATCCCTATCCTCCTTGTCGTAGCTCCTTTAAGTTAACATCATATCCTCTATCTAATATAGTGAAACTCCGGATCACGCAGAAAATTGCTCTCAGTATTCCTTGGTTAGGAAGGCTCCAACTAACCTCCGAACTATGAACTCCATGGGATGCACTAGGGATGTTGGGGTTTGATTTGCTTTTGCACTATATTGGGGTTTTTATCTATTGAATTTATTTTTATTTGTTTACTATATTATCCGTTGAATACCTTGTTTACAAGCCTGTTGTGCTGTTGCTGCAAGCAAGAATTATATTGTTCCAATTTGGTACATGTGACAATAAAAACAGGGCTGCCAACTCTCACACTTTGAGCTCACTAATTTCAGCAAATTCTCACGCCCTCACGCTGATGACAGAATTCTCACACTGTCTCTGCACAGCAAGGATCCTATAGCGGAGCTATACGATCTTTGCTGCAGTTTGTCTCTTTGCGCCACATGACAGCAATCTGCGCGGTCTGGGGAAGCGCGTCGGTTCACGCTGTGAGTGACGTCGCGTCTCATCTCTCTTGGTTGGATGTGCAGCCGCCGGGTGTCAGCACCTCTGTGCGCGGCTGCAAGCGCTGCACTGCTGGCCGTCGCTGTAGCCTCGCTCGCTCTCTCTGGAGAGAGATAGAGGGGGGAAAAAGAGAGAGAGAGAGAGAGAGAGAGAGAGATAGATGGAAAGAAAAAAAAGGCAGGGATGGAGGCAAAGAGAGACAAGGGGAGGGAAGGTAGAAAGGGGATGAAGGAAGGAAAGGAGAAAGGGGAGAAAGAGGGAGGGGGAGGAAAGGGGGTGGGAGGGGGAGAAAGAGGGAGGGATGGGGGCAGGGGGGAGGAAGGGGAGGACGGAGGGAGGGGGAAGGAAAGTTGTGTGTGTGTGTGTGTGCTTGTGTGTCTATCTCCCTGTGTGTGTCTCCTTGTGTGTGTATGTGTGCCTCCCTGTGTGTGTCTCCTTGTGTGTGTCTCCCTGTGTGTGCGTGTGTGCATGTCTGTGTCTCCCTGTGTGTGTGTTTCTCCCTGTGTGCGTGTGTCTCTCTTTGTGTATGTCTTCCTGTGTGTGTGTGTGTGTGTGTGTCTCCCTGTGTGTGTGTGTGTCTCCCCGTGTGTGTGTCTGTCTGTCTCCCTGTGTGTGTGTGCGTGTGTCTCTCTTTGTGTGTGTCTCCCTGTGTGTGTGTGTGTCTGTGTGTGTGTGTGTGGCTGTCTGTCTCCCTGTGTGTGTGTGTGTGTGTGTGTGTGTGTGTGTGTGTGTGTGTCTCCCTGTGTGTGTGTGTGTGTGTGTGTGTGTGTGTCTTCCTTTGTGCATGTGTCTTCCTTTGTGTATGTGTCTGTTGTCACATCCTGGCCTTAGACAGGGCTGCCAACTCTCATGCTTTGAGCGTGAGAGTCACGCATTTTAGCCAATTCTCACGCTGACGACAGAATTCTCACGCTGTCTTCAAGCCCTGCACAGTTTGTCTCTTTTGCGCCACATCACAGTGATCTGTGCAGTCTGGGGAAGCGTGTCAGTTGGCGGCTGTGAGTGACGTCGCATCTCTTCTCTTCTCTTCTTTCTTGGTTGGATGTGCAGCCGCCGACAAGATAGAAGCAGCCGGAGATAGAACTAACCAGATGAATTGGTTGTAAAACATGGGTGGACCACAATGAGGCTAAACACCTAGGACAGGGTTCCGCAACCTATGGCACACCGGGCCGAATCCGGCCCGTAACCCAAAAAACTGTGTTTTTGTTTTCAATTCGTTTTTTGCGGGGTCAGGGCAGGCAAGCTGACCTGAGAACTGCAGCCAGTCCCTGGGACGCGAGCTGATCTGGGAACGGCAGCCGATCCCTGGGCATGCAGAATGCCACCTTGATCATTATGGACAAATTGGGCCAGCCATGTACATGTTGTATAACTCTGACTATGCAGATCTGAATGGGCTTAGAATGACCATTTAAGCAAAATTGCCCTCACTTTCCACATTTTGATTCTTGAGATTAATATCCCTTTGCTCTGTTAACAGCGTTAAAGTGCTTATGAGGTAGAGTCGGGAAAGGGAACATGTTATTTTTTTTTAGTTTGCTTTAATTAGTTAGTTGATTTTCTGTTGACTGCCATAATTTCTGAAATGGTCTTAAAGTACCTTAACTGTTATAAAGCAGTAATAAGTGATTTTTGTCCAAATAATTGGAACTTGCATAAAATGTTTGCATTATTAGCAGGGCTGCCAACTCTCACACATTGAGCGTAAGACTCGTGCATTTCACAAATTCTCATGCTCTCACGCTGATCACAAAATTATATAATGAGAATAGGACCTGTTTTGCTTAACAAATAGTGTAGGAAGGAATTGCAGATGCTGGTTTAAACTGAAGATAGACACTAAAAACTAGAAAAACTCAGCAGGACAGGCAGCATCTCTGGAGAGAAAGGATGGGTGATGTTTCGAGTCGAGACCTTCAGCCTGAAGAGGATGAAAACCAGCCGTAAAACACAATGACTGGACATGTGTGTTATCCAACTAAGGGCAGAAATCAGAATCATGTGTTCATCTTTATTCACGTGACACCATAATAAATATATTACAGAAAAAATAATTTAATGGGGTGGCACAGTGGCGCAGCGGTAGAGTTGCTGCCTTACTACCACATGGGTTTTCTCTGGATATTCCGGTTTTTCCCATATCCAAAACAAGTGCAGGTTTGTAGGTTAATTGTCTTCTGTAAATTGTCCTTGGCGTGATGGATGGAATTGGTGTATGATAGATTGCTGGTCGGTGTGGACTTGGTAGGTGGAAGGGCCTCTTTCCATATTTATTTTTACATATATATCTTAATTTCATTGAACCATATATGATTGAATATCTGGCATTATTTTCGTCGTGTTTCTATATTCAAAGGGTAAGGTTGAAACCGTCTGAAGAAGGGTTTCGGCCAGAAACATTGCCTATTTCCTTCGCTCCATAGATGCTGCCGCACCCGCTGAGTTTCTCCAGCAATTTTGTCTACTTTCAATTTTCCAGCATCTGCAGTTCCTTCTTGAACAAGGTTGATTGATTTATTTGTGCAGAACAATGATGGAAGTCCAACTTTTGCTTTGTTTCTCTGAGTTTTTCTCTATATATATGCATAACAGCATAAATATAATCTGATTTCCAATATAGTAATTCATGTGCTGCACCTGTTGACCAGAGCTTGGCTCTATTGTGGAATGTAATTAGGAATGTAATTTAGCCTAACCTTATTCATACCTAATTCAATTTATAGCATACATGTTGCATTCAAGTGTAAGTTAA
Organism: Raja brachyura; assembly: GCA_963514005.1. Next base: position 142,175,293 of record OY740781.1, read on the forward strand.
AAGACTCGCTACAGTATGCACCAGATTGCACAATTTCAAGCTGAAAAAATGCAAAAGCTCCCTACCGTGGGAGGGGGAACACCTCAATTACTCAAAAGTGAGATTAACAACTGAAACAGATGATTCAGCTACATCCCAAGTCTTTCCGACAATTAAAATATTATCTAAATAGCCCATTACAACATGGCCCTGAGCTCGGAGTAGCCCTAGAACAGGTTTTAACAATTTGGTAAACAAGCTAGGAGCTGAGGTTATCCATTAGGCAGTGCTTTGAATTGCCATCACGGACTCATCCAGCTAAACTTCAAATACCTCCTATCATCGCAATGAACAGACACTGAGTAATATGCATCTTTAAGATCTATGCTTGCCATATAACACCCTTTGGAAATCAGCTGTTCAGCCATCAGAAAAGTCTCCATTTTGAAGTGTCTATACTGTACAAAAGGGTTAAGGGTCGTCAGGTCCAGAATGATTCTACATCCCCCATCCTTTTTAGACCTAGGGAATATATTTGATACAAACTGGTGGAGTTGACGAACCGACTTCTCAATCACCCCTTTAGTGCACAATACCTCAAGTTCTGCCTGTATCTGCATATTCTCTTCATGTGAGAAAACAAGTGTCCAACTTGGAACATGCTGAGTTGGTGGACACAAGTTAGGGTAGAATTCAATTCGAACCCCTTCTGTACTGCACAGCACAAACTGATCTGATGTTATCTCCTGCCATTCTTTTAGGAACAAGTGTAACCTGCCCCCAACTTGAACATCTTTCCCACTTAATTTGATTCTATCAGGAGCAAAACCACTGACCTGCACTTGTTGCCCCCTGTTCCTCGTGGGAAAATTCATCCTTCCCCGTGTGGTTGTGGCAGGTTGCCAACTTCGTATGTTCGTGAATGAACGGCTCGTCCCTTCACCAGCCCCAGTCATTACACCCCGTCGATAGGGGAATTGCCTCCGACCCATTTAGCTGCTCGTCGGCACTTTTATTAACCCCACTGTTTTTGCCTCATCATCAAGTTCTTTAACTTGCTTTGCAAGGTCCTCCCCAGATAGCAGATTAGGCAACTGTACATTGCTAGACTTACAGAGCGAAGCAAACTTAGGATGAATATTTGGGCATATGGCACTCTTTCTTAAGCAGTTCACCTCAAAATGTGCACTGCACAGAAGCCCCAAAGCATCCTGATGTGCTTCTGATAGGTTCCCCTGGTCCACCGTTCTGGCGAACGCAGTAATACCTGCAGCAAGCAATTTCAGCACCCGCTGAATTTTTAGCACTTGTGCCCGAACTGCAATCCCCATTTGTCCCCATATAACATGGTTCACCACCGGCACCTTCAATAAGGCACAGTCTTATGAAACCGGGGTTTCATATTTCTTAATAGTATCATCTCTTGAAGCTTGTGAACAACTGCTGCCCCAATGGCTCTCCTGCTTCTGGGGGAATGGCAAGTTTTGTAGCCAAATTAGGAATTGTAACCTCATGCCCTTCACCCCCTGGGCTGTGTTCACCCACTGGTTCGACGTCAGTATAACCCTGACCCGTCAAGCTCTCCTCCTCCATGAGGGAGCGATCAAGCAGCCCTATTGCAAGCGCTGCTGGCACAGGCTCTCTCTCCATCAGCCCGGCGTGGACACCACTCGTACTCCCGGAGTGCATCCTCTACAAAAGGACCTCGATTTCATTGAGCCATTTAGAAACGGTCTCCCCGTTATAGGTGAGCTCGGCGGGCACCCGCTACCCGCACTCCCGCGGTCTTCCAAAGTTTTGCTAGCGGGTCGCCTCCCCTTCACCTTCGTAGCTTTCTGCATTTTGGTACTAGTGCTGAACTGTTAAACCAAAGGTACCTACAGAAAGCAACCTCCAAACTAAGTTTAGCACTTAACTCAAGGTGTTTTAAACTTACCGCTGGAGGAGCTGACGTAATGACGCGCGTGCAGCTGGACGGGGTTCTTCTTCACATAGTCACTCACATGACTCCGAAGTAAAATTTAATTGAGAAAGGGAACACAGTAGTTTAGTGAATGAGACCCGATAGTAGAAAGTGTAAACTAGACAAAGGCTCGCTGAGTGAAATGCTAGACAAAGGTGCTGGAGAAACTCAGCACCATAGATGGTGAGGCAGCTCCATAGGTGAGGCAGCTCCATAGATGCTGCCTCACCCGCTGAGTTTCTCCAGCACTTTTGTCTACCTTCGATTTTCCAGCATCTGCAGTTCCTTCTTAAACACTGAGTGAAATGGTGTTAGCTTTGACCAAAGTTTCAGAAAAGCCAAGGTATCTATATGACACATAATTTCATATATTTTCATTACAACGTGGTTGACCATTCACCCCATCCAGTTTCTGCTGATTCTGAGACCAATCCCATCAATCTCATTCCCCCACTTACAGTATTAACCTGTAGCCTGCCCATTAAATGTTTTGCAAATTTTCCAACAGTTAACAATACCAGGCATGATTTACAGGAGGAAATTAACCGAAAAGCTGCATGTAGTCGGGATATGGAAGGAAACTGGAGCATCTGCATTCACGGGGAGAGTATGCAAACTCCACCAGAGAATAGGATTGAACCCATGTTGCTGAAATTCTGACACGGATGCTCTATTTGCAGTATCACTGTATCACTCAATCCTTGTGTTAGGCAAAGACAGTGACCAAGTTAACAGAAACAAACTGAAATCCTTTGGAATGTTTTAGAAGCATCTCAAACTGTTAGCAGTAAGATGGAGACACAAGAGACAGCAGTTTCGTTTAGATTTGATATGCAGTGTAGACACAGCCCCTTCAACCCTAAGAGTCCACACCGACAGCAATCCCCATACACTGGCACTATCCTAAACACCAGGGACAATTTACAATCTTTACCAAAGTCAATTAATCTACAAACCTGTACATCTTTGGAGTGTGGGAGGAACTGGAGCTCACGGAGAAAACTCACGCAGGTCATGGGGAGAATGTAAAAACTCCATACAGGTTTTGCATGCAACCAATAACATAGTTACCTTAGTACCATTAACCCCGCCTAGTTAACATCAATCATAACGCCTTCCCCTTCCTGGATACGGTTCACTAGAAGAATGTAGCCAGTATTTGAGGATGTATGTAATACCTTGTGCTATCATTAAAATGTGTTGAACACTTTCAGAGTTTGTAAATTGCTTATTTACATGGTGTCGGAGCTGGAAGATACTTGCGCCTACCTGTCCATCGGGTTTTATTTCTTTTATTTGATTTGTGCCTTTTGTGCTTTATCTCTCTGACCATGGCATCCTCGTGCAGAAAGCCCGCGCAGCTTGTCTTTGGTGCTGATATTTCTGAGCGCTGGGCTACGTTTGAAATTGATTTCACCCACTTTGTCAACGTCGCTCACCGCAATGATCCTGACTCCCTCAAAGCCTCCCTCCTACTCAACCTTGTTGGACCTGATGCCATGAAGAGAGCCAGAACTTTCGTCTATGCTCCAGCGGTCCTGGACGACAACAACGTGGTAGTTACCCCTGCAGAATCTGCCAGTGACCCTGCTTGCCTGCTACGTAAGTTCAGGGAGATTTGTGACCTGCCCTCGAACCGCATTCTAGAGAGGGCACGGTTCTTTACAAGGAGACAACTTCTTTACAAGGAGACAAGGAGTAACGGACTAAAACCCGACCCTTTGAAGGCAGCGGCCATCTCTGAGATGGCAGCCCCCACCGACATGCCAGGTCTACAACGTTTCTTGGGCATGGTGAACTACCTTGGGAAGTTTGTACCAAATCTCAGTGAGCTGAGTGCTCCCCTGCGGCAGCTGACAAAAAAGGATATCGCCTGGGTCTGGCTCCCACAGCACCAGCAGGCGTTTGACTGGCTCAAGTCGAAACTGATTAACACTCCGACGTTGCGATTTTTTGATGCGAGTCGCCCCATCACCGTCACATGTGACGCTTCTAAGTTCGGCCTGGGCGCGGCATGCCTCCAATCTGTCGAGGGATCGTTACATCCTGTCTCCTATGCCTCCCGCACCATGACGGACACCGAGCAGCGGTACGCTCAGATCGAGAAGGAGCTGCTTGCGGTGGTGTTTGCCTGCTCCAAGTTCAGAGACTTCCTGTTTGGCAGCAGATTTACAGTCGAAACCGACCACCAGCCACTGGTGACAATCCTGAACAAGCCGATTCATGCTGCCCCTGCCAGGCTGCAGCGTATGATGCTGCAGCTCCAGCGCTTTGATTTCGACATCGTCTACAAGAAAGGCACCGAGATGCACATCGCGGACACGTTATCGCGCGCCCCGCGGGCCTCCTGTGCTCGCCACCCCTACGAAACAGAGGACTTGCTCGTACTGGGCGTCAATTTTATTCCCACCAAGCAGCTGCAGCTTTTGGCCAAGCACACCGCTGCCGATCCAGTTTTGCAACGGCTTGCGTCTGTGATTAAATCAGGGTGGCCAACAAAGCGCTCCGCTGCACCGCCTGAAACACAGCCCTTCTTCCTGGTCCGTGACGAACTGGTGCTCCAGAATGGCGTTATCGTTAAGGGACATAAAGTGGTGGTCCCGTCCTCCCTGTTCGATTCTTACTACTGCGCAGCCCACAGCGGACACCCCGGGGGCGATTCAACACTCGCCCATGCTCAGTGCCAATTCTACTGGCCTGGAATGGCCAAATATATTCGAGACCGTGTTTCTGCCTGCTCCACGTGCAACAGTCTTGCTCCACATCAGCAGCGACAGCCCCTGCTGCAACAGCCCGCTCCTGCCTTGGCCTGGTCCTCGCTGGCTGCCGACATCTTCGAGTGGCGTGGTAACCACTACCTTGTCCTGGTCGACTCGTACTCAAACTGGTTCGAGGTGGATTTGCTGACATCCCTCACGTCGGAGATGGTGATCCGGAAGCTGCGGAAACACTTCTCCACGTTTGGGTCCCCTGTCAGGCTGCAGACTGACAATGGCAGGCAGTTTACCAGCCGTGAGTTCAAAAGTTTTGCTGACAAATGGAATTTTGTGCATTTCACCAGCAGTACCCACAGAGCAACGGCCTTGCTGAACGGGCCGTCCGCAGCGCCAAGCTTCTGATGGAACAAGCGAGACTGTCTAACTCTGATTTGTATTTGGATCTCCTGAACCTCAGGAATGTTTCCAGAGATCCGGCCATGGGGTCCCCTGCTCAGCGTCTGATGTCCAGAACAACCAGATCTACCATCCCGATTGCCCAGCGCCAGCTGAAACCTCGGGTGCTGGAGCCTGCCTCTGTGCAGAGGCGCATTCAAGAGAAACATGACAGCCAGCGGCGTTCCCACGATCGGTCGTGCAGACCACTCGATCCTCTGTTGCCTGGACAGGTTGTTCGATTGCAAACCGCCAGTGGTCACTCCCGTCTGGCTACTGTGGTTGGGATAGCCGACTCACCTCGTTCGTATCTGGTCGACTATGAGGGAACCATCTACCGTAGAAGCCGACAACACCTGCTTGCGGTTAATGAGCCGAAGCCGCAGGCCCCGGGCCCCTATGCCCCGCCGCTCTCATACCAGCAGCCGGCTCCTGTCCCAGCCAGCGTTCCCTGCATGCCTCGGTCCCCATATCGAGCGCCCGGTTCCCCTCTGCGCGGGTCACCTGTTGGCGGTCGCGGTTCTCCCTCTCCTGTTCCTCCAACCCCACCGCCCTTCCCTGGTTCCCCTGCTGTCTCGGGTCCCCCTGTTTTTTCTGCTCCTCCGGGGGAAGGGGGAGGCATCCGTACGCGCTCGGGCCGGATCAGCAAGCCACCTGTTCGTTATGGCGATTCTGTTTAATTCTGTTTAATTCTGTTGTAGTGACAACGGTCTGTTTCTTTTAAATTTTCTAAGGGGAAGGATGTAGATGGTTTTGCATGCAACCAATAACATAGTTACCTTAGTACCATTAACCCCGCCTAGTTAACATCAATCATAACGCCTTCCCCTTCCTGGATACGGTTCACTAGAAGAATGTAGCCAGTATTTGAGGATGTATGTAATACCTTGTGCTATCATTAAAATGTGTTGAACACTTTCAGAGTTTGTAAATTGCTTATTTACAATTAATATCTTTGAAAATCAGAGGAGATGAGGTATATGGAACAAGTTGCCAGAGGATGTGGTTGGGGGAGGTACCATTACAATGTTTAAAAAACATTTGAATAATACATGGATAGGATACGTTTGGAGGGATATGGACTAAATGCAGGCCGGTGGGACATGTTGGTCGGTGTGGGCAAATTGGGCCGAAGGGCCTGTTTCCACGCTGTATGACTCCGACTCTATGACCAAAATACAACAGGCAACAATAAACAGGTAACAACAAGATGACGCTGAAGCATGGCGACTCTTTGCGTGCTGATCTTACATCATCACATCACGATGGCTTGACGATGTGAGAGTCAAATTTATATAAACACACCAGACTGCAGATTAGAGCTGGACTCGGGCAAATGATTGCATTGAATTTGGTACAAGACACACCAGTGAAAGTGAAAGTATGGTGGAGGCTGAGGAAAGTAGGGAACAAGCCACAATTATATTTAAAAGCTTCAGTGAGGTAGAAATGATTCATTTAAGCAGATTCAGCTGAAAAGTGTGACATTACTTTAAAAAATCATGGATGCCTTGATGCCATGACATAGAAAACCTATGTTTTGGAACTGCCATGTGTGATCGCATAGTGAAGCTTGAGACTGCTGAATATAACCTTCAGGAATTCAAGTGTTAGGTTGGATTTTAGCTAAGTTATCATTTTTGTGCTAGAGACCAGTTTTTATAGTAAATTATGCACAAGTAAAACAATCAATGAGAAAAATCCAGGTTAGCTGAAGATTATTTTCAAAATGTTTTCATAGTGCAGAGTTTGCAGGATTTTGCAATGGTTAAAGTAAGACAGGACATTATCTTTGGATAGAACACTTATTCAAATCCTTTTGAACTGTTAGAATAAAAACTGAAATCGTAACTAAATCTGATTTATATTTCTTCATGCGACAATTAGCTAAAACAAAGTAAATTGTTTGTTTGTAATGTGTCCTAAAGGTGATGCAGTTCAATCTAGGCAAACAGTTTTTTTGATGCTGAGGCATGGGGGCCAAGACCATATTAAATAATTCTGTGCACAAACAATGCATGAATTCTACAATTGCAAGTTAGGGAAATTAGGGTTCAAACCAGAATATTAAACAGTGCATTGACATTTTAACAGACACGTGCATAGCCAGCGTTCCCTTGCATAGCTAGCGTTAATGCCACGGAGAACAATATTGGGAAGAATTCATTTTGAATTGAATTGAATTGAATTTATTTGTCATTCAGACCTTTTGGTCTGAACAAAATTTTGTTCCCCTGCAGTCATACTATAATAAAAAAATGACGGAAACACACAATAAACACAAATTTAACATCCACCACAGTAAGTTCACCAAACACCTCCTTACTGTGATGGAAGGCAAAGTCTTAAAGTCTCTGTCTCTTCCCTCTTTATTCTCCCTCTGCGCCGAGGCGATCCAGGCTTCGGATGTTGTGACCCCACCGGGTGATGGTAAGTAAGTCCCGCAACTCAACCATGCTCTGCAAACGGGCTGGTTCAAACTCCGTGGCCCGGGGTGGTCGAAGCTGCCGCCCTCCAGTTCAGCGGATGAAGCTGTTGCCGCGGGAGCTCCAGAAGCAGCAGGGATATTTTTCAAGCTATCAACATGGAATACACATTCCACTTGATCACTTGAACCTGGGGACTGGATAACGCCAAAGGTTCTGCCCTGGCATCTTTTGGTTCTTGTCATGATGTAGTCACTCGTCAATTCACTATGCGGACTAAATCAGTCTCTTGTATATTCTTGTCTTCACTATCTTTCAGTAATCTGGATATAAACCCTCAAGCGAAGGTGGACACAAATGCTGGAGTAACTCAGCGGGACAGGCAACATTTCTGGACAGGCTCGGCGAGCATTTCAATGAACACCTCCGCTCAGTCCGCCTTAACCTCCCTAATCTCCCGGTTGCTCAGCACTTTTACTCCCCCTCCCATTCCCAATCTGACCTTTCTGTCCTGGGCCTCCTCCATTGTCAGAGTGAGGCTCAGTGCAAATTGGAGGAACAGCATCTCATCTTTCGCTTGGGTAGCTTACACCCCAGTGGTATGAACATGTAACTTCAAACAGCCCTTGTTCTCCCTCTCTCTCCATCCCATCCCCCTTCCCTGATCTCCCACCAGTCTTACTGTCTCCGACTACATTCTATCTCTGTCCCGCCTACTCCCCTGACATCTGTCTGAAGAAGTGTCTCAACCCGAAACGTCACCCATTCCGTCTCTCCAGAAATGCTGCCTGTCCCGCTGAATTACTCCAGCATTTTGTGTCTACCTTCGATTTAAACCAGCAACTGCAGTTCTTTCCTACACAAAAAAGCCTTCAAGCTGTATGTTTAAGATGCAAGAATAAATTATACATCCAATGGTGAACCAGCAGCACCAATTTCAATTTTGACTCCGTAGCATTTATCGGTCACTTCTAAACGTTTTCCATTTCCAAGAAAAGTTTAGACCCTGAACCTTAAATGTTGGCTTGTCCCTAGTATTTAGGGTAGAACTAATGTTTGGGTGATCATAAGTTGGCACAGGCTCAGTCGGGCCTGTTTCCACAATGTATCTTCAAACTAAATTAAACAAATCTAAACTAAATTAAATTAATCTAAACTAAACTAAACATAAACTAAACTAAACTAAACTAAGATCAGAGTGAGATAGAGATAGCTCTCTCCTATTTACACCCTAATTAAGCACAACAGTAATTGAATGAAAAGAATCTCAACTTCCGATTAATAGACTTCCAGGTATGATATTAAGCTCATCACTGGGTTCACAGCTACTGTTCCCACTTTTCCCAGACTGTAGGAGCTGGCAATGATTTGAGTTGTTGAGTTATACAACATGGAATGTTTGACCCAACTTTCCCATGCCTACAGGGATGTCTATCTGAGATAGTCCCATTTGCCTGCATCTTCCATGCATGATTGATGTTACATTTCTGTAAGATTAATCTTTATCTTTATCACTGGCATCCCTTTATCGTGTAGTTTTATCCATTTTATAATTTGTTCATTTTGTCTCTTAAATCTAACTGAGAAAGCTGTCAAGTGTATTTCATCTAAACAATTGCAGGTCCAATACTTCTGCAATCCACCACCTCCACCAAAGTGTTAGCCTGGGTTCCAGTGCTCAAGCCTCAATATCCAAACTTTTAAAAATAGCACTATCCCTTACTGTAATCCTCTACCTAACAGAAAATAAACCAGCTCAAGAAAGAGGCCCATTGCCAACCTTTAAGTAGCAGTGTTGCAAAATTTTGAGATTTTAAAAATCAAGTCTGCAATTTATTCCATCAGATAAAGCATAAAAAGAAGTTTAATTTGACACCTAATTCACTTTCATATCTTCAGTATTAAAAAAGTTATGGCCATTTTCATACTCGGAAATTAGCATCTTGTTCCCCATTGCCATTCCATTGACTTAACACAAAAGCTGTGATCAAGGACAGTCAAAGCCCATAAATGTATTAAAAATTAAGAGAACTCAATGAAAATGTCAGTTATTACAGATTGAAGCATTCTGAAACAAATATGAAACAATATTACTTGGATGACCTGAAATTAAAGCATATAATTAGTTAGTTATCAAATTGCATCTAATTACAACATTCAATTACTAGATCTAAACATCTATCCATTTCTTAAGAAATGATAAACATTTTTAAATTGCCTAAGTGTCCAAATAACATTCACACAATAATCCACAATATAACATGATTTTTAAATCTCATTTTCATGAATTTATAGGCCAAATGGAAGGAATTTAGTGTTTAATGCCTGTAAATTAATGGCCATTTAAATCAACTTGCGAGTGGATTTTAGTGGAATGCTGTGGAGTGGAACGTTGCGGTTTGCGGTGAAGTCGGCAGGAAAAATACAGCTGGTTCATACATTTTTTTGTCCCCTTTTCGCAACATGAACATTTGATTAAATGCTTCCTAAGAACTACGTTTTTATGTAAAAATACTGTGTAGCTTCTTTTATCACCTATGTTAGGTCCGTTCTGCTGTCAGCGTTCAGAGCTTTAGAAGATGATTTTTAAACTACTCTGGTTAATAAATAATCTAGCGAAGTTTAAAAATAGCTTCATGAATGAAATGTTGGAGCGATTTCTCTTTAGCGACGAAATCGCCCGACATGGATCGACTTAGACTGTCTAGGGAAAAACGGCATTTTAAACACGCCCCCCTCTGAAAGGCGCCAAAGTCACGCACACGGGGAGCGGCAGAACTGCAGCACTGCTAAAGGTAGGTATTGTAACATACCTACTTTAAGGGATGACTACAGATACCAATAAATATTGGCAGTGTTGCTTAGATCTTGAAAATCACTTTACAAAAATAAAAACTGCACAGATAGATCAATTGCATAAAAATACCTTTGAAAATGTAGAAATAAATTATTTTTTCAGACAAGAAGTCCAAAGCATCTCTTGAGGTCACCCTCTATAAATGCCTCCACTAGAAAGTCAAAACTAACATATTCAGGCAAAGAAGATCAACGCCTGCTGTTATGATTGCTACCGAAAGTCATCAGATATTCCAGATTATGGATATATCACTTTAGTAATTGGTATTTCAAGTGCCTATCTTAAATTTAAATGTTTTATTTTCTGAAGATATTTCTTCTGCGCTTCTTCTTCCATTTCCGTGCTTCGCAAAAATGAATATCTTTATTCTGAATAAGTAATCTGAAAGAGAAATTTACTGAGTTTAAGATAGAAAAATAGTGGATTGTTTCTTTGTTATTTTAGGATTTGTAAATGTTCCCCTTCCTGAATATAAAATTCATGCTCTAAGTATTCTCATTGGAGACCTTCAAACTATCTTTAATCAATATAGTTATTAGACTTTATCATGCATTAAACTAATGTTTACCCTACATCTGCACCATGGACAGTTTGATTAATCATTTATAGTCTTATAGCATGTAACAAAAAAGCTTTTCACTGTACCTCGATATATGTGACAATAATAAACTAAACTAAACTAAACTAAACTAAAGTCATTTCTGATGCACCAAACCATTGCCACATTTAGTGTTATTGTCTACTCAGGGCCACTGCAAGAAATCATAACAATTCTGTTTGAAACAGCAGTAAAGCCTGAAAGTCCATGAAAAGATGGGCCTGAATATCATAATACACTAAACAATGACCTGTATGCACCCCAGCAGGAGTTACGGAGTGTTATTGTGATTGCTGTGTCGTGGAAGGTCATTGCAGTTTAAAGGACCCATTCCCACAACGGCCACAGAGCAGCATAAAAGGCTGTCATGGAAGTGAGGGAAGATGTAGGGGACGATGTGTGCCATGCAATCTGATCCAGCTTCTGGAGTGAGTTGCACAGGCCACTGAGATGTGTGAAATGATTACTGAAGCTGAGATCACAGCATTGAGCATTGAAGAACATGATTTTTTTTTTAAACAGCAAACGTTGATGGAAGCAACAACCATGAAGAATGTAACCCTGTGAATACTTAAACTTGAGTTTGGAAGTTTCAACAACACACTTCGAAACTAAAAAAAGACTTCTCCCCTTCAGCATTTGACAACGCCATTGTAGACACAGTATACGTATCATTTATAATGGCCGAGTCTGGTTTCTGCCCATCAGATTATGGGGAACTGCACAATTAGTTGAGGTCCCCTCGGAAACACATAGGACAATGTTGTTGCTTATTTCTAGGTGTAAGTCACTCAAATGTTGTCCCACAACATGCAACCCAGAACAGTACAGCGCAGAAACAGACCCTTCAGCCCACAATGTCCGTGCCGAACATGATGCCAAGTTAGACCAATCTCCTCTGCCTTCACATGATCCTTTAGACTTTACACATTAGAGATACATTAGAGATTAGAGAGCGTGAAAAAAGGCCCTTTGACCCACCGAGTCCGCGCTGACCAGCGAACACCCAGTACATTAACACTATCCTACACATACTAGGGAGAATTTACAATTTACAGAAGCAAATTAATCTACAAACCAATATGTCTTTGGAGTGTGGGAAGAAGCCAGAGCATCTGGTGAAAACCCACAAGGTCACAGGGAGTACGTACAAACTCTGGACAGACAGCATCCGTAGTCAGGTTTGAACCCTGGTGTCTGGTGCTGTCAGACAGCAACCCAACTGGTGCACCACTGTACCGCCCAAACCCCTCCATTCTCTGCATATACATATGCCTATCCTAAAGGCCTCAAAAATGCCACTATCATATCTAGAGCATTCCATACACTCAACGCTCTGCTGCATTTTAGCCACTTTCACAACTCATAGTATCAGCCCTCTATGTTAAATCTGATATTTTCCACTAACAGCCGATGAAAGTAAATTTCTTGTAAGACTTTTGACTGGTCACCATCCATTTTCAGGCAGGTAGCTTGATTTAAAGCTGATCTTTATTTCAGACACCTCAACTGAAACTAGTTATAGTGATTTAATCCAATAGATGGTTGAAACTATCGCCATGAATATTTCTATTCATATAATCAGAGGAAGTCGGCAGTGTTTTCTTTAGCAGTTAAATAAGGACAATGTTGTTGCTACTTTTGAAATAGAGAAGGAAACAAACAACTTTGCTTCTCCAGTGAGCCCAATACCAATCAATTTTGATTGACTGAGCATGCACTGAATAGTGACTTATGCATTTGGCACTGTCTTCATGCTTCATTTACCTTCTTCACAATCTGGCAGTAATGTATTCCTATGCTGCTTTGCTTTATGCAAATATATTTAAATTATAATTCAAATTAGTTTACTTTCACCGTAATGAAAGTTTGCAGCAACAAGTTGATTTCCAAAAGATGGACTCATCCATAAAATTGTAATATATTGGTCACAGATTCCATGTTATTTCTAAAATTAAATTTGGAACATTTCTCCACAAAAAATTAGCAATCTTATTTACACATATTTTGCCTTGCAATGTTCTCACGTTTGTAAATTGAACTCAGTACATGCCTAAGATTATTTTTGTGAGGTAAATACAATATTATTTTTCTAAGGGCTTATGTAGATGATTGTGGGTTACAATTTTACACCTAAAAGTCCTTGGAGGTGGAAATTAAAAATCACTTTGCTCCTTTTCTAAGCCTAAAGTTGGTCTTTAGTATAACATACTTTACGAGAGGATGTCCTGTTCAGGATGTTTATGGCGTAACTCACTGACATTGTCCATTATTTTTATATTTCATATCTTCATTAGTGGAGCAGCTGGATAGAGCTGCTACCTCTCAACATAAGAGACCCAGGGTCGATCCAGACCTCGGGTGTTGTCTGTGTCAAGTTTGCACGTTCTCCCTGGGACCACATGGGTTTCTTCTGAGTTCTCTGGTTTTCCCCTACATCCCAGAGATACGCAGTTTTGTAGGTTAATTGACCTCTGTAAATAGCTCCAAGTGTGCAGGGAGTAGATCTGAAAGTGGGATAACATAGAACTAGTGTGAACAGGAAATTGATGATCAGCATGGAATCGGTGGCCCAAAGGGTCTGATTCCATATTGTATCGTTCAATCAATCAAATGTAGCTGTAAACCAAAAAAACACAATGAAGGAAAGTGTCTATCAAGAGTTAAAATGTATGTGCCTCCTAGAGCAGTCATTGGGGGAGTGTGTTAAAGCATAACCATTTATATTTTGCAGATTAGCTTTGGTCTGCAATCACAGACTTCTGTTGTTGGCTTCAAGCCGGGATGTCAGCATTAATGATATTGGTAAACAACTTGGCAAGTCCATAGCGGCATATGATTTATTTTCAGTATTAATGAATAAATCAATCTTTCACTGACAATGTACTAATTATCTTGTATGACAGCAAATGCTTTTACGATTGATGATAAATTAGCAGAGTTAGGTTGGCTAATTCAGCAGATGCCAACCAGTTTTCTTTACTTTAGTTTAAAAATACAGCATGGAAGAAGGCCCTTTGGCTCACCGATTCCACACTGACCACCAGTCTCCTTTTTCAACTAGTTCCATGTTATCCACTTCTCGCACATTTACAGAGGCCAGTTAACTTACAAACCCACACGTCTTTGTGATGTGGGGAGGAAACCAGAGCACCCTGAGGAAAACTGCGTGGTCACCAGGGAGAATGTGCAAACTCCACACAGACAGCACCCGAGGTCAGGATCGAATGCAGGTCTCTGGCGCTGTGAGGCAGGAGCTCTACTAGCTGTGCCATTGTGCCCCCCTCAGTTTCTGTATCAATTTTGGGAATTTGGTGCCAGAAAATTACACTTGGTGAATGGACAACGTCCGAACAGACTGAAGCAAATTTTGGCGTATTTTATATTTTTACAGAAAAAGATAAATTCTAATCAAGCCAATAGTTTGGATAGTGGATCGAACATTAATTCTCATCATCTTAAGGCTTTAATTTCAATTGTCCGGATTTTTTATTAATCTATCAAATGCCAGGTAATTCTATTCCAATGTGATATGTAAAAGTTATGCACATGGTTTGCGTCAGTGTGTGTATTAAATAGAGGAGATGGATGCCTTACAAAACGCACTAGAAAATAAAGACTTTTATTAAAATTTATGGTGGGTTCAAATGTTTCTTAATGAGGAGTGATGAGCAGTAGTCAGTCTTGGGAATAGAGATACACATACAATATGACTGAGTCAGAATTGATTTGGAGAAGGTTCTGTAAACATTGCAAAATGAACAGCCTTCATAACTCTGATGTTTTTGTTGGCAGCTGAAATGTACTACACAAGCTGATTACATATCGCTCCCTGCTTTCAGTGCCCCATCTGCACTCCATCAACTGAGGATGACTATGGCTACAGTGGACCTTTAATAATTGGCTTCAGTAATTCTAAATGGGGGAGAGGAGAACCTAGCCAGAATGCCTATTCCTCATTCCTGGCAGCCAAACACTTACCTGAAATTTCTAGCTTGAGCCTAACACACGGTCCCATATTCCCACAATGTGTAGGGAGAAACTGGTTTAAATCGAAGATAGACACAAATAGCTGGAGCAACTCAGCGGGTTAGACAGCATCCCTGGAGAAAAATAATAGGTGACATTTCGGGTCGAAAAGAAGGGTCTGAAGAAGGTACTTGTTCCAAAAAGTCACCTATTCCTTTTCTCCAGAGATGCTGCCTGACCCGCTGAGTTACTCCAACTTTTTTTGTCTATCCCATATTCCCACAATATCTACTGCCAAGGTCCAAAATAATACTCTAATCCCAACCCCGTTTCTTGGTCCACTGAGGTATCCTTTTAGAAATTTCAGTTTGATATTCGTGCTCTCAGGTAAGAAGAGGGAGTGCATCAGTGTCTCACTACGAGTTGTTGGCAGGGCTGAGTTTACAACATCCTTTATATTTTATTGCCTTTATCCATTTATCTGTACACTGTGGACGGTTTGATTCTAATCATATATTGTCTTTCCGCTGACTGCATAGTATGCATTAAAAAAAAGCTTTTCAATGTACCTTGGTACACGTGACAATAAACTAACTACACTAAACTAAAGACCAGAAGGAGGTGGGCAGTTAGACAGGCCAGAGAGCTTAAAGGGCCAGGAAATTGATTTGGCAGAAAACAGCCAATGTTAAAATTCTGCATTATATTTTACATTCCCATGAATTTAATTTGCTTTGTTACGTGTTTAAGTAATTTATAAAATAATTCTAAATTAAATATAAATAAACAATGTATTTTATAGTCATGACATAAACTTCCCATCATCATTAAAATGTGATCAAAAGAGTGCATGAGTAAGACTGTAGAAACAAGGAATTGCAGATGCTGGGTTTCAGAATAAATAAGCAGAGTGCTGGAGTAACTGGCAGTATCCCTGGAGAACATAACATGATAAAAGGTCTGAATAAGGATCCTGACCCGAAACGTAACCTAGACATTGTTGTGATGTTGCAAGGACTACTTTGTTATATCACAAGGACTACTTTGTTTGCCCGCGTAGCAACATGTGTATGTGGGAATGAAGTAATATGGGCAGGGCACTCTGATTCCAGATGGCCGTGAAATAAACAGAGTCTTGATTTATGCTCAGCTTCAAACCCCTAAATACATGTACTTGTGGTCATTCCAGAGTCATAACAATGGTATAACAGATACTGGACCACAAAGTACAACAGCCATGTTCTCCAATGGTGCTGCCTGACCCGCTGTGTTACTCCATCACTCTGTGTCTTTGTATGAGTGAGACTATTCTTTACGTTGTCCAGTAAGGAACTTGTATTTTCTTGAAATTAAACAAAAATAAAGTCAAAGTCAAAGTCAAAGTCAAACAAACTTTATTGTCATTTAGAAATACATTGATACATGCAGTTCCAAACGAAATTACGTTGCATTTGGCTCCCTGTGCAACACAATAAATTAACCGAAGGATAGGCATGGGTGAAAAGGATAAATAGACAATAGTGGCAGCCCATTACATGGCATTCAGGAGTCTGATGGCTCGTGGGAAGAAGCTGTTGCAGAACCTTGATGTTCTGCTCCTTATGCTGCGGTATCTTTTTCCCGAGGGCAGCAGAGTGAACAGTCCGTGATGGAGATGTGTGGGGTCTTTTATAATACTGCTGGCCTTAGACACACAGCGTTTGGTCGCAATATCCCCGATTGAGGGGAGAGAGGTCCCGATGATTTTCTCCGCTGTCCTCACCACTCTCTGCACAGACTTCCAGTCGGAGGCTCTACAGTCCCCAAACCAGACAGAGATACAGCTGGTCAGAATACTCTCTATGGTGCCCCTGTAGAAAGTAGTGAGGATGGGATGGGGGAGATGAGCTCTTCTCATCCGGCGCAGAAAGTGCAACCGCTGCTGCGCTCTCTTAACAGTTGATGAGATGTTATTCGACCAGGTCAGACTGTTAGTGATCTGCACCCCCAGGAACTTTGTGCTGCTGACCACCTCCACATCGCTGTCATTGATGTGAAGTGGTGTGGGACTGTGCCGGGTTTTCCTGAAGTCGACGATAATCTCCTTTGTTTTCTCGACATTCAGGATCAGGTTGTTCGTATTGCACCAGTCCGCCAGTTGTTTCACCTCCTCCCTGTAAGCCAGCTCATTGTCGTCCCTGATGAGGCCCACCACTGTTGTGTCATCTGCGTACTTCATGATGTGGTTTGTACTAAACCTGGCACAACAGTCGTGAGTCATCAGGGTGAACAGCAGTGGACTCAGGACACAGCCCTGAGGGGAGCCGGTGCTCAGAGAGATGGTATTGGAAGTGTTATTTCCAACCCTCACAGACTGAGGTCTGTCAGTGAGGAAGTCCAGTAGCCAGTTACACATGGGGGTGCCGAGGCCCAATGGAACCAGTTTGCTTATCAGGTGCTGTGGGATAATGGTGTTGAATGCTGAACTGAAATCCAAGAACAGCATTCGCACATAGGTGTTTTTCCCCTCTAAATGTTCCAGGCTCGGAGTACGGAGGATATAGCGTCCTCTGTGGAGCGGTTTGGCCTGTAAGCAAACTGGTATGGGTCGAGTGTGGAGGGGAGTCTGGAGGTGATGTGGTCCCTGACCAGCCTCTCGAAGCACTTCATCATTATGGGGGTGAGTGCTACAGGGCGGTAGTCATTGAGACATTGTATGTTGGATTTTTTTGGCACAGGTATGATAGTGGCAGTCTTGAAACATAATGGGACGACAGCCTGGTTCAGCGAGGTGTTAAATATGTCCGTAAGGACATGTGCCAGCTGATCAGCACATTCCCTGAGCACCCGCCCTGGTATGTTATCAGGGCCTGCCGCCTTTCGCGCGTTCACTCCTTTTAGGGTCCTCCGAACATCCACTATGTCAAGACTGAGTGCCTTTTCCTCACAATGAGGAATACCTTTGCTTGCAGGTGTGTTATTTAATGCTTCGAACCGACCAAAATAGTTGTTGAGTTCATTGAGGAACTCAATGTTGTCATCACAGGGTGGTGAAGCAATCTTATAGTCCGTGATTGATTTGATTCCCTGCCACATGCGCCTGGTGTTCTTGGGGTCATGGAAGAAGCTCTGGATTTTCTGACCATGGGCACGCTTGGCCAGCCTGACGACTCGGTTCAGGTTGGCTCTTGCGGATCTGAGTGCCACCACGTCGCCGGATTTAAACGCGGCATTACGTGCTCTCAGCATTCCACGTACCTCTGTGGTCATCCAGGGTTTCTGGTTGGCCCGTACAGTGATGGTCTTGGTGACACAGACATCCTCAATGCACTTCTCCATGTAAGCAGACACGGACGCAGCATACTCCTCCAGGTTGATGTGTTGGCTGACAGTTGCAGCCTTCTTGAACATGTCCCAGTCCGTGCATTCAAAACAATAAAGGAATAAAACTCTCTGCTACATGATGAATATGCTGCATATTTTCATGTTCACTGTTCATTATTGGAAACTTTATTTTGGATGAAAATAATTGTGGCTAATTTTGTTCTCATTTGCTTTTCTTTAGCTCCTGAAGTTTTTCAGTCCTTTTTGGAAGGAGGCCCTGGATACTCATATCCAGTGGATTGGTGGTCCTTGGGAATAACAGCTTATGAACTGTTGCGGGGCTGGGTAAGGTGTACAGTTTTGCACTCATAGGTTTTCATGTAACTAATGCTTGTTTCACATAACTGGTATTGGATCCTAATAATGGAGAGTAAATGAACTTGTGGTTGAAATATCAACATTACATAGAAACATAATTCAAATGTTATGACCACTTTAAATCTGCGTTTATGTGTCACCCATAGAAATACATCCAGTAGTTATAATGCCATCTTTTAACAACTAAAAAATGGAAGAATGTTCTGTGTGGTTCATAAATGTCATAATAGAACCATGATCTAGAATATCCCCATTTTCACTTAAAACGGGAAATAAGAGTATGTTTGTTGTCTCATGAATGATCTTTGCTCGTTCATACCATGACATGCACTGGATAACTATCAATCCTTTGACTGATTACATCACCCGCAATTAAAGGTTTACTTTCATCAATTTAAGTGTGTTAATCGAAGAATAGTTCCCATCAAGTCTACTCTGCCATTCAATCATGGCTGATCTATCTTTCCCTCTCAACTCCATTCTCCTGCCTTCTCCCCATAATTGATACCTGCACTAATCAAGAAATTATCTCTATCTCTGCCTTAAAAATATCCATTGACTTGGCAATAAATTCCACAGATTCACCACCCTCTGACAAACAAATTTCCTCCTCATCTCCTTCCTAAAGGAACGTCCTTTAATTCTGAGGCTGTGTCCTCTGGTCCTCGACTCTCCCACTAGTGGAAACATCCTCTCCACATCCACTCTATTCAGGCCTTGTGGAGTCAACTGAGAAATTCAAATGCATTATTATATTTGTCAAATTGAAAATTAGCCCACAAAGTCATCCAGAAAGAAGTTGGTATGTCATCATACAACCAGATATTAATATATATTCACCAAAGGTGTTTGTTTTCAAATCAAGGCTTCACCTTGTGCAAAACATCTTTCATTACAATGGTTAAGAAAGAACTGCAGATGCTGGAAAAATAGAAGGTAGACAAAAAATGCCGGAGAAACTCAGCGGGTGTGGCAGCATCTATGGAGCGGAGGAATAGGTGACGTTTCGGTCGAGACCCTTCTTCAGACTGAAGTGGGGGAGGGGCAGGAAAAAGAAAGGAGGAGGCGGAGACAGTAGGCTGTGGGAGAGCTGGGAAGGGGAGGGGAAGGAGGGAGAAAGCAAGGACCAAAGATCCTATAGCGAGCAAGATAGTCCATTCGACGAAAAAGACGTAGTGCAGTCATGGGCAGATTCACAGGTAATCTCCGGCCCCATTTCCGTAACCGGCTTCCGTTTCCGCACCGAAGATCCCATAGCGGAGCAAAGATACTAGTGCGGAGACAGAAGTCGGTATAAATAAAATGCAGGACTTAAAAAAGAATTTGGGGAATGAGGGAATAATCTTTGGCAGTTGGAATGTTAAAGGTCTTAATGAACCTATTAAAAGGGGTAAAGTATTGGCACATTTGCAAGTGCTTAAAATCGACGTTGCGTTTCTTCAAGAGACACATCTAAAAAAAGATGCCGAGCATAGATTAAAGGCTAAATGGATTGACAAAATATATCATTCCTCTTTTACTCATAAATCTAGAGGCGTAGCAATACTGATACGTAAAGGTACTTTATTCAAGCATACATCAACTATAATTGATAAAGATGGAAGATTTATTATTGTAATGGGTGAATTATATGCTCAAAAAGTAATATTAGCCAATATATATGGCCCAAATTTTGACAGTCCAATTTTTTTTAACAAAATATTTAATACAATTCCTGATCATGCACAACATAATTTAATAATTGGAGGAGATTTAAATTGTACTTTAGATCCTTATTTAGATAGATCGTCAGGACAGAGGAAATTTAAATCACACTCCAGTGATTTAATAAATGCATACATTGATACTAGTAAAGTTAGAGATGTTTGGAGAATGGAACACCCAACAGGACGAGATTATTCATTTTACTCCTCGGTACATAAAACATATTCTAGAATTGACTATTTCCTTGTAGATATAAAGCTTATTCCATACATCTATAACTCTAAATACCACAGTATCATTATTTCAGATCACGCTCCATTAACATTTAATATTAAATTTAATGATAACATGAAAATACGAGGACAATGGAGACTTAATCCACAAATTTTGAAGGATAAATCAACTAATGAATATATTATAAAGCAGATTAAGACTTTTTTTGAAATAAACGATAAACCAGAAATATCTCCATCCCTACTATGGGGAACTTTTAAGGCTTTTACTCGTGGAATTATGATATCTTCACAAGCATTTTACAACAAAGAAAAGCGGAAGGAACAAAATATTCTGGAAACGGAGATAAAACAATTAGATATAGAAAATGCTCTTAACCCTACAATGATAACACATAATAAAATTACTGCATTAAAATATAAATTAAATAAGATATATGCTGACCAAGTGGTTAAATTATATCAATACACAAAACAAATACAATTTGAATTTGGGGACAAACCACAAAAATTACTGGCTCGCCAATTACGAAAAATACAGGGAGAAAAAATAATACATCGGATTAAATCAGAAAATGGTGAATTCTTAACACAAAATAACGATATTAATGAGAGATTTTTACAATATCATAAAGATTTATATTCTTCCAAAACGACTGAAAATCAGATAGGAATTAATACATTCTTAAATAACTGTAATCTAATAGGATTGGATGTAGATGATACAAAACTATTAAATGCTGAATTAACAGTTAAAGAAATTGAGGATTCTATTATATCATTAAAAAAACGGGAAAACTCCAGGGCCAGATGGTATTGGTTCGGAATTTTATAAATCATACACGGATCTGATACCACCTTATTTGAAGACACTTTACGAATATATATATGCGCAACAGAGTTTACCAGAAACGCTAAACGAATCCATTATGACACTCATACCAAAAATGGATAAAGACCTAGATGATCCGGGATCATATAGAGCTATTGCTCTCTTAAATACGGATCAAAAGATATTAACTAAAATATTAGCTAAAAGATTAAGTGTAGTGATTAATAAAATAATACACCCGGATCAAACAGGATTTATACCTAAACGATACTCATCATATAACTTGAGACGATTGTTTAATATTATATACTCGAAAAGGAGTTATAATAAAGACTTAGTAATAATATCGTTAGATGCAGAGAAAGCTTTTGACCAAGTTGAATGGCCATATTTATTTGCGGTTATGGAAAAGTTAAATTTGGGAGACAAGTTTATAAAATGGATCAAATTACTATATACAAATCCAACTGCTAAAATCTTAACTAACCAAATGATATCTACCAAATTTAATTTATTTCGAGGATGCAGACAAGGTTGTCCCCTATCACCATTATTATTTGCGTTGGCTATAGAACCATTAGCCATTCGGGTAAGATTACACCCCGAAATTTTTGGATATGAAACTAACGATACAAGAAATAAAATTTCTCTATATGCAGATGATGTATTATTATATATTAAAAAACCTGAAATTAGCATACCTAATTTATTGAATTTAATAACTCAATTCGGCTTGTTTTCTGGATACAGAATCAATTGGAATAAAAGTGAACTTATGCCATTAACACAAGATAATTTAACTACATTAAAACAATTTCCTTTTAAGATTGTTAATGAACAGATTAAGTATTTAGGAATTCACGTTACAAAAAAATATGATTCTTTATTTAAATATAATTTTTTACCTATACTAAATAAATTATCTAAGAATATTCTATATTGGAGAACACTACCTATCTCAATGATAGGTAGAATTAATGCGATAAAAATGATTTTTCTTCCACAATTATTATATTTATTTCAAATGATCCCGATATATCTTTCTAAGAATTTTTTTAAAAAGGTTGACTCTATAGTCACTAATTTTGTTTGGGACTATAAAAGCCATAGAATAAATAAAAAATATTTATGTAAATCGAAAATTAATGGAGGTTTAACATTACCTAATTTTATATATTATTACTGGTCAGTTAGTATTAGGAATATGAACTTTTGGTGGGTTGAACTGGATGAAAATCCAAACTGGTTACTTATGGAAAAGGAAGACTGCTTACGTATGAAATCAGTTCCATATTATTTTCTAAAATTAAAATATTTAAGAAAATTTATCGTGAAAACCCAATAATTAATAGTGAAATTAATATTTGGAGACAGTTAAAAAGAACGTTAAAACTAGAAGATATCCCATTAGTTCTTCCCATTGTTAATAATGTAAGTTTTAAACCATCCCTGGAAAATTTAGGATTCTTACAATGGAAAAATAAAGGAATTAATAAGATCAGTGACCTTTACAGGGACAATCTGTATCTTTCATTTAAAGAAATACAGGAAATATATGGACTACACTCTAAACACTACTTCAGATATCTACAAATAACTGACTATATTAAAACAACTGCACAGGAATATAAAAAGAGAAAGACGGGAATTCTAGATGAATGCTTAAATAAACACCCAAACACGGAAAAATTAATATCATACATTTATAATATTTTATTAGAAAATGATATACCCAATACAGAAAAGTACAGACAACTATGGGAAAATGAAATAGGTGAAACAATCGAACCCGATATCTGGGATGAAAGTTTACGATATATACATAATTGTTCATTAAATTCTAGACACTCTCTGATACAATTCAAAGTTTTACATAGATTGCATTTTTCAAAATCTAAATTACATAGAATGTTTTCTAATGTATCTCCTATATGTGACAAATGCCAATACCCAGAAGCTAATTTAACACATTATTTTACAACTTGTATAAAAATTACGAATTTTTGGTTGGAAATATTTAAGGTAATCTCGAATGTTGTAAATAAGAATCTAGTTCCAGACTCAAAATTAATAATATTGGGAATATTAGAAAGGGATCAATTACTCATGACAGCACAAAGAACTTTCATAGATTATAGTTTAATAATTGGTAAAAAATTAATTTTACAATTTTGGAAAGGCCCCATACCCCCTACAATCAAATTGTGGATTTCAGGAATGGCTGAGACTTTACACTTGGAAAGAATAAGACTTGCACTTTTAGGCAAGTTAGACCAATTTAATCTGATTTGGTCTCCATTCCTTGAATATCTTAAGGGACCAATATGACTCGGTTTGTGGACCTGATCGAGACCTGAACGAAGGATTGAGCGAAGAATAATACATTATTGATCACGGATATATTATTATATAAATACTGTTTGTATAATATACCACTGTTATTTTATTTACTTTTCTCTTTTGGTTATTTTATAACTATTTTTATGTTAACCATTTTTCACACTTTCCTACTTTTCACTAAAAAAAAAACTACAATAAAATGTTTAGAAGTATATATAAGAAAACATGGTAATTATTACCTATCTCTTTATCAAGAACGTTGTTTTTATATGTACTTATATTTGTACTTACACCTGTACTTATACTTCTAATAAAAATTATTCAAGAAAAAAAAAGTCGGTAATGGAAACATTCTCGTAAAAATCAAAGATCTTTGGTAAAAATCTTCTTCTCATTTTCTTTCTGCATCTCTGCCTCACAATAAAAAGCAAAAAGATGCCTATGTTCCATCCGCTTGTGGGAAGTCTGGTTCCGGATCAGCACGGCTGGGACGCCAGGGTAAAGTTGCGGGGAGGCTTGCAATGTATTTTTATGTAACGTTGTCCCTAACATTAAAAAACATTAAGGAACAATCCAAGAGTAGAGCAACTGGAATCTTCATATTGCTATTATTTTACCAAATACCGCAGTTGTGAACAGTGTGATTAGATGAATTACAGAGTGCAAGTTTAATACAAACATCAACTCAAACACAGCACATGAGCCATTTAAAAATAATTTTTAAAAAAACATTAAAAAAAATAAAATTATAAAAATACATTAAAAAAAGAAAATTAACAGTATTATAATTTATTAACACAAACTGTTACCCTGCAACGTTGATTACACTGCGAGAGAGATAACCAAAGTCGGGTCGGGATTACTGAAATGGCCGAAGAAATGACCCACATTCAGCTCCGTTGCGTACTACACATCAGCCCATTGGATTTATCAGGAGTGGACTATCTTGCTCGCTATAGGATCTTCGGCAATGACTACCTGAAATTGGAGAAACATGGAAACATAGAAACATTGAAAATAGGTGCAGGAGTAGGCCATTCGGCCCTTCAAGCCTGCATTGCCATTCAAAGTGATCATGGCTGATCATCCAACAGTATCCTGTACCTGCCATCTCTCCATACCCCCTGATCCCTTTAGCCACAAGGGCCTCATCTAACTCCCTCTTAAATATAGCCAATGAACTGGCCTCAACTACTTTCTGAGGCAGAGAATTTCACATTCACCACTCTCAGTGTGAAAACAAAAATTCCCATCTCGGTCCTAAAAGACTTCTCCCATATCCTTAAACTGTGACCCCTTGTTCTGAACTTCCCCAACATCGGGAACAATCTTCCTGCATCGAGCCTGTCCAACCCCTTAAGAATTTTGTAAGTTTCTAAAAGATCCCCCCTTAATCTTCTAAATTCTAGCGAGTACAAGCCAAGTCTATCCAGTCTTTCTTCATATGAAAGTCCTGCCATCCCAGGAATCAGTCTAGTGAAGTTTCTCTGTACTCCTTCTATGGCAAGAATGTCTTTCCTCAGATTAGGAGACCAAAACTGTACGCAATACTCCAGGTGTGGTCTCACCAAGGCCCTGGACAACTGCAGTAGAACCTCCCTACTCCTATACTCAAATCCTTTTGCTATGAATGCTAACATACCATTCGTTTTCTTCACTGCCTGCTGCACCTGCATGCCTACTTTCAATGACTGGTGTACCATGACACCCAGGTCTCGTTGCATCTCCCCTTTTCCTAATCGGCCACCATTCGGATAATAGTCTACTTGCCTGTTTTTGCCACCAAAGTGGATAACCTCACATTTATCCACATTATACTGCATCTGCCATGCATTTGCCCTCTCACCTAACCTATCCAAGTCACTTTGCAGCCTCCTAGCATCCTCCTCACAGCTAACACTGCCCCCCAGCTTCGTGTCATCCGCAAACGTGGAGATGTTGCATTCAATTCCCTCGTCCAAATCATTAATATATATTGTAAATAGCTGGGGTCCCAGCACTGAGCCTTGCGGTACCCCACTAGTCACTGCCTGCCATTCTGAAAAGGATCCGTTTACTCCTACTGTTTGCTTCCTGTCTGCCAGCCAGTTCTCTATTCACATCAATACAGAACCCCCAATACCGTGTGCTTTAAGTTTGCATACTAATCTCTTATGTGGGACCTTGTCGAAAGCTTTCTGAAAGTCCAGATATAACACATCCACTGGTTCTCCTTTATCCATTCTACTAGTTACATCCTCGAAAAATTCTATAAGATTCGCCAGACATGATTTCCCTTTCATAAATCCATGCTGACTTTGTCCAATGATTTCACTACTTTCCAAATGTGCTGCTATCTCATCTTTAATAACCGACTCTAGCATTTTTCCCCACTACCGATGTTAGACTAACTGGTCTGTAATTCCCCGTTTTCTCTCTCCCTCTATTTTTAAATAGTTGGGTTACATTAGCTACCTCCAATCCTCAGGAACTACTCCAGAATCTAAAGAGTTTTGAAAAATTATCACTAATGCATCCACTATTTCTGGGGCTACTTCCTTAAGCACATAGGGATGCAGCCTATCTGACCCTGGGGATTTATCGGCCTTTAATCCATTCAATTTACCTAACACCACTTCCCAACTAACCTGGATTTCACTCAGTTCCTCCATCTCATTTGACCTCCGGCCCCCTGCTATTTCCAACAGATTATTTATGTCTTTCCTAGTGAAGACAGAACCAAAGTAGTTATTCAATTGGTCTGCCATGTCCTTGTTCCCCATGATCAATTCGCCAGTTTCTGACTGCAAGGGACCTACATTTTTTTTAACTAATCTTTTTCTCTTCACATATCTATAAAAGCTTTTGCAGTCAGTGTTTATGTTCTCTGCCAGTTTTCTTTCATAATCTCCTTTCCCTTTCCTAATTAAACCCTTTGTCCTCCTCTGCTGAACTCTGCTGAATTTCTCTCAGTCCTCTGGTAGGCTGCTTTTTCTGGCTAATTCCTCTTTTGTTTTGATAATATCCCTGATTTCCCTGGTTATCCACGGATGCACTATCTTCCCTTTAATATTTTGCGAACTGGGATGAACAATTGTTGTAGTTCATCCATGCGGTCTTTAAATGCTTTCCATTGCATATCCACCGTCAACCCTTTAAGAATCAATTGCCAGTCTATCTTGGCCAATTCACATCTCATACCCTCAAAGTGACCTTTCTTTAAGTTCAAAACCCTTGTTTCTGAATTAACTATGTCACTCTCCATCCTAATGAAGAACTCAACCATATTATGGTCACTCTTGCCCAAGGGGCCACGCACAACATGACAAGACTGCATTGATAAGTCAATATTCATACCGATGAGGTGTAAACTACCGAAGCAAAATATGAGGTGCTGCTCCTACTACAAACCCACTGACCCCCATGGCTACCTGGACAACACTTCTTCCCACCCTGCTTCCTGTAAGGATTCTATCCCCCTACTCCCAATTCCTCCATCTACACCGCATCTGCACCCAGGATGAGGTGTTCCAAACCAGGGCGACGGAGATGTCCTCATTCTTTAGGGAATGGGGGTTCCTCTCTTCGACTGTAGATGAGGCTCTCACCAGGGTCTCCTCTATCTCCCGTAGCTCAGCTCTCACTCCCCATCCCCCCACCTCCCCCAACTCATAACAAGGACAGAGTCGTCCTTGTTCTCACCTTCCATCCTCCCAGCACAAAATCCTCCGACATTTTTGCCACTTCCAACAGGATCCCACCACTGGCCACATCTTCCTACCTCCTCCCCTTTCTGCTTTTTTCATTGTGGGGAAAGTATTAGTGTGCGCCACAGGAACTAAAGCCTGCAACCCCTGTTTATATGAGTAAAAATGACGTCACGCGCGACCTTCCCGCGGACTTTGCCCGAACTTCAGGTCAACTCGCTCGGGGATCACTCGACCTCCGCGCGAACCCTGCTTCCGGTTTTGTCTCGCTAGCCGCATGCAGCCGCATGCTGGTGGGACAGGCCCTTAAGGGCACAATTAGCCTCCATGGTTCATGATTTCATGTTTGAAACTAATGACAACACAGAATGGATGTTCGATCGTAAATTGTTTAACGACATTGTTACTCGGTATGGAACACCGGACAGCATGGGAGCCAGGCCCAGGGGCAGTGGCGATGGATGCATTCTCGCAACACTGGGGAGGAATGTTCTTTTAGGCATTCCCTCCATTTTGCCTCATCAGTCAATGCTTGCAAAAAATCCAGCAAGACTCCACATCAGGCAATTTGGTAGTGCCTGACTGGCCTACGCAGCCATGGTTCCCACTGATACCGGGAAAGATATCAGAGCCTTGTATGGCCATTCCCAAATGTAGAAATCTGCTGGTTCACCCCGTGACTGGTGAGGACCATCCACTGCATGGTCAAATCAATTGTTGGGTTGCAGACTCTGAGAAGACCTTTCCTGGGGCTCGGACTGTCAGATCGTGGACGTGATCACTGCGGCCTGGAGAGATAGTACCAAGAAACAGTACATCTCCTATATCAAGTAATAGGAAGTGTTCTGTTACAGTCTAACATATCGTATGACATGGCACGTATAACAGATGTGTTGGAATTCCTCTCAAAAATATATTTTTGATCAGGGATGGAGTTATAGTGCCATAAATGGTGCCAGAAGTGCCTTGTCGTCATACTTGTTGCTGGGATCGGGACACCATTCTGTCAGGTCTCACCCACTGATATCCAGGTTTATGAAGGGTATCTTCAACTCAAATCCCTCCAGGCCCAGGTATTCGGAGATGTGGGATGTTAATGTGGTGCTGATGCTGCTGCGCCGGTGAGCTCCAGCTACATCTCTGTCCTTGGTCAAACTCACTTACAAAGTGGTTATGCTCATGGCGCTGGTTTCAGCGCAACGGGTCCAGTCGTTGCATAAGCTGTGACTGGACAGGATGGTTACATCTGCAGGCAAAATAACATTTTATGTTCATAATTTAGTCAAGCAGAAGCAGACCAGGGGCATCAGGTCTCAAACTAGATTTTTGGCAAACCCCATGGACCTTCGGTTGTGTGTGGTCACACATCTACAACAGTATGTTAAGGTCACTTAGAGTCTTAAAGGCTCTGAACTAGCTATGTTTGTTAGTTACATGAAACCTCATAAAAAGGTATCAGTACAGACCAACTCCAGGTGGTTAAATCGGGCTCTGGCTTGTGCAGGAGTAAACACTGACAGTCTCAAAACTCACTCCACCAGAGTTGCAATAACATCAGCAGCAAGGGTTATCGACGTTCCGCTGGACCACATCCTAGCGGCTGCAGGATGGTCAAACGAATGAACCTTTCCAAACATTTAATAACAAACCCATTGCCAGACCTGGGGGTATTTGCCAGCTCTATTTTAGGTTCTGTTTTATAGTATCCTCCCGGATGAGAGAGGTTACTATTATTATTATGTGTTCTTTTATAAGCATCAGCATGTTTAAATCTATGGCATGTCGGAATGCATTATTAATGTTCACTCATCTGTGGTCAACTGATGCAGTTGTGATTGTGTGGACTCATGTTCACGGCATGAAATCACAGAGCTTTGAAATCTTCACGTAGTCACTCACATGACTCCGAAGTAAAATAGGAAGATTAAACGATAACTTACCAGTTTGAAGTTTGATCTTTATTTTATGAGGAGTTACGATGAGGGATTGCGTGCCCTCCGCTCCCAACCCTCTCTCATAAAGGTCAGCTGGTAGTTCTAGTCTCTCGAATCTTCCTATATTCAGTTCAACAACTGTTATCTGTGATTTCATACCGCGACTTTGAAAGTTGACGCGCATGCGGGCTGGCGGGCTTCTTTACGTAATTCCTCATTGTAAATCCTTGTAAAATAAAGATCAAACTTCAAACTGGTAAGTTCTCATTTAATCTTCCTATTATGTTTCCTCACAGGGGAAGGAATAAGATATTCATCTCTGTGACAATAGGCCGTTTGATTAAGATGAAGGTCAACTTTGAATATACTGGTTGTTTAATGCCACAGTAAACAAATAGTTCTAGTAATGCAGAATTTGGATGGTCTATTTTGTTAACACAATCTGTTACCCTGCAACGTTGATTACCTGCGAGAGAGATAATCAAAGTCGGGTCGGGATTACTGAAATGGCCGAAGAAATGACCCACGTTCAGCTCCGTTGCGTACTACACATCAGCCCATTGGTTTTTAGCAGGAGTGGACTATCTTGCTCGCTATAGGAACTTTGGCAAGGACTACCTGAAATTGGAGAAGTCAATGATCATACCGATTAGGTGTAAACCACCCAAGCGAAATATGAGGTGCTGATTCTACTCCAAACCCACTGACCCCCATGGCTATCTGGACTACACTTCTTCCCACCTTGTTTCCTGTAAGGATTCTATCCCCCTACTCCCAATTCCTCAGTCTACGCCGCATCTGCACACAGGATGAGGTGTTCCAAAACAGGGCTTCGGAGATGTCCTCATTCTTTAGGGAACGGCGGTTCCTCTCTCCGACTGTAGATGAGGCTCTCACCAGGGCCTCCTCTATATCCCGTAGCTCCGCTCTCACTCCCCATCCCCCAACTCGTAACAAGGACAGAGTCCTCCTTGTCCTCATCTTCCACCCTACCAGCCGTCACATACAACACAAAATCCTCCAACATTTTCGCCACTTCCATCGGGATCCCACCACTGGCCAGATCTTCCTATATCCTCCCCTTTCTGCTTTCCGCAGAGACCGTTCCCTCCGTAACTGCCTGGTCAATTTGTCCCTTCCCAGCCAAACCACCCCCTCCCCTGGTACTTTCCCTTGCAATCGTAGGAAATGCTACACTTGTCGCTTTACCTCCCCCCTTGACTCCATCCAAGGACCCAGTCTTTCCAGGTGAGGCAGAGGTTCACCTGCACCTCCTCCAACCTCATCTACTGCATCTGCTGTTCCAGGTGTCAATTGCTCTACATCAGTGAGACCAAGCGCAGGCTTGACGATCGTTTCGCCCAACACCTCCGCTCAGTTCGCAATAACCAATCTGATATCCAGGTGGCTCAGCACTTCAACTCCCCCTCCCAGTCCAAATCCAACCTTTCTGTCCTGGGCCTCTTCCATGGCCCGAGTGAGTCCCACTGCAAATTGCAGGAGCAGCACGTCATATTTTGCTTGGGTAGTTTACCCAGCGGTATGAACATTGACTTCTCCAATTTCAGGTAGTCCTTGCTTTCTCCCTCCTTCCCTTCCTCTTTCCAGCTCTCCCACAGCCTATTGTCTCAATCTCTTCCTTTCTTTTTCCCACCCGTCCCCCACATCAGTCTGAAGAAGGGTCTCAACCCGAAACGTGGCCTATTCCTTCACTCCATAGATGCAGCCTCGCACGCTGTGTTTTTCCAGCATTTTTATCAACCTTTCATTACAATGGTAATGATTTCCTCTTATAGGAATTTGCTGACAATACTTTTTTGCATTCCACTTCTGATATTCACCACTTCAAATCTTTTGTTATTACAAAACTTAGAGGTTAGCTACAGAGAAGTCACAACTTGTACCAGGAAATTAGAGTTCAGCTTTCATTCCTCAACAGTTCATTGCAATGACAAAGAACTTTAATTACTAAAGTTCATATCAAAAGCATGTTACATTAGCAGAAATAAAACATTGTTATTTTTTTCAGTCTATAAGGGCACAATTATTCAAATTATTCCATGATTCAAAGCATTGAAAATAAACACTTGTGATTAGCATTCTGAATGCAAGAACATGTGACAGTTCCAATTCCAGTTATGTTTCCTCACAGGGGAAGGAATAAGGTATTCATCTCTGTGACAACAATAGGTC
The DNA here is from genome assembly GCA_963514005.1 of Raja brachyura. The sequence goes on from OY740781.1 coordinate 142,206,840, forward strand.
GTTTGATTAAGATGAAGGTCAACTTTGAGTATACTGGTTGTTTAATGCCACAGTAAACAAATAGTTCTAGCAATCCAGAATTTGGATGGTCTATTTTGTTTCCATCCTTGTTAGTTTCCTCCTGAGGATGTTGACTCCATTTTGTTTATTGGTCTCCTTGACACAAAGCACTCTTCAGTCCCTACCCAGTTTTCCATTCTTTATGAGGCATTCTTCACGAGGCATCCTATGCAGTCATTATTCGCAGGCAGTTTGAAAAAAAGAGGTATTACAAGCAAGCTCACACTCAATCTGCACACAAGTGCAACATTTAATGATCTGGAATGAGTACGCTGGCCTATTGTCCACTGTTGTGAGTTTAAATGAACCACTCGGAGTCTGCAGCTGTAGATGTTACAGGTCTTTACTCAGCAGAAGAAAACATACAGATGAGACCTGAGGCAAGAATCATCTTAAACTACAAAAAAATCAAGATTTTGGGGAAAAAGATATTAACACATAATCAAACAAATAGTTACAAATCATAAATTGACACAAGTGCTGGAGTAACACGGGGGTCAGGTAAGAAAAAGGGTGGATGACACTTCAGGTCAGGATCCTTTTTCAAGAAGGGGCCCGACCCAAAGCGTCACCCATCCATGTTCTCCAGAAATGCTGCCAGACCCGCTGAGTTCCACCAACACTTTGTGTCTATCTTTGGTATAAACCAACAGTTCTTTGTTTCTTTAGTTACAAATCATAGTTTACTTTGTTCTTTTGGGTGTGAACAAATGGCTTCATAGAATTACACAATTAAAATAGGAGCACATTGTTCATGTCAAGACCAGAAAGCAACTTTGTTGAGACAAGGTAATTCTTAGAATAAAATTCAGTCATCCAAAACATTCTTCTTCCCCTTCAGAATTGTGAAGAATTACTTATTGGATACACAAGCAACCCAAGTATTGAAATACAGAAAAATATATAACAATGTCCGCATTTGATATGCTAACCAGCAAAAGAGCTGGCCTGATACTTTCCATGATCTCATTCCATAAATGGATATCCAAGGCACCCTTTTATATGTTGCAAACGTGCAAAGTATCTTCAAGATATCAAGATATCTAATGCTTGCTTCCAGTCTGGAACGTTAACTATCATTTTTTGATAAAGTTGAATGCCACACTCCCCTCTCAGTACAGCGGTGGTAGGGATTTTAATGTAGACCAATTACCATAGCCATACTATGGGCGGGACAGTTGTACAACAAGTAATACAGAGTGGAAACAACCCCTTCAGCCCAACGTGCCCACACCAGCCAATATCCCAGCTACTCTGGTCCCACTTGGCTACGCTTGGTCCATATCCCTCCAAACCTGTCCTATCCATGTACCTGTCTAACTGTTTCATAAACAATGGGATAGTCCCAGCCTCAACTACCTCCTCTGGCAGCTTGTTCTATACAGCCGCCATCCCTCGGATTCCTATTTTCTTCTTGCCCCCTCCTTCCCTATACTCCCCCTGGACACTCACCCATTTCTCCCTTCCCCCCTCCCCTACAACCCATATTCTTTCGTTTGGCTTCACAATTCACAATTCTCATAATTTACATAATCGGATTGTTTACTTTTCCAGTGCAAAGAATCAATGCTGACTGGCTGGTGAAAAGGTGTAGAGAAATACGAGGGTTGAAGTCACCAATTACAGAAGTGTTTGCTAATGTAACCTTCATGTTAATAATAGACCTGGTGTAGAAAACATTGGTCAAAGATTTGGACCAGAATGAGTGTCCCAGAGGAATTGAATTTTTTTCCAAAAATAACCAGGGGATGGGAGCATGAGCAGAGAGACAGAGGGATGTAAAATGAGGGTAGACGCAATAGGTAGCAAGGTGAAAAGTAAAAATGGCAGGCTGAAAAATCCAGGGCAAAAATCAAAAAGGGCCACTTTTCAACATAATTATATAACGGGTAAGAGTGTTGTAAAAACAAGCCTGAAGGCTTTGTGTCTCAATGCAAGGAGCATTCGTAATAAGGTGGATGAGTTGAATGTGCAGATAGTTATTAATGAATATGATATAGTTGGGATCACGGAGACATGGCTCCAGAGTGACCAAGGCTGGGAGCTGAACATCCAGGGATATTCAATATTCAGGAGGGATAGACAGAAAGGAAAAGGAGGTGGAGTAGCGTTGCTGGTTAGAGAGGAGATTTAACGCAATAGAAAGGAAGGACATTAGCTTGGAAGATGTGGAATCGATGTGGGTAGAGCTGCGAAACACTAAGGGGAAGAAAACGCTAGTGGGAGTTGTGTACAGGCCACCTAACAGTAGTAGTGGAGTTGGGGATGGCATCAAACATGAAATTAGAAATGCGTGCAACAAAGGTAAAACAGTTATAATGGGTGACTTCAATCTACATATAGATTGGGTGAATCAAATTGGCAGGGGTGCTGAGGAAGAGGATTTCTTGGAATGTATGAGGGATAGTTTTATAAACCAACATGTAGAGAAACCAACGAGAGAGCAGGCTATTCTAGACTGGGTATTGAGTAATGAGGAAGGGTTAGTTAGCAGTCTTGTTGGGTGTGGCCCCTTGGGCTAGAGGGACCATAATATGGTTGAGTTCTTCATTAGGATGGAGAGTGACATTGTTAATTCAGAAACAAGGGTTCTGAACTTAAAGAAAGGTAACTTTGAGGGTATGAGACGTGAATTTGGCCAAGATAGATTGGCAAGTGATTCTTAAAGGGTTGATGGTGGATATGCAATGGAAGGCATTTAAAGACTGCATGGATGAACTGCAACAATTGTTCATCCCAGTTTGGCAAAAGAATAAATCAGGAGAGGTAGTGCATCCGTGGATAACAATGGAAATCAGGGATAGTATCAAAACTAAAGATGAAGCAAGCAAATTAGCCAGAAAAAGCAGCCTACCAGAGGACTGGGAGAAATTCAGAGTCCAGCAGAGGAGGACAAAGGGTTTATTTAGGAAAGGGAAAATAGATTATGAAAGAAAACTGGCAGGGAACACAAAAACTGACTGCAAAAGTTTTTATAGAGATGTGAAGAGAAAAAGGTTAGTTAAAACAAATGTAGGTTCCTTGCAGTCAGAAACTGGTGAATTGATCATGGGGAACAAGGACATGGCAGACCAATTGAATAACTACTTTGTTTCTGTCTTCACTAAGGAAGACATAAATAATCTGCCGGAAATAGCAGGGGACCAGGGTCAAATGAGATGGAGGAACTGTGTGAAATCCAGGTTAGCCGGGAAGTGGTGTTCCCAGGGCCAGATAGGCTGCATCCCAGTACTTAACCATATAACCATATAACAATTACAGCACGGAAACAGGCCATCTTGGCCCTTCAAGTCCGTGCCGAACAACTTTTTTCCCTTAGTCCCACCTGCCTGCACTCATACCATAACCCTCCATACCCTTCTTATCCATATGCCTATTAAAATTTAAATGATACCAACAAACCTGCTGCCACCACTTCCACTGGAAGCTCATTCCACACCGCTACCACTCTCTGAGTAAACTTAAGGAAGTAGCCCCAGAAATAGTGGATGCATTAGTGATAATTTTTCAAAACTCTTTAGATTCTGGAGTAGATCCTGAGGATTGGAGGGTAGCTAATGTAACCCCACTTTTTAAAAAGGGAGGGAGAGAGAAAATGGGGAATTACAGACCAGTTAGTCTAACATCGGTAGTGGGGAAAATGCTAGAGTCAGTTATTAAAGATGGGATAGCAGCACATTTGGAAAGTGGTGAAATCATTGGACAAAGTCAGCATGGATTTATGAAAGGTAAATCATGTCTGACGAATCTTATAGAATTTTTTGAGGATGTAACTAGTAGAATGGATAAGGGAGAACCAGTGGATGTGTTATATCTGGACTTTCAGAAGGCTTTCAGCAAGGTACCACATAAGAGATTAGTATGCAAACTTAAAGAACACGGTATTGGGGGTTCAGTATTGATGTGGATAGAGAACTGGCTGGCAGATAGGAAGCAAAGAGTAGGAGTAAACGGGTCCTTTTCAGAATGACAGACAGTGACTGGTGGGGTACCGCAAGGCTCAGTGCTGGGACCCCAGCTATTTACAATATATATTAATGATCTGGATGAGGGAATTGAATGCAACATCTCCAAGTTTGCGGATGACACGAAGCTGGGGGGCAGTGTTAGCTGTGAGGAGGATGCTAGGAGGCTGCAAGGTGACTTGGATAGGTTGGGTGAGTGGGAAAATGCATGGCAGATGCAGTATAATGTGGATAAATGTGAGGTTATCCACTTTGGTGGCAAAAACAGGAGAGTAGACTATTATCTGAATGGTGACCTATTAGGAAAATGGGAGATGCAACGAGACCTGGGTGCCATGGTACATCAGTCATTGAAAGTAGGCATGCAGGTGGAGCAGGCTGTGAAGAAAGCGAATGGTATGGTGGCATACATAGCAAAAGGATTTGAGTACAAGAGCAGGGAGGTTCTACTGCAGTTGTACAGGGTCTTGGTGAGACCACACCTGGAGTATTACGTACAGTTTTGGTCTCCTAATCTGAGGAAAGACATTCTTGCCATAGAGGGCATACAGAGAAGGTTCACCAGACTGATTCCTGGGATGGCAGGACTTCCATATGAAGAAAGGCTGAATAGACTCGGCTTGTACTCGCTGGAATTTAAAAGATTGAGGGGGGATCTTAAAGAGACTTACAAAATTCTTAAGGGGTTGGACAGGCTAGATGCAGGAAGATTGTTCCCGATGTTGGGGAACTCCAGAACAAGGGGCCACAGTTTAAGGATAAGGGGGAAGTCTTTTAGGACCGAGATGAGAAAATCATTTTTCACACAGAGAGTGGTGAATCTCTGCCACAGAAGGAAGTTGCGGCCAGTTCATTGTCTATATTTAAGAGGGAGTTAGATGTGGCCCTTGTGGTTCAAGGGATCAGGGGGTATGGAGAGAAGGCAGGTACAGGATACTGAGTTGGATGATCAGCCATGATCATATTGAATGGTGGTGCAGGCTTGAAGGGCCGAATGGCCTACTCCTGCACCTATTTTCTACGTTTCTATGTAACCCATATTCATAATCAAAAATATGTACACAAGAAACACCGTACAAAGATCTTTACATACTTAGTTACAGTTTTCACCTTCCAGAGCAGTGGTTGTTCACAGTCCAAAGCGTGGCGGCAGTGGTGCAGCGGTAGAGTTGCAGCCTAACAGCACCTGAGACTCGGGTTTGATTCTGACTATGCTATCTGTACAGAGTTTGTATGTTCTCCCTGTGACCGTGTGGGATTTCTCCGGGTGCTCCAGATTCCTCCGACACTCCAAATACGTACAGGTTTGTAGGTCAATTGGCTTCGGTAAAGTTATAAACTGTCCCTAGTGTGTAGGGTAGTGCTAGTGTAGGGGGTGATTGCTGGTTGACGCGGACTTTGTTGGCCGAAGGGCCTGTTACCACACTGTATCTCTAAAGTCTAAAGTAAAGGTGTATCAGGTGGAATGTACCTGAAAAACTGGCCAAATACAATTACAGTACACTCGTTTGTAGACATTGGACAAAAAAATATTTGTGCAGTTTAGTGTATGCTGGTGAAACAAGAGAATAGTGCAATGTAATACAATGTATTCAAAGTCACAGTCAATTATACTGGCATGGCAGCTGCAGGACAGGATGTCAGCCTGAAGTGTATGAGGTCTTCCTGGCAAGTGATGCACAGAAATTACTATTACCTGATGTAGGTACTTCAGATATGGCAAGTGCGACTTGCAGCAAAGAGCGAGAAAAGAGAACGAAAAGCTGTGTGAATTCATGTGGTTGTATTAAAATAATTACTTTATTTGCATGTGTGAATAATTTAATTCACTGCATATGTTTCTTTCTAAATTAAAGGGGAAGCTATAGTTTAGTGCATTTTTTATACTGTATGTGTGTACTTTCATAAACCCCAATATTGCAATTTAGTTATGAATTACAAAATTACTATCTTCAATAAAATATTCTGTTTATAGCTCTGCCTCTGTTTAGTTGCTAATATACACTTCCACACATAGTAGCCTACAGTCTCCGTAAAAGCTTCTCTTTAAAGTAAATGCCACTCTTAAGTTTTAAAAGTTTCAGGAAGTCCAATAGCTTACAATGACACAAACCAAGAGTGTAAGCAGCTCTGCTCAGCCGTAAGAAGCAGAATAAAATAAGTCTAACAATGTTACAATTGTGAAGTTCCTTCAATACAACTGTGATATATCTACCAGATGTATACATCCAGAAATTCGGAGATATAAACATCCCTTGCGACTGGCTTATGTCAAAGCCCCTCACTTTATTTCACCAAAGGAGACATAACCAATATATGTTCTCCATTTATCGAAGAAGAGTTAACTCTTGATTTTGTTTCATGGGATAACACATGAAGCTTGTCTCCTATCACAAGCAGTGCAAACGGCAAGGTGAAATCAACTCACTATTCAGGATCTGTTATACAACTTAAATAATTACAACTTGCCATTATGCCTCAGATAAGCTCTGGGCAATTCCTTTAACATAAAGATAAATCTTCAGTTTACCAAGGGGGCTGTCAACAATAAAGAAAATAAGGTTGAGATTATGTCAGAATTATTGTTTGTTATCAGAATTTAACTTCCTCAATGAGAACGGAAGAAAGTTGATAAGATTTTAATTAAACAATTAAGTAAACAATTCCTTTGTAAATCTCAAAAATACACTTTTTTATTGTTATGCGATTCTCAATATGGTTATGCACACCAATAATATATTTTTTCCTTTGACATCCCAATTCCAGTTACCTTGTAGTGATTTTAAGCATCTGGGGATAATTTCTCAGGTGCCAGTTGCATGAAAGGGCTCAAAGAAAGGTATTAAAGGAAGATCATGGAGGCTTCGAAGAGAATGTAAAATAGGTTCATAGGGTCATAAGGTCATGAGTGCTGGGAGTAGAACAAGGCCTTTCGGCATTCAATTATGGCTGATCTATCTCTCCCACCTAACCACATTCTCCTTTCTCCCCATAACCTCTGGTGCATGTACTAATCAAGAGCCCATCTATCTCTGCCTTAAAAATAGTGACTGAATTGGCCTCCACAGCCTTCTGTGGCAAAGAATTCCACAGGTTCACCACCCTCTGACTAAAGAAATGTCTCCTCACCTGCTTCCTAAAAGAACGTCCTTTAATTCTGAGGCTATGACTTCTAGTCTGAGGCTCTCTCACGAGTGGAAACATCCTCTCCACATCCACTCTATCCAAGCCTTTCACTATTCTGTATGTTTCAATGAGCTCCCCCCTCATTCTTCTTACTCCACACTTTGCTACACTATTCCATCTGCCACTGCTCTGCCCACTCTCACAACCTGTCCAAGTCCTTCTGCAGAGTCACTGCTTTCATTACACTACCTGCCCTTCCAGCTATTTTCGTATCATCTGCAAACTTGACCTCAAAGCCTACAATCCCCTCGTCCAAATCATTAATATACAAAGTGAAGAGTAGCGGCCCCAGCACCGACCCCTGTGGAACTCCGCCAGTCACTGGCAGTCAACCTGAAAAAGCCCCCATTATTGCCACTCTTTGTCATCTGCCATCCAGCCAACCTGATATCCATGCTAGCATCTGCCCTTTGATACCGTGGGCTCTCATCTTCCTTAGCAGCCTCACGTGTGGCACCTTATCCAAGGCTTTCTGAAAATCTAAGTAAACAACATCTACTGGCTCTCTTTTGCCTGTCCTGCTATTTACTTTTTCAAAGAATTCCAGCAAATTAGTCAAGCAAGACCTCCCCTTCACAAAGCCAAGCTGAATTTGGCCTTTTATAGGAACTTCTGGAATGTTGCCTGGACTAGAGAGAATTAGCTCTAGGAAAGGTTGGACAGACTTGGATTGTTTTCTCTGGAGTGTCAGAGGCAGAAGACCTGATATCTGATAAAAATGTAGAACCTTTGAGAGGCAAAAAAGAGAGCTAATAGCCAGAGTCTTTTTCCCACAATTGAAATGTCTGATTCCAGAGGGCACATTAAGTTGAGAAGGTTGAGAAGTTTAAAGGAGATGTGCATGTCGGAGGTTTTACACAGAGAGTGGTACGAGCCTTAAACATACTGCTGTGGAGGTGGTGGTGAGGATGGGAGGGAGTGGGATTGGTGCGTGTGGTAGTTAGGGTGGTGCAAACAGATACAATAGTGCCATTTCATTGGCATTTGGACCAGCATGTGGGGAGACAGGGAATAGAGGGATATGAATCATGTTGAAGCAGATGGGATTAATCTAATTTGGGTTTTGTAAGGCAAAGGGCACATTACTGTGTTGTACCATTCTATGTTCTGTGTTATAAAATGTCAAGCATTCTTAATGGCTTTGCAAAGATCATAGCGAGCTTTCTTGTACCGCACAAGATAGTTTGACCTGGCCTTCAATGAGACCAAGAGCATTAAATACAGCACCAGAGATATGGCCTCACCAATTACTTATATATGTAGGAAGGTAGACAAAAGATAGACATAAAAAGCTGGAGTAACTCAGCGGAACAGGTAGCATCTCTGGAGAAAAGGAATGGGTGATGTTTTGGGTCGAGACCCTTCTTCAGAGTAGTCAGGACTGAAGCATAATCTTTCTACTTTTAGTTCAGTTTTCCAAGCAATAAAGCATAACATTCTGTTACCTTTCCGAATTATGTACCTGATATAAGCATTTTGAAAATTATGGCATTAACTTTGCTTATTACTAATCATCTTTTAATATTATTACTGAAGACCCGAAACGTTGCCTATTCCTTCGCTCCATATATGCTGCCCCACCCTCTGAGTTTCTCCAGCATTTTTGTCTACCTTAATATTAATAATATAACTATTGTTTTGAAGAGAATGGCCTTTGTTAGTAAAGGCTCCTGACATATACTGAAGGCAGCACAAGATAAACAATTAAGTATTTCTATTCTGTTTTGTCTTCCAGAGACCTTATGACATTCACTCCAACACTCCAGTGGAAGAAATATATCTCATGATCACCACAGAACAGATCCACTGTTCCTCAACCTGGTCTAAAGGATTGGTGGCATTAGTGAAAAAGGTAAAGAATGGAAAGAAAAGGTCATGGCATACAACTCTTGCTCCTGACATAGATACTTTGAGTCAGAAAAATCAATAACAACACACTTCGCTGCTTCAAATGGATAAAAAGCATTCTCAGTGCTGTGTGAAAACATATTGCTTTGAATTGTAGGAATGGAATTTTAACCCATTCCACGCAGAATTCCACGAGTGTAGAAAGATTACAACGCAAGCCCATGTCCATGTCAGCTTGATCCAAGGGCAATACAACTGCCTCCTTGCCTTGCCCTCCTATTCCCATACCCATGCAAATATTATCCTTTCAAGCATTACCCAGTTCCTATTTGAACCAATGATCCAAGGAGAGCCCAATCTGAAGAAGGGTCTCGACCCGAAACGTCGCCTATCTCCTTCGCTCCTTAGATGCTGCTGCACCCGCTGAGTTTTTCCAGCTTTTTGTGTAACCATCCAAGGAGAGATAGCTGAATGGATAGCAAATTGGTTCCATGGAAGGAAGCAGAGGGCGATGGTGGAAAGTTGCTTCTCAGACTGAAGGCCTGTGACTAGTGGTGTGCCTCAGGGTTTGCTGCTGGGCCGGTTAATGTTTTTCATTTACATCAATGATTTGGATGAGAATATATAGTACAGGGCAAGGTTAGCAAGTTTGCAGATGATATAAAAGTTAGTGGTTTTGCAGATAGTGAAGATGATTGTGAAAGATTGCAACAGGATCTGCATCGATTGGCCAGGTGGGCCAAGGAATGGTTGATGGAATTTAATACAGAGAAGTGTGAGGTGTTGCATTTTGGGACATCGAACAAAGGCAGGACCTACCCAGTAAATGGTAGGTCTCTGAGTACTGTTGTAGAGCAGAGGGAGCTAGGAGTACAGGTGCATGGTTCCTTGAAGGTTGAGTCGTAGGTAGATAAAGTGGTCAAAAAGGCTTGAGCAGAGAAGTATTGAGCAGAGAAGATGGGAGGTCATGTTACAGTTGTACATTATAAGACGTTGGTGAGACCGTATTTAGAATATTGTGTTGATTTCTGGGCACCATGTTATAGGAAAGATATTGTCAAGCTTGAAAGGGTTCAGAAAAGACTTACGAGGATGTTGCCAGAACTAGAGGGTGTGAGCTATAGGGAGAGGTTGAGTAGGCTGGGTCTCTATTCCATGGAGCGCAGGTGGATGAGGGGAGATCTTATATACAAAATAATGAGAGGAATAGATCGGGTAGATGCACAGAGTCTTTCACCCAAAGTGGGGGAATCAAGGACCAGAGGACATGGTTTAACGTGAAGGGGAAAATATTTAATAGGAATCCGAGGGGTAACTTTTTCACACAAAGGGTGGTGGGTATATGGAACAATCTGCCAGAGGAGGTAGATAAGGCTGGGACTATCCCATTGTTTAAGAAACAGTTAAGGGCCTGTCCCACTTGGGCGTCATTTGCACGTCACGCAGGTTGCGCTTGAAGATTTTGTGAATCCCAAAATCCTGGGGCGCCGTGTGCGACCGCGTATCACCACGCGTCACGACGGGCGCGTCGTGTGTCATGACGCGTAAATGATGTTGCGCAATTGACGCCCAAGTGGGACAAGCCCTTTAGACAGGTACATGGATAGGACAGGTTTGGAGGGATATGGATCAAGCACAGGCAGGAGGGACTATGGCAGCTGGGACGTTGTTGGCCGGAGTGGGCGAGTTGGGCCAAAGGGCCTGTTTCCACACTGTATCACTCTATTTTTGATTTTGATTTGATTTGATTTGATTTTATTATTTGTCATTCGAACCTCAAGAGGCTCGAACGAAACTCCGTTTCTACATGCCATACACAATTCATTAAAAAATAAATAAATAAATTTTTTTTTTAAAAAAACAGACAATTCAATTCACACAAACATCCATCACAGTGAATCTCCTCCTCACTGTGATGGAAGGCAAAGTCTTCTCTCTCCCCCGCACCATCTCTCTCCCGAGGTCCAAGCTGCAGGCGGGCGGTGTTAAGTCCCAGTGCCTTTGAGGTAGCGCCGGGCGATGTACGGCCCTGCTCTAGGCCCAAAGGTCACAGTTGGAGCCCCCGGCGGGCGCTGGAATGTCCCGCGGCCATGAAAGCCGCGCCGGGCGATGTACGGCCCCGCTCCGGGTCGCTCCAACCCCGCGACACGGGCTGGAGAAGCTGTGTTGCGGGAGCTCCGGAGAGCGGTCTCTCACCCAGACCCGCGAGCTCCCGATAGTCCACTGGTCTGCAGCTGGTGCTGGAGCTCAGGGGTCGAGCCGCAGCGGCGAGCCACCACCGCTCCCCACGCTCGAGGCCAGCCAGCCCCATGACGGTGAGTCCGCAGCTCCGTGACTGGAGCCCCCAGGTCGTCCCGGTCGGAGGCCGCTCCACGGTGCTAGGCCCCAACGACAACGGAGACCCGACAGGGAAAAAGTCGGGTCTCCCGTGCAGGGAAGAGATTTAAAAGTTTCCCCCTCTTCCCCCCCCCCACCCCCCACATATACACAGTTACAAACAATACAAAAAAAACACGAACAACTACATTTAACTAGACAAAAAATTTTTTTTTTAAAATTTAAAAAAAAAGACAGACAGGCTGTAGGGGCCGCTGCAACGTGAGTCGCGCCCGCCCACTTTTTATCTAACTCTAGGAATACTATGAATAAAACCCACTTAATAGTACTTTTAGATCCCAAAACATTATGTTAGCGAGTTTCTCCTCATGACACTTAAATGTGTGCATTAGTGGTATATAGGTCCTCTTGAATGGAGCATCTAACCTTACCACCCAATCCTGCTGGCCATCATTTTAAATGCTTATGGAAGAGGCTCTCAGCAGAAACAGCCAGGAACCTGGAAGTCAATCAAATTTTTCCATCTGAATGTGAAAGTTCGGACAAGGGTCAGAATTTGTTTTCCAATCCTATTTATTCAGAGAAGTTGGTGGTAAGCATTTTCTATCTGATATAACTGAATGAAGTGGAAGGTGATTAAGTTACCCACACGGATATGTGACTACAATCACACATATCCCTCACCTGGTGTGACCAGATGGCAGTTTCCCTGCTTCAGAGGAAATTAGTCAGCAATCAAAGCTTAATGGTTCTTAAGTCAAGATGTATTTTTAAACTGAATTGAAATGCATCAACTAGAAAGTCCTATTCTCTGCACCAGATCAATTATCTATTCCAGAATCCTGTAAATTACGTAGCAAACTATTTAATCCCAGAAATATATGTGTTTTGAAATCAATTTCAAAAACCAGTATCTGTTTCGTCTTTTATCAACCAGCATTAAAACACAATGTTGAAATACGTTATTTTATGTCACATTAGCTTCTTGTGAAAGATCCTGAGTATCGCCTATCAAGTCTCAAGGACATTCAGAATTCTCCATACTTAGTTGATGTCAACTGGGATGCTGTTCTGGAGAAGAATCTCATCCCTGGTTTTATTCCTAATGTAAGTTTTTTTTAAATGAAGGCAAAATATATTAGTAGTGATTGATTGATTGATTAATTTAATTTCTGTACTTTGGTTTGGGGGGGGGGGCGAAGGGGGGGGGGAATGTTCCTTTTGCCAGTGGGGCTCGCAGCAATGACCAAAAGCGAACGTCTACCAAATGCATTTAAAAAAATCCATAATTGTCAATTAAGTTTGCTGTGAGAGGGATCAATCAACAAATGAGTAGAATATAGGACAGGACAGGAATAGGCCCATAGTCTCATCATGTGTGCATCAGCATGAAACCAAATTAATCCCATCTGCTTGCACATGCCCTGTATCCTTCCATCCATCGACATTTTACGCCTGTCCGAATGTTTCTTAAATGTTGCTACCATATCTCCTTCTACATCGCTTTGCAACATATTCCTGGCACCGATCACACCCTGCATTAAAAAAATTGCCCTGCAAGAGGAGTTGAGTATAGGAGCAAAGAGGTCCTTCTGCAGCTGTACAGGGCCCTAGTGAGACCACACCTGGAGTAATGTATGCAGTTTTGATCTCCAAATTTGAGGAAGGACATTCTTGCTATTGAGGGAGTACAGCGTAGGTTCACAAGGTTAATTCCCAGGATGGCGTGACTGTCATATGCTAAGAGAATGGAGCAGCTAGGCTTGTATACTCTGGAATTTAGAAGGATGAGAGGATGTCTCATTGAAACAAATAAGATTGTTAAGGGCTTGGACATGGTTGAGGCAGGAAACATGTTCCCGATCTTGGGGGAGTCCAGAACCAGGGGCCACAGTTAAAGAATAAGGGGTAAGACATTTAGAGGAAACACTTTTTCACACAGAGAGTTGTGAGTCTTTGGAATTCTCTGCCTCAGAGGGCGGTGGAGGCCAGTTCTCTGGATACTTTCAAGAGAGAGCTAGATAGGGCTCTTAAAGGTAGCGGGGTCAGGGGATATGGGGAGAAGTCAGGAACGGGGTACTGATTGTGGATGATCAGCCATGATCACATTGAATGATAGAGCTGGCTCGAAGGGCCAAATGGCCTACTCCTGCACCTATTGTCTATTGAATCTCCTTTACATGCTTCCATTCTGACTTTAAACCTATGTCTTTCAGTATTTGATATTTCTGCCCTGGGAAAAAAGACCCTATCTAAGCCTCTCAATTTTATAAACTTCTACCAAGTCATCCTTTAACCTCTGACCCTCCAGAGAAAACCAAGCCAGGTTTGTCCAACTTGTCCTCATAACTAATACATTCCAATCCAGACAATGAGGGGACAAACTACAAAAGGTAAAAGTATAAGGTATCTGGTTATTCTTTCAAATGTTCAGAAGTGTTGAAGATAATGGTGAAAAACAATAGACAATAGACAATTGCCTCTAGCGTGTTCAAACCCTTAACAATATTATATACTTCAATAAGATCCCCTCTCATCCTTCTAAACTCCAGAGTGTGCAAGCCCAGCCGCTCCATTCTCTCAGCATATGGCAGCCCCGCCATCCCGGGAATTAACCTTGTAAACCTACGCTGCACTCCCTCAATAGCAAGAATATCCTTCCTCAAATTAGGGGACCAAAACTGCACACAATACTCCAGGTGTGGTCTCACTAGGGCCTTGTACAACTGCAGAAGGACGTCTTTGCTCCTATACTCGACTCCTCCTGTTATAAAGGCCAACATGCCATTTTCTATCTTCACTGCCTGCTGTACCTGCATGCATACTTTCATAGACTGATGAACAAGGACCCCCAGATCCCGTTGTACTTCTCCTTTTCCCAACTTGACACCATTTAGATAGTAATCTGCCTTCCTGTTTTTTATACCAAAGTGGATAACCTCACATTTAACCACATTAAACTTCATCTGCCATGCATCTGTCCACTCCCCCAACCTGTCCAAGTCACCCTGCATTCTCATAGCATCCTCCTCACAGTTCACACTGCCACCCAGCTTTGTGTCATTGTATCAACATAGAAACATAGCAAAATAGGTGCAGGAGTAGACCATTTGAGCCAACACCGCCATTCAATATGATCACGGCCGATCATCTAAACTCAGTACCCCGTTCCTGCTTGTTCCCCATATTCCTTAATTCTTTAGCCCCAAGAACTAAATCTAACTCTCTCTTGAAAACATCCAGTGAATTGGCCTCTGCTGCCTTCTGTGGCAGAGAATTCCACAGATACATAACTCTCTGGGTGAAGACATGTTTCCTCATCTCAGTCCTTAATGGTCTACCCCTTATTCTTAAACTGTGTCCCCTGGTTCTGGACTCCTTCAACATCAGGAACAATTTTCCTGCATCTAGCCTGTCCAATCCTTTAAGAATTTAATATGTTTCTATAAGATCTCCTCTCATCCTCCTATATTCCAGTGAATACAAGCCCAGTCGACCCAATTTTTCAAAATTCCTTAGATTCTGGAGTAGTTCCTGAGGATTGGGGGGTAGCTAATGTAATCCCACTTTTTAAAAAAGGAGGGAGAGAGAAAGCGGGGAATTACAGACCAGTTAGTCTAACATCAGTAGTGGGGAAACTGCTAGATTCAGTTTAATAACTGATGGGATAGCAGCGCATTTGGAAAGTGGTGAAATCATTGGACAAAGTCAGCATGGATTTACGAAAGGTAAATCATGTCTGACAAATCTGATAGAATTTTTCGAGGATGTAACTAGTAGAGTGGATAAGGGAGAACCAGTGGATGTGTTATATCTAGACTTTCAGAAGGCTTTCGACAATGTCCCGCATAAGAGATTAGCATACAAACTTAAAGCACACGATATTGGTGGTTCAGTATTGATGTGGATAGAGAACTGGCTAGCAGACAGGAGGCAAAGGGTAGGAGTAAACGGGTCCTTTTCAGAATGGCAGGCAGTGACTAGTGGGGTACCGCAAGGCTCAGTGCTGGGACCCCAGCTATTTACAATATATATTAATGATTTGGACGAGGGAATTCAATGCAACATCTCCAAATTTGCAGATGACACCAAGCTGGGGGGTATAGTTAGGTGTGAGGAGGATGCTTGGAGGCTGCAGGGTGATTTGGATAGGCTGAGTGAATGGGCAGATGCATGGCAGATGCAGTATAATGTGGATAAACGTGAGGTTATCCACTTTGGTGGCAAAAACATGAGGGTAGACTATTATCTGAATGGTGGCAGATTAGGAAAAGGGGAGATGCGGCGAGACCTGGGTGTCATGGTACACCAGTCATTGAAAGTAGGCATGCAGGTGCAGCAGGCAGTGAAGAAAGCAAATGGTATGTTAGCATTCATAGCGAAAGGATTTGAGTATAGGAGCAGGGATGTTCTCCTGCAGTTGTACAGGGTTTTGGTGAGGCCACACCTGGAGTATTGCGTACAGTTTTGGTCTCCAAATCTGAGGAAAGACATCCTTGCCATAGAGGGGATACAGAGAAGATTCATCAGACTGATTCCTGGGATGTCAGGACTTTCATATGAGGAAAGATTGGATAGACTTGGCTTGTACTCGCTGGAATTTAGAAGATTGAGGGGGGATCTTATAGAAACTTACAAAATTCTTAAGGGGTTGGACAAGCTAGTTGCTGGAAGATTGCTCCCGATGTTGGGGGAGTCCAGAACAAGGGGTCACAGTCTAAGGATAAGGGGGAATTCCTTTAGGACCGAGATGAGGAAAACATTCTTTACACAGAGAGTGGTGAGTCTCTGGAATTCTCTGCCACAGAAGGTAGTTGAGGCCAGTTCATTGGCTATATTTAAGAGGGCGTTAGATGTGGCACTTGTGGCTAAAGGGATCGGGGGTATGGAGAGAAGGCAGGTACGGGATACTGAGTTGGATGATCAGCCATGATCACATTGAATGGCGGTGCAGGCTCGAAGGGCCGAATGGCCTACTCCTGCACCTATTTTTCTATGTTTCTATGTTTCTATTCTTTCATCATATGTCAGTCCCACCATCCCGGGAATTAACCTAGTGAACCTACGCTGCACTCCTTCAATAGCAATAATGCTCTTTCTCAAATTAGCACTCAATACTCCAGGTACAGTCTCACCAGGGCCCTGTACAACTGCAGTAGGACCTTCTTGCTCCTAAACTCAAATCCTCTCACAATGAAGGCCAACATGCCATTAGCTTTCTTCACGGTCTGCTGTACCTGCATGCTTACTTTCAGTGACTGAAAACATTCAAATGGCTTTCCTATTTGCTAGTGTAATCTAAATACTAATTTATGAAATCTAACTGAGTTAATGAATTTTTGCTAAAATATTCCTAATAAATACTGTCCTCAGCTTTCAGTCCCAACTGTCAGGGGAAACAATACTAATTCAGAAGGTATCATGAGAAATTACACACCTTTGACGTAGGAAATGTAGTTTCAAGATAAGTGGTTGTTTGCTGAAGACTGCAGTGAGGTAGAATTTCACCTTTCTGAGGGCTATGTATCATTAGAATTCTCTCTTCCAAAAAACTGTGGATGCTTAATCATTAAATTCATCCAAGGCTGAGACAAATAGATTCTCAGACTCCGAGGATAACAAGGTTATGGGGACAGTCAATACATTTGACTTGGGACAATGAGTGAATCATGATCTTATTGATTGGCAGAGCAGATGTCAGGGTCTGTGTGATCATTCCTACAAGAGTAGGAAGTTGTAAGTTGTAAGTTGTCACGATACCAAACATTAAAACTTTTCTGTCTTCCTTAAATATATTGACTACCATGCTGGGGGAGCCAGACATCCAGCATCTGTAACAATTTATATTTATTATCTTTTAGTATGTGAGAAGCTGTGGCCAGGGTTCATTGCACACAAAATACAAGTGTTTCACTGTATCTCAGGACACATGGCAAAAATAAACCAATACCATTATGACCTTCCAATGTTATTATCTATGGGTTCTTTCAAATTCAGAATGCACAGATTCAGACCTTGAGTGGAAGGATAAGTTACTTGTATGAGGGTACAATATCTTGCCAGCACCAAGAATCAGGCCAGTTGCAGTATGTTCAATATCATGGGGAACCAGCTTATTATTTTCAAAGATAAAGAACATAGAAACAAGTATGTATACTGAAGTTCACAGGATAGACTTTTTTCAATTGTACCTTATATAAAATGCAACGTTGGTGCACACGAATACTTCAAACTGGTTCTGTTATACACCACCTTTATCTTTCCAACTTGGTTAACCTCTTTCATGTACATATATGGTGCAACAGTAGAGTTGCTGCCTTACAGCGCCTGAGACCCGGGTTCGATCCTGACTATGGGTGCTGTCTGTGTGGGTATACCCCAGGTGCTCCTGTTTTCTCCCACACTCCAAAGACATTTGTAGGCTAATTGAATTGGTAATATTGTAAATTGTCCCTAGTGTATGTAGGATAGTGTTAATGTGTGGAGATCACTGGCTGACACAGACTCGGTGGGCCAAAGGGCCTGTTTCCTTACTATATATCTAAACTAAATATCCTTTCAAAATGATTTACTTTATCTGCTTCAACTGCTCCATTTGTCATAGAATACATTCTCAATTCCGTCTGTCAAAAACTCCTCCTAAGTGCTATGCCGAACCTGTGTTTCATTTTCCCCTCTTTGGTCCGGTACCCTTTAGTTTTGGAAACAATGACTCAACATTCACCTAACTGAACCCAGGCATAATTTTAAAGAACTCTGTTCAATTTTCTCCTCTCAGTTTTGGTAACCCCCTTATAAATGCTTTCTACACACCTCCAGAGCTTCATAATCATAGTCATACAGCATGGTGTACAGGCCCTTCAGCCCAACTTGCCCAGACCGACCAACATGTCCCAAAATGCCTCAATTTCCTTTCTTCTGATATTTCAAGCACAATCTAGCAAAGGTTCTATTAAAATCGAATAAATTTTCCCTGCCTTTGCATTCTTTTTCAATAAAAATGACCTATTGCCTACAACTTTACTAAATTCTGATTTTTGTAACAGTAATCCCACAATTCTTTATTCTTCTTATCCATTCAATTTCATGTTTTTCACAGGATGCTTTCTCGCTCCTACATTTACTTTTGTTACTTTGGATTTTATGTCATGTGTCCACTCACTGTTAGCTTGTTATGACCTTCTATATTTTAATGTTTTTCACTGTAAGCTGTACATTCAAAGTCCAATCATCGTCAAATGTTGACAACTGCGCTTAGAAATTGATATAATCCGTGCATTAAAAAATGTGGATCCAAGACTAATGGATTGTAGACACCTGCTTAGTATTGATAGCTAGTTGACTGGATGATTGGCTGTGACCAAGAATGAACAAGACATCTAGTTGGGCTGGAATTGCTGCATTGATTAAGTGATGAAGAATTCTATTCCCACCATTCTCTTTTATTATTTCAGACTTCCAGTAACTTTGCATTCTACATTCTCAATGCATCAACATATTTTCTCTCTCTCACTCTCTTTCCACTGTATTTGCCCTTAACCGTCTTCCATCTCCCTCTACTTACACTCTCTTTACAGACATGTATAAATTACAGACATTAATTTCAGTTCTACTACACACCCACCAAAGGTGATTGTGTAACATGGACAACCCTGGTCTTTCCTCTATTGTCTATAGCCCCAAACCCCTTGGAAATGTACACACTTTTTTTTTCACTTTTCCAGCTTTAATAAAGAATCATCAACTTGAACTATTAACTGTTTCTCTCTCCACTGATGCTGCCTTGCCTGCTGGCTGCCCACTGCATGTTCTGCCTTTATTGAAATACTTTAGTTCTATTTCCATGGTTGCAAGTAAAATCCACAGGGATACTTGGTTACCTTAGGGTTCTCTGGCTTCCTCCCATAAGTCCAAGAAATGCAGGATTGTAGGTTCATTGGCCACTGTAAATTCCCCCAAGTGTGCAGCAAGTTAATGCAAAAGTGAATAACATAGACCAAGTGTGAACGGAGGTGACGGATGGTTAGCATTGAGTCGATGGGCTGAAGAGCCTGTTTCCATGCTGTATCTTTCAATCTTTCAATCACACACGGTGTAAGGAAAATCCCAGTGTGGAGAAGTTTGGGAGCCATGGATTAAAATGACCTGATTCTCCCAAGAATGTTAACACAAGTATTGTTTAAAAGTTTTCATAAAATTCACCCAAAGGTATTATATTAGCATATTTTATACCCACTTCTTATAGTCAAATCTAATCCAAAGATTTGAAATGACTGACTGGCTCCTTATGCTTGAACCCATTCTGCAATAGCTTGTAAAAAATCTAAGCAGGGAAGCGTTGCTAAAACCATTAGCATTGAAGCCTTCCCTCTCTGACAGAAATACAGAGAACGTTAAAGCAAAAGGGCTGCATAGAATAAAAGAGGCAAAACCTTACTCAATACTTCTTTTCCCCTTGGCACTTAACAGCAGTATACTTGATTGAAACACGGTTGCACAAAAATAATTCACATATGTTGAAAACTCAATCCATTACCTTTCTTTATTTGGACACCAGTAACATTTTGCCCCCACCACCTATTTCTTATCTTTGCTATATCTTCCACATTATTACCCCATCCACCACACTAAACTGTAACAGTTGCATCTTACAAACACCATCAACCTGAAAAATTTCTTCAACAGATTTTTATCAAGGATACCAGCTGCATTTGCTGTTTCAATTTAAAACTCAGTGACAAAAGGTATTAAACTCAGTTGCCCTTTCATAATGAATCACTTTTAATAAGGATATCATTGTTGACATCCGCTCTTCGATTGCCACGTTTTCTCTTTTCGAACAGAAAGGAAGGTTGAATTGTGATCCAACCTTTGAACTAGAAGAAATGATATTGGAGTCGAAACCTCTTCACAAGAAAAAGAAAAGACTGGCTAAGAATAAATCAAAAGATCTCAATAAAGAATCTTCACCACTGGTAAGATGCCTTGATATAACTTGAGACATCCCATTCCACATTGGCACTGCATCGTAAAAAGGCAGATTATATCTTCAGCTGCAGATTTCAGTGGGTTTAGTGATCACAATAAAGAAATGCTGAAATTATGGAACAATTCAATTTTCTGTTGTTTATTTTGGTGATGGAGGTAGTGTTTCCCTTACCAATCAAAAAAAACATTCAGAGCTTGACATTCAAAAGCCAAGGTTACTCTTCTTGTGATTCTATCTTGAGAATGCACTTAATGCACCTGGCACTTCTGCGGAGTTACAATTTGGAACACTGAAAATTGCTGGGATCAATAATATGTTTTAAAAGGTTATCTTTAAGAGTAGATTTTCTAAATATAATCCAGTTTTACTTTTCCAAAATAGCAATAAGGAATTAAAACAAGAAAGTAAATAACGCTTTATTTTCCATTTATTATTAAAGTAGATATGTTCAGTAATTAAATTTCAAATTTATGTGAAGCATTTGCAGCTAGATTAATTGTGTCTCTCAATCTAACATTCGTCTTGCTTTTTCCTTGAACATTCATGACCTTGAAGAATGGCCATCTCCAACAGTGTCTGGAAACAGTCCACAATGACTTCACCATATTCAACAGAGAAAAGTAAGTGCATTGATTACTCAGCTTCGCACTGGCATTATTAAAAAGATTCACATCAAAATCAAGAATGACCATGTTCCTGAGTGATACTGACGCTACAAGAATAAGGCAGCACAGTGGTGCATCTGATAGAGCTGTTGCCTCACAGCTGTATTCAATCCTGACCTCGAATGCTGTCTATGTGAAGTTTACAAGTACTCCCTGCCTCATGTAGATGCACCAGATTCCTTTGGTGTTCCAAAGATGTGCAGCTTGGCAGGTTAATCGGCCACTGTGCAATACTCCTAGTGGTTGGGTGAGTAGGAGAGTCTGTGGGGAGCTGATAAAATGCAAATGTGGAGAGAATGAAATGGAATTAAGAGTAACTGGGTGTTTGATTACCAGGAAAGATTTAACGTGTGGAAGGGTATGTTTCTGTGCTATGACTAATACACTAACATCTTTTGGAGGTATTTCTGCTATTTTTCAAACAATTAAGGATAAAGGGAGGTCACATTATCAGAGCAGTTATGACAGAAGCAGAAGAGCTAGACGAATGCAATGCAAGAAGCAGGATGAGAGAAAGCATGATTGAGATAGCTCTGGGAGTCTGTAGTTTGTAATATATGTTAGTCACTAATCTATTACCTGACTTGGAAACAGAGAAATCCAGAAGGAAAATGAAGTGTCAGATTTAGACTGAAATAGACCATGGGAGGTAGTAGATAGTGTGCGGGTGATCAATGTGAACTCAGTGGGCAGAAGGGCCTGTTTCCATGTTGTATCTCTAAACTAAACTACAAAAACTCTTGAAACGTAGCACATCTAGATGGGAGCAGCTTACTGACTCACACCTCAACCACTGCCCTAACCATTCACTTCCTCTGCCAGCAGTGTGGAACAGCTGAAGAGTATGCCATCTACAAAATAGAATGCTGTTACTCACCTGGGCTACATGAATGCATATCCCAAGCTGGACCTTTAATGCCAACCAGGACAAGAGGAAATTTAGAAAAAAATGTAAAAGTTGAAAATAGTATGAGACAAAATTCCAGTTTTACGGTCAAAGTGTGAAAGTGAGCATTAGGTTTTGGGATGTTAGTGTTCCATTGGTAAACAATAGATTTGTTATTGGAGATTTGCCATTGAAAATCTTTTGCACTTCCAAATTGGCCTTGAAGACGTAGCATGTTTATTTCGTAACTGTACTCAAACATCAAATTATGGCATTTGCTTTTCAGGTTAAGAAAATCACAAGCAGAAGTTGGGCAAACATCCAGCAAAGAAAATGGAACTTGTGGTCAAACACATGAAAAGACACAGGATGGTCACAATAACAATGTGCTTGAACCTGTTTGCACAACTATTCCTAGCTAATCCACCCGAGTTAGTCTGAGCCAGCCAAGAACTCAAAAGATATCTGTATTATAGTGCGCATTATTTCAGTGCATGCCTTGTGGTTTAAGTATCCTTCTCTTCACAAGAAAGCAACGCAGAGGATTCATTATTTGAAAGAAATGACTGGAGAAGTTCATTGTCTACATTTATGCAACGGACTGGAAAAGAGTGAACATCTTAGCAGGACAACAGCCTTACACAGAAGACAACAACATTGATAATAGATACAAAATGCTGGAGTAACTCAGCGAGACAGGCAGCATATCTGGAGAGAAGGAATGGGAGACGTTTCAAGTCGAGACCCTTCTTCAGACTCGACCCCGAAAAGGCACCCATTCCTTCTCTCTAGATGCTGCCTGTCCGGTTGAGTTACTCCAGCATTTTGTGTCTATTATCAATGTTGTGTCTTTCTTCGGTTTAAACCAGCATCTGCAGTTCCTCCATGCACACAACAAACATTGATAAAACCATCTTTAAACCATTGCAACCCATCTAAACCCTGAGAATTTATTCATTTTATGCTGGATGGCACCATCAATGATGGCAGCCTCGCCAATGGTCTGTCTGGTTCATGTGGTGGGGGGTGGGGGGTGGGGGTAAGGGGTCGGGTGAAACTTTTTTTCAATCTCTTACCTTACTGGAGATGCGACTGTTTTCCGGATCGTATCTCTGGTCGCTCTGCGGCCTAACATCATGGAGCTGGCGACCTTGCTTGAGACTGACTTTGAACCCTACCGTGGTGCCGTGGACCTACCATCGGAGCCTGCGATCCCTTGCCTGGGATTGACACTCCAACCGCGGCCTGCGGATTTCACCATCTCGGGTAGAGACTGATGTTGGGAAGCTCCAAGCCGCAGGAGGTCTGACTAGCCCCGACCCGAGGTCCGATCACCCGGTGCGGGGGAGATGAGATCTCTCTGATACGGGAGCTTGATCGCCCTGATGAGGAAGGCCCGACTGCCGGCTACGGGAGCCAAGATCAACCAGACAGCAGAAGGCTCGAGGCCCCTGACCGCGGGAGAACAAAGAAGGGAAGAGATTGAACCTTTTTTTGCCTTCCATCACAGTGAGGAATGTGGGGGAGTCAGATGTTTATGTTAAAATGTATTTTGTGTGTCTTATTGCTTTTTATTGGTATGACTAAATCAAATTCCTCGTGTGTTGCAAAACATACTTTGCTAATAAAGTATGATTATGATTATTATGATTATGATTATGATCTCCTTGTCTTAAAAATCTGCATAGTATTGAACCATGTCCACAGAAAGATTATGTTCTAGTGTGTGGTCTCCCTGATGCTTTAACTATGTTGTACCTTTTGCCTGATGGAAATTCATCTCAGTCATCTGGGTTAAAATATTATATGTACAGATGTGTCCAATTTTCATGATTCAGGAAAGAACCTGTGTTGTTAAATCATTAAAATGTAACGTGCTCCTTTTTGTTAATAATGAACCTTTTGTTCCGAATAACTTCTGTCTTAATATAAATTTAATCGTCTGTGTTAATGCCCAGCCTAGTGTGGTATGTCTGTTTTTAAATTAATTGACACTGACATTTTAAATAGTCTGGTTTTGTACAGATTGAGAACTGTAAGTACAATAATTATAATTTTAGCTGTATTGACAATAATTCATGCCGGTTAATGGCTATTCCTTGACATTTTACAAACCTGTTGTTGTCAGAGACGATATGGATACCGAGATAACATTTATAATGACCAAATCAAGTTAATGCTAGGGTAATTTATACTTAATTTGTTTTGCTCCCTTTGCTATCACTTTGATGCTTACAACTACCAAATTGATAGTGATCGGTTTGCTATGCCCACTCTATCACCTGTAATTTGTCTCTATTGTTGCCATTAATTCACCAAGAGATGCTACCTAATGTGGGATACTGATAAAATTAATGCATTATCGATGCCGTGTAAAAAAATTGTAAAATACCTAATTTTGAGTAGCGCAAAGTACTTTCATGTCATTAATGCAAACACTTTGCATGAACTGAGTGGGGATTTAAACTGTGACCACTTATTTAACATCAGTCAAGAAAATGTTAGAGGATTGGAAGGAAACATTATGAAAGTTATGTTGTTATTTCAAAAGTGACAATAGCATTAAATCATGATTGAATAATGTTTATAGTTTTTGATACCTGTTTCTATTTTATATATATATATATATATATATATATATATTTTAGTTTGTAGTTCTCCATTCAAATAGATATTATTTTACATTTACGGAAGAGAAAAAGTTGGGATTATCTTAGTTGGTGCATCTTTACTGCCATGGACGTGATGGACCGAACGGCCTATTGCTGTTGTGTGACTCTCTATGAGTAAACAGCTCTGCGCTGAGCCCACGACACAGTTCACAATGCAGCACCATTACATAGGAAATGAGTAGTCAAAATTACAATAGAGCTGAAGCCTGGTAAATCACAAAAAAAATGTTGTCTATTTATAAACACATCTTTTTCATAATGCATTCACAATATGAGCCTGACCTCGGGTGCTGTCTATAAAGACTTTATATGTTCTCCCTGTGGGTTTTCCCCGGGTGCTCTGGTTTCCTCCCAGGCTCCAAAGACGTTCAGGATTGTAAGTTAATTGGCTGCAGTAAAATTGTAACATTTTCCCAAGTGTGTAAGATAGTGCTAATGTATGGGATGTATCTCTAAAGTCTAAAGTATTGGTCTAATGCTGAGTTTAATTTCCTTTATCCTTCCTAGCTGATTCGCTGATCCAAATGCCCACATCCTGCAACCAGCCCCTGATCACCAAACCTGCAACCTCTCACTCCCTCTATCCCAGATGTCCAACAGCATCCTCCTATGCAAATGTTCCACTTGGCTGGACAAGATTTTCCAGGACCATTTCCTTGATCATTGTTACATTTTTGCATATCTTTAATTCATTTGTTCTATCTCTCTCTATATCCACCTATTACTCTTGTTTCCCTTTCCCCTGACTCGCAGTCAGAAGAAGGGTCTTGACCCGAAACATCACTTATTCCTTTTCTCCAGAGGTGCTGCCTGACCCGCTGAGTTACTCCAACGTTTTGTGTCTATCTAAGATTTTCCAGGAGGCTGGTTGCAGTTTACAACAGGGCCATGAGCAGCCCTGGACTTAGTCACTGCTTCATGTTAACATATTCTTAACTAGCAGGCACCAACACGATGTAGGATCTCCCCTAACAAGGCCTGTGGCCAAGTACCTAGGGAGCTTCAAGCCCATGAAACAAGAGATTCAAAAGCATTCCCTCTTTCTTTTCTATGTAGCATTTCATACTGACTCCCAGCCAAAAAAATCAGTCAATCATGTGCATGGAAAGAGTGAAACTGCAGCAACAATCACTTGTTGCATTGAAATGGATTTTACCATGGCCAAAATATACAGACTGAGGCCACATGAGATTTAAGCACGAAAAATTCCAGAACATTAATTGAATCCCAACAAAGCAGAACATTTTGAGAGGAGGTATGAATGGGCAGGCATGCAGGAGGTGGGTTTGTTGGCTGCATATTATATTGGTGTTTCCAGTCCTCATTCTTCTGGGTGAGAAATTCTACAGCACAGTGTGACATTCCTATATGTTTAAGAAGGAACTGCAGATGCTGGAAAATCGAGGGTGGACAAAAGTGCTGGAGAAACTCAGCGGGTGCGGCAGTATCTATGGAGCGATGGAAATAGGTAACGTTTCGGGACGAAACCCGTCTGAAGAAGGGTTTCGGCCCAAAACGTTTCCTATTTCCTTCGCTCCATAGATGCTGCCGCACCCGCTGAGTTTCTCCAGCACTTGTGATATTCCTATATGTTGTGCAATTAAATTTATTCTAAAATTCCGTCTCTCAGTAAGCGGGTTTTCCTTGTGACCACAGCAGGCTTTTAGAAATTCCATTTAAGGTGCCTCAAGCTTAATGATAACTAATAAGCCTCATGATAAGTATCCGGTTGACGAATGGTGTCATGCACATTATTTTCTACTACAAGTGGGTGATATGTGAATGGTGGGTGTCTCAGCTGAAGAAGTGGGTCCAACCTCAAGGAACAGACCCACTAACAGCAAGGAAAGATATGTCTCCCAGCACCATTTTGTCTAGAAAAAAACACTGATTACATCTGAATAAAATAAATTTAACACTGTGCAAAACATTGGAGACAATAATGAACCAACTAGTTTACCTCTGGTGTCAGGATAGATCATTGGATATTAACACAAAGATAGAATTTAAAAAATCAAGAAACAGGAAGTACAATAGCTAATACACATTTTACAAGGGGACATTGTCATAACCATCATATTGAATTATTTGTCAAAATAGCTAGTAAAAATGTTTATGCGGTCAGTCCAGCATATTTGGATTTTCAAAAGGCCTTCAATTAAGTAAAGTATGGTAAACTCAAGACCACGAAACATTAAGATAGTGATTAATTCATAATTTTGGCGCATCAGCCTGAAAGAGGAATGGATATGCTATTCATTCTTTGGACAATCATCAGCTGACCAACGACCTGAATGAATTCCACTGCAGGTTTGACAAGCAGAAACGTAACCCTGGTACCCCCTCCCCAACCAACGCAGCCAGACCCCGGTCTGCAAAGACTGGACCCTTCAACACCCATTCCTCCCCAATCACTACTTCACCCCTACTTAAAGCAAGACTCCAGTTTGAAAAGACTGGACCCTTTCCCACCCACCCTTCTTCAATCACAACTTCACACCCAATTTTACCCACCCCCACAGTGCTGCACAACATCACTTCTCCATCATCTCTATAATTATAAAACACTGATTTTAGATGTGTGTGTGTGTGTGTGTGTGTGTGTGTGTGTGTGTGTGTGTGTGTGTGTGTGTGTGTGTGTGTGTGTGTGTGTGTGTATATTTATTTGTTTGTGTATAATCATTTTTTCTCAAAAATACGACGTGTTAACGGTAAAATTTTTACATATTCCGGTAGATATTTTCCTCCTGGAGTCCAAAATCGTCTTATCTGAAAAATTCATGCTTTATCTCTCGAGTTATTTATGAAAACGTTCACAAATCCGCTAAAACTGTGAAAATAAACAAGATGGTCTCGCTGATGACGTCACAGTGGGTCTGCTGTGCGCAACCTGCGTTGTGTTCCACGCGAACTCGCAATCCTATGGTTGACGTCCACTCATCCCTGCCGCTACCCGACGCTCCCCCCATCACCACCCCATCGCTCCCTCCTCCCCTCCCCCTGTTATTCAAAAGACACCTCGGGCATCACTTTCTCTCTGTGCTTTCTCTTGGCTCCTCAGTCGCCTCTGATCTCTCCCCCCTGGGCTCTCTCCTCTCCCCCCCGGGCTCTCCCCCCCCCCCCCGGGCTCTCCCCCCCCCGGGCTCTCTCTCCCCCTGGGCTCTCCCCCCTCCCCCTGTCTCTGCCCCTCTCTCTCTTTCTCAACCCCCCTCTCTCTCTCTCTCTGCCCTTCTCTCTCTGTCTCTGCCCCTTTCTCTCTGTCTCTGCCCCACTATCTCTGTCACTGCCCCCTCTCTCTCTGTCGCTGACCCCTCTTTCTACCCCCCCCTCCCTCTCCCTCTATAGATGCACCTGTGAGTTGGGGGCTATGCGTGAGTGGATAGGGCGAGGATGGAGAGTGTATGAATAATATTAATATTGACAATAGACAATAGGTGCAGGAGTAGGCCATTTGGCCCTTTGGCCCATTCAATGTGATCATGACTGATCATCCCCAATCAGTACCCCGTTCCTGCCTTCTCCCCATATCCCCTGATTCCACTATTTTTAAGAGTCCTAACTAGCTCTCTCTTGAAAGCATCCAGAGAACCTGCCTCCACTGCCCTCTGAGGCAGAGAATTCCAAGGGGGGTGGTTAGTGTGTGTGTGTGAGATGCTGCAGGCTGCAGGCCACACCCCCCCCCCCTCACCACAACAGTGCTTTGAGGGGACGGGACCCAACGGCTCCCCCTTGGTCTAGTCAACAATAAAAATGGAGGTGGTGGTGAGGCTTTTCAGAAGACAGAAATTCCGGAAATCTCCAGGACCGGACAATGTTTTCCCCCTCTATTCTCAATCTCTGTGCCGAACAACTGGCACTGGTCTACACAGGCATTTTCAACCAGTCACTGCAAACCTCTACAGTCCCTGCCTGCTTCAAAGTCTCCACTATTGTTCCTGCACCCAAAAAGGCAAGGATTACTGGTCTTAATGACCTCTGTAGTCATGAAGACCCTCGAAAGGCTTGTGCTGGCCAAGCTGAAAAATATCAAAAACCCCCTGCTAGACCCTCTGCAGTTTGCATATCGGGCCAATAGATCTGTGGATGACACATTCAGCCTTCATCCTCCAGCACATTGACAGCCAGGGGACCTATGTGAGGATTTTGTTAATTGATTTTAGCTCTGCATTCAACACCATTGGGCCAGAGCTACTACACTCCAAACTTTCCGAGTTGACTGTGCCTGAACCCCTCAGTCGGTGGATCACCAGCTACCTGACAGACAGGAAGCAGCATATGAAGCAGTATATGAAAGCACATCTCGAACCCGCAAACACTCAGCATAGGAAAACCGCAAGGCTGCGTACTCTCTCTTCTCCTCTACAATGACTGCATCTCCACTGACTCCTCTGTCAAGCTTCTCAAGTTTGTCGACAATACAACCCCGATTGGACTGATCCAGGATGGGGAGGAATCTGCCTACAGGTAGGAAATTACACAGCTGGTCTCCTGGTGCCATCACAACAACCTAGAGTTCAATGCTCTTAAGACAGTGGAATTGATTGTAGACTTTAGGAGTGCTCCCCCTCACCATCAACAACACCACAGTTACATCTGTGGAGTCTATTAAGTTTCTGGGAACCATCATCTCCAAGAACCTTAAGTGGGGGGCTACCATCGACTCCATAGTCAAATAGGCACAACAGAGGATGTACTTCCTGCGACAGCTGAGGAAACACAATCTGCCACAGGCAATGATAGTCCAATTCTATATGGCCATCGTAGAGTCTGCCCTCACCTTCGCCATCATGGTCTGGTTTGACTCAGCCACTAAGCACGACATCCAGAAGCTACAGTGAATCGTCCGATCAGCTGAAAAGGTTATTGGATGCAACCTTCTCTCCATTGACATACTGTTTCCACTGCAAGGGCCAGGAATTGAGCGGGTAATATAATCTCTGACCCCTCTCACCCTGGCCACAAACTCTTTGAATCATTTCCCTCTGGAAGGTGACTCCGGACTGTCAAAGCTACCACAGCCAGACATAAAAACAGCTTTTTTCCACGAGTATTAGCTCTATTCAAAAACCTAAAATCTGTAGTCTCCTTTTGATCTGGTATTGTATTTAATTCACATGTTTAATTGATAATGCTTTATTATTAATGTTTAATGTTTTATGTGTCATTCCTAACTGTCACTGTATATGTCGTTGTCACTTGCGGGTAGACCACCAAAGCAAATTCCTTGTATGTGAATACCTGGCCAATAAACGTATTCATTCATTCATATTCATTCATTCTTTCTGTAATGCCTTCGACAGAAAGCATTGTTCTGCATTTACACAAATCCCCATTTTCAGACATAAATCAGGAGCATAATGTAGTCAGTTTGGACCTGTAGTCAGCACCAAACTGGGTTGTATGTAAATCCTGTGACAATAGACAAGGAATGTGTGCAACTAAAACACTGAAATTCAAATAAATTGTCAAAGGCAGTGCAATTTGGAGGCAAGAAGGAGACTACAGAGTATGGTTACTAAATGTCTGATTGAGACACAGGAGCAACAGAATAGAGGTACAATTCATATCATGAAATGACTCGACAGATTTCAAAGGTCATAATTGACCTGTGATTAATTAAGAAAAAGGTAGAATAGAAAAATGAGGGAAGATTAAGTATTGGGAACAAACTCACAGGGCTGGAAGATCACAGTGGTTAGGGCAACATCTGTGGGCTGAATATAGACAAGTGATGTTTCAGGTCAGGACCATTCTTCAGTCTGAGAAATGGTCTCCACCCAAGAAATGGTAGATATGTTAAATTATTATTTTTTCATTAATATTCACTGTGAAGCACACTACAAATATCCCGTGGGATATCAGAGAAGTTAATTTAAAACAGTATGGAGGTACTTGTAAAAAACCAAATCACAAGAAATAAAGTATAAAAGAAATTTGGAGGGCTGGTAATTATTTCTCAAAGTTCTTGCAAAAATCTTTTGAATTTTCTCCACAGCTTCTTCAAGATTCCGAAATCCTATATAACCTGAAGACCAGAAATGTGTGAGGTACCTGTCCATTCCCCCCAATGGATGCAGCCTGATCCATTGAGTCACTCCAACACTTTGTGTTTTGCTGAAGATTCCAGCATCTGCAGTTCCTAATGTATCAAATTATTTGTTTAATGGAATCTCACACAGTTCTGAAATTTCTATCATACTTTATTTCCTGTGCTTTGTTTTTTTTTTCACGGACATCCACATAATTACCAGCCCTCTAAATTTATTTTATACTTTATTTCTTGTGATTTGTTTTTTTACAAGTACCTCCATACTGTTTTAAATTAACCTCTCTGATATCCCAGGGATATTTGCAGTGTACTTCACAGTGAATATTAATGAAAAGACTGTTTGAATATATTTACCATTTTTTTTCTTCGTGTTATTAATTCACCAGCCTCATTCTCTAGAGATCGCACATTTACTTTAGCTACCGATTTCCTATTTAAATATCCATTGAAATTCTCACGGTTCCTTTTGATGTTACGTGCAGGGTTTCTCTGCAAATCGACAGAAATCATACCAGGAAATGACATGATTGTGCTGTAAAATCAAAGCTTAGTTTCAATTGCATCAATAAAAGCATGTAACAACAGTCACCAATTATTTCAGTGGTGGCACATCGTGTAGGAAGGAACTGCAGATGCTGGTTTAAACCGTAGATAGACACAAAAAACTGAAGTAACAGTGGGTCAGGCAGCATCTCTGGGGAAAAAGAATAGGCGACATTTCGGGTTGAGACCTTCTTCAGACTGAGTTTTTTTTGGTCTGGTTTAGAGATACAGTGCGGTAACAATCCCCTCGGCCCACCGAGTCCACACGACCAGCGATCCCCACACATTAACACAACCCTATACACACTAGGGACAATTTTACAGTTACACATTTGCAGCACCTTATTGTACATTTACACCAGTATCTGTAGTTTCTTCCTACACATCTGTCACTCTGCTGTATGCTGGAAAACATAGCACACTCGTCGGAGATAGGAGGAGAATTTCTTCAAAGGAGGCATACCTTGAGGAGATTTTGCAGTGGAGCAGCCAAAATGATTAGGAAGGAAAAGTTTTAGGAAGATGCTGGTTTAAACCAAAGATGGACACAAAAAGTTTGAGATTTGACAGGTCAGGTTCAAGCATCAGTCTTTCCTCTTGTCAAATATTCAACAGCAGGTTCCAGGACAGGACCTCACATGGCACTGTTGAGGCTGACCTACTGCCAAGACCTCACTCTACCTCTTGTGTGCTCCAGGCAGCTTGTTTAGAGTTCTGCATCAGCCTAGATAAGAGATCGGGGTTGAGCAATAGTTTGATTGGCTTTCTGTGTCAGCCCAGATAAGTGTGGAGTTTTGGGGACCATTAAGACCAGGCGATATCCAGCTATTCAAAAACAAGGCTTGAATAAAGGTTTATACTCTGTTAAACCCCAGAATTCAGGGTTAAAACTAATTATTGCTGTATACATGCTCATAAGTTATTGGAGCAGAATTCCGTTATTCGGCCCATTAGGTCTACTCTGTCATCCAATCATGGCTGATCTATATTTCTCTCTCAACCCCATTCTCCTGCCTTCTCCCCAAAACCTGATAATCGTACTAATCAGGAATCTGTCAATCTCTGCCTTAAGAATATCCATTGTCGGCCTCCACAGCCTTCTATGGCAATGAATTCCGCAGATTCACCACCCTCTGAATAAAGAAATTTCTCATCTCCTTTCGAAAGTTATGTCATTTTATTCTGAGGCTAAACCCTCTTGTCCTAGACTCTTCCACAATAGATCGTGTATTCATTGCAAAAAGAAGGGTGAGCTTTAATTTCCTGTTACCAGTGTTAATTATTGTAGATATGAGCACTGAATCTGTGGAAGAAAGAACACAGATTTATGGAATAATATTTTTGTCTTTATAATTCCCTGAAGTCATTTCAAGTGAAGAGTTGTTTACTTTGCTCATTCTGCTAAATATTGCACATAGTAGGTAGAATGTTAAATGTTAGACAAATGAACTGCTACAATCCAACCGCAGCTTAGGTGGTTATAAACAACAATGATTGTCTGTGAATATGTGACAATTAACGAAAAGTTTCACTTGAATCCAGTTATCCATCAATTCAATGAGTCGGACAACACAGACACAAGACCTTCAATTTATTCGATCCACGACAAACATCGTTTACCCATCTGCATTTACCAACAGTTGGTCCATTGCCTTCTACTTCTTGACAATTCAAGTATTTCCCTAGATGCTCCTGAAATGTCGAGAGTCTCCACTTCCACCATCCACTCAGGGAGGGCATTCTGACTCCAGCTCTCTGTGGGTGAAAAACCTTCTTCCCCAGATTCCCTCCAAACCTCTTTCCCCCTTACATTAATCCTTTCTCTTCTGGTCTTAAGCTTTTAAGAACATTTTAGTATTTTAGAATAGAATGGGAAGATAAAGATACTACTCATCAATTAAATTGCAAAAAAAAAAAATCATAAAACTTTTGTTTAGGCACATTTGGATTATGTTATGCAGTTGTGGTCACCTGATGTAGTGGCTTAGGAGAGGATTACATGAATGCTGGGTGGATTAGACCAAATATATATAAGAAGAGGTTGAATAAACTTTCTCTGATTGTCAGAGACTAAAGGGAATATGGATCATTTGCAGGTAAAAGGGATTAATTTAATTAATGGTGTTTAAGGTGGTTTCAGTTGGGCAGGGAATATAGGAAGGAAATAGAGGAAATTGATTATGTGCAGGCAAAACGGATTAGTTTAATTGGCATAATGTTCAACGCATATATTGTGGGCTGACGGGATTGTGTCTGGTGTCATACACCTCAATGTCCTATATGTCAAGGATTCTTGTTTACAACCCTAAAGGCATTGGTGTGGGTAACTGCATCGAGTTTTGATTTCCTTTATTAAGGAGCAATATTCTTACATTGCAATTCAAAGCCGGTTGGGCTGAATCAAATCATAGTTTAGACGAATAAGTGCAATATTATTTAAACATATAAGATTTCCGCAGCTCAACATTATTGATACTGAAAGGGGGAATCAACAGTGAACAGTTTCAGAATAAAGAGTCACTTTTATAACATGGTCTAATGGGCAGAAGTAATTCCTGTTTTCCTTTATGCTTCTGAGACCTGAACAACTAACAGCAGGCACCAGGAGGCACTGGGAGAATACAGCTGAATACTGCCTCTGCAAAGTCCTTCAAAAGAGATTTGCAAGAGGATAGAGGAAGTGAATGTACTCAAGAGTCAAGTGTTTAATTGTCATATGTACCAACACAATAAATAAATTCTCACTTGCAGCAGCATAACAGGCATGTAAACACAATACACATAGATAATATAAAATAAACAAAAATTCAAAAAAATAATAACCCTTATTTTAATGCAATAATATCCAAAATCCTTTGTGCAACTAAAGTCAGTCCATAGTTCATAGTTGAAGTTGGTGTTGCGTAATGGTCAAGTCCCTGATAGTATTGAGAATAAACTCTTGAACATGACACAACATTCAAATATGCTACCTGGGAGTGTATGGTCTGTGAGTGTTCAACGTGGAGCTGGAAACCTGAAGGGCATAAATTGAGAGCACAAAACTGTCCACCCACCAGGCACCTCCTGCCCTACAGGTTCCACAAACTGGTGTGAAAAAAGTCTTCCTTGATGCTAAAGAACTGCCTAATGGAATAAATATACATTTATGTACAAGACAGATGTTTTGGAGTCAGGGGTTATATAGATTTGGCTGGAATTGGAATTTAAACCATGATCAGATCAGTCACAATCTTATTCAATGATGGACAGGCTCATGAGCCCAAGTGGCAGAGTTAGCAGAGCCACTGCCTCATTGTGCCAGCATCCTGGGTTGAATCCTGACTTTGGGTGCTCTCTGTGCTGGAGTTTCCACATTCTCACTGTAATTGCATGACTTCCTTTGGATGCTCTGGTTTCTTCCCACATGTAAAAGACGTCTGTATTAGTAGGTTAATTGGCCACTGTAAGTGGGTCCTTGTGTTTATAGGTGATTGGCAGAATCTGGAGGGAGTTGTTGGGAATGTAGGAACAAAAATATAGGGTTACATTAAGATTAATGTAAATGGGTGGTTAATATTTGACACAGACTTAGAGGGATGAATGGCCTGATTCTGTGCAATATCACTGTGCAATATTTGCGTTATTATTAGCATTTTTGAGACAGTAGTTACAAAATGAAGAGACAGCATTGGAGGTCAGGATTGAACTCAGGTCACTAGAACTGAGAGGCAAAACCATTCAGCATGTTTATAAAGATTTGATCTGGAAGTTACATTTTAAGATAAAAATCTGTTTAATCATCCCCAAAATCCCCAAAATGTAAAAAATGCTAATAGAAAAGGCATTTGGACACAGGTGCACACATAGGAAAGGTTTAGAAGGGTTTGGGCCAGACACAGGCAGGTGGGATTAGGGTAGATGGAGCATTTTAGTCGCTGTGTGCAAGTTGGGTCGAAGGGCCTGTTTCTATTCTGTATGACTCTATGTCTCTAAAAGCAAAAATATTGCTGGAAACCTGACTAATATATTTGTGAGAATTTTTATGATGATTAAAGTACATGACTGAGAAACAGAGTTTGATCTGGATTTTGTGTTAACAGCAAATGTGAAAATCTCAGGATCAATTTTGGTAAGACAGAGTTAAGGGGCTGTCCCACTGCGGCGACCTAATTGGCGAGTTTAGAAATGTTTCGGAGAGTTTGAAAAAATGTCATGTAGAAGTCCTCCTTCGAGTATGTAGAAGACCTCCTTCGACCTCCTTCTACTATGTTGAAGACTAGCTTCGACTAGCTACGGCTAACTTCGGGAAAATTGGACACCGAATAGTGGAGAGTGAAGACGACCTCCTTCGATCTCCCTTCGACTATGATGAAGACTATCTACGAATACCTTTGACTACCCTTGATTACCTACAACTAACATGCCGACCTACAACGACCTACTACGACTAAACCTACGAGTAAAAAAAGTATTGATTTTTTTCCATGGCAACCTTTTTTTAAATCGTGAGGATTTTTCAACATGTCTTCCTTGATGAAACATATTGAAAAATGTTGAAAAATGTTGAAAAATACGCCACGACCTAGCTGAGGCCTCGAGTACACGGGGACTACTCTCGAGCATGAAGGAGAGTTACAAAGACCTCCTTGGACCTCGTGTCGACCATGCTGCGAGTATGAGTCGGGGGCAAACTCGCCAGAACTCGTGAATTAGGTCGCCCAACTGCGACAGTCCCTTTAGATTTAGCTCTTAGGGCTAAGGGAATCAAGGGATATGGGGAAAAAGTCTGACCGGGATAATGAATTTGGACGATCAGCCATGATCATAGTGAATGGCGGTGCTGGCTCTGGCCGAATGACCTACTCTTGCACCTATTTTCTATGATCCTATGCTTCTATTATAAGATTTTAGCGTCCATTATAATGGATGAGGTTACGGAGTACTTAGAAGTTCATGATAAAATAGACCAAAGTCAGCATGGTTATGTGAAGGGGAGATCTTACCTGACGAATCTGCTGGAATTCTTTGAAGAAGTAAATAGTAGGACAGATCAAGGAGAGTCAGTGGATGTTGTTTTCAGAAAGCCTTTGATAAGGTGCCAAAGTGAGGCTGCTAAGGAAGATGAAAGTCCATGGTATCAAAGGGCAGATACTAGAAAATATGTTAGGTTGGCTGGTTGGCAAAAAGCAAAGAGTGGCTTTTTCGGGTTGACTGCCAGTGACTGGCGGAGTTCCGCAGGGGTCGGTGCTGGGGCCGCTACTCCTCACGTTGTACATTAATGAATTCGATGAGTGGATTGAAGGCTTTGTGGCTATGTTTGCAGATGATACGGAAATAGGTAGAGGGGCAGGTAGTGCAAAGAAAGCAAAGACTCTGCAGAAGGACTTGGACAGGTTGGGAGAGTGTGCAGAGAAGTGGCAGATGGAATATATTCTAGCAAAGTGTGGAGTCATGCATTTTGATAGTAGGGATAAAGGCGTAGATTATTTTCTAAAAGGGGAGAGAATCCAGAAATCAGAGGTGCTAAGGGACTTGTAACTGCAGGTGCAGAATTCCGAAAAAGTTAATCTGTAAGTCAAATCGATATTAAACAGAAGGCAAACATAATGCTAGCATTTATTTCAAGAGGGTTAGAATATAAAATCAGAGGTGTAATACTGACGCTCTATAAGATGCTAGGCTGCATTGGGAGTATTGTGAGCAATTTTTGGGCATCATATCTGAGGAATAATGAGCTGGCCCTGGAGAGGGTCCAGAGGAGGTTTACAAGAAAGATCCCAGGAATTAATGGGTTAACCTATGATGAGCGTTTGTTGGCACTGGGCCTGTACTCGCTGGAATTTAGAAAGATGAGGGGGGACCTCACTGAAATGTACCAAATAGTGAAAGGCTTGGATAGAGTGGATGTGGAGAGGATGTTTCCACTCATGGGTGAGTCTAGGACTAGAGGTCACAGTATCAGAATTTCAGGACGTCATTTTAGGAAGGAGATGAGAAGGATTTTTTTAAATTCTGAGGGTGGGTGAATCTGTGGAATTCTTTGCCACAGACGGCTGTGGAGGCCAAGTCAATGCATATTTTTAAAGTAGAGATGGATAAATCCCTGAATCGTATGGTTGTCAAAGGTTATGGGGAGAAGGCAGGAGAATGGGGTTGGGAAGTAAGTAAGTGTGTTTAAGAAGGAACTGCAGATGCTGGAAAATCAAAGGTAGACAAAAGGGCTGGAGAAACTCAGCGGGTGCGGCAGCATCTATGGAGCGAAGGAAACAGGCAACGTTTCGGGCTGAAACCCTTCTTAAAATGTAAGTAAGTAAGTTTATTGGCCAAGTATTCACATACAAGGAATTTGCCTTGGTGCTCCGACCACAAGTAACAACATGACATAGTGACAGTTACGAATGACTCAGTAAACACTAAACGTTAATAATAATAAAACATTAATGATAAAACATCATTGATCAAGCATGTGAACCAACAAAATACCAGATCAAAGGGAGGCTACAGATTTTTGGCTGTTGAGTAGATAAAAACTGTGGGTAAAAACGCGTGGATAAAAACTGTTTTTATGTCTGGCTGTGGCAGCTTTGACAGTCCGGAGTCGCCTTTCAGAGGGAAGTGATTCAAAGAGTTTGTGGCCACGGTGAGAGGGGTCAGAGAGGATCTTGCCCGCTCGCTTCCTGGCCCTTGCAGTGTACAGTTCAACAATGGAGGGAAGGTTGCAGCCAATAACCTTCTCTGCTGATCGGATGATTCGCTGCAGCCTCCAGTTGTCATGCTTGGTGGCCAAACCAGACCATGATGGAGAAGGTGAGAGCAGACTTTACGATGGCCGTGTAGAATTGGACCATCATTGCCTGTGGCTGATTGTGCTTCCTCAGCTGCCTCAGGACGTACGTCCTCTGTTGTGCCTTTTTGACTGTGGAGTCGATGGTAGCCCCCCACTTAAGGTCCTTGGAGATGATTGTTCCCAGGAACTTAAAAGGCTCCACAGACGTGACTGTGGTGTTGTTGACAGTGAGTGGGATGAGGGGAAGGGGAGCTCTGCTAGTCAATTCCACTGTCTTAAGAGCATTGAGCTCTAGGTTGTTGCGATGGCACCAGGACACCAGCTGTGACACTTCCTGTTTGTAGGCAGATTCCTCCCCATCCTGGATCAGTCCAATCAGGGTTGTGTCATCTGCAACAACAACATAGATCAGCCATGATTGAATGGCAGAGTGGAGTTGATGGGCCGAATAACCTAATTCTGCTGCTATCACTTTTGACCTTGTGATCTGCTGTCATAAACAGCAAAATAATTACAGCAAAGTAACGATTTCCATGCATGCATCGTTCAATGCTGAAATCCTGTGTGTTGATTCATCATTTCTCTGGAGTTCTAAAATCTTTTACAAACAGAATCAAACTACATCATTTGAATTAACATTAGGTACTTATGAAATGTTCTTGTAAACTATACTTGAAAATGTCACCATTTTATGATATGTCAGAGTTTTTATTGCCAATTTTAGCTATAATAATTGATTTCCAAACTCACTGGTCATAAACAATTTATGTCTATGGTATTGTTTCTACATATTTCAACATAAAATGCTTTTGTACATTGCAAATATTATTTATTGTATGCATATGTTCCAACCTTTATTTAGTGTTCTATAAAATATATTAAAGTAATTCAAATGAGCTTTTACCTTCCTGGTTGGCAGTGGATTAGAATTCCTACTGACTAATTGCTGAATTCCAGAGGTCTCTCTGAAGTTCTGCACAACAGATGTGCAGAAAAAGGAGAGCTAGCACAATGGAGCTTGCTGGACTGCTTTGTGGATCTTTCTTCAATGTTCCATTGAAGAAAGCTCCACAAAACTTTGACTATTTCATGGCTAGACCAGATGTCTATGGTTGCTATGGAGTGAGCTGAATAGGTTATTAGAAGTGAGAGTGACAGACTGACCAAATGGTGCCAGCACAACAACCT
Source organism: Raja brachyura (assembly GCA_963514005.1). The sequence continues at coordinate 142,245,997 of OY740781.1, forward strand.
GGCTCTCAACATCAATAAGACCAAGGAACGGATTGTGGACTTTAGTAGGGGAAGGATGAGGTCCCACAATCCTGTTTATATCAACGGGACGATAGTGGAGAGGGTCAATAACTTCAAATTCCTGGACGTGCATATATCAGAAGATCTTTCCTGGACCCAGCACACCGATGCAATTGTAAAGAAGGCACATCAGCGACGCTACTTCCTGAAAGGATTACGGAGATTCGGCATGTCGAAGAGGATTCTCCTAAACTTCTACAGGTGCACGGTAGAGAGTGTTCTGACTGGTTGCATCGTGGCCTGATTCGGCAACTTGAGCATCCAGGAAAGAAAAAGACTACAAAACGTTGTAACCACTGCCCAGTCCATCACCGGTTTTGACCTCCCCACCGTTGAAGGGATTTATCGTAGTCACTGCCTCAAACATGCAGCCAAAATAATCAAGGACCCACACCATCCTGGCCACACACGCATCTCACCATTGCCATCAGGAAGAAGGTACAGGAGCCTGAAGACTGTAACATCCAGGTTCAGGAACAGCTTCTTCCCAACAGCCATCAGGCTATTAAACACAACAAATATGCTATGAGTTCTGAACTGCAAAAGACTATATAATTATTTGTTATTTGCACTATATTTGTTATTTATTGAACTACTTCTACCGATGATTGAGGAGACTAGGCATGTCACCAAATATTTTATCAAACTTCTACAAGGTTAAGGTAGAGAGCATACCGACTGGTTGCATCACGGAATGTTCTGTAACTGAAATGCCTAACAACAAAGTTTTCAAAAAGTGATGAACATTGCACAGTCCCCACCAGGTTTTGACCTTCCTGACCTCCAAATCATCCGCAAGATCTACAAAAAGTGCTGCCTCAAAAAGGTAAATAATATCGCATCTCACATCTCACTGTTATCATCGGAAAGAAGGTACACAAGGATGGAAACATGACCTCTAGGTTCAAGAACAGCTTCTTCCCATCAACCATCAGGCTTTTGAACCGCACTTCACAATCCTACCTCAGCAACAATCTACTATGAACTTTGTATCTAGGCTGCACTATATACTTCAGCTGCACTACTATGGTCTGGTTACTTCGTATAATTAATAAATGATTGTGTTATTGATTATTAAAGATTTCAAAAGGTCTTTTATTGCCACATGTACCAATTAAGGTACAGTGATATGCAGATTACCATACAGCCATACAAAAAAAAGCAACAAGACACACAAATACATAAAAGTTAACATAAACATCCAACACAGCGGATTCCCCACATTCATCACCGTGACGGAAGGCGAAAAAAGTCTGATCTTCTTCCTCTTTATTTATATATGGTTATTGCAATAATGTGCTTCTAAAGCTGTAACAAATAAAAATGTAATTGTACTGTTCCCTGTGCATATGACAATTAAACACTCATGACTCTTGATGTCGAATAGACTATAGTTGAATTAAGATACGATTGTTAGACTTGTCTGTGACTGTTAATTTGGAAGCCAGACATTGAAACACTACAGACAAAAAGTGCTGGAGGAACCCATCGGGTCAGGCAGCATCAGTGGAGGGAATTGACGTCAGATTTGTTTCTTGTTTCATCTACGTATTATTATTTCAAACAAATAATGAGCTAGTGTGTAAAAAAAAAAATCGCAAGAAATAAAGTATAAAAGACTGAAGAATGGTCCTGACCTGAAACATCACTTGTCTATATTCAGCCCACAGATGTTGCCCTAATCTCTGAATGAAAGTGTACACTTATTTTTCTGTTAAAAAGGAATTCAAGTTCCACAAGCTCACAATAATCACAGCTAGAGATATGAAAATCATCTTTCATACTACATAGAATGTACCATATAACTATGCAGAAAATGAGCCAATTTCAGCCGCAGCATGTCCAGACAAAAATAAAGCAATGCACTTGCGTTTTTTAACATATAATTTAGGTTCTTGCATTTAATTTCTACTCATATTTGCTGGTAACCATATCTGGACCAAAAATTAGATTCTCAGTCTGAAGAAGGGGTTTGACCCGAAACGTCACCTAGCAATGTTCTCCAGAGATGCTGCCTGACACGTTGAGTTCCTCCAGCATTTTGTGTCTATCTCTGGATTTACAACGCTGTAAGAGAGATTTATACAACGACAAATGCATTTCAAAGGCACCATCAAGTCATTACTTTGCAGTAAAGTAAGGTAGATTAAATTATGAAAAAAGATTTATACTCAATCTAACTTATTAGTGCTTAATAATAGATCTGGAAAATAAATGCAGTGCTCCCAGGTGATATCCATTCAGATATTTTTGGGGGAATTTAGAGCAGATTGAAGCAAGCAAACAAAACTATTTCCTTCACATTGATGTCTTGCTGAGCAACCACACTGCACAAATAACATCTGAGTGAAAACATTATCTCATGCAAGCTAAAATTTAATTCAGGAAAATACCAATCCGTTAAAATCATTGAACACTGAAAATAAATCCCTTCACAAAATATCAAATATCCCTAAAAAAAAGGGCAAACAAACAAATATACATTTTTCTTTATTTAGATAGATCAAAACATGGCTATTAAGCAAAACAAACAAGCAAGATCAGATCAAAAATGATGGTTTATTCCAATTGAGATTTGGTTTTAGTGAGCCCAGTAAAGAGGAAAATTATGAAACAGCATCACTGGGTTATTAGAAAGAAAAACATGACAAATTAATCTGGCCATGAACAGGAATTTAATGGCCATTGAAAGGAGTATGAGAAAGAAGTGGGAGGAAAGTGCAAAACAGTTGATCTAAATTGGCTATATCTGTATTCCAAAAAAGATTAGGCAAATAGAACGACAATGTTGTTCAACCACTCACTTTAAACCTTGCATCAGTACCATAGAAGTTAAATGTTTATGATTCAAACTGAAGATTTCAAAGTAATGAAAACTTTGAATTAGGTAATTTAATGTTCATCCCAGTTTGCGACAGCTGATCTTCTAAAATTTAGGAAGTTGCGTTTTTTCTTTTTTGGTGGAACGTACTTGGAGCATGTCTCGTCCTTCTTGTTCCGGAACACAAAGACTTTCTCTCCTGTATCTGACAACTTCAGCATTTGTCCTGCTCCTTCATTAATTAGTTCAGGATGCTGGTCAGGAAGGAATTCAGAGGAACCGTGGGTTTGAGAAAAAGATACCTGTTTCAAGAGCTGTAGACGTTTCTTCTTCAATATGCTACAAACAGAATTCAAGATAGACAAAATGAATGCAACTTGCACATGAATTATCAATCAAATAGAAATTGTACATTAGTTGTACATAATTGTACATCTGGTCAGAGACCAGGGTTCGATGCTGACTATGAGTGCTGTTTGTATGGAGTTTGTACGTTCTCACAGTGACAGCGTGGGTTTCCCCAAGTGCTCCAGTTTGCTCCCACACTTCAAAGACAGGTTAATTGGTTTTGATAAATTGTGCCTAGTCTGTAGGATAGAACTAGTGTACGGGTGATCATTGGTCAGTGTGGTCCTGGTGGTTATGAGGGCTTGTTTACAGTCTATATCTCTAAACTAAGCTAAACTAAACAGTGCCCAAGACTTTGTCCTATAGATAACAGGCAGGAAAGACAAAAAGAGGAATCCGTATCAGAAGTAGAGAGATGGGAGATGATGGAGTGGAGGATGAAAATCACAAACTTGTGAATTGTTGGTGTGAACTTGTTGGTGAAATTGTTGGTCAGGATCTTGATCATTCAGGGCTTCGGTTCAGGGCCTGGTTGATAGGTTGGGGGGCACGCGGGTTGCTTGTCAGGATCGGCGGATGGGGAAGTTGGTACATTGGGGATGGAGAAAGTCAGTATGTGATAGGCATTTCCTGGACAACATTTGTTAACTCTGGCCAAAAGAAACCAGGCTCTGGGAGCTACCATCTGACATAGAACATTTTATCAGATGTGCAATCCCTTTTCATGCCAGGCAGTGGAGGAAAACAAATCAGGTCTGGTCACAACCACGTTTCACTCCAGGAAAAATCCATTTTCATTTTATGGGCGACACAGTGGTGCAGCTAATAGCAATGCTGCCTTACAGCGCCAGAGTTCGATCCTGACCTTTGGTGCTGTCTGTGTGGAGTGTGTACGTTTTCCCTGTGATATGTTTCCTCCAGATGCTCCGGTTTCCCCCAACATCCCAAAGATGTGTGGGTTTGTAGGTTAAATCGACCTTTGTAAATTGCCCCTAGTGAGTAGGGATTGGATGAGAAAGTGGGATTACGTAGAACTTGTGTGAACAGGTGATCAATATTTGGCATGTATTTCCTTTCTATATCTTTAATCAAATATGACGTGTTTAAATAAACAGTACCACATGATAACATTTTCATGCTGTTGTCTTTTACTGAACACTCAAAAATTAATGCAAACACACAACTGCTATCCAAGCTTGGATCATTATGCAGAACATCACCCATTAATTCACCCAATCTTATTCAGCTGTGCAAATCATGGACACACTGGTACTTGAAGTAATGAAAAATACTTTAGTTTCATATTTATTTGAAGATAACGGTGTAAGTCCATGGAGACTATCCATTTAATTTATCTCTATTTTGCGCCTTGATGTAGCATTTCTAAAATAGCAAAATGCCCCAAGGCAATTCACAGGAGCGTTATCAAACAAAATCTGGCATTGAGCATTTGGTCTTCTTGGAAGAAAATTCAGTACTTGATATAGGACAAGTAATCTTACAATTTAGTCACGGTGGTGAAGTTGAGTTGGGTAGCATTGACATAGAACCCAGGGGTCACTGTCTAAACTTGCAGCCTGGACACCGCGAGAAAAGAGTGGGGCTGAAAAATTATCCTTCGGTGACCCCAGGAAATGAAGTGATTCTCTGAACAAAAAAGAAAAGATTGGAACCAGGATGATAGTCTCATCTGATTGCACAACAATAGAGGAGGGTGGTGTGGTCAACTACGCCAAAGCTGCAGACAATAACAAAGCAAAAGGACTGATAAAGGACTCGCATAATAACATGAGAGAGAAGGAATGAGTTCACTGAGTGCTATTCTCGTAATGTGGAGGGGGTCAAACAAGAAGGATTGATGAAATATTTGGGGGACAGTGAGTTACTCATGGACTTTGAAGAGCAATAAAGAAGCTTGGTGTTTGCAATTGGCAGTGTTTATTTGGTTCTTGAAAGGACATTTCAGGAAGTTCCTGGGGTGCAGATCACGAACAGTCTGACCTGGTCACAAAACATCACATCATTAGTTAAGAGAGCGCAGCAGCGGTTGCACTTTCTGCACCAGATGAGAAGAGCTCACCTCCCCCATCCTGTCCTCACCACTTTTTACAGGGGCACCATAGAGAGTATTTTGACCAGCTGCATCTCGGTCTGGTTTGGGGACTGCAAAGCCTCCGACTGGAAGTCCGTGCAGAGAGTGGTGAGGACGGCTGAAAAAATCATCAGGCCTACTCTTCCTTCAATCCGGGACATTGCGTGCAAACGTTGCCTGTCCAAGGCCACCAGCATTTTAAAAGACCCCACACGCATCTCCATCATGGACTGTTCACTCTGCTGCCATCGGGCAAAAGGTATCGCAGTATAAGGAGCAGAACGGCCAGGTTTTGCAACAGCTTCTTCCCCCGAGCCATCAGACTCTTGAATTCCATATAATGTGCCGCCACTACGATCTATTTTATCTTTTTATCCTTTTGTTGTTTTATGTTGCACGGTGAGCCAGATGCAACGGAATTTCGTTCAGACTTGCATTTATTGGTGTATTTTTGAATGACAATAAAGTAATTGATTGATTGATTGATTGATTGATTGATTGAAAGGCAGCAGTAAAAAGGATGAAGAATGCGATGGTACTTGAGGAGATAGATGATGGCTACAGGATTAGAGTGTGATGTTCTCAATGGGTGATTCACCCAATTTCCACATACCTAGTTAACATTTCTCCAGCCTATGATACAGAAAAATCTCCCAAACCAAAATGTAGTGAGAACCAAATGGAACATCTGGCAAGTTTAGGAGGTGTGAAGGGCTGGGTAATACATCTAGAGTTCACATCTGCACCCTTGAGTTATGAAGAGAGTGTTGATATTGGATTCCTTTTACATTATGTGATAATGTGTAGGAAGGAACTGCAGATGCTGGTTTATACTGAAGACAGACACAACATGGTGAAGTATCTCAGTGGGTCAGGCAGCATCACTGGAGAGAAAGGAAGGATGATATTTTGGGTCAGAACCCTTCTTCAGAATCAGTCTGAAGAACGTCAGAAGAAGATCCTTCTCCAGTCGGAAGAAGGCTTCTGATCAGAAATGTCACCCATCCTTTTTCTCCAGAGATGCTGCCTGACCCGCTGAGTTACCCCAGCACTTTATGTCCATCTTCAGTATGTGATAATGTGTTTGACTCTAATCTGTCCTTCCTTCCCTCACTAATCGAAGGTTCATACCAAATGTTCATTACAATTAGTAAAAAGAGAAAATCTTTCCGGCCATTCCTTGCTCATCCACAAAGTGTTGGAACTAGAGGTGGCACAGTGGTGCTGCGGTAGAGCTGCTTCCGCACAATGTCAGAGACCCGGATTAAATCCAAACTACGGATGCTGCCTGTACAGAGGTTGTGCACTCTTTCTGTGACTGCATGCGTTTTCCCTGGTGTTCCAGTTTCCTCCCACATTCCAAAGACATGCTGCTTTGTTGGTTAATTGGCTTCTGTAAAATGCCCTTAATGTGTTAACGTTGTTGGATGCAAAAGTGAGATAACATTGAAATAGTGTACAGGTGATCGATGGTCAGTGTGGACCTTGTGGGCCGAAGGGCCTATTTCCACACTATCTCTAAACCAAACTAATTGGTTTAGAGATTCATTGGTTCAGAGATAATTGACTCCTCCAATGTTTACAATACCAACAAACTGAAGGTGAACAAACCTTTCATTGTTTTAATGTTATAGCTAAAATAAGTGTTGGTCTAGCAGTATATTTATTTTAAATCATAGCCAATTATATAGTTGACTTCACCAATAAATATGCTTATTGTAGGTAATTCATATTGGAAAATAATTAAATGACAGTCATATTTCATTTCCGACTGCATTGATTTGTTTGAAAACATACACACAGAAGTTTAACAAATGGTCATGGGCCATTAAGAGTTATTACCTTCCTTTCCTGCTGCAGGGTATATTGACATTCCCCAGATTTTCACCAATGAGTTTGTTCCTCAGCTTTAGCTCCAATGACATCCAAAGTTTCCTGTAGGTAGAAGCAGTAATATATTTGACGGATGAAACCGCAAAGAGATCTAAAATGTCCAATATTGTTATAATTCTTTACACTTGAGAGTAAACTGTAAATTCCAGAATTTAAAACAATTAACGCTAGAACATGAGGAATGATAGAATGAAGAACAGTGCAGCATGCCAAGTTAAACTGATCTCATTTGCCTGCACATGATTAATATCACTCTCTTCCTTGCACTTCCATGCATCTAGCCTTTTAAACATATAAATTAGTTTATCCCTCCAACACCACCCCTGGTGATGTGTTCAAGACCCCCAGCAGTCTCTATAAAAATAATTGCCCCGCACATCTCCATGAAACATCCCTCCTCTCACCTTATAGCTGTTTCCTCTAGTGTTGGATATTTCCATCCGGGGAAAAAATGTCTTACTGTGCACCCTATCTACGCATCTCATAATTTTATACACGTCTATCAAGTCTCGTCTCAACCTCCGTCGTTCCAGGGAAAATAATCCAAATTTATCCAACCTCTCCGTTAGCTGAAACCTTTTAACAGACATACAATCTATGGAAACATACACGTAAGTAACAGTATGACATTAAAATGAGACGGGAGAATTTATAGATATGTTACTGAAGTGGAAATGGAAAATCTGCATACATCTCCATTTGTTGTCTGCTGAAATCTGTTCAAATGGCTAATTTCCTTTTTATTTCCATCTGACCTGCCTTCTCCTCAGCTATTCACATGTTTACTGATCATTGCAAATGCTCTTCCTATTTATTTTTTATTTCTTTTAAGTCAATTGAAGTTCATTTTTATGAATATTCAGTTTTGCATTTAAGCAGATTATTTTATCTGTATCTATCCTTCTTCCTCTGGTCATTTTATTATTAAAAACTGTTGATTGGCGAGCTTCTATGTATGTGATGAGCAAGCCAAATGAACAACTCTCAATGGTCTATTCTCAGAGGGCACTCCCGATTCCCAACAGTACAGTTATATGTTGAACAATAAAATATGCTGGTGAATATTAGGAAAAGTATGGGAATGTAAAAGAAAAAACAAGTAAAGTGAAGAAGTAATCCATTTTCCCAACTAATTCCTTTTAATCCAGAGTACAAATTTATATAGCTATTTAAGTTATATTGTAATGGGCCAAACAACAACATATTATGAGACCCACATAAACTGCTGGATTAACTCTGTGCATCAGGCAGTATTTTTGGAGGACATGATATCAGTTACCAGGCTTTGTCTGGAGGACATGATATCAGTTACCTGGCTTCTCCACCCCCCCCCCCCCCCCCCCCTATCTCCTATCCAAGTCTTCCAGAGAGGTTGCCTGGTCAGCTGAGTTATTCCCGCACTTTGTGTTTCACTCAACATTCCATCATCCGCAGTTCCTTAAGTGTCCATAAAATACTGGAATTACACATTGATCCACTTAAGCGACTTTTTAGGTGAGTGGAGGAGACTCTGCGTCGCCTCATGATCGCCACATGTTCGCTGGTGGTCTCCTTCATGGTCGCGAGGAGTTCCCGCATTCTGGGAACTAGTCGCAGCCTCAGTATGGGTGCAGCAAATTTTTTAACATGGAGAAAATCGATACTTTTGTAGTCGGAGGTGCAGTTGTAGTGGGGTCGCCATGTAGTTATGTGTAGTCGAAGTAGTTTTAGTTAATCTCCTTTGCTGACCGGACATTTTAATTGGCTCAATGGGGGGAAAAAAAACGCAAGCACGGGTTTTCAGAACCAAAGAAAACGGACTGGTGATGTTAAATGCCCGCCAAACTTCACAGCTGTGTATCTCTGGCTTATTAAAAGTTGTCTGGCTTCTTAAAAGTGTCTCCACCACTTCTACCCTCCCCTCTTTTAAAGGACTTACTGTACACTGTGCTAACCGTCTTAACCTTACTATTCATCGCGGTGTGTCCGTATCACCTTGGCTTTGTGCCGTGTGAATTTCCCCTGCTTTCCCTGGCCCCTGCCTTGTTTGTGTGTGTGTGTGTGTGTGTGTGTGTGTGTGTGTGTGTGTGTGTGTGTGTGTGTGTGTGTGTGTGTGTGTGTGTGTGTGTGTGTGTGTGTGTGTGTGTGTGTGTGTGTGTGTGTGTGTGTGTTCCATTCGTGACACTCGCCATTCCACTTCCCAGTCCGTTGAAAAATCGCCTAAGTGGGACAAGCCCTTCAGGCAGTATTTTTGGAGGACATGATATCAGTTACCAGGCTTTGTCTGTCCCCCCCCCCCCCCCACCACCCCAACACCCCTCCCCCCTCCACCCCAGTTCTCCAGCTTTCTTCCTCCTATCAGTTTCAAGAAGGATCCCAACCAAAAACATCTCCTATCCAAGACTTCCAGAGAGGTTGCCTGGCCCGCTGAGTTACTCCAGCACTTTGTGTTTCACTCAACATTCCATCATCCGCAGTTCCTTAAGTGTCCATTAGATACTGGAATTACATATTGACTTTAAACGAACCTTCCTTCAAATTTGTTTCAAGAAAAGATCAGATTGGATCATGGTTTTGTAAAAAAAACCCAAATATTGGTAAATTAATAACTAAACTTTAAATAGTTGTTTAGATATTAACGTCAGAATTTACTGTTGCAAGATTCAAGAGAGTTTATTGTCATGTTTCCCAGATAGGACAATGAAATTCTTGCTTTGCTTCAGCACAACAGAATATGGTAGGCATTAATACAGAACAGATCAGTGTGTCCATATACCATTATACAAATATATACACACATGAATAAATAAACAGATAAAGTAAAGTGCAGATAAACAGATAATGGGCTATTAATGTTCAGAGTTTTGTTTGAGTTGAGTTTAATAGCCTGATGGCTGTGGGGAAGGAGCTATTTCTGAACCTGGATGTTGCAGTCTTCAGGCTCCTGTACCTTCTACCTGAAGGTAGCGGGGAGATGAGTATGTGGCCAGGATGGTGTGGGTCCTTGATGATGCTGCCAGCCTTTTTGAGGCAGCGACTGCGATAGATTTACAGATTGGGATCTTGCAAAACAACCATGAAGATGAAAGGCTTGCCAGTCACTTAGCTGTCTTCAGAAGCTCACTAGTTGTTAGGTTGACAGCTCAAGCTGGCGAGATCAAAGATGACAAGCTGCATTGCTCAAGCCTAGCAGCATCTGAATTTCTATTAATGAATTCCTGAGATAATATGATCGTGTCAAGATGAAGGATAAGTTGTAATGTTGATCTCAAATCCCAGGCATTAAGCCGAGTTGTTTCATACCTTCCTCCCAGGGAAGGGGGAAATAAGTTACTTTAAACCAGCTGATGTGCTGTGTAAATCAACGTTAAAAAACATATTTTTTCAGCTAAGGAACTTATGTTATTGCACCTTGCAAATATTTAATATTTGATGAAATATGCATCAAATTGAATCCATAAAATGATGGTCAGTCTTGATCTACAGGCCTTACCTCTTTCTCTCCTTATCCAATGTGTTCTTGTTCATCCCACTGCTGACATTTTGTTTGGGATAAATCCTGTGTACAAACGGATTTAATTCTTCCTGGATGATATTGGGAAGAAGCAGTTTGAGCAGAGCTTGAAGTATGTGCACTGGCATGTCCAGTTGCTGTATAAGATAAGCAGCCAGTTTCAACTCCTGCAATAAAGGACACATGGCTGGAACAAACATGTTGCTTGCTCAGTTCACCACAAACAGAAATTCATTGATCCCTGTCCAATAAAAAAAAGCCCAAGTATATCCCACTAGATTAGTAAAATAGGTACAGAGCTGTACAAAATAAAACGCTGCTGTGGAAATCTGTGGACGTTTAAAAATGTGGATGTAATTATACATTTTTTTTAAAAAAGCATGTTCTCTATAAAAAACATTTATAATAACAGACTGGAATCTCACATTGATATTTCAATCACAAAGACAACTTAAAATCAATGAAATTTGAACCTGCAAGAAATTGCAACGAATTGTTGCCACAGCCCAGACCATCACGCAAACCAACCTCTTTTCAATTGACTCCATTTATACCTCACTCTGCCTCGGCAAGGCCACTAATATAACAAGGATGAGTCTCACCCCAGCCACACCGTCTTCTCCCCACTCCAATCTAAGAACAAATATTGTTTCTTACTCAAGCAAAATTGGGTTGAACAATTGTAAAATCGATGACCAATATATAACTTTGTGGTGTACTGCAGGCCCATACCAGACCACCAAGAAAATCAATTGGAGGAATGATTGATTAACAAATGATCACAGGCATAGATAAAGTAGATAGTTAGAGTGAAAATGCCAAAGACTAGAGGGCATAGCTTTAAAGTGAGAGGTCCAAAGTTTAAAGAAGATGGGCGAGGAACATTTTTTATTTACACAGAGGGTGATGGGTGCCTGGGATGCATTGCTAGGATGGTGGTGGAGCCAGATATCATAGTGGCACTTAAGACGCTTTTGGAGAGGCATTTGCACATGCCATTGGATGAAAGAAAATTATGCCCACATTAAAAACAAGAGGGTAACCAGGGAGAAGGTAGGATTGCTCAAGGATAAAGAAAGGAACTTGCGCTTGGAGTTAGGTGATATAGTTGAGGCACTAATTGAGTATTTTGCGTCTGTTTTCACCATAGTGAAGAACATGGAAGACAATGAGATCAGTGTGGAGAATACTAATGTGCAAGGGCAGTTTGAGGATTAAGAGGAAAATGTTCAAACTCTTGAAGAGCATTAAGGTAGATAATTCCCCAGTGTCTGATGGGATCTATCCCAGGTTTATTGAGGGCAAGAGCGGTGATTGTGGGGGCCTTGACAAAGATCTTTGGCATCTTGACTAGCCACAGGTGAGGTCCTGAAGGACTGGAGAGTAGCCAATGTTGTTTGTTTGTTTATGAAGGGAAGTAAGGAGTATCCAGGGAATCATGACCCAGGGAGGCTCACATTACTAGTCGGGTAGCTACTGGAGAGAATTATTTGGAATAGGATTTACACCCATTTGGATGTGAGTTAATTAGAGACCCTTTTCAGAATGAGTTAATTAGAGACGGTCTACATGGTTTTGTACAAGGCAGTTCATGTCTTACTAACTGGATCAAGCTTTTTGTTGAGGTGATGGGGATGATCAATGAGGGTAGGGCAGTGGATGTTGTATATATGGATTTCAGTAAGCATTTGATAAAGTCCTTCATGGTATACCAATCAAGAAGATGAAATGCATAGGATTAACAGTTACTTGGTCATATGGATTCAGAACTGGCTTACTGATAGAAGACAAAGGGTTGTGGTGGAAGAATTATATTAAGATGGAGGTCTGAAACCAGTGGAGTTCCGCAGAGATCTGTGCTGGGACCTCTATTATTTGTGATGAATGTAAATTACTTAAGTGTGGATGGGTTGATTAGCAACTTTGCAGTTGACATCCAGATTGCTGGGAATGTAGACTGCGAGACAATAAACAATAGACCATAGACAATAGGTGCAGGAGTACGCCATTCAACCATTCGAGCCAGCACCGCCATTCACTGTGATCATGGCTGATCATCCCCAATCAGTACCCCGTTCCTGCCTTCTCCCCATATCCCTTCATTGCTCTATCTTTAAGTGCTCTATCTAACACTCTCTTGAAAGCCTCCAGAGAATTGGCCTCCACTGCCTTCTGAGGCAGAGAATTCCACAGATTCACAACTCTCTGGGTAACAAAGGTTTTCCTCATCTCTGTTCCGAATGGCTTACCCCTTATTCTTAAACTGTGGCCCCTGGTTCTGGACTCTCCCAACATCGGGAACATGTTTCCTGCCTCTAGCGTGTCCGCACCCTTAATAATCCTATATGTTTCAATAAGATCCCCTCAGCCTTCTAAATTCCAGAGTATACAAGCCCAGCCGCCCCATTCTATCAACATATGACAGTCCCGCCATCCCGGGAAATAACCTCGTGAACCTACGCTGCTCTACCTCAATAGCAAGAATGTCCTTCCTCAACTTTGGAGACTAAAACTGCACACAATACTCCAGGTATGGTCTCACTTGGGATTTCTAAGTGAGACTGTGGTCTCACCTTAGTGAGACTGTTGTCTCACTACGGCATTCAAAATATACAGCAGAATATAGATCAGCTACAGTAATAGGAGGCAAATTGACAGTTGAGCGAGGGCATGATTCAAAACAGCACAGATATACAGAGGGATCTTGGGGTCACAGTCCATAACTCCCCAAAAGTGTTAACAAAAGTAAACAGAGGGAATATGGTACACTGGCCTTCATTGGTCAGGGCATCGAGAATAAGAGTCAGAAAGTCATAACGCAGCTTTGGTTAGGCAGCATTTGGAGTGTTGCGTGCATTACTGATTGCTCTATTGCTGGAAGGATACAGGGAGAGGTTGGACAGGCTTGGATTGTTTTCTCTGGAACGCCAGAGGTTGTGGGGAGACCTAATAGAAGAATATTAAACGATGAGATGCATAGATAAGGTAGATACTGAACCTATTTCCCAAGATGGAAATATCAAATACTAGAGGGCATAGCTTCCAGGTGAAAGGGGCAAAGTTCAAGAGAGATATGCGGGGTAAGTTTTTTTACATAATGGGTTGCGAGTACCTGGAATGTGCTGCCAGGGGAGGCAGATATGATAGTGGCATTTAAGAGACTTTTGGATAAGTACATGGATGAAGGGATATGGATTATGTGTAGGCAGATCAGGATTGGTACAGACATTGTGGGCTGGTGGGCCTGTTCCTGTCCTGTACTATTCCATGTTCTGATAATGCCATGCTTCCTATTTACTCACATGGTCAATTGCTTCTTTGTGGCACATTTAGGCATGGAAATAAATTGCTCAGATTCTTCCTGTAAATAAATCTGTTCAAAAACCAGGCCAAGTCTCAGTATGGTCATTTGAGGAGCCTTATTTGCATTGTTTAAACTTGACAGCTGCTGCTGGGGGAAGCTGGACTGAAACCTTTGCTGTGAGGACTGGGCTAGTCACCTCTGATTAGAACCAGGACTCCTGTCCAAATTCTGCAAAGAAGAAAAATCTTGCCAAAATTAACTTGGACTAGGTCCAAATTATAATTGGTCCATTGCCAGTTTCTGCACTTTATTTCCCTGAACTCTATAATAGTACAGAGGCTTTATAAAGGATAATTTATTTTGTCAATTACAGCCACACAAATTAACTAATTCTGGGCAGCTTTGTCACTGCTTGTAATACTTGTTTGCTCAAGTCTATTTTTTATCTGAATCAACCTAGCCAAAGCACAGTGTGCCATGCTGTGCTGTGCTGTACTATTCCATGATACTCAGAAACCAAGCATTATGCAGGACCTACACCCTTCACCAACAAAGAGCTTTAATAACAACTGAAGTTAAAGGCCTTGACCTCTTCCCTGGTACATGTGCAAATTCTGGCAAATTATGTTAAAATTGAATCAACTGCTTGGAAATGTGTTTGATGCCTGCACTATGAGAAAGTCAATGCCTTTGCCTGCTTTGTCTAAGCTGACGGAAATATAAACAGTCTTCCCCCATTGAGCATGGAGCTTGGATGATCTTCTCAAGCAGAAAACTGCGAGGTCTGACACAGATTAGGAGTGGCAGCCAACATAATCGGGGTCCATTCCACCCTGGCCAATGTTTCTTCTGCATTCTCTCCTCAGGCAGATACAAAAGCTTGAAAACGTTTCCACACTTTCAAGAACAGCTGCTTCCTTTCTGTCAGACTCTTGAACAGACCTCTCATTTGCTGCAACTGAATTCGTAATCTCCGAATCTACCTCCTTGTGGTGAATGCATTTTTAAAAAGTCTAGACTTTTTCTGTAGCTGTAACGCTTTATGCAGCATTCCAATTCTTTCCCTCTCTTGAATGCTAATGTACTTATCAGGCACGTGCCGGGAGTAATTACTCAGGGTAGGCACTCAGTCCGCTTTAAAAAAAAATTAAACCGCGCATGCGCAGATTGTTCTCCGTTAAATAAATAAATAAAAACAGTGACATTTCAATTTGCCCAAGGCTTCCTAGTCCTAGACCAATTGGGGGGACAGTTCCTTTCACAGCATGTGGAGAGTCTGTGCCAGGGATAAAGTTGTGGGGAGGGCACGAGTGTTGAGAAGGAGGGTGTCGGGGATACTGCCAGCGCTGGAAAGGACACAGAGAACATTTACGAGGAAGGTGCCAGGACTAGAGGGTCTGAGCGATATATAGAGGTTGTCGGCTGGACATGTGAGGAGCAATGGTGAAAATCGCAAGAAAGTACTTATCACAAAGTACTGGAATCTTCACTCACTCACCGCTGCCACAGCCCTCCGGACACGAAGCCACGCACTGTAGCTGGGGATAGAAGCAGCTCGGGGAGCGGCCACCGGGACCCGACAGCTGAACTGGCCGGCACTTCAGCGCCTTCTGCCGGCCCGCTCACCTTTGGCAGTGCTCTCTGTCGGAACACCTGTCACCTGTCGTTCGCCGACTTCGCTCATGTCAGCGACTTCCTGCAAATCCTTAAATTCCCACAGCCGAGTAGCTGTCGGAATTTAAGGACATGAGTGAGGCCAGCGAGCGGCAGGAGAGAGGTTTTTAGATGGAAGGCTGCCAGAGGTGGGCGGGGACCGGCAGAAGGAGCTAAGGTGACGGCTGATTCAGCCACCCGAGCTACTTCTCTCTCTCTCCCCCCCCCCCCCCCCCCCCGGCCTCAGAGCGGTGGCATTCCACGCCCCCTTGCAAGGAGCGTCGCAAGTGGATGCCCCCGACCCCTCATTCATAACATTCGTGCCCTCCCCGCAACTTTACCCCGGGCCAGACTCCCCAAACGCTGTGAAAGGAGCGATGTTAGGCCACGCTCAGAGTCCTCCAAACCCCGTGCTTCCAGCGGGAGAAGTTGCCGTTGCGGGAGCTCCGAATAGCTGTCTCCCACCAGGGACCTGGAGCTCCCGATGTTCCTGTCCACCGGGCCAGCAGCCAGAGCTTCCGAAGCTCCAAAGTCGGGTCGCAGCCGAGCGCCACCACAGCTCTTCCCGCTCCGAAGACGGCCAGCCTAGCGATGTCAGGTCCGCAGACTCCGCGACTGGAGCCCGCAGGTTGGTCCCGGCCGGAGTCCACCGCTGGCTCCACGATGTTAGGCCCAACGACACTGGAGACCCGACAGGGATAAAAGTCGTGTCCCCCGTACAGGGAAGAGATTAAACGGTTTCCCCCACATCCCCCCCCCTCCACCCCCCACATATACACAGCTAAAAAATATTAAAAACTAAGCTCAAGACATACATTTAACAAGACAAAAATGAAAAAAAAGATGGACGACTGTAGTCAAGCCGCTGCCGTTAGGCGCCGCCACACTACACATACTTGTGTTAAAACAGTCCTAAATAGGCAACCTCCATTTCCAGAGACAATTCCCCTTGTCCAATTCCATGTGCTTAGAACATAGAACAGTCCATAGAACATAGAACTGCACAGCAGGAATAGAATCATACACCCAACGGGGTGGAAGATTGCAACCTTCACGTGGTCCGCCCTGTTTCGACTAATGCAATCAACTCGACGTGCACAAATGGAAGATCAAATAGAAAAAGTTGTCCAACAACTTTAGGCTCTGCACGCCACACGAAAGAAGAAGATACACCCAACCACCCTTTGTGGGAAAACGTTGACCCTCAGATTCCTATTAATTCTTTCCCCCTTCACCTTAAATCTATGTCTTCTGTTTCCTGATTTCCCTACTCTGGGCAAGAGTCTACCTGATCTATTCCTCTAATGATTTAATGCACTGCTATAAGATCACCCCCTCATCTTCCTGTGCTCCAAGAATACAGTCCTAGCCTGCTCAACCTCTCCCTATAGCTCAGACCCTCGAGTCCTGGCAACATCCTCGTAAATCTTCTCTGTACTCTTTCCAACTTGACAATATCCTTCCTATTACATGGTGTCCAGAACCGAGCACGATATTCTAAATACAGCCTCACCAACATCTTATATAGCTGCAAGACGACCTCCCAACTACGATACTACTCGTAAGAATTAGTTTATTTTATTTTACAAAGGCCTGCATGTCTTTGGAATGTGAGAGAAAACTGGAGCATCCAGAGAAAGCACACGCGGTCGCAGGGGGTTTGTGCAATCTTCGTACTGACAGCATTCATAGTCAGGATCAAACTCGGGTCTCTGGCTCTGTAAGGCAGCAACTCTATCAATGCACCACTGTTCCACCCTGGGATCACAACTTTCCTGTGGAATTAAGGATTGTATTCTGATTTTTTTTATTGGTTATCTTCTCCATGTGTTGCTTTTCTAACCACTATCCATTCTACAATCTTATTTTTCCTCTATAAAAGGATTTTTTAGGCAGATTCAGAGAAACCTCTGCTCCTCTCATTCGAGTCTCCTTTAGTATTTACTTATTAAAACATTTTCACTTTACCATCATAAGCCTTACCGTGAAACATAATCATCCCAAGGTCAAAGTGATAAAATATTTCTGATTTCTTCTGATTGCTTCAGACACTCATCAACAGATACATTAGCAAAGAAAAAGCCCTGAAAAATCCTTCAGCAATTCCATGCAAAGATCTAATATATAATGTCCAGGTTCATGCTTTCTTGTTCTTTATACAATCTTCATAGATTTGCCAATCAATCCCAGTTAAATGGAATTCACACACATTGACCTCTTTTATCTTTACATACACTGCAAAGTTGATTATATTCCATATTTTTTAAAGAAGGTTGCACAAGAAATTAGAACAAATTCTGGAATATCTAATGCATTATTTGAAAAATTAAAAAATATGTACATTTAGGTATTGGAATTAGTTTATTATTGGTTGGAAATATGATGGTCATTTTGACTTTGAAAGTCAATTGAATGATTAGATTATTTGTTGCATATCTCTAATTCCCATTGTCTGTTTAACACCTTCACCCTGGTCAAACTTATCCCATGACCGTTTTTTAATCACACTAATTTGAGGAAGGACATTCTTGCTATTGAGGTGTAGTGTAGATTTACAAGGTTAATTCCCGGGATGGCGGGACTGTCGTATGCTGAGGGAATGGAGCAGCTGGGCTTGTACACTCTGGAGTTTAGAAGGATGAGAGGAGTTCTCATTGAAACATGTAAGATTGTTAAGGGTTTGGACATGCTAGAGGCAGGAAACATGTTCCTGATGTTGGGGGGAGTCCAGAACCAGGGGCCACAGTTTAAGAATAAATAGGAAGCCATTTAGAACGGAGACGAGGAAACACTTTTTCTCACAGAGTCTGTGGAATTCTCTGCCTCAGAGGGCGGTGGAGGCAGGTTCTCTGGATGCTTTCCAGAGAGAGCAAAATAGGTCTCTTAAAAATAGCGGAGTCAGGGGATATGGGGAGAAGGCAGGAATGGGGTACTGATTGGGGATGAACAGCCATGATCACATTGAATGGCGGTGCTGGCTCGGAAAGGGCCGAATGGCCTACTCCTGCACCTATTGCCTATTGTCTATTCCTGTCATGATAACATCAATATTTTTTTATGTCTACGTACATATTTTAGCAGGAAAAGAATCACAAGCAAAAAACATTCACATAAATAAACACTATTGCCTGCATTTCCTCTGAGGCTTTGATGCAGAACATTACCTGATCTTGGAGATTCAGCAGTGTCTTCACCACCAGTTGATCTTTGACATCTTCCAGTAACTGACTATTTCTCTCTTCGTCTCTTAATCTGGAAAACCGCACAGGTATTATTATTTGATCTTGACTGTTCACCCTGTCACTAAGCAACATACATAGAGGAAGATCGAGAAGCAATGAAAACCTGCACCATAGGAATGGTAAAGAGTATCTTTCAGACAGACAACTGGAAGAGTGGCCAACACTAACGAGTTCTGTGAGCTTGCGCATAAAACTGATGGGGTGAGCAAACAGTAAGGCACTAAATTATTTTTCTGGAAGTTGATCTTCTCTGATTTATTCAAGTTGACAGTGCCAATATCATGCAGATTGTAAAATTCCCATTTAAATAAATCACCATGTAGACTGTTGTCAAGCACGTAATGTTAAAACCAAATTTACCTGACATAAAATTCACTATCAAATGCAAGAAAATATGATTAAACAGATGTAGCCTGAAGTGCACTTCCAAAACCAATTATATTTTGAAGAAAATGTTTTGTAACTATAAAAAGGATAACATCTCTGATTTATTCGTTTTGCTAAGCATTCATGGGTTTTCAGTGCAGTAGATGTAAAAAGACAGTATAACGGCACAAATTAACCTATCAGTAATGAATCTGAACCTGCGAATATTGCATCAGGCATTTGAGACTGTGAGCACTGATTCAGAGAAAGTTCCCACTTCCAGAATGGAAAATCGGGCTGAAAGTGCCATGGCGGGTAAGTGTCACACTCTCCTCTAGTGGCCTGCAGCCTATCACCTGACTACTCCATGGATTCTGGGAGATGACTCGGAGAGAGGGAGAGGGAAACTTGCTGCTGATAGGCACAAATGCATATTTAGCCAATCCCATGTTCTTTGTATTCCTCTTTCAACATTCATGTGGCTCTGGAAAAATGAGCAAATACAATGAAACAATGAAAGTCTAATATATAGACACAAAATGCTGGAGTAACTAGGCAGGATAGGCAGCATCTCTGTATAGAAGGAATGGGTGACATTTCGGGTCCGAGACCCTTCCTTTCTTTTTCCAGCACCCCCCTCCCAACATCAGTCTGAAGACGTTTCTCGACCAGACACGTCGTCTATTCCTTCTCTCCATAGATGCTGCCTCACCCGCTGAGTTAGAAACATAGAAACATAGAAATTAGGTGCAGGGATAGGCCATTCGGCCCTTCGAGCCTGCACCGCCATTCAATATGATCATGGCTGATCATCCAACTCAGTATCCCGTACCTGCCTTCTCTCCATACCCTCTGATCCCCTTAGCCACAAGGGCCACATCTAACTCCCTCTTAAATATATCCAATGAACTGGCCTCAACTACCCTCTGTGGCAGAGAATTCCAGAGACCCACCACTCTCTGTGTGAAAAAAATTCTTCTCATCTCGGTCCTAAAGGATTTCCCCCTTATCCTTAAGCTGTGACCCCTTGTCCTGGACGTCCCCAACATCGGGAACAATCTTCCTGCATCTAGCCTGTCCAACCCCTTAGGAATCTTGTAAGTTTCTATAAGATCCCCTCTCAATCTCCTAAATTCTAGAGAGTATAAACCGAGTCTATGCAGTCTTTGTTCATAAGACAGTCCTGACATCCCAGGAATCAGTCTGGTGAACCTTCGCTGCACTCCCTCTATGGCAATAATGTCCTTCCTCAGATTTGGAGACCAGAACTGTACGCAATACTCCAGGTGTGGCCTCACCAAGACCCTATACAACTGAAGTAGAACCTCCCTGCTCCTATACCCAAATCCTTTTGCTATGAAAGCTAACATACCATTGGCTTTCTTCACTGCCTGTTGTACCTGCATGCCTACTTTCAATGACTGGTGTACCATGACACCCAGGTCACGCTGCATCTCCCCTTTTCCTAATCGGCCACCATTTAGATAGTAGTCGGTTTTCCTATTTTTGCCACCAAAGTGGATAACCTCACATTTATCCACATTATACTGCATCTGCCAAACATTTGCCCACTCACCCAGCCTATCCAAGTCACCTTGCATTCTCCTAGCATCCTCCTCACAGCTAACACTGCCCCCCAGCTTAGTGTCATCCGCAAACTTGGAGACATTGCCTTCAATTCCCTCATCCAGATCATTTATGTATATTGTAAATAGCTGGGGTCCCAGCACTGAGCCTTGCGGTACCCCACTAGTCACTGCCTGCCATTGTGAAAACGACCCGTTAACTCCTACTCTTTGCTTCCTGTTTGCCAGCCAGTTCTCTATCCACATCAATACTGAACCCCCAATGCCATATGCTTTAAGTTTATATACTAATCGCTTATGTGGGACCTTGTCGAAAGCCTTCTGGAAGTCCAGATACACCACATCCACTGGTTCTCCCCCATCCACGCTACTAGTTACATCCTCGAAAAATTCCACAAGATTCGTCAGACATGATTTACCTTTCGTAAATCCATGCTGACTTTGTCCAATGATTTCACCACTTTCCAAATGTGCTGCTATCCCATCTTTAATAACTGACTCTAGCAGTTTCCCCACTACCGATGTTAGACTAACTGGTCTGTAATTCCCCGTTTTCTCTCTCCCCCCCCCTTCTTAAAAAGAGGGGTTACGTTTGCTACCCGCCAATCCTCAGGAACTACTCCAGAATCTAAAGAGTTTTGAAAGATTATCACTAATGCATCCACTATTTCCGGAGCTACTTCCTTAAGTACTCTGGGATGCAGCCTATCTGGCCCTGGGGATTTATCGGCCTTTAATCCATTCAATTTACCCAACACCACTTCCCGACTAACCTGGATTTCACTCAAGTACTCCTTTGACCTGCGGTCCCCTGCTATTTCCGGCAGATTATTTATGTCTTCCTTAGTGAAGACGGAACCAAAGTAGTTATTCAATTGGTCCGCCATATCCTTGTTCCCCATGATCAACTCACCTGTTTCTGACTGCAAGGGACCTACATTTGTTTTAACTAATCTCTTTCTCTTCACATATCTATAAAAACTTTTGCAGTCAGTTTTTATGTTCCCTGCCAGTTTTCTTTCATAATCTATTTTTCCTTTCCTAATCAGGCCCTTTGTCCTTCTCTGCTGGTATCTGAATTTCTCCCAGTCCTCTGGTATGCTGCTTTTTCTGGCTACTTTGTACGCATCATCCTTTGCTTTGATACTATCCCTGATTTCCCTTGTTATTCTCGGATGCACTACCTTCCCTGATCTATTCTTTTGCCAAATTGGGATGAACAATTTTTGTAGTTCATCCATGCAGTCTTTAAATGTCTTCCATTGCGTATCCACCGTCAACCCTTTTAGAATTGATTGCCAGTCAATCTTGGCCAATTCACGTCTCATACCCTCAAAGTTACCTTTCCTTAAGTTCAGAACCATTGTTTCTGAATTAACAATGTCACTCTCCATCCTAATGAAGAACTCGACCATATTATGGTCACTCTTGCCCAAGGGGGCACGCACAATAAGACTGCTAACTAACCCTTCCTCATTACTCAATACCCAGTCTAAAATAGCCTGCTCTCTCGTTGGTTCCTCTACATGTTGATTTAGATAACTATCCCTCATACTTTTCAAAAAATCCTCTTCCTCAGCGCCCCTGCCAATTTGATTCACCCAATCTATATGTAGATTGAAGCCACCCATTATAACTGTTTTGCCTTTGTCGCACGCATTTCTAATTTCCTGTTTTATACCATCCCCAACTTCACTACTACTGTTAGGTGGCCTGTACACAACTCCCACTAGCATTTTCTGCCCCTTAGTGTTTCGCAGGTCTACCCATACCGATTCCACATGCTCCAAGCTAATGTCCTTCCTTTCCATTGCGTTAATCTCCTCTCTAACCAGCAACGCTACCCCACCTCCTTTTCCTTTCTCTCTATCCCTCCTGAATGGACAAAGTCAGCATGGATTTACGAAAGGTAAATCATGTCTGACAAATCTGATAGAATTTTTCGAGGATGTAACTAGTAGAGTGGATAAGGGAGAACCAGTGGATGTGTTATATCTAGACTTTCAGAAGGCTTTCGACAAGGTCCCGCATAAGAGATTAGCATACAAACTTAAAGCACACGGTATTGGGGGTTCAGTATTGATGTGGATAGAGAACTGGCTAGCAGACAGGAGGCAAAGGGTAGGAGTAAACGGGTCCTTTTCAGAATGGCAGGCAGTGACTAGTGGGGTGCCGCAAGGCTCAGTGCTGGGACCCCAGCTATTTACAATATATATTAATGATTTGGACGAGGGAATTCAATGCAACATCTCCAAATTTGCAGATGATACCAAGCTGGGGGGTATAGTTAGGTGTGAGGAGGATGCTTGGAGGCTGCAGGGTGATTTGGATAGGCTGAGTGAATGGGCAGATGCATGGCAGATGCAGTACAATGTGGATAAATGTGAGGTTATCCACTTTGGTGGCAAAAACATGAGGGTAGACTATTATCTGAATGGTGGCAGATTAGGTAAGGGGGAGATGCAACGAGACCTGGGTGTCATGGTACACCAGTCATTGAAAGTAGGCATGCAGGTGCAGCAGGCAGTGAAGAAAGCAAATGGTATGTTAGCATTCATAGCGAAAGGATTTGAGTATAGGAGCAGGGAGGTTCTACTGCAGTTGTACAGGGTTTTAGTGAGGCCACACCTGGAGTACTGCGTACAGTTTTGGTCTCCAAATCTGAGGAAAGACATCCTTGCCATAGAGGGGGTACAGAGAAGATTCACCAGACTGATTCCTGGGATGTCAGGACTTTCATATGAGGAAAGATTGGATAGACTCGGTTTGTACTCGATGGAATTTAGAAGATTGAGGGGGGATCTTATAGAAACCTACAAAATTCTTAAGGGGTTGGACAAGCTAGATGCTGGAAGATTGTTCCCGATGTTGGGGGAGTCCAGAACAAGGGGTCACAGTCTAAGGATAAGGGGGAATTCCTTTAGGACCGAAATGAGGAAAACATTCTTTACACAGAGAGTGGTGAGTCTCTGGAATTCTCTGCCACAGAAGGTAGTTGAGGCCAGTTCATTGGCTATATTTAAGAGGGCGTTAGATGTGGCACTTGTGGCTAAAGGGATCAGGGGGTATGGAGAGAAGGCAGGTACGGGATACTGAGTTGGATGATCAGCCATGATCACATTGAATGGCGGTGCAGGCTCGAAGGGCCGAATGGCCTACTCCTGCACCTATTTTCTATGTTTCTATGTTTCTATGAATATTGAATACCCCTGGATGTTCAGCTCCCAGCCTTGGTCACCCTGGAGCCATGTCTCCGTGATCCCAACTATATCATACTCATTAATAGCTATCTGCACGTTCAACTCATCCATCTTATTACAAATACTCCTTGCATTGAGACACAAGGCCTTCAGGCTTGTTTTTACAACGCTCTTACCCCTTTTACTTTTCACCTTGCTCCCTATTGCTTCCACCCTCGTTTTACACCCGCCTGCCTCTCTGCTCTTGTACCCATCGCCCTGCCACATTAGTTTAAATCCTCCCCGACAGCACTAGCAAACACTCCCCCAAGGACAAGGACAACTCCCCCAAGTTTCTCCAGCATTTTTAGTTTACCTTTGTTCAAGCTAGCCTTGTTGAGGTCCCTGGCAATGATGGAGAAGTCACAGGGTATGCCATCTGGTATTGGTTGACCATGGCTTATTACTTATCGTGCTAGCTGAGGATCTGCCGAGGCCTGAACATGGGACTGTAGTCATGATGATCGAGATGAATTCCCTCAGGAGGCAGAAGGGACGGCACTTCACTACTAGATAGTCCAGGTGGAGGGAGCATGAGTTCAACATCCAAAACATTGAGACCACAAAGAGTTGACCATGGCGGACGCCGCCATTTCTCTCTTTTCACATTGGCACCATCCAGCCCTGGCAGTAGATCGAGAAAACTATGGGCAGGATGTAATGAGGTGGTATGAAATATCAGGAATACATCTTTAGTTTATGAGAGACCGATAGCAGGAGGAAGAAGCTCTTCTTGACTCTAGTTGTAAATGCTTAGGGCAATGGGGCATATTTCTGGATTCTTTCTTCATTTACATCTAACTCTATCTCCCAGTAAATCTCTTACTGTTTAAAACATTTTCTGATAACAAATGTATACACATAGTGTATGTCTGACACAGGACCTTATATGGGCTTTAATCCCCAGAATTGCTCTTCAGTCACGCGTGTGTCATGGGCTAAAGGGGGAAGGCAGGAGAATGGGGTTTGGAGGGAGAGATCGATCAGCCATGATTGAATGGCAGAGTACACTTGATGGGCCAAATGGTCTAATTCTGCTCCTATCACTTATGATCTTATGAATTACAATATGATATATTTTTCCTCCAATTTCTTCTTTGCATTCTAAAAGGGCTATTACCTTTGGCACTCTGCTTCCACTGTGTCTTTACACTTGGACATAGCCTGGTATAGACAGACGAACATCTGACTGTTGTTTGGTGCTGTATCTTTTTCATTGAGAGATCTGCTGTACATCTCTATCCAGCTGCTCCATTCAGTTTGCTCACTCCCAGTAGTAAGCTCCTGCTGTACATTATCTGAATGCAACTGGACAAGTTGCTCTAGATCCTATGGGAAAAAAAGATGTAATTTATCCTATCGCAACTTATGATGCTTTCTATCGACACTCTAATACTCCCCAAAAGCACTCACAACCATATTCCTTTCATTCTTGTACTCAACATGTAGGCCTATTTTCACAAATCAAAGATGAAAATTACAGAGGAAAAGAAGTACTCTAATCCTAAAACAAATTGTCACACTGCCAATTCTCTTCATGGCCTCTTGAACCCTATTGAGTTACAGTTCCAAGAATACCAGATAGTCTCCAAGGGGCACAAGTGGGCAAGCTATATGTGCAAGCTTGGACGGTGAGAACTCTGAACTTTTAGACCTGCCAAATTCATCATTGCTTAGCTTAGTTATGTCAAACCATGTAGCAATGCTTCAGAGTTATTTCCTACTGTGGTAAACAATGTGTCCAGTAAAAACATTGAGCTCAAGAAATTGCCATGTGTTTTCCTGTAGAAACAAGGAACTGCAGATGCTGATTTACCAATGAAAAATATAAAGTAACATGGAATAACAGCAGTTCAGGCTGCATCCCTGGAGAACAAGGATAGATGATGCTTCGGGTCAGGGCCCTTCTTCACACTATTTTCCTTATACATTATGCAGAAGACCAACATGTTATCGATAAGCACCCTTTAGTGTGCATTGAAAGAGCCGAATCAGTGAATTCGGTCAAGCGCTTAGTGAGTTCTATCTAGTATCAGAATATTGATTATTGCTCCAATAACGATGCTGTCTATTGAGGAAACTGCTAAGTGACTTTTCCCCATAGGTCTGGAAACTGCAGCCCATGCTATTCTGAAACTTTACAGTCCAGAGCAAAGTGAACATTTAGAGGAAGTAATTGAAAAGTTACTGGAAGACAAAAGTACGGCCGATCCCTGCAACTCCAACCTGGTGCCGAAGGCAGCAGAACGGCCTTAATGCCCAAGTTATGACATTAACATTTTGAACAGTTTTAAACTTGAGGGGTACAAGATGGTGCTTGAAACACGGTGGCTCATGTGTACAGCCTCAGTGTGATTTACTAGTCTTACACTCTTGTACGTATGTTTGTGCCAATGCATAGTAAGACTTTTACTGAAATGTATGCAAAATACTGGCAGCAGGAGTCTCAGCGGCGGCAACGTGGGCCAGAGCAGCGGCGGGAGCCTCAGTGGCCGTGGGACCTCGCGGTCGATGAGCGTGGGGGGGGGGAGAGGAAGACAATGGGGGCCTCGCGGTCAATGAGTGTGAGGGGGGGGAGATGAAGACAATGGGGACCCGGCGTGGGGGACCGCTGTGAGGGACGGTGTGAGAACAAAGGGGAACCCGGTGTGGGGGAGGTAGAATCCTCTGCCCAGGGGACAAGTTTGTCTTGTTGGTTTGTTTGTTCCGGTGAAGGTGCTGTGCACACGGCAGCCAGACAACACTCGCTTGTCTTTTTCTTTTTGTTTTCACTTTTTTATGTACATTGTGTGTTGTGACTGTCGGCAGACCAATTTCCCTCCGGGGATGAATAAAGTTTATCGCATCGTATGAATTATTTACTGAAGATCAATCAAACCTGTCCGCAGGATTTTGATGAACTCCAAAAGTCTGAGTTGGTTTCCAAAATATCAAATGATAATATATTTGTTTGACTGCTCTTCACTTGAGTGGAAATCATGGCCTGTCCATCCCCATCTGCAGGTATTGAAATACATTGCCAGAAATGTATCAATGACTGAAATGGGTGGCAGGCTCAACCATGAGGACTAAAGTACCTCAAAATAAAATTACAAATCTGTATTAAGTTGTCTGATGTCACTGGATGACAGTGTGCTTAACATGGGGAGAAGAGGAATAATTCCACTGATAGCAATTAAGTATACTTTAAGATCATAAGGTCAGAAGTGATAGGAGTAGATTTAAGCCATTCTGCCCATCAAGTCTACTCCACCATTCAATCATGGCTGATTTATCTCTCCCTCCTAACCCCATTCTCCTGCCTTCTTCCCATAACTTCTGACACCTGTATTAATCAAGAGGATTATTGGATTGCTGCATGCTATGGCGTATCTGAGATAAGCAATGATGAATTTGGCTGGCCTAAAAACTTAAGGTTTCTCGCTTCCAAGCTTGCACACTTGGGTCCCTTGGAGATTGTCTAGTATTCTTGAAATAATAACTCTGCAAGAGTTTCCCAAGAGAAAGGAGGGAAGAAAATTGAATATAAGGATCGTGTCAATGTATGGGCTGATCGCTGGTTGGCGCGGACTCAGTGGGCTTGTTTCTGTGCTATATCTCTAAAGTCTTATGTCTAAATCTGAAAAAAAGACAAAATTATGAATGAAAAAGTCGACAAAAGACACCCATGCAAATCAATGATTGCATTATCCAAAATTCAATTACCGTGTAATAGCTGTGACTGTGAGAAATCATAAATGCATAAATAGAATGTGGATTAGCAAGCAAAAGTGATGAAGAGAATGGAAGAGTGAGAATAGTAAAATAGACTGACAGCAAAAGCAATGAAAATGAGGAAGAGAGAATAAAACTTTATGTCTCTGTATATTTCGTTACATTAAAACTGATCTGTGAATGCTAGTGCCATGGACGTAATTTTAACTCCCAAAGCCGACTATTTGGAGACTACCTACTATCGAACAGTATCATTTGTCAAGAATGCTGATGGTTAAGGGAGAGACCGGAGAGAAATCTAAAAGCATTAAATAATGCAAATGAAGTAAAATTCAGAAGAACATTGAAGAAAGTAGGAACAAAATA
Source organism: Raja brachyura (assembly GCA_963514005.1). The sequence continues at coordinate 142,274,174 of OY740781.1, forward strand.
CATTAATAATAAGTTTTAAGACTAAATTTAAAAAGGCAGCTTATTCATTGAAAAGAAAATATACAGTTTTAATAATCTTCAGACAGGTTTCAATATGATGGGGTTGAAAAGCTTTGCTATTTCTAATGACTTTTTTTTGTCTAAAGCTCTTCATATTTTACATGGAGCTCGGCTGCATAAACTCAATTTTACAGGAGAAGGGAATTCTGGATTTGTATTCTCTTAGGCGGCTCAGTTGCACAGCGGTAGAGTTGCTGCCTTACAATGCTTAGAGCTCCAGAGACCCAGGCTTGATCCTGACTACGGGTGCTGTCTGTACGGAGTTTGAATGTTCTCACCGTGACTGCGTGGGTTTTCTCCAAGATCTTTGGTTTCCTCCCACACACCAAAGACGTGCAGATTTGCAGGTTAATTGGCTTGGTATAAATGTAAGTTGTCCCTAGTGTGTGCAAGATTGTGTTAGTGCGTGGGGATCACTAGTCGGTGTGGACCTGGTGGGCGAGGGCCTGTTTCCACGTTGTATCTCTAAAACTAAAACGAAAACCAGGTTGGGTGAATATTGATCAAATGATTTTTGTTTTGTCCAACAGTGTCGTTCTCCACCAGAGAAAATATTCGTAGAAATTTACAGTATATCACATCTTGCACTCTGATTCCAACTTATTTCAACCAGCACTTAACTTTGAAGTATGGTTATTATTTTATGTAGGAAAATTTCTCACCAATTTGTGCCGAGTATGTTCTGGAAAATGCTACATGTTAATCACGAGATATCTTGTTTTTTTTAATGTTGACAGCATGGAGACAGGATTAGCAGAAACATAGAAAATCTTGATAACGAAGATGATTACTATTACTTTGGAGAAACAGTATGCAGTACCCATGTTAAGATGGAAAATATGCTATCAGTAGAGTTACAATGTTGGCACAGCCAACTCAGCTTCCCTGACATCTCGGGTGGGTGAAGTCAGAGTTTTTACAAGGATGAGGTGATTTATGTCTGAAATTAGATTAACTGATTACAACAAACAGTATTTTTGCTCGACTTTTATGCAAGAAGGTCGCCTCGTTACAAAACAATGAGCAGTTCTTGTCTTAAATCTGACACGTAGAAAATTGATCTGCTTGGACATTTCTGTTGAAGAACTTGAATTTTATTTGACAAGATATATGTATGGCAGGATGTGCGTTGAAAAGAAACATCTGGATGAGGCACAGGGATAAATATGTATGTAACATACACGTAAATATTCCGATTACTGTCTCTGAATTCTTATAAAATCTGACCTTTATTTCTGTGGAGGAGATTGGTCATCTTCAAGTCACTTCTCCATGCTGCCTAGAAACCAGGAAACAATGTCTGGCAACTATTGATGTACAGACTCGGGAAGGTCTTGCAGAAGGAGCCCAAGGTTTAATAAATTTTGGGATATCAGGAAGAAAACCTATCCCTTGTTCCATAAGGAGCCGCAAAGGTACTGCAAAAGGATAGTTCAGGCAGGCTTCTTCTGTCCTAGAGCCATTTTGTATGAGATGTGATTGGAATGACTAATACAACTCACATAAAGTGGACCAAGGTTCAAAACATGCCAGTGTTGAGAGATGATGTTGGGCCCCAACCATTGAAAATGTATGTGCCCATTGTCCAGCAGAACTTCACATGATGCTATCCAGTTCTGATCACCACACTATAGGAAGCACGTGATTGCACTGGAGAGGGTAAATATCTGGAATGGAGTGTTTCAGCTACAAGATGAGTCTGGATTAGCTGGATTTGTTTCCTTTGGAGTGGAGGAGGGTGAGGGGGAACGTAAAAGAGCTAATACAAAATGTGTGGCAATGATGGGGTTGGTAGTAGGAAACTTTTTACAATGGCACAGCCATCAAAAACTCAAGGGTGTAAGTTTAGGATAAGAGACAAGAGTTTTGGAAAGGGTCTAAAGCAGATCATTTTCACACAGAGGGTGGTTAGGATCTGGAATGCAATGCACGAGTGGATGGTGGAAGAATGTCCTCTCATAATATTCAATTAGTATTAAGATGAACACTTGAATCAAGGCAATGAAGGATATGACTGATAATAAGATCAGTTTGGACAAGTACTTGATCGTCAACATGGACATGATGGACTGAAATACCCAGTGCTGTGATTTATGACTATTACCTGAGCATACAAATCAGTCTCTAAGTGATTAATACCTCTGCAATGATCAGGGTACCTTTTGCACTCATTCGACAATTCAGGTCCAAATTTGGCATCCAATTATTTATTTTCACTGTCCCTGCAGGCACAGAGACTAACATTTCATATTATCTTCCAGATTTAGACTTTGAACTTTAAAGATACAGTGCAGAAACAATCCCTTCGGCCCACGAGTCGGCACCCATACATTAACACTATTCTACACACTAGGGACAATTTACAATATTACCAAAGCCAATCAACCTACAAACCTGCACGTCTTTGGAGTGTGGGAGGAAACCAACACGACCACTGCGCCAAAATCATAACATTTTGTCTCCATGGCAGGGATTCAAAATAATTGAGAGAAGAAGGGTTAGGTGTATGTATTGAATGAAGAGAAAGTTATCATGCTGTAGGCAGACATCACTTGAACACTCACACAAATGTGCTCCTGAACAACCTGGGTGCTTGCTGGCTCACAGTGTAACCCTGCTGTGGCCATTTCTTCTAAGAGCAGGGCTTGTAGGTTGAGAGTAGCGTTGTGAATCTCCAGGGCTCTCACTTGTCTCTCGGCTCTGCTGAGCTGGATCGAAGCCATACACACTCCTAAATGTTCTTCCAGATCCTCGATTTGATTAGCTCTTTGGTGAATCAGCTCAGCACAAACCTGGAACGACATTTAGCAGGCATTTTGTTATGAAATTCATTACAAATAGTAATTCTAAGGTAGAAAAGTAAGTCCTTGGTAGTATGAAGTGTGGCCAATGTTTGGAGTACTTTAGGAAATTAATAATTTGGTCTGTCACCTTTGCCATTCCTTGACACAAGGATGACGTCTACTGCTTTTGGAGATAACTGATGTGATTACACTGTTGATACACTCAGTAATATCCTTAAATATGGGGAAGGTAGCATACAGGTGACAAACTTCCTGAACTGAACCCTGTGACCCATATAATATGTAATAAAAAGGAACTGCAGGTGCTGGTTTATACCAAAGATAGACACACAATGCTGGAGTAACTCAGCAGGTCAGGCAGCATCTCTGGAGAAAATGGTGACATATTGGGTCAGACTAATTATGGAGTGGTGGGGTGGTCGAGGGAAAAAACCTGGAAGCGAGGAGGCACAGGCAAAGCCCTGCAGGCATAAGGTTGATAGATTAACATAGGTTGACAAGAGCCAGAAATGAAAAGACAGAAGGTGTAAAACAAAAGGATTGAAGAGTTGCAAATTCTGAGACAAGAGAAAGGAATGTAGGTTGAAGGGGAGGAGGAAGGGGAGGGCGAAAATAGGTGCGTCCATGTGGGGCACATGGGAGGGGGTAGGGGGATGTGGGAAGAAGGGAAGGTGGAGGATTTTGTAGTTACGTAAAATTGGAGAACTCAATGTTCATACCGATGTGTAACAGTGTACACAAGGTTGTAAGCTACCCATGGAATTTGAAGTCTTGTCCATCCAGTTTGTGTATGTTTGATGGAAATGCAGGCAACCGATTGCACCACAGCCCTCATCGACCTTCCCTGGTGCAGAAAAGTGACATATCCTCAAACACCACTGCTCCACTGCTGAGGTCAACAATAGTTTGTATTCTACACCATCACCTCAGACCCATTCGTCATCAGTGACCGGGAACAGTAGACCCCAAACAACACACCTCAGAGGGTCACTGGAAATCAGGGACCTCATTTGTACAACAAGGAGCCACCAGTCATGGAGAGGTTAACATGATCGCGAGCTTACAGAACTGATGACAGAGAGCAGCAATTAGGCGTGTCTTTTACGCCAGAGGAGTTTTGTCGATCAACATGAATTTTACTGGAGGCAAAAGGCTGGTCCATGGTGAAGGAGGAGTAGAGTGGCTCATGGTTTTGTGGCGCTGTTAAATAGGTGTTAATGAGTTGTCAGTTAGTTAACAATTCTCTGCTGATACTGACAAATTAAAAGTTGAGAAAGCTATAAATTAGACTGAAGACTCTAGTTTAGATACAGCAAGGAAGCAGGCACTTCAGCCTACCAGCCAACGAGCCCATGCCAACCAGCGTACACTATAACATTATACAACACACTAAGGACAATTTTACCAAAGCCAATTAACCTACAAACCTGTGCGTCTTTGGAGTGTGTGAGGAAACTGGAGCACCCAGGGAAAACCCACGCGGTCATTGGGAGAACGTATAAACTCTATACTGACAGCACTCTTAGTCAGGATAGAAACCGGATCTCTGACACTATAAGGCAGCAGCTCTTACCTCTGTGCCACTACTGTACTGTGTACTGTATGAGTTCTGTGAGCAAATTTGAGCCCCATATCTAAGGAAGGATGTGCTGACTCTGGAGGGGGTCCAGAGGCGGTTTACAAGAATGCTTCAGGGATAAGTGAGTTAGCATAAGATGAGCGTTTGACAGCACTGGGCCTCCACTCACTGGAGTTTAGAAGGTTGAGAGGGGACCTCATTGAAACTTACAGAATAATGAAAGGCATAGATAGAGTGGATGTGGAAAGGATGGTGGGAGAGTCTAGGACCAGAGGTCATAGCCTCAGAATTAAAGGTCCCTCTTTCAGAAAGGAGGTGAGGAGAAACTTCTTTAGTCAGAGGGTAGTTAATTTGTGAACTCATTGCCACATAGGGCTGTGGAGGTCAAGACAGTGGATATCTTTAAGGCAGAGAGAGACTAATTCTTGATTAGAACAGCTGTCAAGGGTTATGGGGAGAAGGCAGGAAAATGGGATTAGGAGGCAGATTCAGCCATGATTGTATGGCGGAGTAGATTTGGCCTAGAATGGCCTAATTCTACTCCTATAACGTGTGCGCAAAGAGCTACCTCAATATTTATTGTTTCTATTTTTCCAAATTTTCCAAACATTTTGGTAATGGGGAAGTACAATTTTCTTTTAAATGTAAAAATGATCAATTGAAAGTTGTTTCTGAGACAGAGGAGAAAGGGTTAAAGAAAAAAACACCCTTTCACAGATTGCTGTTGGAGGACAAAATGCTTTGCCCCAGCATTTAGATGATAGATTATCACAGCTTTTAAGTACAAAGTGGAAACATATTTGAGTGGGAGAAAGATAGATGGCTCTGGGGAAGAAAACAAATCAGTGTGAGTATTTTTGATTGCTCCAGCACACAGCCAGCGTGGAAATATTGTGCTGAGTGGGCTCACTCTTTCACAGTGGTGGAAAGTTACTATGGGAAAGATCTGGATATTCATAAAGGGTTTAATTTTGGTGTTGTACACTGTTACACATCAATGCAGATGTTCCATTTGAAATAATAAATCAAGTAGAACATTCAAACTGCGAAGGAGAGCACGATTTCTGTGCCAGGAGATTGACTGGAGAAACGTTTGTTTTCTTTCCCCTATGCCTTGAAATCCGTTCAAAAGTAATGAGATGTGGAAATTCTGCTGGAAAGCAAAAAGATCAATTTGTTCAAGTTTCATGTTGCTTCCTTTGTGGGAAGCAGTCAGTCTGAAACTGGAGTGCTGTGCTCGTGATTTAGACGAGGCTTTGAAGAGGAAATGAGGCCAAGTTATTTTGTATCTTTCATGATAATTCAATTGCCAATGAGGGATGTTGGATCATTGAATCTTCAACAGATGAGCTGGAATAGCCTCCCTCAGTTCCCAATTGCTTTTAAATGTTTCTGAAGATCATTGCCTGAATATTAATTTCTAAAACTAAAGAGCAATTTTAGGTGTCAGTCTTGCCTTTTAGTAGGATTCATATCACTCAGTAGGTTACAGAGCATGTTGACGGAGATGAATTTCAGTACAGTATTGAATGGGGTTTTTGCTGTTGAAGGTGCCTCTCTGACCACTGCCCTGACCAACTATTTTGTCTCAGCCAACACCATAAAAACTGTGGAGAAAGAATTGAGTTTTGCTAGCACATGACACATTAACACGTGGCCACCTAAATCTGCTCTGAAATGTAATTCAGTTGAGGTGAATAAGGTTAACATGGTGCTGAATATTCTGGCTGTATCTGAAGAACTTTGTTTGTGGAGTTAAACAACTTTATACAATTTAAGCCTAAATTCTAATCTGACTCGCAGACACCCAAAACCATTGCTATAAAGGAGGGTTTTAAGATACAAATAAATGAGGCTGTGAAGTTTCATTGGGAGCAAGCTTTTTGGCATTTAAAAAGGCCACCTATCATCTTATCCCGGCTGTAATTCTTTTGTTCCCTTTCCAATATGAACTACACTTGTAGCTCAAAACATGTCATGCCCCCCTTCCCCCACTAGGCAGAAAGCAAGCAATCATAACACAGATTAGATGACCATTTTGTCATGGATCTCTATTCATTTTCGACGATTAAGTCTGCATTTCCAGTTGCCGATCACTAATTCTCCACCCTTGTCGCAGTCTCACCTCTCTGGCTATGTCCGCTTTCATTGGGCTTCATTGGAACAGTACATGTTTAAAGAATAGCATTTCATGTTCTGAATTCAGAATACACCCCTTAAGGCATAATAATAGAAACATAGAAAATAGATGCAGGAGTAGGCCATTTGGCCCTTCGAGCACCATTCAATCTGATCATGGCTGATCATCCAACGCAGTATCATGTACCTGCCTTCTCTCCATACTCCCTGATCCCTTTAGCCACAAGGGCCACATCTAACTCCCTCTTAAATATAGCCAATGAACTGGCCTCAACTACTTTCTGTGGCAGAGAATTCCAGAGATTCACCACTCTTTGTGTGAAATTCATGATCCCAACTATATCATGTTCATTAATAACTATCTGCACATTCAAATCATCCACCTTATTACAAATGCTCCTTGCATTGTGACAGAAAGCCTTCAAGCTTGTTTTTACAACACTCTTACACCCCTTATACAATTATGTTGAAAAGTGGCCCTTTTTGCCCTGGATTTGTCTGCCTGCCACTTTTACTTTTCACCTTGCTACCTATTGCTTCTACCCTCATTGTACACCCCACTGTCTCTCTGCTCATGCTCCCATCCCCCTACCACATTAGTTTAAATCCTCCCCGACAGCACTACCAAACACTGCCCCAAGGACATTGGTTCCATTCCAGCCCAGGTGCAGACCGTCCTGTTTGTACTGGTCCCACCTCCCCCAGAACTGGTTCCAATGCCCTAGAAATTTGAATCCCTCCCCCTTCCACCATGTTTCAATCCACGTATTCATCTGAAATTTCTTCCTATTTCTACTCTGACTAGCACGTGACACTGGTAGTAATCCAGAGATTATTACCTTTGAGTTCCTACTTTAAGTTTATCTCCTAGCTCCTAAATTCATAATGAACTTAACAATTTCATGTAACCTGGCTGAAGAAGGGTCTCGACCTGAAACGTCACCTATTCTTCTCCCGAGATGCTATCTGACCCTCTGAGTTACTCCAGCTTTTTGTGTTTAATCAGCCTTTCTAGTTTCAATAGAAATGTGCTTTTCTGATGAAAGGTTGTTAATCTAAAGAATAACCTCATTTCTTTCTCACATACACTACTTTGCTTACTAAACATTTCCAACATTCTCCATTTCTATCATCTGTTTTGTTTCTTCAGTGTGTATCTTACAGTTTTCCCTCTTTAGTAGCAATGTTACAAAATTTTGAGATTTTAAAAATCAAGTCTGCAATTTATCCCATCAGATAAAGCATAAACAGAAGTTTAATTTGACACCTAATTCACTTTCATATCTTCAGTATTAAGAAAGTTATGGCCATTTTCATACTCGGAAATTAGCCCGCCCCCCTCTGAATGGCGCCAAGTCGCGCACACGGGGAGCGGCAGAACTGCAGCGCTGCTCAAGGTAAGTTTTGTAACATACCTATCTTTAGTATCCCTGTTTTCAATTGTCTCCTTTTATTTACATCTCCTCAGCCGTCATTATCAAGTCACCTGCCCCATTGTAAAGAACATGCACGCACACAAGGAATTCTTTACTATAGCTTTATTAAAGGGCCTGTCCCACCAGCATGCAACTCTACGCGATTAGCGCGACCTAACGTGGTCGCTTGAGCCGTCCGGCGTCACGGGGCCGGTCCCTCATCGATCGCCGGAGCCGCGCGGAATAGTGCGGAGTTCGTCCCGAGTTCGTCCCGACACTGCGCGGGGCTCTGAAAAACCGACTATGTCTAAAAATCTCGCGCGGCAACGGCTTGTCGGCTCGCAGTCGCCTCAACATTTACACACCGCCCGGACATCGTGCCTCCGTGAACTTATTTGTAAATGCCTCCGTGACCCTCTATGTGCGTGGCTCCGTGGCCCTGTATGTGTGTGTGTCTCGGTGCCCCTCTCTGTGTACCCCTCTAAGTGCTGGCGAACTTACCTTGGACTTGCTTCAAGTTCGCCTCGCTTTGCGCCGCGTTGCGCCACTCACCCAACCTCCGCGCGGCCCTCGCTGCCGGTTTAGTTGCGCTTGCCGCATGCAGGCGCATGCTGGTGGGAACGGCCCTGTACAGGGGATCACCCGACCTCCATGCGGCCCCCGCTGCCGGTTTGATCGCGTTCATCGCATAGAGTTGCATGCTGGTGGGACAGGCCCTTAACTACACACACATTACTGCCCTAGCTGTACATGGTCTGTCACGTTCACTAGAGAGAGAGCTAGAGAAGACACAGATATACTTGATTATAGGGGAGTGGTTGGCAGAGCTACGTAACTACAATTAAAGGGACATGCAATAATCATCTACATCCTTCCTCTACAAAAGAAAGGAAAGTGACAGCCGACCATGTCTCATGCGCTAGGGCAAATGAAAAACAAAGAAACAATAAAGCAGTACCGATTCACACATATTCGCCATAATGGTCAGGCGGCTGCACGAGACGGCCAGAGCGGGTCCGCATTCCGCCTCCCCCCACGGGAACCAGCGGAACCGGAGCGGGAGGGGAAACCCTGGCAGGAGAGGCGCGGGGCGGCGAGTGCCGCGGCGACGAGGGAGAGGAGGGGGGTGAGACAGGTGGAGAGACAGGGACAGGCACGGGACGAAGGACCGGGACGGTCCGGGGGGGCTCAGGGCCAGGGAAAGCCGGAGGCGGCAGAGCAGACATGGGGGAAGCATGCGGGACAGCAGGAGGGGGTGGAGGCTCATTCACCAGGCGAAGGTGCTGACGGGACCTACGGTAGACCGTACCATCAAGGTTAACCAAATAAGAACAAGGTGAATCGGCAGATCCGACGACAACCGCAAGCCCGGGGTGACCGGAGGTGGAACGTATGCGGACAACCTGGCCAGGAGACAGAGGAGGAAGAACGCGGCAGGATCTGTCATGGGAGCGCTTCTGGATGAACTGCTTTTCAGCAATACGTTCACGGACCATGGCAGGCTTCAGTACGGAGGGGGTAAGGGTTTGCTGGGCTACCGGAATGGGAGGGCGCGTGACTCGGGACATGAGGCACTGCGCCGGGGACCCCAGGACGTGGTCGCGGGGAATGTTACAGAGGTTCAGGAGAGCAAGGTAGATATCAGATTTTGAAACGCGGCAACGTTCCAGCAACCCCTTAGCACTGCGGACAGCGCGCTCAGCCAAGCCGTTGCTTTGAGGGTATTCAGGGCTGCTGGTGTAGTGCCGAAAGTTCCAACGGTCAGGAAAGTCCTTGAACTCCGCGCTGGTGAACTGGCTGCTGTTGTCTGTCTGCAGGCTTGCAGGAGACCCAAAGGTGGCGAAGTGGCGGCACAGATTCTCAATGACAGCAGAGGATGAGACAGAGGGCAGCTGGTCGACCTCAAACTAGTTCGAGTAGGAGTCGACAAGCACCAAGAAGTGCTTGCCGTGCCATTCGAAAATGTCAGTCGCCAGCGCAGACCATGGCAGGTCTGGCGCGGGCTGCTGCAAAAGGGGCTGCCGCTGCTGTTGCGGTGCGAGACTGTTGCATGTAGGGCATGACGACACCCTGTCCCGGAAGTAAGCGGCCATATCAGGCCAGTAAAACTGGCTCTGAGCGATGGAGAGAGTGGCCTCGGCCCCGGGATGGCCACGATGAGCAGTGTCAAAATACTGTTGCCGTAGAGCTTCAGGCACCACAACCTTGTGGCCCTTTACGATCACGCCATCTCGCAGTACCAGTTCGTCACGGACTAGGAAGTAAGGCACTGCCGCGGCGGGTAGGGAAGAACGTCGTTCGGGCCAACCCCGCTGAATGACAGCAGCCAGCTGTTGGAGCGAAGCGTCAGCAGCAGTGTGTTTGACCAGAGATTTCAACTGGTTGGAAGGCACAAAGTTGACATTCAGCACTATCATATTGGACGCCTCGTAAGGGTGACGGGTGGTCGAAGCGAGGGGTGCCCGAGACAGCGTGTCAGCGATAAACATGTCTTTGCCTTTATGATATACCACGGAGAAGGTAAAACGCTGCAGCTGAAGCATCATCCGTTGGAGCCTGGAGGAGGCAGCATGAATCGGCTTGTTGAGGATGGTGACCAGAGGCTGGTGGTCAGTTTCAATGGAATACTCCGTGCCTAGGATATAGTCTTTAAACTTTGAACAGGCGAACACGACAGCCAGCAGCTCTTTCTCAATCTGGGCATAGCGCTGCTCGGCAGGAGTCATCGTGCGGGACGCGAAAGGCACAGGCAGCTGTACCCCGTCGTGGATCTGCAAGCAGGCGTCGCCCAGGCCAAACTTGGAGGCATCACAGGTGATGACGATGGGTCGCTTGAGGTCGAAGTACTTCAGCGTCGGGGTGCTGATTAGCTTGGACTTGAGCACGTCAAAGGCATTCTGGTGCTGCGGGAACCAAGCCCAAGCAGTGTCCTTTTTCACCAAGTCTCTTAGGGGAGCGCTCAATTCGCTCGTCAGGGATGAACTTCCCCAGGTAGTTGATCATGCCCAGGAAACGCTGAAGGCTCGGCACGTCCTCAGGAGCAGGCATCTCAGAAATCGCGGCTCTCTTCTGTGGGTCGGGCTTCAGCCCGGACGCTGTAAAAACATGTCCCACGTAGGTGACCTCCTGGACGCGGAACCGGCACTTTTTTGGGTTGAGCTTTAGGTTGACCTCTCGATCCAGGACTAGCCGGAGGTTGTGGTCATGCTGTGTGACATCCTTTCCATACACCAGGATGTCGTCAACAATGATAGCGCACGGGAGCCCCGCGAACAGCTGTTCCATCGTTCTCTGGAATACTTCGCTGGCGGAGTTGATCCCGAACGGCATGCGCAGGAAACGAAACCTCCCGAAGGGTGTGCCGAAAGTCGTCAGGTAAGATGACCGTTCATCTAATGGAATTTGCCAGAACGAACTCTTTGCGTCCAGCACTGAAAACAAAGTGGCTGGGCCGACTTGTGCAGCAACATCCTCAACGGTTCGCATAGGATAGTGCGGGCGCTTGATAGCTAAGTTCAAATCCTTGGGGTTAATGCAGATCCACAGCTCACTTTTGTCCTTCTTTGCAGCGACAACCATGGTGGAGACCCACTGAGTTGGCTTGCTCACCTCCTTCAGGATACCCATAGCCACCATATCGCGAAGAGTAGACTCAACCCTGTCCTTCATCGCGAAAGACACTCGGTGGGGTGGGCCGATGACAGGTTCCACTTCCGGATTGAGAGAGATCTTGTAGCTGCAGGGAAGCTTCCCCAGCTTGCTGTCGAACCGGTCGGGGTATTCGACCAGCGGGTCTAAAGGTTGCTGCACCATACGGATGTCTCGGTGGAAATTGACCAAACCAAGGTCCTGGCAGTCCTGAATACCAAGCAGGGGTGCACATTTACCGTCCAGCAGGAAGAAAGAGAGGGGCCGAACGGCCTTCAGTACTTTGCAGTTGAGAGTGGCTTTCCCCACAGGAACAAGCAGACCTCCCCCATAGGCACGAAGGACAGAGCGTTCGCTCATTATTCCTTATCTTTTTGAATAAGCTTGTTGACATAACGTTTGTAGCGGCCCCAGTATCGACCTTGGCAGAGAAAGTCGTGACATTTACAGTAACTTGCACGGTTGGGTCTGTTATCAGCGCAGGTGCATCTCGCTGCGAAAAAACACTTAGCTCACTCTGGGAAGAGCTCGAATCAGACAGTGGGAGGTTGTCATGGGGTTGATAGGAACCAGACATGGTATCATCCCGTACCAGGTAATTGGAAGGCTTATGCTGCTGTTGTCCAGGTTTCCCACGGGAACGACACGCTGCCGAGAAATGGTTGAGTTTATGGCAGAAGTTGCAGGTCTTCCCCAACGCAGGGCACACATTAAAACGATGCGACTCGAAGTTGCAGTCCGGCTTAGAGCTGGAGGCAGAGCTTGCTTTCCGGCGATTCTGGTCAGCAGGTTGGCGACCGGCGAAGCTAGCCGCGCGGACCGCATGGTCGGGGGGGAGGGGGCACGGCGGAGGAGACAGCCTCTGCCAGCCTGGAGGCGTGCAAAGCCTCGTGGAAAGTCAGATCAGGCTTGCCCAGGAGGTCTGAGCGCAGTTTCTCGTCCCGTAGACCGTACACCAAGACATCGCGGGTCAGGGTTTCTGTCGCGGCACCCAGGTTACACCGTCTAGCTAGGTGCCGCAAAGCAGCGACAAAATTGACCACAGACTCACCAGGGTTCTGACGGCGTGCGAAAAACTTAAAGCGCTCCAGAATGGAGTTGGTGGGAACATCACACATCTCGGTAAACTTTTCGACCAGGCACACCGGGTCCTGGGCGCTCTCGTTGAGCCCGTAAACGAACGACTCCGAGCGCTCCAGAGCCTCCGGACCGGCCAGGTTTAGAAGGAGGGAGGCTTTAATCGCTGGGGCCACCGCAGGGTGGGCGATTGCGACATAGTGCTCAAAATCACGACGGAAGACATTCCAGCGGTGAGCAATGTCATCGTCGAAGATCAGTGGGTCTGGCTTACGGCAGGAGGAAGCCATAACCAGTCAGGGAAGGGTAACTGGGACTAAAGAAACAAAACCCGATATACAGGAGACGCAGGAAAAAAAGCTTCTGATGCCATGTAAAGAACATGCACGCACACAAGGAATTCTTTACTATAGCTTTATTAACTACACACACATTACTGCCCTAGCTGTACATGGTCTGTCACGTTCCTTAGAGAGAGAGCTAGGGGATGGGAAGACACAGATATACTTGATTATAGGGGAGTGGTTAGCAGAGCTACGTAACTACAATTAAAGGGACATGCAATAATCATCTACACCCATGCTGCCCTTTCAATTCTATTTGAGAATTATTTCGCTGATGCCACATTACAAATTATCGCAAGATTTGTCAACTCAGTGTGCGGAACAATTAACTATAGAAAAACTACACATAAATACTGCCATTCTTGTATCAAGACCTCTGGGCACATATCAATGCAAACAGCTTATTACATCAGCAGACCAGGCACAGATAAACAATCACGTGGTTGAATAAAGAGATTTAAAGATGATTTTAAGAATCTAAACTGAATCTTAGAGAGGAGAGAAATAAATGGGTACCAAGATATGGATGAGAATAGACTTTTGGTCGGAGGTAACTACAAAAATGGCCATTCATGAGCGAACGATTAATGTTGGACAACCACAAGAAGAATTCGGCACTGTGGAGATCTCCAAGATTAGTAGGGTTGTACAAAGCTGTAAAAAAAGGATGTTGACACAGCTTGTACTGTGGCAATTTTACTTCAGAGTCACGTGAGTGACTTCGTGAAGACCCCGCCAGCACGCATGCGACCCCATGCGAGGCGTAAGGCAGGGAAGAGGGTCGCTCCTCTACTGCAACGGACCTGCAGGTAAGGAAACAAACCTGCGGTCGGGTTTTCTTCCCGACAGGAATCAGAGGGACTCTGTGTGACAGAGTACTCCACGGGCCGCTTCGAGACTGACTGCGGACCGCGGAATGTGGGCAGTCAGCGGCGGCAGCAATAGGCTGGAGTCGGGCAAGCCCGTTGACCCAGGAGGGTCTGGGCTCACAGACTTGCCATTTGTAGGAACGGCAGAGCGGCAGCCCGACTCAACACCGCAGCCTGCAGGGCCATGGACTGATGCCGTAAATTTCCGGAAAGTTGGGCAGCCCGTTGACCCGGCAGGGTCCGGGCTTACAGACTCACCGTTCGCTGTTAGCGACGGCAGAGCGGCAGCCTGACTTAACACCACAGATCACCGCGGGCTGACGGCAACGCTACCCGAAAGTCGGGTAAGCCGTGAACCAGCAGAGTCCGGGCTCGGAGACTGCCATTCGTGGGTAGCGAAGACAGAGCCGGGGCCCCGTCTCACATAGGCGGGAGACTTGCCGTTAGCGGCAGTATATATTCCCGCATGAGAGTCTGGTCACCATGGGAGCTGGGGGGGGGGGGGGGGGGGGGGGGGAAATGCGCTCCTCCACCGGCAGCTTCAAAAAAGGTCCTCAGGTAAGTAATACTAACCTTGAGTTGCTTAGCTTCTGTAGTAGACTTTGCTTACAGAAACGATGGGCAGGGAGACCAGTATGAAGGCATCGAAGCATGCCTCCAAGGGCCACGGGACTTTGGATGGGAGTCAGCGGCCACAATCCCCGGAGCTGCACGCAACACTGGCAGCACCCGCTCCGCGGGCCAGGAAAAGAACGCGGAATTGTGGAGCCCTGTTCATTGACAGGGCCCTACTCTCCACCACAGCAGGCCAGGGAGCTGCACGTTGGTCGGAGCACCGCGGGGGAGCAGGGTAGGCAAGACCCTGACTCCCTACCGCTATTACCCAAACACCATCGGGCCAGCGGAAAACAGGTGCGTAAACCCGTGCCTCGTTCAACGGCACTTTTTGTTTCCCCTCTGTTACAGGTCTCCAGAGGGGGAAAGCCGCACCGAGGTCGAGAAGCTCCGCTGAAGCGGCCGGCATCGACATGCCACTGGAGAAGTCTGCCAGATCGTGGACCGGTGATGTACCTGCTGGGAGTCGGGGAGCCCCGCAGGAGCGGGAGGTACTGGCTCACCACCGGGGCAGGCTGCCAGAGTGCAAGCCGGTGGCAGTGTATTTCGGTCGTGTGGCCCCGCTGAGGCGGCTGGCAGCGACTATGCGCTGTCTCAGTCCCATGTATAACCGGGACTGGCGGCAAGCCCACGCGGATGTCGGGGAGCCCCGCTGCGGCGGCTGGCACCAACTCATCGCCGCTGCTGTCGTACCAGACAGGCGGTCCGCTTCAGTCGGGAAGACCACGGACTAGCGGCAAATCCGCGTGGGAGTCGTGTAGCCCCGCAGGAGCAACAGGCACCGACTTACCACCAGGGCAGGCTGCCAAAGTGCAGGCCAGTGGCAGTTTATTTTGGTCATGTGGCCCCGCTGAGGCAGCTGGCAGCGACTATGTGCCGTCTCAGTCCCGTATAACCGGGACTGGCGGTAAGCCCGCGCGGATGTCGGGGAGCCCCGCTGCGGTGGCTGGCACTGACTCGTCTCTGCTTCTGTCATACCAGACAGGTGGACCGATACAGTCCGGAAGACGGTGGACGAGCGAAATGTCCGCGTGGGAGTCGTGTAGCCCCACATGAGCGGCAGGCAGCGACTACCTGCCAACATACCTTAGACATCACCTCGACGAGGTGCGGTCCGTTGGCAGAAGCCCAGTAGTTCTGGAGAACCTGGGGAAGTCGACTTGCCATCCGCAGATGCAGCAGCGGCCGCATGGCTCGTATGGAGCGTACGGTCGAGCAGCTGCTCGAATAGGACCTTCTCCATCAAGAGAGTGTGTCCCTAGGATCTAGGAGACACACAGCAGAACCGCACACCAGCTGCAGGAACAGGTGCTCATGGAGGCTACAAACAAGCCCGGAACATCAAGCCCCACCGGTAACCATGGAGTTAAGGGGGTCTGGTTCTCTTGGGAAGGCTGCATGTATAACCTCACAAGTAGGAGGGAGGTTGCATACATTCTGGGATGCATGGGGTTCTGATTGTCACTATCCCAGGGAACAAAGCAACAGATATAATAGAGGCATGTAACAGCCTTGCTTGCGCCAGGAACCGACTATTAGACATGCTGCTAAGGTGATTGGGAAGCTTGTAGCTACATTCCAGCTGCACAATTTGGGCCGTCGTCACTATCAAAACTTGGAAAGAGCAAAAATCTCAGCATTAAAAGGTTACAAACCGACGCAAGCACCCAGGGCTGGGGAGCTACCAACACCACTTCCAGTGGTGGCGGCAGAGGGGATTTGCACGAGTCTACTCTTCTTCAATCACAAGGTACCATTTAGAAATGCTGGGAGCATGTCACGGGCTGCGGGCTTACTGCACTAATCTGCATCATACGCATGTTCGTTCTCTTAATAAATAATACTATTGAGGTGGCGTATTTAAACCATATGGGTGGTATCAAGTCAATATCTTGTGATGAATTGGCAAATTTAATTTGGCTCTGGTGTAATGAAAGAAATATTTGGATATCAGCAACGCACCTTCCGGGTAAGCTCAATACAGAGGTGGACACCAAGTCACGAGTATTTTATAACGACATCGAGTGGATGTTGAAACCCCAAATATTTGCTAAAATTATACCCAAATATGGAACACCAGATATCGACCTTTTGCGTCCAGGTTGAACCATCAGATACCGACATATGTTTCTTGGGAACCAGGTCCTGGGGCAGTGGCGATGGACGTGTTCTCGCTACGTTGGGGAAATGGGTTTTTATGCTTTTCCCCCATTCTGTCTCATTAGTCGGGTATTGCAGAAAAATCAACTAGATTCTGCAACAGGTATGCTGATAATACTCGACTGGCCTACACAACCATGGTACCCGGTGGTCCTCAATATGATAAAGTACCATGGGCACAGGTACTAAATGCCCGAATTTGGTGACCAATCCCATAACAGGGGAAAATCATCGGTGCCATGGTCATCTGAACCTGTTGGTTGCAGGTTCTGAAGAGACCACTACTGAAATTCGGGCTGTCATCAATAACCATGGACATCATAACAGCATCGTGTAGAGACTCCACAAGGAAACAGTACCTCACCCACATAAGGAAATAAGAGGCCTTCTGTAGTCAGACAAGACCACCTACAACTCTGCTACGATCTCCAATGTGCTGGAATTCCTCGTGGGCCTTCATTATGATGAGGCCCTCAGTTACAGTGCCATAAACAGTGCCAGGAGAGCACTGTCATCCTATCTCAACATTGGAGTGGGATCTCACCAACTGGTATCCAAACTATGAGGGGTGTATTCAATTCCAACCCTCCCCGACGACGATATAATATTACCTGGGATATAGGAGTGTTGACCCTACTCAGGAGCTGGTTGCCTATGACGGATTTACCACTGGACTAACTCACCTTCAACGTGGTGATGTTAATGGCACTGACCACAGCACAACACGTCCAGACTCTACAGAAACTAAAACTGGATAGAATGGTCTCGGACCCTAATAAAGTGACGTTCTTTATAGATGAGTTGCTCAAACAACACAGACCTGGCACTACAGGACTGAAAATGGAATTCCTAGCATACCTCGTTGATGTAAGACTCTGTATAGCCACCTATCTCCGACATTATATCAATATCACACACACCATCAGGATGTATGGAGACGGGTCTGTTTATCAGCCATGGAAACCCACATCACAGAGTGACGGTGCAGACTATCTCCAGGTGGCTCAGGGTGGTATTCGGTGCAGCAGGTAAGACATTAACATTATTAAATCTCATTATACCAGGGCTGCATCCACATCAGCGGCGAGGACCATGGAGGTACCCATGGATCATGTCCTCACAACAGCGGGCTGGGCCAGTGAAACTACATTTCAGCGGTTTTATAACGAACCTGTGGCCGCTCCTGCAACGTTTGCAGAGTCAGTTTTAAGTCCTGTTCCCTAAACGGTTGTCCCCGAGTTCGGGGGTTTATTGTTTGTATTAACAAGTACGTTATTATTTTTCAGCTTGTTCAAGTCTGAAATACGTTAACACTCTTCCTCCATCAGTAATTACGCAATGTGTGAGCATGGACGAGGTCCAGGGCATGGAATCACAGAGCTTTGAAATCTTCACAAAGTCACTCACTATATGAGGAGTTACGATGAGGGATTTCGTGCCCTTCGCTCCCAACCCTCTATCATAAGGTCAACTGGTATATTAGAGTCTCTTAAATCTTACTATCTTCAGTCATTGCTGTTATCTGTGATTCCACACCGCTGCTTTGAAGAATGTCGCGCGTGCGTGCTGGCAGGGTCTTCACGAAATCCCTCATCGTAACTCGTCATCAAATAAGGATCAAACTTCAAACTGGTAAGTTCTCATTTCATCTTACTATTCACCCGGAGAAGACAACAAGCTACGTCCTGTCAGGTTCCACAGGGGGTGGGCCCATCAGATATCTTGGCTCACATGAGAGATTCACTGATTGAAAGATATAGCATGGAAACAGGCCATTTGTCCCACCAAATTCACGCCTACCATCAATCATTTGTTCACACTAGATCTATGTTATCACACATATCCACTCCCTATACACTAGGGGCAATATACAGAGGCCAATTAACCTACAAACCCCCATGCCTTTGGGATGTAGGAGGGAATAGAAATAAACTGAACCATGTGGTTACAGGGAGAAGGTGCAAACTCCAGACAGACAGCACCTGAGATCAGGATCGAACCTGGGTCTCTGATGCAGTAAGGCCACAGCTCTAACAGCTGCACTACTATGCCACCAGGACTTCTAAGACTTCCATTGCACCTCTCCCCAGTAGCCTCCCCTCCAAGGCATTCATAATGTGGATTGCAATGCTTGTGAGCTGAATTAACTCTAGACCCTCATAAACTATCCAGACTTCATGTTCCTTCCTGGCTGTAAACTACTCTAACGTTGTTTCAGATCTGCTTTTGACTAATTGCTTAATGCCCTGAGAAGGATTTTCCTTCAGTGCTAAATGTAACTAATATTTGAGCAGATCAAAAAATCAAACCTAGCTTCTAGATAGTAATTGTGTGAAAGATGGGCCCTGAGATGCACCATATTTCAGGATGTTGGATATAGAGAGTCTGGAGGTAGAGCGGAGCATAAGTGTGAAAGGACAGAGGGATCAAGCACAGATGGGTTCAGAGAAGGGACGATGAGGACATATTTGATTAGGATGGGGGAAGATGTCTTAGTAACATCAGCAAACATGGAGCCCAGGAAGCCTGTTGATTTGGCAACAACACTGAGGAAATGGAGATAATCTTGTGGTGAAGATGAGTTGGGAGGGAGCAAATGGAAAGATGTGAAGATGTGGAATATGGGCCAGTAATCTCTGTGGTTTAATGCCAAGAAGTGAAGCAGACAATGTCTGAAAAGGCTGTCATGATCTTTCTGACAGATGCAGCTAGAAAGCGCTTTTCACACCTGTTGAACAGAACACACCAAAATCTTAGACACGAGACATATTGCAACACTCACTCTGCTTTTAGCATAGTGCTAAAAGAAAATCACCAGAAGAAACAAGAACAATATGGATGATTTGAAGCAAAGGCCTCAAAGAGTTTAAAGACACCAATTTGTACCACAGTAGACTTCCAAATGAGTAAATTGCACAGGTAATGGCAAGCTTCGATATGTTCATACTGTTTACTGAAAGGTCTGTGAGCTGAGGAATTACAGGGAAGAAATGGTCTAAAATCTCAGTAAAGTTCACTCTTCTCAAATCTCAGCAATGTTATAACCTCATTACCATTAACTGCATTCTGTGCACAGAATAGGAGAGATTTTCTTCTATTGATTGCACTGCAGGCAAACTGCCAGCTTTGTGCTGCCTGTTCATTTTAATGCACATGACATCCAGTGTGTGCTGACCACACGGTTGGTTGGGATGGTTACATCAGCAGGGAGCAAAGATAAAGAGCGATGAGCTGCAGTTAAAGCTTGCCCGCGCCTCTTAAAGGGGAAACATAGAAACATAGAAATTAGGTGCAGGAATAGGCCATTCGGCCCTTCGAGCCTGCACCGCCATTCAATATGATCATGGCTGATCATCCAACTCAGTATCCCGTACCTGCCTTCTTTCCATACCCTCTGATCCCCTTAGCCACAAGGGCCACATCTAACTCCCTCTTAAATATATCCAATGAACTGGCCTCAACTACCCTCTGTGGCAGAGAATTCCAGAGACCCACCACTCTCTGTGTGAAAAAATTCCTTCTCATCTCGGTCCTAAAGGATTTCCCCCTTATCCTTAAGCTGTGACCCCTTGTCCTGGACGTCCCCAACATCGGGAACAATCTTGTGTATTGTGGCTGGAGCAGAGCATTCAAGAAGTGAATCTGATCTTAGGAACAGTTTTGAATGGCAAGGTGCACGCCAGTGATTCCTGATGCTTTGGTGGAAAAGCTGTAAAATAGTAAGATTAAATGAGAACTTACCAGTTTGAAGTTTGATCTTTATTTTATGAGGCGTTATGATGAGAGACTACGTGAAGAAGAACCCCGTCCAGCCGCACGTGCGTCAATCTTCAAAGCAGCGGTATGAAATCACAGGTAATAGTGACAGAAGTATAATAGTAAGATAACAGAAGACTAGAACTACCAGATGACATTTATGAGGGTTGGGAGCGGAGGGCACGTAGTCCCTCATCGTAACTCCTCATAAAATAAAGATCAAACTTCAAACTGGTAAGTTCTCGTTTAATCTTAATATTTTACTTTGGACTCACGTGAGTGACTACGTGAAGATTTCAAAGCTCTGTGATTTCATGCCGCATATTCAAATCCCGGCCTCTCACTGCATTGATTGACTCAACATAATTAAATAATCAACAATGCATCAATCATAACATTGCTTAAACAAATTAACGGTTTATTTTTACAAAGAAAACAATAGCAACCCCTCTATCCCAGGGGGAAACTATATAACTGAACTTAAAACAGAATCAGCAAATACCCCCAGCCTTGCAATTGGCTTATGATAAAATCTCTGGAACATCAGTTCACTGGACCATACTGCGGCCGCGAGGATATGGTCTATAGGAACGTCCATCGCCCTGGCCACTGAAGTTGATGCCGCCCTGGTGGAATGAGATTTAAATTTATCAGTATAAATCCCAGCGCTCACCAGAACCTGCTTTAGCTTATTGAAATTGTTTGCACCGACACCTTACTGTGCGTTTTCTTTGTGGCTATTAAACAATGCCAACTCTGTTCCTCTCTGGGTTCTGGTAGCCTCAATGTAATGGGACAAATATGACACTACACACAGGTGGGAATCCTTGGGTTATGCCGAAAAGACAATCTTACACCCTGCCACCCCTATTCTACGCTGCTTGAGCAGATCATAAACATAAAAAGTGATGGCATCTGCTGATACCTCCATCCTGTCTAGCCGCAACTTCTGTAATGTCTGCATATATTGGGCTGATACCAACGCCATGAGTATGACCACCTTCATGGTTAGTTTCGCTAGAGATAGGACTGTGACAGGAGTCCACTGACGAAGGAGCATAAGAACTTCGCTTACATTCCAGATAACCGAATACCTGGGCCTAGGAGGATTAAAATTAAAAACTCCCTTCATAAATCTAGAGACTAACGGATGTGTCCCCACAGAATGTAATTCTGACACCATGGTTAAATAAGAAGACAGAGCACTTCTGGCTGTATTGATCACACTATAGCTTAACTTTTGATCGAAATAGAGAGTTGACAAGACCTCCAGCACCTCTGGAATGCCTGCAGTTTGATATGAAATATTCTGCCGTAAGGAGAACACCTAGCAATTTCTTATTGAAGAACTGTACTGCTTTTGGGTACTATCCCTCCAGGCCGCAGTGATAACATCCACGGTGCGATCGGATAGTCCTCTCCCCAGGTATGGCCTTCTTAGAATCTGCAAATTAACAGATCAATACGATCATGTAAAGGATGTTGATCGCCAGTTACCAGATTCCCAGTAGGTTTCTATGTTTGGGAACAATCATGTGAGGCTGAGTAGCCATCTCCAAAACATGGGCGTACCATGCTGAGTAGGCCAGTCGGGTACCACCAATACTCCTGAAGCGGAGTCCTGCTTGATTTTTTGCAGGCATCGACTGACGAGACAGAATGGAGGAAATACATATAGAAACATTCCACCCCAGAGCAGCGAGAACGCATTGACCGCTGCTGCCCCAGGATCTGGTTCCCACAAAACATATTTAGGCAACTGGCGGTTTAGTCTGGATGCAAACAAGTCAATATCTGGCATCCCAAACCGAGCACCAACATCTTTAAATATATGATGGTTCAACATCCATTCCATGTTGTCATTGAATTGTCGTGACCTTGTGTCTGCGACTATGTTGAATCTGCCTGGTAAATGGATTGCTGAAATCCAAATGTCTCTGTCAATACACCAGCTCCAGATCTGATTAGCCAACTTATCACAATATTTCGACTTGACACCACCCATATGATTCACATATGCTACTGCAGTAGTGTTGTCAATTTGAACCTGCACATCCACCTGACTTTTGGTAAAACAATAAGCTTTAAGCCCATAGAATGTCCCCAAAAGCTCTAAATAATGGATCCCTCTCAATTGCAGAAGGGATGCCTCATCACTATTCCATCTGCCTCCACAGCTGGAAAGCATATCAGTAGCACCCCAACCTAGACCACTTACATCAGTCTGTAAGACTGTATGGAAGGTGGAGCAACCAAAACTTCCCTCAAGCTAGTTGCAACATTCATAATCCACCATTGTATCTCAGAAATGGCTTCTGCTGGTAACTTCATAGGCCTGTCAAAATGACCTGCATGTGCCCTCAGTGCTTGTTCTTTAGCTCGTTGTAACTGTTGATAATGCAGAGGTCCAAACTGCACAGCTGGAAAAGCAGCCACCAGCTTCCCAATCAAGCTGGCCACCTGTCTAATTGAGGGTAGATTGTTCCTCAGTAAGCTTGACACCTTCTTCAATTAACTGCAGCCTTTTATCCCTTGGCAAAGTCACTAACATGTGATCTGAGTTGATGGTGAAGCCCAAGTAATCAATAACTTTGACTGGTGTTAATTTGGATTTATCTGGATGAATAATGAACCCCAACTTCTCACAAGTGAGTTTAACAACTGCAACAGATGATTCAGCTGCATCCCGAGTGTTTCCTACAATAAAGATATCATCCAAATAGGCCATTACAACATGACCCTGAGTTCGTAGTAAGCCAAGAATTGATTTTAACAATTTGGTAAACAATCTCGGAGCTGAGGTTAATCCATTAGGCAGTGCTTTGAATTGCCATAATTGACTCATCCAGCTAAACTTCAAATATCTCCTATCATCACAATGAATAGACACTGAGTAATAAGCATCTTTAAGATCCATGCTTACCATATAACACCCTTTGGAAACCAGCTGTTTGGCAGTAGAAAAAGTTTCCATTTTGAAATGTCTATACTGCACAAAAGGGTTCAGGCTCGTCAGGTCCAGAATGATTCTACATCCCCCATCCTTTTTAGACCTAGGAAAAATACTGATGGGGTTGGCGAACCGACTTCTCAATAACCCCTTTTTTGCATAATATCGCAAGTTCTGCCTGTATCTGCATATTCTCTTCTTGTGAAAACACGAGTGTTCGACATGGGACAAGCTGAGTGCATGGACACACAGTAGGGTAGAATTCAATTTTAAACCCCTCTATACTGCCCAGCACAAACAAATCTGATGTTATCTCCTGCCATTCTTTGAGGAACAAGTGTAATCTGCCCCCAACTTGAACCTCTTTCCCACTTAATTTGTTTACCTCAGGAGCAAAATCTCTTACCTGCACATTTCCTGGCAGCGCTTGTTTCCCCGGCCCTTCGTAGGGAAATTCACCTTCCCCGTGTGCCTGTGGCAGGCTACCAGCTGCGTGTGTTCGGGAATGAACAGCTCGTCCCTTCACCAGCCCCTGTCGTAACCCTCCTGCCTATTTTGCTGCTTGTTGGTACTTTTATGAGGCCCACAGTTTTTGCCTCCTCATCAAGTTCTTTCACTCGCTTTGCGAGGTCCTCCCCAAACAACAGATTAGGCAGTTGTATATTGTTTGGTTTGCAGAGTGCTGCAATTTTGGGTGAATGGCTGGGCATATGGCACTCTTTCTTATGCAGTTAATTTCAAAATGTGCGCTGCACAGGAGTCCCAAAGCATCCTGATGAACTTCCGTCATGTGACCCTCGTCCACCGTTCTGGCGAATGCAGTGATTCCTGCTGCAAGCAAATTGAGCACCCTCTGGAGCTTTATCTCGTGTGCCCGCACTGCAACCCCCATTTGGCCTCATATGACATGGTTGACCACCGGCACCTTCAACAACCCACAGTTAACTGTGGTTTCATACCTTTTAGCAGTGTCGTCCATTGTCAGCTCTTGGAGCTGATGGGGGAGCATATACTGGATGGAAGTTGCCAACTCCTCCCCCAATGGCTCCCCTGCTTCTCTGGGATTGCAAACTTTGCAGCCAGTTTAGGTATAAAAACCTCTTGCCCTTCACCCTTTGGGCTCTGTTCAGCCACTGACTCGGCATCAGTATACACCTGAGCCAGCAAACCCTCCTCCCCCATGAGTGGGCAATCATGCAGCCCCATTCCAGGTGCTGCTGGCACAGGCTCTCCAACAGCCTGGCGTGAACACCACTCCTCGTCCCGGAGTGCGTCCTTATCGAGCATCCTCTGCATTAGGAGCTCGAACTGGGAGAGCCATGAGCAAACGGACTCCCCTTGCGGAGGTGAAACCTCCAGGCCCGACTCTGGTCAATGAGCCTAGCAAACTTTGATGTGGCCTTACGCCCTACCGGCGCGGTAACGTTGCTCACAGGCAACATACCTGCTGTCGCCAGCCCCCCTGCTGGCGACGGATTCGGTGAGCTAGGCGGGCACCCGCTACCCGCACTCCCGCGGTCCTCCAAACTTTTACTAACGAGTCGCCTTGCCTTCACCTTTGTTGCTTTCTGCATCTTGGAAATTCTGAAAATCCACCGCAAATACAGAAAGCGACCTCCAGGCTAGGTTTTCCACTTACCTCGAGATGTTTAAACTTACCGCTGGAGGAGCTCTGCTGCTCCAACCGGTCACCTGCACCAATGCGTCTGACGTAAATTGTCTGTGGAATTCTCTGCCCCAGGTGGAGGCAAGCTCTCTGGATGCTTTCAAGAGAGAGCTAGATAGAGCTCTTAAAAATAGCGGAGTCAGGGGACAAGGAGAGAAGGCAGGAACGGGGTACTGATTGGGGATGATCAGTCATGATCACATTGAATGGCGGTGCTGGCTCGAAGGGCCAAATGGCCTACTCCTGCACCTATTGTCTATTGTCCAAATGACGCACGTGCGGCTGGATGGGGTTCTTCTTCATGTAGTCACTCACGTGACTCCGAAGTAAAATCTGCAACTTAGTTTGTGAGTGTCCATAGGGAGCCAGGAGATTTTCCAGGCAACTGAGTTTTAAAGAAGTGGGACCAGTAGTTGTCCAGTTTTTGGATGCTGGCCTTGAGGATCAATGTACTCAGATTTAGATTTTTAGATTTTGGAGGAATAACATGGAACCATGTCCTTGGGCACACCGAGTCTGCGTCGACCAGCGATCACCCTGTACACTTGCACAATCCTACACAAGAGGGACAACATACAATTTTTGTACGAAAACTATTTAACCTGTATGTCTGGAATGTGGGAGGAAACTGGAGCACCCGGAGAAAACTCAGGCGACACTGGGGGAATGTACATTTTCCGAACCCAGGTCTCCAGTGTTGTAGGCAGCAATTCTACTGCTATGCCACTATGCTACCCTATTTGAAGTAAGTATTATCAGCACATTTTATAAAAAAGTGGATAGGTACATGGATTGGATTGGTTTAGAGGGATATGGGTCAAACGCTGACAAGGGGAACTAGTGAAGATTGGGCACATCCTTCGGTGTGGGCAAGTTGGACCAAAGGGCCTGTTTCCACACTGCATGACTATGACTTCACACATCTAGCGCTGCTGCAAGAGTCATGCCCCATCTTATGACATGCCATTTGTACAATCCTGATAACCTCATTGCCTAAACGGATTACACAATACCCAGTCTCTCTCTCTCTCTCTCTCTCTCTCTCTCTCTCTCTCTCTCTCTCTCTCACACACTCACACACACACACACACACACACACACACACACACACACTGCAAGATGGCAGATCATTGGATGCTGAAGGGGTTTAAGTTAGATGGGACAGAGCATTTGTGGGGATCTGTTGGTGATGGGGTGGAGGATTCCTTTGGATTGAACTGGACTCAGGATACGGGATAAGATGTTAATGTCTGAGATGAGCAGAAATGTCTTCACTTAAAGGGTTTTGAACGTGGAATTCACTGTTGGAGAAGTTGTCAGGGGCCATGTCACTGAATTAAGGTATCTGGGGAGAGTGCAAGAAAGAGACATTGAGATAAAGAATCAGCCATGATTGTATTGAATGGCAGAGTAAGCTCAAAGGGCTGAATGCCCTAAGCCTGCCTTTAATTGGGGATGGACATTAGAGAGGTTATTGTCTGAGATATCAACATCATGCGAACAAAGACAGAAAGAGATAGTTAAACAGTTACTTGTTCAATTGTCATCTCAAGACCCCGCATTTGCCTACAGCACATATATAACTGTGCTTCAAACAAAAGTCATCAATTGGGAAACTTAGCGATGTTAACAGAACATTTTATTTCTTCCTTAATTATTAACCGGTTTGAATGTGTTAAATAACTACAATATTTTTGGTCTGAACAGAGAATTATTGCAATAATCTTAAGAACAGCATTTCTAAATCTAAATAGTCTCAGTATAATTCAGCAACACAGGATGTCCAAAATGCCCATAAGCATTAAAATATTTCATGTCATATTTTGATAGCTTTGCATTGACTTGAATCCACAATAACATCATAACCAAACCTATGATCCCTACACTGGATACAAGTTCATAGATCTCTTAAGGGCCTGTCC
This sequence comes from Raja brachyura, assembly GCA_963514005.1. The sequence goes on from OY740781.1 coordinate 142,301,178, forward strand.
CATTGTACGAGGTAATTCAAGAGTTCACCCGAGTTTTCCCCGGATTAGAACTCGGAAAATGTCCGTTGCGGGTCCGTAGGAGTTCGTGGATGTCTCGTAACGGCTCGTACAAGTAAAAAGTAACAATATTTTTCATCACAAATATTTTGTACTTGTGGGCATTTTTTCACAGTGTTGAAAAAACGTCACGAGTTTACTGGATTTCCCGAGTACCTACCGTTAGCATTACGAGCCGCTACGAAACATCCACGAACTCCTACGGACTCGCTACGTACATTCTCCGAGTTCGAATCAGGGGAAAACTCGGGAGAACTCTTGAATTACCTCGTACAGTGGGACAGGCCCTTTAGTGATGGAACACAGTCACTGCTCATTTCTCTGTACTGCAGTTTTACTAATATATCACAGATGATATGACTCAACCTGTGGATCTCGTCAGCCTTGTGCAGGAGTGAGTAATTTGTCAGTGGACAAAGGGAGTTTTAACCAGATAAATAATGCGATAGTCAGACTGCCTTTGAGGTAATTTATGTTGCGTCATCTAGAATTTACAGTCAAAGAGCTGTTAATTAGTAAACAGCTTATCAGCATTTAGTGTGAAAAGTAAATCTGTAATAAGTGGGTACCTACAAGGAAACTAGAAACTGCTGGAATTGTGCAACAGCTTGTACCCAGGCAACACAGACATTTGCGGAGATGAGATGGAATATTTCCACCATTTCTGACTATGCTTAACAAAATAATGGCACTATAATTACTCCCTGAGCACATCAGTACATCAATGAATTTTGAAATGAATAGGCTAAAGCTCCAGTGAAACAGTGGGAGTGTAATTGCAGATGTAGAATCTGAAGCATTTGTATCAGATCACCTATGGTGCAATTTCAGGGCTGATGGATTTAAAATTAATATTTTACACCATCACAGAAAGTGGACCGGGAAACATTTCTGAATGTTAGTGTGTCCATTTACTCATTGCTTTGTGATGTGCTTTGGGTTGTAGCTAGCTATTGAACTAGGCACAATATACTATGCTAAATATGACCCAGATATTTTTTATCATTCGAAGTACTTTCTCCCTATTATGAGTACTGAGGTATTGGCTGAGGAGGGATGTTAAGGGCAATTTCTTAGTCTATGTTTGAAATGACACCTTGATATAGAATTCAGACGTACTCCAATGGTCGTCTATTACACGGATGGTACAGCGGTGCAGCTGGTAGAGCTGCTGCCTCAAGGTGCCAGAGACCCGGGTTTGATCCTGACCTCAGACGCTGTCTGTGTGGAATTTGCACATTCTCCCCATGACCACGAGGGTTTCTTACGGGTGCTCTGGCTTCATTTCATATCCCAAAGACGTGCAGGTTTGTGTAGGGAGTGAATGCAAAAGTGGGATAACGTTGCGCTAGTGTGAGCAGGTGATTGATGGTCAATGTGGACTCAGTGTGATGAAGGATCGGTACCAAGCTAAACAAACCAACACAACTGCACCACCATCAAGGTTGCCTATCGCTGGTCCCTTGCCCTTATTTTTCCAATTTGATCACCTGTTGGTTCGCCTGGTGGCTTACTGACTGTGAACCAAAGCAGTAATCTCTGGAGATGAATGGAGGGATTGATTCTCTGCTAAAGTCCAGATCCAAGGCTTTCAAGGAGGATGATCCTACACTGTACATGTTTAACTCCTTGCCTGAGGTCATCTGTTACTGGCCCTAATTTGACCTGGATTTTTTTGCTTCCAGTCCACTCCATGCCACCCTCTAACCCCGCGCCCCACCTCCATTACAATCAATCTGAAGAAGGATCCTGACCTGAAATGACAGCTATCCATTTTTTCCTGAGATAATTCTGACCCGTTGAATTATACCAGTATTTTGTGTCTATATTTGGTATAAACCAGCATCTGCAGTACCTTTTATTATATTTAAAGCATATTTACTTTTTTAGGCATCTGAAAACATTCAGCATGTCCACAAATATTCCCCCAAACCTGCACAGGTGTGCAATAGAAAGTTCAGTTTAGTTTAGTTTAGAAGTTCAGTGCAGAAACAGGCTCTTCGGCCAACCGAGCCAGTGCCCACCAGCACTAACCTGCACACACACTAGGGACAATTTATAATTTTTACCAAAGCCAATTAACCAACAAACTAATATGTTGCTGTTTGCTGGTGGCAAAAGGCTTGTTGATTAAGGATTCAATTCAATTCAATTCAATTCAATCTTTAATTGTCATTGAGCAGTGTACAATACAGAGACAACGAAATGCAGTTAGTATCTCCCCAGAAGAGCGAACTTAGAATAATGAACGGTAAGAAAATATATATATATGTACAAACAGTATCAGTAGTGCAATTATACTGGGGGAAGGAGTGGTCGGGGGGTGGGGGGGGGGGGGTGACTGGCAATCACCGAGGTGCAGAGTTAAGTATTGTAACAGCCGCAGGGAAGAAGCTGTTCCTGAACCTGCTGGTCCGGCAACGGAGGGACCTGTAGCGCCTCCCGGATAGGAGGAGGGTAAACAGTCTGTGGCTGGGGTGAGACCAGTCCTTGACGATGCTGCGCGCCCTTCGCAGACATCGCTTGCTCTGGACAGACTCAATGGAGGGGAGTGAGGAACCGGTGATGCGTTGGGCAATCTTCACCACCCTCTGCAGTGCTTTCCGGTCAGAGACAGAGCAGTTGCCATACTGTGATACAGTTGGTAAGGATGCTCTCGATGGTGCAGCGGTAGACGTTCACCAGAATCTGAGGAGACAGATGGACCTTCTTTAATCTCCTCAGGAAGAAGAGACGCTGATAAACCTTCTTGAACAGTGTAGAGGTATTGTGGGTCCAAGTGAGGTCATCAGATATGTTGGCCCCCAGAAACCTGAAGCTGGAAACATGTTCCACTTCCGGCCCATTAATATGGATGGGGGTGTGCGTGCAGCCCCTAGACCTTCTATAGTCCACAATGAGCTCCTTGGTCTTCTTGGAGTTAAGGGCCAGGTTGGTGTCAGCGCACCATGCTGCTAGGAGCTGAACCTCCACCCTATAGGCCGACTCATCGTTGTCGCTGATGAGGCCAATCCCCGTTGTATCATCTCCATACTTGATGATGGTGTTAGAACCATGTTCAGGTGTGCAGTCGTAGGTGAAGAGGGAGTAGAGGAGGGGGCTCAGTACACAGCCCTGTGGAACACCTGTGTTCAGGGTGAGGGTTGAAGAGGTGTGATTGTCCAACCTAACAGACTGTGGTCTGTTAGTCAGGAAGTCCAGTATCCAGTTGCAGAGGGAGGGGTTGATGCCCAGGTCGCCGAGTTTGGTAATCAATTTTGAGGGGACAATTGTGTTAAATGCTGAGCTAAAGTCAATGAACAGCATTCTCACGTAGGTGTCTCTGTTATTGAGGTGGGAGAGGGCGGAGTGGAGTGCCGTTGAGATGGCATCCTCCGTACTCCTATTCTTGTGGTAGGCAAACTGATAGGGGTCCAGTGTGGGAGGTAGGCAGCCTTTGAGGTGTGCCAGGACAAGTTAAATTATGGGTTGGCATATCTATTTTATTCTTTTTATATTTTGTAATTGGATTTGACAGAAATATAAACTACAATTGGCAACACCCGAATGGCTGGAATCAGGACATCTGTGTTTCATAGCCCGCAGGTTTAACATTGAATTATGTCCCAGCAAGGCCGTGTGTGACGCAATTGAACAGAGATTGCCAGCAATAGCATGTGCCCAGCAGATTGATTCCACACTGTCGTTACATTGATGGAATCTATCTTTCTGAAGCCTTACCTTACTCATTTCTTCATCAGTTCTCTCAGTTTCTCCAGTGTACAATTTAATTTTCTGTCTTGTATGCTCTTGTAACGTCACCAGTGTATTCTGGTCACTATGTCCACATTCTTTGATGTTTACTTTATCCTGTGATATAGACACACACAGATAACCTTTCAATAATATATCAAACAGACCAGATGCCCCACCGTTGACTCCATCTACACTTCACCCTGCCTTGGGAAACCAGGCCAGATAATTAAGAAACTTTTTCACAACAGTCATTCCCTCTTTGCCCTGCTATGTTTGGGCAGAAGATTGAAAGCACGTACAACCAGACTCTGGAATACCTTCTTCCCCTCTGCTAGCAGACTACTGAATAGTCCTCCCATAAGCTAGGGTATAGTTTCAATCTTCCAACCAACCACTGTGGACGTTGGACTTTTTCCTCTGGAACTGTAATGCTACAAAGCTGTAAACTATATTCTGCAGTCTGATATTTTCTCTGTTCACTACATGCAGTTCTTGTGTATGGGTTGATTGCACTCATAGTTTAAAACACGTTTGGACAGGTACATGGATAGGATACGCTTAGAAGGCTGTGGGCCAAATGCAGGTAGGTGGGACTAGTGCAGATGGAACATGTTGGTCAATGTGGGCAGGTTGGTTGAAGGATCCATTTGCATGCTGTATCTGCTGCTGAACGTGAATACTTCCCAAGGTTAAAAGAGGTATCTTAATTTTAACCAGTCGGTGGGTGTCTGTGCCATTAAGGATGATCTCACCATTGACAAGTTCAGTTTAGGAGTAATACATGCAGAAAAGTAAAACAGGTGTAGTCTTCCTTGCAGGGAAAACCTCAGAATGGTCATGGAAGGGGGCCATTTGTGTTGTCAAATATGTACCAGGTCTATATAAGAATAATCCACACTGTGCCACTTCCATCCTTCTCCTCATAGCCTCCAAAATTCTTGGAGGTTATTTCACTTAAAAAAAAAAATACTATCCAGGGATTTTAGTGATGCAGGCCCCAAGTGACATTTCAATGTCACTTAGATGAGTGGTGCTGATCTGAATGTTTCAACACAGATGAAAGCAATCTGCAAAGGCGATCAGTGGCGGAGGCACTGGGACGCCGCAGTGATGCCTTACAGAGCCCGAGACTCGGGTTCGATCTTAACTGCGGGTGCTGTCTGTAACGCGTTTGTACGTTCTTCCTGTGACTGCGTGGGTTTTCTCCCTCACTATAAAGACATACAAGTTTTGTAGATTAATTAACGTCTGCAAAATGTAAATTGTCCCTGTTGCATAGGATAAGGGTGTATGCAGCGATCGTTGGTTGGTGCGGACTCGGTGGGCTGAGGGGCCTGCTTCTGTGCTGTATCTCAAAAGTAAATAAAGGATCTACGTTTACTCAATTATAGATGTTTTAAAAGGGAAATGATTAGAATATCTTGTCAAATCAACAAGGAAAGATGGGGTTCCATTCAGGAAGCTTCAACGTTACAGTGTTATGTTGGGTTTAGATGTTGCTATGGGAGTCTCTTTCCTTAGTTAAGTTACATTTCTGCAGAACTGAAATACAGAGGGTATCTGAACATGGATTTTTCCACTAATATGAACGGTATTGATATTTTTCAAAATATAGAGAACATTTTGTCCATGACATCCATGGAATAGATGATACAGTAATTTTATGTTGCCGTGTACTGTACATGAGTGCTATTATGTTAAATGGAAATTGTAAAAAAAAAAATCATGTAGCACTGCACAAATAAGTTTATTTTTGGTCTGTCTATTGTGGCAAATAGGATTAAAAACATATTTACTGAATGAGTAATAGCTATATATTTAATTAGGTGCTTGGTTATAATAAGATGTCATTTTGTACAACTGCTGGACTAATTTCTATGGAAAACAGCAATTTTGTCTTTCATGACTTAAGTAAAATGAATCTCATAATTTGCTTGGGAAGAGCACACAAAACTGATTTAACACCCTTTGTATGCTAGAATGCACCAGATGGGTGATGGCGCTGGGGTTGGTGTTGGACTAAGGGAGTAAGGTAGTGGGAGCAAGCAGCACATTCTGTTCTGAATGTGCTGCTTGCAATGGAAACAAGTAGATCAGACCAGTGAGGTCTGAGCGAGCTTGGAGCAATGTTCTTTCTTCCATCAAGCTAAATATTGCAGATTCCAGAACCAGAAAAGTGCAGGAAATACATTTTTTAATATGAAGTATTTTTGGTGACCCTCCACATTGCCCCATAATGAAACCATGGGTCTCCTTGCTCTGTATCCTTGACTTCCCACCAATTACGATGCCCTCTCCAAGGTCCTTGATGCACGTAACATGCTGCAGACAGTTCACTCACTTTCTTGATAGCAGCCGTTGCCTCGCCTTCATGTCGGTCAAGTCCGACATAACAATGTGCAAATTAGATTTAGGTTTATTATTGTCACGCCGACAGAGGTACAGTGAAAAGATTTATCCTGCATGCTATCTGAACAAATCAGATAGTACCACACATAAATATAATCAAACCAAACTCAAGTACAATATGTAGAGCAAAGGGGAATACACAGAATGCAGAACATAGGTTTCAGTATTATAGCACACCAGTAACAGCGACAAAGTCCAATGTTAGCTATGGGGAAGGAACCAAATTGGACTGTACCCTAGCTTATGGAAGAACCATTCAGAGGCTTGATAACAGAGGGGAAGAAGCTGTTCCTGAGTTTCGTGGTGCACACTGTCAAGCTTTTTGTACCCTTCACCAAAAAGAATGGGGAGAAGAAGGAATGAGTGGGATCGGATAAATCTTTGACTAAATGCACAAATGTGCCAAAATTGAAGAAAAGCTTGCAATTTAGGGTCTGAAGTTGAAGTGTAAGATGTTTCCTTCTACACAGATGACCAAACCGGGAATTCCAACAGTAACACATGCAGAGCTCCCAACTCAAAACCTCAGAAGAATTGAAGCACAATGTTTCTACAATATTCCATTTTATTGCTTGCCATTATAATACAAACTTTAGCCTATTGAATGTATTTAGCCAAAGAGAGAGCATTAACACAGAGGTCCATTAGAGATGCTGAGATTTAAATTCCGATGGTTCATACCTGTAATTTAAATGTTGGAATCAATCTGTTTATTTTTAGCCCTGCAGTGTCGCTGCAGTTTTTTTCTGCCATTAGTTCACAAGCTGCAGTGGCTTTTGCTAATTTATTCATTTCTCAGGCATTGCTGGCAAGTCCAGAATTTACTGCTTATTCCAGAATGCAGCTGAATTAGAATGGTTTTCCAGGTCATTGCAAGAGTTAACCTCATTGCCTTTGGCTTGAAGTCATATATAAGCCTGACTGGGTAAGTGCAGCTGATATCTTCCTCGTATGATATTAGTGGAGTAGCTGAACCCTTATGACAATCCATTGCTTTTATCATCTTCATTGCTAAGATCGTTTTTTTTTTAATTCTAAACTATTTGCTGAAATTAAATGCCATGTGGGATTTGATTCAGTTTGTTGTATTTTTGTCCAGACCTCTGGGGTATTGGTCTGGTAACTCAAACATTATGTCACCATATACACCAAGGTTAGTACTTTGTACCTGCAGTCCTGCAACTTATTCTCTCTTACTTGCCCATCAACTCCCCTTTAATTCTTTTTCCCTTCCTACATTAAGAAGTAATCTACATGAGCCAATGAATTTAGCAGCATGTATTTGGGATAGGGGAAAAAGCCTACAACCTCATCCTATTACTGCAATTTTTGGGCTCCATTGGCTGATGTTCCGCCCATTGGCTGATTGCTTTTACAACATTAATTGCCAGAAGATCTATTTTATTTAAATGGAAAGAAGCTAATCCCCCTACCACACTCCATTGGTACTCTGAAACGATATCATGTGTAAACTTAGAAAAAAATAGGAGTGTCATTGTTGAACCCTTAGTTAAATTTGATAGGACTTGGGGAAGCTTTATTCAACATTTTCACACAATGTAAATTGTCTCCTCTCCAACCGTTATAATAATTTGTTTACCTTTATACGGTGGAACGAACTTGACGACAAACAGGGACTTAAATTGTTGAAATTCTTTGCAGCCCAGATTTTGTTTTGCTTTTTTTTTCTAGTTTAGGGGGTTTTGTTTTTCTCCTTTTTCTCTCTTTTTCTTTTCTTTTTTCTTTTTATCGTTTTGTTTTTATATAGACAAGTTTTCTTTTAAACACTTAACTATATTTACATAGAGACCGGGTCTATACCCAATGTGTATTTTGACACTGGACTCATACTTAGGTTATACTTGTTATTAATGTAATCCTGACCCCTATGTATCAATATCACTGTTATGTTTATCTTTTTGTTTTGTTTTGTTTTTTGCTTTTGAAAAACATTAATAAAAAGATTTAAAAAGAAAGAAAGGAAAAAGCCTGCATACGCTACACGGTGGCCCAGAGGTAAAGTTGCTGCCTTACAGCACCAGAGACCCAGGTTCGATCCCGACTACGGGTGTTTGTCTGTATGGAGTTTGTACGTTCTCCCCATGATCTGCGTGGGTTTTCTCCGGGACCTCTGGTTTCCCCCCATACTCCCAAGGATATACAGATTTATAGGCTAATTGGTTTAGTATAATTGCAAATTGTCTCTAGTGTATGTGAGATAGTGTAAATGTGCGGGGATCGCTGGTCGGCAAGGACTCAGTTGGCCGAAGGGTCTGTTTCCGCGCTGTAACTTTATACTAAACTAAACTAAAAACTACCCACATACGGAAGGCACAGACTCCACACAGATAGCGCCCAAGATCATGATCAAACTCGGGTCCCTGGAGCTTTGAGGCAGCAGCACCATGTGCCAACCACAATCTACAAAGAATCCCATCCCATAAAGCTAAAACTGGAATACCCAGCCTGGTTCATCTCACAAACTGGCCTCCATCCTCATCTACTCCATTTACAATTCAGGTTATCGTTGGAAAGCAGTCAACATAATTAAGGACCACGCACACACCCACTCATTCCTCTTCTCCCCTCTCCCATTGGGCAGAAGTTACATATGCCTGAAAGAATATACCACCTGATTCAAGAATAGTGTAATCCCTGATGTTATCAGAACCTTGAACATACCTCTCATAAGTAAAGGATGAGTCTCAATCTTCCAATCTACGCTGATCTGGCTCCTGCACTTTTTTATCTGCACTTTCTCTGCAGCTGTAACACTATGCTCTCCATTCAGATGCCTTTCTCATTTTTACTCTACCTGTTGTACTCATGTATTGTTTGATTGTACTTATGCATGGTATGATTTTCCTGGATAGCACACAAAATGAACATTTATCACTTTATCTCTGTACATGTAAAGGTGTCAGGGGTTGTGGGGAGAAGGGAGGAGAATGGGGTTGAGAGGGAAAGATAGATCAGCCATGACTGAATGACAGAATAGATTTGATGGGCCAAAAGGCCTAATTCTGCTCCAATAACTTATGACTTAATGTGACAACAACAAAAACCGTATCATTACATCCCCTTACTTGTTTTCTCCACCGTAGTTCAAGCATTTCCATCTTTGCCTTCCTCCAGTCTGTCATGTAAGCTTGTAGAATGGACCTCTCGTGCAGTTTAGGTAGAGCCAGGCTTTTATCCATTTGACAGAAAACGTCAAGAAAGCTCTGCATCATTTGTTGAATTTCCTTCTCTGATAGCACTAGCACGCTCTTCATCATGTTTCTTTGAAATGTAAAAAGTAGTTATCGGATGAGGCTGAAGGGTAAACAGTCTAACGGCAATACACTTAATGGGGACCTGATGTCACCATGATCCATTGACTGCTTGACTTGTGCTACAAGATAATTTTCTGATGAATTATATTCTCCTATATTGTAACTGATCTACAGCAGTTTCATGTGGACACAAAGAACTGCAGGTGCTAGTTTACAATACTAGATACAAAATGCTGGAGTAACTCAGCGGGTCAGGCAGCATCCCTGGAGAACATGGATAGGTGGCATTTCAGGTCAGGACCTTTCTTCAGACTGAAGGAAAATATTTTATGATTTCCTGTTCTTGAAACTGCCACAGACTCGGATTTATAGATCATATCCCTTAGTGTCAATGTCCTTGCAAAATCATTGAAGAAGAAAAGATCTAGGAGATGAAACAATTCATACATCACACTCGTATCAATGTTTAAATGATTTCCAAATCTCATCACTGCATCTCAGCCCAAGGTGGTAAGAAGTGAGTAAGGGATCGATAAAGTATAAAAGGTGTGCTTATTGCAGGATTGTCGTATGGTGCTCTCCAGGGTATTTAAAAGCAATTTGAAGCCCTGGGAGTAAAGGATGCTGAAAGACTTTACAAGGTTCAGTGCACTGGCCCTCAAAGGTGCCCAGTCCCGCTAAACGTACTTTCAATTATTTATCCTGCTGATGCAGCAGACGGAGGTACAGCTGTCAGCCATCATCATAACTTACACAATTACTACCCCTGTACACTGTGATTTGCAAGCTGTGTTAAAAGAAGATTGAATACCTTTGTCAAACAGTGAAGCAGATTTAAGGCCAAATATTGATCCCAAGCACTTTTTAAATCTTTAAATATCATTGCAATATAACTTATTATTATCACAGTAAGGCAGATGATTAAATCAGCTATGGCAACAGTACAAGTGCTCACTGTAGATTAGCTCAAGATTTGCTGGGCTTTGACAGCATATCTGCAGCTAACACTGCATTAATCTATCTATTTGCCAAAAGCAGACGGCTTGAACTTGCTGACAGATTCCAGTTGGTAAATCTGTCACTGCTGCTGGACTCCATGTGTCTTCTACTAGAAAGTGGGGAACCTGCCCTTAGGTTCTGCAACTGGGTGGAGTTGCTACAGGATCCATGACGCCATTCAACTGAGTGGAGGATTTGTAGCAAAGAGGATGGCAGGTAAGAATATAAAGCATATTTTATAATGATTTGTGTTTACAGTATTATTCTTAATTAGAACATTTAAGTGTTTTGGGCTGATTAGAAAATTACTTTAAAGTTTTAAAATGTTTTAGATTTTTATTTAATTACTAACAGTCAGAGGTATTCAGAATCATTGGAAAAACGTGACAGGTGGCAGAGCCAGAGTTGTGGTTTTGTTGTTTGGCAAAGGTTATCACAGCATTTTCATGAGAGGGGCTTATTCTATCTCATGCATGTAACCCAATTACATTGTCTGATGGATTAAGCATGTTTTGGTCCAGCAAGTTCTTCTTAATTGGGAGTTAAATATTGGAGAGGGTGGCACATGCCTCAACTAGCTGCTCTGACAGCTTGCTCCATATACCCACCACCCTCTGGTTGAAAACTTCAGGTTCCTATACCCTTCTCAGCTTAAACCTCCGAGTCTTGATTTCCCTACTTTGGCAAAAAGAATGTGCATTTGCAGGTAGTACACTGGGAAAGGATAGCCGGTGGTGGTATTGAGAGAATAGGGCAGTGAAATAACAAAATGCCGCCTAACCTGATATAGTTCATTCTTTCTACTACCATTTTGCATGGGTTGGGCAGGATATCAGAAGAAAACCTAAGACAAAATCTCTTATCTGGAATGATGCTATTATAAAGGTTAGCAGGAACAGAATGGAAAATTTCACATTGATTTCCAATGTATTTTCTTGCATTCAGTCTGAAGAAGAGTCCTGACCTGAAACGTCACCTATCCATTTTCTCCAGAGATGTTGCTGAGTTAATCCAACTTTTTGTGTCTATTTAAAATTTATAGAATTGTTATCACTATCCCGAAAATGCTCTTCCACTGAAACACCAGTTACCTGGTCAGGCCCATATCCGAACAAGATGCAGTGTGTTCCCTCCACTGGTTGGACTATCCAGATATTGTTTCAAACATCAAAATCCTGTAACATTGAGCTGCCAGTCATGTCCCTCTCGCAACCACATTTCAACAACGGGCATAACATCATAGTCCCAAGCACAGATCCAGGTTCTACTATCATCTACTTTCTCCACAATACTCCTTGCATTGAAATAAACCAACTTCAGCCCATCGGTGTCACCATATTCTTTCATCTCTCCCAACCTGTCCTTCATTTGAGACTTATTGGTCCAAACCTCTAACTTCCCCATCACCCCTTCCAATTTTGGAACTATTATTCCGGTCCTCACCCCCATGCCTGTCTAGTTTAATGCACCCCGAGTATCACTTGTGAACCTTCCTGCAAGGATATTGGTCCCCCTTCACTTCAGATGCAACATCTTCTTTTTGTACAAGTCACCACTGCTGCAGAAGAGATCCCAATGGTTTAAAAATCTGTATCCTTTGCCCCTGCACCAACTCCTGAACCATATATTCATCTGTTCTATCTTCCTTTTCATACCCTCACTTGCAAATGACACCAGGAGTAATCTGGAGAATACTACCCTCCCTATTCTGTTTTTTTTCATTCCGAACCCGAATCTATGGAATTATTTTTTCATGTAACAAATTTAAGAAAATGCATAAAATTTTGCACCGTGGAATTACCAGAATGAAATGGCACAGTGTGGTTTAAGGCATCAACTTGCCACAACCTCTCAAAGGCAACCACAGTTATAAATGCCTATCCTGTTAACAACATTCCAAGAATTAATTGATAACATCTTAATATTAATGCACTTACTGCAAGAGCAAATATGTCTGATGCCGTAAGAATTTCTGTTCTTCAATCTCTGACTGAAACTGAATGGCCAATTCCTCCCGAACTTTTTCCAGTAATTCATTAGCTTGGTGATTTTCATTTTCATCTTGTCTCATTTGCTTTTTGTGCAGAAGATTTGCTTCCTTCTCCTGGCTCTCTGCCACTTGTTTTAAATAATCCTTCGTGACCCCAAGGTTGAGCAACTCCTGACCAAGCTTAGTGTGAATCTTTTTAATTTTCAGTGAGGCGTCTTTGGCAAGTTGCTCTCCGAGCATTTCCAGTCGGTTTAATGCATCCTCATCCAATTGCTCCTCCAGTTCTTTGAGTTCTGCAGTTTGATTCTTTAATAGGTCATGCCAATCCAGGAGGTATTTGTCGTGGCAGTATCTTCTCTCTCCAGAGGTATTGAGAAGAGATGAAAGTTCCTTTTCTTGACATTCATTCTCACCAACCTAACAATACAAAGAATTACACCAAAATCGCTTTTCTTGAAGAAAAACCATGCCAATTATCCAGAATATAGCACAGAATAACATAACACAAAAATGCAACAAAAAAAATCTCTTGCATTAAATATGCAATACAGTAGTGGAAAAAGAGTAAGGTATTCTGCATGCAATTCCATTAACATTACTTTTGTGTAAAGTCACTGTTTATTGTGGAAATAACTGTATGGGATTCACACAGTTCTGTCTTTTAGGCATGGTATCATATTTAAGACATTCATGACAGGTTGAAGAAACAGGCGAGAAACAGGAGTAGGCCATTCGGCCCTTCGAGCCAGCACCGCCATTCAATGTGATCATGGCTGATCATCCACAATCAGTACCCTGTTCCTGCCTTCCCCCCATATCCCCAGACTCCGCTATCATTAAGAGCCCTATCAAGCTCCCTCATGAAAGTATCCAGAGAACCGGCCTCCACCGCCCTCTGAGGCAGAGAATTCCTCAGACTCACCACTCTCTGTGTGAAAAAGTGTTTCCTCATCTCCGTTCTAAATGCCTTACCTCTTATTCTTAAACTGTGGCCCCTGGTTCTGGACTTCCCCAACATCAGGAACATGTTTCCTGCCTCTAGCATGTCCAAACCCTTAATAATCTCATATGTTTCAATAAGATCCCCTCTCATCCTTCTAAATTCCAGAGTATACAAGCCCAGCTGCTCCATTCTCACAGCATATGACAGTCCCGCCATCCCAGAATTAACCCTGTGAACCTACGCTGCACTCCCTCAACAGCAAGAATGTCCTTCCTCAAATTAATTGACCAAAACTGCACATAATACTCCAGGTTTGGTCTCACTAGGGCCCTGTACAACTGCAGAAGGACCTCTTTGCTCCTATGCTCAACTCCTCTTGTTATAAAGGCAAACATGCCATTCGCTTTCTTCACTGCCCGCTGTACCTGCATGCTTACTTTCAAAGACTGATGAACAAGGACCCCCAGATCCCGTTGTACTTCCCCTTTTTCCTCAATTTGACACCATTTAGATAATAATCTGCCTTCCTGTTTTTGCTACCAAAGTGGATAACCTCACATTTATTCACATTTAGCTGCATCTGCCATGCATCTGCCACTCCCCCAACCTGTCTAAGTCACCCTGCATTCTCATAGCATAATCCTCACAGTTCACACTGACATCCAGCTTCGTGTCATCCGCAAATTTGCCTTCAATCAATTTAGGAAACAAACTACTGGATAAAAAAGTTACAATACTGCCACCAACTGGTTCTGCTTGCAGAACTAATTTGCACCATATCATCTTTCAACTACAATATTTTTTCTCTCATCAGTTTCACCCACATGTTGATTCTTTACCAGACCATGGTTCCAATGGTAAAAACTGCCTCAAATTGGGGCAAAGTCCTATAGATAGTATTGGAATAGAATCAATAATCTTTAGTCTCAAGCCATTTGTTGGCCCAACTGTTTGTTAATTGCAAAAGTCACAAACTGTTGTGGAACAGAACATCAGTACATAGACTTCCTTCCTCCATCTTGATCCATTTGAGAACAAGCCAAGGAATATCCAACCACTTGTTAAACAATAACATATAAACACAAGAATTGGAAGCAGAGTAGGTTGTTTGGCCTTTCGCACCTGCTTCAACATTCAGTAACCGATCTTTTACCTCAGCACCACTCAGGCACGTGCCATGAGTGATTACTCAGGGTAGGCAGTCAGTCGGCATTAAAAACAAATCTTAATCCGCGCATGCGCAGATTGTTCTCCTCTCCATAAAAATAAAGACAGTAACAATTCAATTTGCCCACGGCTTCAAAGTCTCCTTCATTCTGAATTACTGAATGGGTGGGGGTGTGAAGGGTGATGGCAGGTGGAGAGATTGTGGGAAAAACGGGAGCACACCGGGACAAGTTGAATCAGTAGTCATCTTACTGAATGCCAACACTTGTTCAAGGGACCAATTGGGGGGAGAGTTCCTTTCACAGCGTGTGGAGAGTCTGTGCCTGGGGTAAAGCTGTGGGCAGGGCAGGAGTGTTAAGAAAGAAGGTGTCGGGGATCTTGCCAGTAACTCACTCACTCACCGCTGCCACAGTGCTCCAGGCGCGGAGCCACCACATTGTGGCAGGGAGGGAGGCAGCTCGGGCTGCTGCGAGCGCCCGCCGGGACCCGACAGCAGAACTGGCCGCCACTTCAGCGCCTTCTGCCGGTCTAATCACCTCTGGCAGTGCTCTCCGTCTGAACACCTCTCACCTGTCGCTCGCCAACTTCGCTCATATCAGCTGCTTCCCGCAAATCCTTAAATTCACACAGCCGAGTAACTTCAATTGGTCCCTTGATCGCTTTGTCAGAATGTAAGGATTTGCGTGAAATGGTTGACATGAGTGAAGACGGGAGCGGCAGGAGAGAGGTTTTCAGATGGAGAGCACTGCCAGAGGTGAGCGGGGGCTGGCAGAAGGGGCTGAGGTGGCGGCCGGTTCCGCTGTCCACTCCCAGCAGCCGCTCGCAGCAACCCGAGCTACTTCTCCTATGGCCACAATGCAGTGGCTCTGTGCCCGGAGCGTCACAAGTGGGTTACCGGCATGATCACCAAACCCCTCCTTCTCAACACTCCTGCCCTCTCCACAACTTTACCCCTGGCCAGACTCCCCATAAGCTGTGAAAGGAACTCCCCTCCCCCCCCCCCCCCCACCCCGGAAAACACGGTATTTAAAAACATATAGCACCAAGAAATGTACTCACCACATTATCGGTACACAAACTCCATTCTTCTCTCTTTGTTCCTAAGATACTCTTAAGATAATGGCAATCCATATTTGAAAAATCCACCAAGAAACTTACGCTGCGCATGTGCAGTAGGATGCTGCGCATGCGCAGTACTGCAAAGGCAGAATTTCGGCTGCCTTCAGCCTGTTTGTCATTGAAGGCTTGAAGCAACGGCGACAGCACGTGGGCTGCACAGACCTTCGCGTGTTACAAATACTGCGGATGAAAGGCACGGAGAATTATGCCTACCTAAGAGATCGATCTCTTAGATATAATTCTCCCATGCCTTTACTGTTTATATTTAATAATTACCATTTAATAATTTTAGTCAGGGTAGGCAGTGCCTGGCACCACTTTACTATACTAACACCATATTCCTTGATTCACTTAATATCCAAAAATCTATGGATTGTGTCACTGGTGTCACTGTTTAAATATAAGGGTGGCAGCCATGAGAGAGACAAAATGTTTTTTTATCTCTCAGAGGGTCCCGATCCATGGAGCTCTCCTCCGCAAATGGCAATGGAAGCAGAGTGCTTGCATTTTTAAGGCAGTGGTAAGTAGGTACATATATACAAGGGGATGGATTGTTGATCCATCTGCAATATTCTTACAATAGTCAGAAGTGGCAGATCTGTTGAATCTTTTCCCCACCATAACAACTTAACATTGTTGTTCTTGATTAATTAACTCTACAGAAGACATGGATATTAGCCAACATTGATAACAGTGGAGCATATTGTAAGACACTTACCACTGTTCATCAAGTGATTTGTCTGTGACCATTTAATACATCTAAATGCTCAATCCTAGTAACTAATAAATCAGAACACTGGTAGAGATCTAAAGTGGAATCAATGAAAAAGAAAATGAAACTGCAAAGACACAATTCAGCATTTAATATTCCATTATGGTTTCCTGCCTGCATCAATCCACAGAAACTAGCAAAAATATATTTACTTCAGCATAAAATATTGCAGCAGTGCTTCACATTCCTCCTCATCTGATGAGCTACTGAATCCCAGAGCAGATGCTTGGCAATGAGAGTTTAAAAGAGTTTCATTCCAGTCTGAGGCAGCATTTATCATCTGCCACAACTCTTTTATGATGCTCTACTCTAGGTTAGTAGCCCTATTCTATGCCTTCATACCCCCCCCCCCCTGTGTTTATTTTTTATATTTTAAGGAAACTCTGATTTTATTACAAATTACTACAACCCAAAAGTTGCTTCAACTGATTTTTCATATTATAAAACAGAAGCAGAGGCAAAAAACTACAATGAAAGAGATTAGATGTGGGTGTCCGATCTCGTGCTGTTATTTTGCCGGAAACAACAGAAGAATGGCAGCTTACCTAACTTATTTCACCAGGAAATAAGAGATGTGAAAGTTAATTAAATAAAGTCATGTGTACAAGGATGATACATTGACAGTCCATGACATCTTCAGCACCATAGTCAAGAGGCTGAATAATTCTCATCGTCCACTTACTGTCTTGATAATATGCTTCCTTCTCTCACTGATGAGCTTGCGGTGAATGAGTATCTTTTCTTGATCCATAACCTCATCTAATCCGAGCTTCACATGCAGAATTTCCTGGTGCACCATCTCCAACAGTGACTCCACTTGATCTTCTGTCAAATAACCAGCACTAAAAAGTGAAAATAAAAAGAAGCTAACTTTCGTTGAAATATTTTTGAAATTATTTAAAGTACAAATTTACCACATATCGAAATATTTATACTTTTGTAAGAGATTTATACATTTGTAAGAGATCATATCAGTCTGATATCAAATATACCTCTTTTCTCACATTCTTGCCTTTAACTCTGTGGACTTTGTGCTAATGTGTTTTTATTTACAGCTTTAAGGATAAGCTTCAGAACGAGTAATTTCCAATAATTCTACTTTGCGCATTTGTACTAAGATTTAGCACAGAATTCAACATCACATTCAAAGCATCATTAGCGTCCTTGGATGATTGAGGGTAAGAATTTTTGTAGATCATGACTCTTCAGACCGGGCAGATAGTAATATTCTATCAGATAGTGATCCGTAATCACCTTTGTGTTTCTGAGGCCTGGACTGTGTACATCTAGTCATTGGAAAAACACTTCAAATTCACTGAAAGGTGAAACAAACCAATGTCAGTTCCCTCTCCCGGGTCAATATCCCTCGTTAGACTTTATCAATGACGCTGAGCTGACGATGTCCACCACCCAAGTCCCAAAATAGACATCCTGTTCCAAGCTCTATTGTGAAAAGAGATTACCAGGCAGACAGAGAAAAAAGGTTCAGCAATGTGCTCCCTGTTTCTTTGTAGAAGTATAGCAAGTCTACTGACTCCTAGGAAGCTCTGGGCCATAACAGGAACATTGTGGATGGTATTAGGACATTGAGGCCAAGCACTGGAAGCACTGCATAAATGGAGGAAGGAGAGCATCACCTCACAAACCACCCACCCATCAATCACCTCCAGTCCCACCCACAGAAGAGTCTGTGGTTCCCACATGGGCCTCGTCAGTCACCTCAGAAACCACATAACCCACACCTAGTCCCCCTCAATCCTGAGGGGCTGCACAGAAGGAGGATGTGGAGATGATGCTTCCACTAGTGGGGGAGTCTAGGACCAGAGGGCAGAGTCTCAGAATAAAAGGATGT
This sequence comes from Raja brachyura, assembly GCA_963514005.1. The sequence goes on from OY740781.1 coordinate 142,319,496, forward strand.
ACATTTAGAAAGGAGATGAGGATGAATTTATTTAGTCAGAGGGTGGTGAATCTGTGGAATTCATTGCCATAGACGGCTGTGGAAACCAAGACATTGGGTATTTTTAAAGCGGTACATTTTTAATGTGTACTTGATTAATGAGGGTGTCAAAGGTTACATGGAGAAGACAAGGGAATGGGGTTGAGAGGGAAAGATAACTTTACGATTCACAATTGAATGGCAGAGTAGACTCGATGGGCCGTCTGGCCTTATTCTGCTCCGATGACATATGAAGATTACATTTTTATTGCAGAGCTGATATTCAGAAAATTATAAATTGTCACGTCCTGTTGAAGGCAGGTCAGTCTTTTCTTTTCAAAGATTCAGTCAAATCAGGGCAGAATAAAATTAAAATCATTTGTAAGAGCTTTAAATTAAATGCGTCTGATTTGTTTCAAAGCAGTTTCTCATATCCATGTGCGCACACTAATTAAGAACTAGTTACAGTTATGTGCCAGCCGCACCATACACTTAACTAGCTAGGGAAAATGAATGTCTCCAAAGTCAGAAACAGTGCATTTAGGTTTTGATGAAGTTCACTATTAGACCAAAGTCATAATGCAGATAATGTGTCTGAAATGCAGGGTTTTGCTGCTAGTTCTGAATACAAAAAATATAAGAAAATAGTATTAGAGTCTGAAGGCAAATATGCTCATCTTAACGGGCTGTTACACCCCATTAGAATAAATAGAACTTGGCAACTTGTATGGCCTGTCGATTAGCTATCCAAAGCATATGACTTGCCCTTCTCTACCTTTGAAATGCTCTCCCCCCGTTAATTTATAATCCACTTCAACCTTGACCATCCATAATTTCCTTCTCATCTATAGGCACCCATGCCCTCAGTTGCCTTGGCTCTGAGAACAAAAATCTTTTGCTAAATCTGTCTTTCTCTACTATGAAACTTAGGTAAATCCAACCTTTTTGACCAAACCTGTAGGCAGTAGCCCTTATATCTTCCAATGGGGTCTTGTAAGTTAGTATCCAATTGTATCTGGAATGCCCTGAAACTTTATCTTCTGCCTCAATGATGCAGACACATTTGTATATTAAGCTCATATAGTCTACATCTTCCACTGAGCAGGGAGTCATCTAAGCTTATCCTCTAAAACTCCCTCATACCTTTGGTGGGACCAGCTGAACAAATCTCCTCCAAGGAACCAGTTTTATCTGAGTGATAATCAGGCCCTCTTGATCATAACTCCCCACCATAATGGTTTGAAAGACAACTAATCCGGGCTGAGTAAGATATTAAGGCTATCAAGTAGCTCGAACCCCAAAATCTCTCCAACTTTCAAAACCATTCCAAAAAATTCAAGACCCAATGAAGGTTAAACACATTAGTCAAAAGTCCGAGACACAAAGTGCTGGAGTAACTCAGTGGGTCAGGCAGCATCTCTGGAGAAGATGTATGCAGTGCCCTCCTTAAAGTTTGGGATAAAGACCCATCATTTATTTATTTGCCTCTGTACTCCACAATTTGAGATATGTAATAGAAAAAAAATCACATGTGGTTAAAGTGCACATTGTCAGATTTTAATAAAGGCCAATTTTATACATTTTGGTTTCACCATGTAGAAATTACAGCAGTGTTTATACGTAGTCCCCAATATTTCAGGGCACCATGATGTTTGGGACACAGCTATGTCATGTAAATGAAAGTAGTCAAGATGTCACCAGTTGCTGGGTATCTTCTCTGGTGATGTTTTGCCAAGCCTGTATTGCAGCCATATTTAGCTTAGGCTTGTTTTGGGGGCTAGTCCCCTTCAGTATTCTCTTCAGCATATAAAAGGCATGCTCAATTGGGTTCAGGTCGGGTGATTGACTTGGCCACTCAAGAATTGACCATTTCTAGCTTTGAAAAACTCCTTTGTTGCTTAAGCAGTATGTTAGGGATCATTGTTTGGCTGTAGATTGAACCACCGGCCAATGAGTTTTGAGACATTTGTTTAAACTTGAGCAGCTAGGATGTGTCTATACACTTCAGAATTCATTATGCTACTACCATCAGCAGCTGTATCATCAATGAAGATAAGTGAGCCAGTACCTTCAGCAGCCATACATTAGGTATGTTACAAAACTTACCTTAAGGGGTCGGGGCGGGGTTAAAATGTGGTTTCCCCCATGCCACCCGGAGCTTTCTTTTGTCGGAGTGCGATCTATTTCTGGAGATTCGTTCCGACTGCCGGTAAGTTAATTTTTTTAAATAAATAGCCCGGCTATTTTAGCGCTGGAGTAAAATAATAATTAGCTTCTAAAGCCGTGAACGCCGACAACGGGGACCGATTTTACGTAGGGGACAGGTAAGTGAAAGCGTTTCTTTTGACATATAAACCTGCTTGTTTAGATGACTTTAATCAATATTTCATGTTGCAAAACGGTGATTTAGTCCCCATACGACCCGGCAGAATTTTTCCTGCCAATATTGAGTTTAAATTCACCGCAACGTTCCAGAAAATCCCACTCGCAAGCTGTTTAAAATGGCCATTAATTTATGGGCATTAAACACTAAATTCCTTCAATTTGGCCTATAAATTAATGACAATTAGATTTAAAAATCATGTTATATTGTGAATTATTGTGTGAATGTTAATTGGACACTTAGGCTTTACATTTTTTCTACATTTTTTCTCAAGAAATGGATAGATGTTTAGAGCTAGTAATTCAATTTTGTAATTAGCTACAATTGGGTAACTAACTAATTATATGCTTTAATTTCAGGTAATCCAAGTAAGTTTGTTTCATATTTGTTTCAGAATGCTTCAATCTATAATAACTGAAAATTTTTAATCTTAATTTTTAAGAAAGTTATGGGCTTTTGACTGTCCTCGATCACAACTTTTGTGTTAAGTCAATAGAAAAGCCATAGGAAACAAGAATTAGGTGTCAAATTAAACTTATTTTTATGCTTTATCTGGTGGGATAAATTGCAGACTTGATTTCTTAAATCTCAAACTTTTGTAACATTGCCACTTATGTGCCCGGGCCATAACACCCCCACCACCGTGTTTTACAGATGAGGTGGTATGCTTTGGATCTTGGGCAGTTCCTTCTCTCCTCCATATTTTGCTTTTGTTATCACTCTGATATAAGTTAATCTTCATCTCATCTGTCCACAAGACCTTTTTCCAGAACTGTGGTTGCTCTTTTAAGTTCTTCTTGGCAAACTGTAACCTGGCCATCCTGTTTTTGCGGCTAACCAGTGGTTTGCATCTTGCAGTGTAGCCTCTGTATTTCTGTTCATGAAGTCTTCTGCAGATAGTGTTTTTTGACAAATCCACACCTGACTCCTGAAGTGAGGTGTTTGAGGATTTTTCTTTATTTATAGAGATAATTCTTCGGTCATCAGCTGTGGAGGTCTTCCTTGGCCTGCCAGTCCCTTTGCGATAAGTAAGCTCACCAGTGCTCTCCTTCTTCAAAATGATGTTCCAAACAGTTAATTTTATAATAAAGCCTAAGGTTTGGCTGATGTCTCTAACAGTTTTATTCTTCGTTTTGAGTCTCACAATGGCTTCTTTGACTTTGATTCGCACAACTTTGGTCCTCATATTGATAAACAGCAATAAAAGTTTCCAAAGGTGATAGAAAGACTGGAGGAAAGACTAGGTGATGAGAGCTCTCTTACACCTGCATGAAGGAGGCAATTAAACACACCTGAGCAATTCCAAACACCTGTGAAGCCATGTGTCCCAACATTATGGTGCCCTGAAATGGAACTATGCATAAACACAGCTGCAATTTATACATGGTGAAACCAAAATGTATAAAAATGGCCTTTATTAAAATCTGACATTGTGTACTTTATCCACATGTGATGTTTTTTCTATTACAAATCTCAAATTGTGGAGTACAGAGGCAAATAAATAAATGATGGACTTTGTTCCAATCATTGTGGAGGGCACTGTACGTAACGATTCGCGTCAGGACCCTTCATCAGACTAAGTCTGAATGATCCTGACCCAAAATGTGACCTATCCAAACCCACTGAGTTGCCTGACCCACTGAGTTACTCCAACCCATTGTCTTTTTTCTTGTAAACCAGCATCTGCAGTTCCCTGTATCTCCTATTCAAATGTTTAAAACTGTTTTTTAAAAAAAAGTATATTAAAATACTTCATGAAATGTAAAAGTGAAGTTCAATGTACATTGCCTTTTAACTACCCTTGCACCTTGGAGTTGTGCTTCTCTGTTCTAATGAATGGGTTTGCTATTCCTGTTTCAGATGCAATCGGACATAGTGGCAGTGGGCAGGTTTCATAAGTTATAGGTGCAGAATTCGGAATTTCGGCCCATCAAATCTTCCCCGCCATTCAATCCTGGCTTAACTAATTTCAGAGACAAGCTGGAATAGCCTGTACTTTCTCTCTCTCTCTCTCTCTCTCTCTCTGGAGCCCTGCATTCTACAATCTGTGTAGCTCTGCAGCAGGGGATAATGTATCTTGGGCTGTGAGCAGCTTGGCTATTTTGCACTGCCCTTTGCCAGGTCAATGATTAAATGCAAGTGAGTGAACAGGTTCACTTGGTATTTGTTACAAAAACATAAGCCTTCAGAGTGAAGAAGGGTCCTTATTCAAAATTCCAAACAGAGATTGCCTATCCATTTACCCTGCAGATGCCTCCAGATACACTGATTTACTCCAGAACTTTGTCTTCATCACTTTCCAACTGGTGATGTTTTCTAACGTAACCATCAGTATCCACAAATGCAAAAGATATGCTAGTGCTCAATGGTTTGCCACCATTTTCCACATGTGCTCTGACATTGTACTCTCTGTGCAGTTCAGTGTGGAGGGACCGATCTCCAAACATTTCATACCACATGATATTGCACGAACATCCTCAAAGGGGACCTTTGAACTTTCTTTAATTGGATTCTATTGGACTTCATGTTTCACTAAATGTTGTGTCCTTTATCCTTTAACTGAGCTCTGTGGAAGGCTTGATTGGATTCATTTACAGTATTTTATCCGATTGAATAGCATGCAAACTAAAGCTTCTCACTGTACCTCGGTACTCGCGACAATAATAAACTAAACTAAACATCCTGCACCCAGTTGTATCTGGCACTGGTTCTTTCCCAATTGTTTCAATGATGGGAAAGGACTCAAGGAATTATGATAGATATTAGTTAATTTAGATTAGCTTGCGTTATAAGAAGGAAACCTCTTGGAATGAAGGTGGTTAGAAGACCTAGAAGGTGGTTAGAGGCAAATAATTGTGATTGGCATAGATAAGTAAATAGTCAGGTTTTTTTAACAGGATACGGGAGTAGAATACTAGAGGGTATTGGTTTATGGTGAGAGAGGAAAGATCTAAAAGGGCTGGAGGTGAAACCTTTTCAAACGGAGGGTGGTGGGTATATGAAACGAGCTGCCAGAGAAACCCGTGGAGGCAGGTACAATTACTATTTAAAAAATCATTCAGAACGGTACATGGATAGTAAAGGCAAAGAGTGATATGGGCCAAACACAGACAAATGGGGCTAGCTCAGAGTCATTAATCATGGAAACAGGCCCTTCGGCCCAACTTAACCGTGCCATCCAAGATGCCCTATTCCACCTGCCCGCATCTGGCTCATATCCCTCTAAACCTTTCCTACCCATGTACACATCCAAATGTCAAACATAACTTAATTATTGTTTGGGGGTTTTGAAATGTTTTTGAAGTTATTGCAATTCTGGAATATCTGAGACATTCAAATACATTTGTGGATTGTCAATTCTTGACAGGCTTGTCAGAATTGTCAAGTTTCAGAAACTTAGCAACTCTGATAACTCCAGCTGAATCAGGTTCAAGGGGTTAGCCAGCTAATAAAATGGTGCTTTCCTTTTCTGAAAGGTATGGCTTGACTGTATCCTTACACAAACAGCCATCCTCCCTGAGGTGATAGTATTACCTTACAAAAAAAACGTTTTTGATACAATGGAGTTACAGCTGAGGACCAGGTTGGCTTCCCACCTCAACCACACTAACAACCCACACAGGGAAAACATCCCAGATAGAAGGAACTCTGTAGAGGTCAGAAACAAGAGACAGGAGGTTGACCATCGTTATTGGGCTATTAGTAATTAATTGCAGGTCATGGTGATGCACTAATGTTACACAAGAGTAACTAAACATTTGATATTTAAGTTTCATGAAGTATCTGTTCTGAAGGCAACTGTTGACATTTGTCTTTGTGCCTCAAGTGCAGAGAGAAACGTTGTATTCTGCTCCACTAATCAGCTTCTTGTTACAATATGGCTCATTTAAAGGTCCTGAAACATGGCAACTATATTCTAGTAAGTAAACCATCAACATTAAAAAGAATCAAGTTTCAGGTTCAATCCGCATGTAAACACTGCAGCCCATTTTTGTAAATGCATTGGTTGCACTACAGCCTGTATCATGACAACGTATGCCCTGGTCAGTCTGAGAAAAGGTCCTGTCCTGAAACATTGCCTGTCCATTCCCTCCACAGATGTTGCCTGACCTGCTGAGTTCCTCTAACATTGTGTTTTGCTCCAAATTCCAGCATCTGCATTTCCTTATGTCTCGCATAATGCCGACATATTAGTTTCCAGTGTGGTACTCGTAGTTCTGTGACCAGCATTTTATGTGTGGTGTACACATTTGCTCAAGTGATCAATGGAAAGCATTATGAAAAATAGTCATTCCCTTTCCCATGCTGGACTGGGAAAATAAATTCCTACCTCAAAGGTAAATAGTTAAACTGTTTTTTTTTCCTGATATGAAATGGATATAAAAGGCCTTATTTTGGTTTCCTATGGTTTTTTTAGAACCATTTTGCATTTAAAAACTTTGGAATGCTGCTCAATACAATGTTAACAATTATAGAGGGATTTACATTATATAAAAATAATTACATCAATGATTTGGATGAAAGGATTCAAAGTAACATTAGCAAATTTGCAGATGACACAAAGCTGGGTGGCAGTATGAACTGTGAGGAAGATGCTATGACAGTGCAGGGTGACTTGGACAGGTTGGGGGAGTGGACAGATGCATGGCAGATGATGTTTAATGCGGATAAATGTGAAGTTAGCAAAAACAGGAAGGCAGATTACTATCTAAATGGCATCAAGTTGGGGAAAGGGGAAGTACAACGGGATCTGGGTGTCCTTGTACATCAGTCTATGAAAGTAAGCCTGCAGATACAGCAGGCAGTGAAGAAAGTGAATGGCATGTTGGCCTTTATAACAAGAGGAATCAAATATAGGACCAAAGAGGTCCTTCTGCAGTTGTACAGAGCGCTAGTGAGACCACACCTGGAGTAATCTGTGCAGTTTTGGTCCCCTAATTTGAGGAAGGACATTCTTGCTATTGAGGGAGTGCAGCGTAGGTTTACAAGGTTAATTCCCGGGATGGCGGGACTGTCATATGCTGAGAGAATGGAGCAGCTGGGCTTGTACATTCTGGAGTTTAGAAGGATGAGAGGGAATCTCATTGAAACATATAAGATTGTTAAGGGCTTGGACACGCTAGAGGCAGGAAACATGTTCCCGATGTTGGAGGAGTCCAGAACCAGGGGCCACAGTTTAAGAATAAGGAGTAAGCCATTTAGAACGGAGACGAGGAAACACTTTTTCTCACAGAGAGTGGTGAGTCTGAGGAATTCTCTGCCTCAGAGGGCGGTGAGGCAGGTTCTATTGGATGCTTTCAAGAGAGAGCTAGATAGGGCTCTTAAAAATAGCGGAGTCAGGGGATATGGGGAGAAGGCAGGAACTGATTGGGGATGATCAGCCATGATCACATTGAATGGCGGTGCTGGCAAATGACTACTCATGCACCTATTGGCTATTGTCTAAATATATTCTGAATCCATAACCTATATCTGTTTTGCATTCCCACATGTTTATCAATTGCAGCTTTCTCCACTACTAACTTTAAACTAACGTAAAGTGGGCACGGAAGAGTTGTTGCCTAACAGCGCTTGCAACACCGGAGACCCGGGTTCGATCCCAGCTATGGGCGCTATCTGTACGGAGTTTGTACGTTCTCCCCATGACCACGTGAGTTTTCTCTGAGATCTTCAGTTTCCTCCCACACTCCAAAGATGTACAGGATTGTAGATTAATTGGCTTGGTTTATGTGTAAATTATCCCTAGTGTGTGACTAGGATAGTGTTAATGTGTGGGTCGCTGGCCGGTGCCGCTCAGTGGGCCGAAGGGCCTGTTTCCGTGCTGTATGTCTAAACTAAACTAAACAACTTATGGGCTTTAAACAATGAATGCCAGCAGCAGCATATGACAAAAAGGAAAAACAATGCATTTTTTGGATATGCTTGGGGTTCAGGAATTCTCCAGTGAAAAATGAATACCAGAGAGCAGGTTTAGTGCGTGGTGCACACATCCGAACATATTGATTTAGCTGCCTATTGATCTTCCTTTCATGTTCTGTTAGATTAAAGCTTCGTTACAGCGGATGTGCAAAACAGACATCAAATATTAAATGAGTGGTTACGCTATGATCTGTTTTGTGCGGCATGTCTGCATTTCACAATTAATGCCTTGCCTTTTGCTTAATTCCCCGTCTTTGATTAAAGTTTTCCCATTTTATCCCTCATACATCAAATGTAACTCATTTAATTGGCACCCCATTGACAGGAGTACTGATTGCTCAACCACCAAACTACTTCCCTCTGAATTTAATTAGAGTCTAAAAATGCATACTGTAAACTTATGAGAATAATGGTAACTGACAGGTTTAACATTTTCCAATAAAGTATGAAAAATATATGCAGAACGATAGAGGTTTTATATTTTTACACATGAAGTACTGACGATTATTATCAATTGCAACGATTTGTAACACAAATTACATATTGCAAGCTTTTTCAAATGATGTTGAATCATTCCACAACGCTTTGTAAATTGCAGTCTCTCTTTAGGCAAATAATGTCTGGAGCCTAAAAGCTATTTTTGTGCATTTTATTTCACTGGAATTCAGTATCAATTCCTATGGAGATGAAGAACCCGGATTGATCTGAAAAGACAGGAAATGAACACGGAGTGACATTTTACTGGTGCCATGGTGAGCTATGAACAAGAAATGATTCCAATGTCACAAGGCACAACAGGGGTGGAGAGCGGGGAAAGGATAGAGTCATCAGTTGTCGATGAAATGACTCAGAGTGCTCAGAGGGAGGAAGAGGAGAGAAGTTCACAGAGGCATGTAGAGATCTTGAAGCGGGTCTTGAATGATATTAGGAGAAGTCAGTCTGCAGAGGGCTGGGATCTGAACACTGGGAGGTCAAATGGGTACAAGGGCGGTTTGAAGAGGAAAAGCAATCCTGTTCCTCAGGCAGCACTGGAAAGCCACTGAGCATTACCGTCCAAAATTCCTGCTTTATTTCTCAAGACTAAGAGGACAGCCAGCCGTTAGTACTTAACCACAAACAGAGCATGAAGGGACCAGTCTCCGATCGCCTGCACCTCATCCCACCTCCATTAATAATGGTGTAGGAGGGAACCTTCCTTTCTACTGAAGAAACGTCTCGACCTGAAACGTCACCTATTCCTTTTCTCCAGAGATGCTGTCTGACCCGCTGAGTTACTCCAGCTTTTTGTGTCTATCCATTAATAATGGACCTGGTTGATTTTTGAAGCACATTGAAATTTTATGTTTCTACCTGACACAATCTGGTGTATATTTTGAGATTTAAGGGCCTGTCCCACCAGCATGCAACTCTATGCGATGAACGCGATCAAACTAGAAGCGGGGGCCGCGCGGAGGTCGGGTGATCCCCTGTACAGGGCCGTTCCCACCAGCATGCGCCTGCATACGGCAAGCGCAACCAAACCGGCAGTAGGGGCCGCGCGGAGGTCGGGTGAGTGGCGCAACGCGGCGCAAAGTGAGGCGAACTTGGAGGTAAGTTCGCCAGGACAGAGAGGGGCACACAGAGAGGGGCACCGAGGCACACACACACACAGGGCCACGGAGCCACACACAAAGAGGGTCACGGAGGCACTTACAAATAGGTTCACGGAGGCACGATGTCGGGGTGGTGTGTAAATGTCGAGGTTACTGCGAGCCAACAAGCCGGTGCCGCGCGGAATTTTTGGACATAGTCAGTTTTTCGGAGCCCCGCGCGGTGTCGGGCCGAACTCGGGACGAACTCTGCACAATTCCGCACGGCTCCGGCGATCGAAGTGGGACCGGCCCCGCGACGCCGGACGGCTCAAGTGACCACGTTAGGTCGCGCTAATCGCATAGAGTTGCATGCTGGTGGGACAGGCCCTTAAGATCATTCCCATCCCGTCTGCTCCTATGGTTTCATTTTGTGATAAGCATCCACTCTTAAGAAAGGTTATTTTGTAAATCATTCTATATACACCGGGCTAACCTGCAGCAAACTGCTCAAACAGGCACGCTCCTACACAAGTAAAAGTTCCTGCTATCATATTTTTTCATAAGCTTATGATCTTACTAAATGCAAAGTAGGCACTGGGAAGGTTCTCCTCTGCTTCTAATGTTTATGTTGATGCCCATTGTCTAGGCATGTGCATCATGCCTTTATTGCATTATACACTAAACTGGCATGGATTAGTTGAAGCCTCACAGAAACTGGCAAAGTGGTTGCTGGATTATCTTCCATAACTGGGTAAAACTAAACAATATATAAACACCGTGAGAGAAATCCTGTGGCCAAGGATTGTCTAAAACACAACAGCACGGTACCTTTGTCACTTTACGTTTTAACTAAGTTTTGGTTCAGATTACTTACATTCAATATTAAAAAGTAGCAATCTCTTTAATGAAAATGAAATCACTTGGTGAATTAGTTCAATAACTACAAGCAATTACCATTCTGCTGAACCCAGAATGAAAAATGCAACATGGCAGAAATGCCATTAAGTATATATTTAATATTAAATGCTTTATTCCCTTAAGCAATATCTATCTCGTAAAGTGACAACACTCCAACTTCCACTTTTGGCTTTAAGCTGTCATATAAAATTACAAGTGCACCACAAGTGAATGTTTCATTTTTGCTTCACAAATTAAAATGAAATCATCTTCTGAAATACTTTTATAACAATGCAAATTACATCAATTAGTGACATCCAAAAGGCCAGACAGTTAAACCTTTTCTCACAGATTGTTTTTGTTACTCTCTCGACCTCTAATTGCAGGCCTATTAATTCCTAAAGCATAATTGTCCTCATTACAATGTAAATTATTTTCCTGTGTTAGCGTTAATGTCCATGCAGGGTGCCATTCAATAGGTCAGAAAACCCCCAAAAGAAATCGGAAATGCTGCCATTTAGGGCGTAACAAAATGAGAATGTTGGAGAAAAGAGGAGGCAATCAATTATGTAGATCGAGGCAAACACTCCTGCTATTTTAAGCATACAGCTGTCATCCACAAGGCAGTCTCTGTAAACCTGGACCCTATGCCCGGCCATACATATATAAATATGTACATATAGACACAAAATACTGGAGTGACTCAGTGGGTGAGGCAGCATCTCTGGAGAGAAGGAATGGGCGGCGTTTGTGTCTACCTTCGATTTAAATCAGCATCTGCAGTTCTTTCTTACAAACACACACAGATATATATATATATTAGACCAAGTGCAGACCCGTTGGATCTGTTCCTCGAATGTGCGGTTGGGGGGGGGGGGCGGGAGAGGGAGGGAGGGGGCGGCGTGGGAATGGAGCTGTGGGCTTGTGACTCTCTGGAGCACGCAGGGGATGGGAAGGGCGCAGATGGGGGCGGGGCTTCGCGAGCTGCACCAGCCGTGCGTTCAGTGGAACTTACGCCTTATCTCTTCTCCCGATCGTCAGAGCATTTACCCCGCCCACCCGTTGCCTTATCTCTTCTCACAATTGGCAGAGCATTTTGAGAACGGGGGGCATGGGTGTTTGGATCAGGTGGGCGATTCCAGCTGCAGGAGGTGCGGCGCGAGCGTAGTTGAAGGGCGGGGGGGGGGGGAGCCAAATGAAGAGACAGAGAGAAGCGGCTTGGATTGGTCAGCTTGTGGGATTGTGACGTCAGCAGTTCATGAGGTCCCGTTTAGATTTTAAAATGAGTGAGTGGGGGGGGGAAGGATTTTACTTAAAAATGTGTACATAAAAATGTCTAAATGTAATGAGGAGTGGATTTGCGAATGTAAAAGCGAAATCGCGGATTTTTGCCGGAACAAGGAATCAAATGCCAAAAATCTTATAAACATCTTATCTGAAAAAAAATGGAATGTGACATACACCCACAAACGCATGCACACACACACACACACACACACACACAGAGTTTTAAAAGTATACTAGACCAAGTGCAGACCCGTTGGTTCTGTTCCCCGAACGCGCGTTTGCTAGGGGGCTGCGGCGTCACACTCACACTAACCAACCCCAAAACACAAAGGCTGGGGGGGGGGGGTTAGGGGGAGATGGGGTGGGGAGATGGGGTGGGGAGAGGGGAGGGGGAGGGAGGAAGAGGGAGGGGAAAGAGTGGGGAGGTAGTGGGGGAGGGGGGGGAAGGATTTTATGTGTACATAAAATGTGTACATGCAATGAGGAGTGCATTTGTGAATGTAAAAGTGAAATGTCTATCGAAATGGAGTTTGAGCATTTGGTTTTGACGGACCGTGGAATCAAAGGCCAAAAATCTTAACTAAACAAATATGGAATGTGACATGCACCCACAAATAAACACACACAGTGGATGGATGGATGGATGGATGGATGGATGGATGGATAGATAAACTATTGCAAACTCTCAGCAGGTGAGACAGCAAGTGTGAAAAGAGGAACACTTAATATTTCAATTCAGAGATTCTTCTTCAGAATTGGAAAAGAAAGAAAACTAGTTAGATTATTTGCAAGCAGTATGGATGTGATATATGGAATATCTCCAGTAGAATGAGGTCAGGGTTGCCATGATGATGAGGTGTGGATGAAGCCGTCAAGATGGTTGGTTAATGAGGGCAATTTAGGTTATCCAGACTTCTAGTTTTACTTCTACCGCTGACCTTCTCTAGACTGAAGCATAAATAGGACATTTGGCTTTGTCTCTTTGTCCAATATCACTGTGTAATAGCCGACAAGATGAGTAGGAAGAAACTACAGATGCTGGTTTATACCATCATCTATTGCTGGCCATGATTTGTTCTGGCCTTTCCTTCCCCCAGTCCCCCCACCCCCCCCACCCTCTACTTTCAGTCTGAAGAAGGATTCAGATTCAAAACGTCACTCATCTTTTTTCTCCAGAAATTGTGCCAGACCCGCTCAGTTACTCCAACACTCTGTAACTATCTTTTTATTTACAAGATGAAATAGTCCCACCACCTTTTGAAGAGAGCTCGTCCCCATTCAGCAACTCTCAGTAACAATTAGAAGCTTGGAGTCACATATCAATACAATACAATACAAGGAACTTTATTTTTCCGTCAGGAACTTTGGTTTCTGCAGCCATAAAACAAGAAAAAACAATTTTACAAGACACACAACCAACTCAATTAACACAGACATCCATCACTGTGAATTTCCTCCTCACTGTGATGGAAGGCAGTCTTGTCTCTCCCCTGCTCTCCACCCTCTCCCAATGTTAATGCTCCCGGCGGGTGATGGTACGTCCCGCGGCCGTTAAGGCCGCGCCAGCGATGTAAAGCCCTGTTCCAGGTCTTGATGTTGGAGCCCCCAGTGGCCAATGGCAAGTCCCGGGTCGTTAAAGCCGTGCCGGGCGATGTCAGGCCCCGCTCCTGGTCATTTTCAGCCCCGCAACCCGGGCAGGAGAAGCTGCCGCCACGGGAGCTCCGAAAAGCGGTCTCCCACCAGGGACCCGCAAGCTCCCTTATGTCACCGTCCACCGGACCTGCGGCTGGAGCCTCCGAAGCTCCGAAGTCCGGTCGCAGCCGCGCACCACCACAGCTCCCCACGCTCCGAAGCCGGCCAGCCCCACGATGGTAAGTCTGCAGGTTCCGCGACTGGAGCCCGCAGCCGCTCCACGGTGCTACGCCCCAACGACAAAGGAGACCCGACAGGGAAAAGGTCGGGTCTCCCGTGCAGGGAGATGAAAAGTTTCCCCCACCCCACACATATACACAGTTAAAAAGGAAAGATTCAAACAAGAGGGCATGACATGAGAATTAAGGGACAGACGTTTAGGGGTAACATGAGGGGGAACTTCTTTACTCAGAGAGTGGTGGCTGTGTGGAATGATCTTCCTGCGGAAGTGGTGGAGGCAGGATCGATTTTAACATTTAAAAGTAAAGTGGATAGTTATATGGACGGGAAGGGAATGGAGGGGTATGGTCTGAGTGCAGGTAGATGGGACTAGGGGAAAATAAATGGTCGGCACGAACTGGAAGGGCCGAGAAGGCCTGTTTCCGTGCTGTAATTGGTATCTGGTTATATGGTTATAAAAACAATATAAAAACCAAAGCAAACTATACATTGAACAGGACATACATTTTTTAAAAAGGACAAACGGACTGCAGGGGCCACCGCCGCGAAGCGCCGCCCACATGATGCTATTAGAGTCATACAGCACAGAAGCCAGTCCTTTGGCCCAACTTACCCATGCCAAACAAGATGCCCCATCTATGCTAGTCCTACCTGCATGCATTTGGCCCATATCCCTCTGAACCTCTGCTATCCATGTACCTGCCCAAATGTCTTTCAAATGTACCAAATATTGAAGGAGTCAGAAGGAGAGCAGAGAGCAGAAATTACTGCGTGATTGCTTGCTAGGTTCTGGTCGCAATCGCATCTAGTCTTAATACATATCAAATTATGCTTCAGACAAACAGAAGCCAAGCCACAGGGTAAGAGAACAATTCAACTGTAGACACAAGAGGTTGCAAATAGTGGAATCCACAGCAAAAAAAAACAAACCACTGGAGATTCCAACTTTACTTTACTTTGGAGAAACACCGTGGAACCAGGCTCTTTGTCCCACCGAGTCCTCAGCAACCAGCCATCACCCCATACGCTAGCATTATTTTACACTCCAAGGACACTTTACAATTTTACCAGAGCCAATTATCCTGATAACCTGTATGTCTTGGAGTTTGGGAGGAAAACAGAGCACCCAGAGAAATCCCACGTGGTCACAGGAAGAATGTGCAAACTCCATACAGTCAGCACCTGTAGTCAGGATTGAACCGGGGTCTCTGGGGCTGTGAAGCAGCAACTCTACCGCTGTGCTACTGTACGGCCCTTAACTGTAGGATCTGTTATACCCTAGAAATGAATGTAAAAGGGACTAATGGAGCAGGGAGTCTGCTACACTTGATCTGCGCACATCTTGATTTACATTTGTGGAGTGAACACCTCTAACAAAAAACCAGCAAGCATTGCAACGTGTCACTGCTGTTTATCATCAAATACACCCAATCTGCATTGTAAAGTAAGTGCCCATCACTGCTAAACAGCTATTCAATGCAGAATTGAACCATGCACTTTGGTAGCTTTTACTTTTACAGCACTATTTAATTTGTTCAAACATCCAGTAAAACAATATTCATGATTCAGCTATAAGGCTCTGTGTAAGAAGTCCCTTTTTTCTATACCGTTATTCACTTAAGGGAATTAATAGCTAGATTGCAACACAGGAAACCATCACAGGCTCCTAGAGTCTGCTTTAGTTATCAAAGCTTTGAAAGCTTTGTACTAGTGCCAGATTTTTTTCCCTATTTCTTTTTTCATCCTATTTGTTGCCCTTGCCTGCAACAAGGATATTGCAGCTTGATTTGTTTTTAAAGTCACTAAAGCAGATCAACTAACCTAAATCACATTGCTGCTTAAATTTTTTATAAGGCTTTTTTATGGGCAATGAGTTTTTGTCCATGGGATGATACAAGGGATTTCACCTTATCTTCTGACCAATTATTTATCTCTAATCCAACACGTACAGGATAATCTGGCAATGGGAGGGCTGGTTCTGTGCAGATCAAAACTGGTTTTTGAAAGCAACTCCTAAACCTGTAACATCTTTCACCCAGAAGTGGAAAGGCAGGAGGCATGTGGGAACACCTTCACTCTTAAGTCACACGCCATACTGACTTTGAAATATACCAACAACACAGGGGCAAAATCCCAGAATTTTCTATCTTGCATTGCAGACACCGTGTGGTCCAAGAAAGATGGATTCTAAATGCTGACATTACCTGGAACACACAATCCACAGATAAATCTTCCTTTTATAAATGTTACCAAGCAGATTATCGAGGTAATATCAGGTCGCAACGTGATACTTAATTACCGATAGTCTGTGTCGGAATGTGCTGAAGCATAATTATGTGACTCCAAAGTAGCAGTTTTTCTCAGTGGAACATGCTGTGGCAGGTTGTTATCAAAATGCTTGCCATCTCCCTCAATAATGCTGATATTCACTGAAAAAAAAGGCTAATAATATACAATCTTCGTTGAAACAAGGAATTGCAGACGTGGTTAACAAAAACAAGACACAAAGTGCTGGAGTAACTCAACTAGTCAGGCAGGCTATCCGGAGAACATAGATAGGTGACGGTTTGGGTCGAGACCATTCTTCAGACTCTTGTTGAACAACCTTTGTTATTCTGGGTTACTGTCGCTTGGCTCTGTTCCTCAGTCATTTGTTAATGGCTGTGCATTTTTCAAAACAAATCTTTTAATTACAGTCTTCCTGGAGTTTACTCTGTATACAGTCAGAATTAATGCATTGTAATGAGTTTTACTGCCTCTAACCTGTATGACAATGAGAATAATACTACAGATGCCAGAAATCTAAAATGAGTATAGTGAATGCTGGAAAAACTAAGCAGGTCAGATAGCACGTGTGGAGTGGGATAAAGGGTTAACAACTTAAGTCTAAAGGGGCTGTCCCACTTGGGAGTCATTTCCGTGTCACTTACGCGACATAATTTACGTGTCACGACACGCGCATTACGCGCACATGGCGCCTGGTGAGGCGTAGTGGCGTAGGCAGTAACGCGCGCATACCAGGAGCAAACAAATCCATTAAAACTGAAGAATGCTCTCAACCCAAAATGTCACCTGCCCATTCCCTCCACAGATGCTGCCTGACCCGCTGAGTTACTCCAGCAGAAAAAGTGTTTTTCTCATCTAATAAAATGCCCGCCAAGGAAATATAAGGGACAATTCTCTAATGGATATGTTTGCTTTCAGTGATAACTGTGTCTTACTTTTTCACCGGTCTGATGAGATCTGCAACGTGCAGGGCAGCTGTGTTCAGGAGATGTCTTCTGTGGTCCACACTGTGATGTATTCTTTTCACTAGATTTCTCTTAATAACAAAATTCTCCTCGAGTATTTTTCTCTGGAATGCCAGCTGTTGGTCCATCAGCATGTCCAGCTGAAACTAAAAAGCGCACAGTATTCATACTAATGAACAATTACGTGCATTATCTTTCAAAATCCACACACCATTGACCATTTTGCATTTAATATACTTTCCAAAAATAAAATGAAACTATCTAAAGATCACAGCACATTATCCTATCTGAAGTTTAGAAGGATATGGGTCAAACACAGGCAGGTGGACCTAGTTTAGTAGATGGGACATCTTGATCAGCATTGGCAAGTTCGGCTGAAGGGCCTGTTTCCATACTGTATGACTCTACGAGCAACACATTCTGCTCTTTACTATGCGTAGAATGTTTTAGAATAAATACAACCAAATTTATTGTAATTATCCCCTCGTGGTAATGGTAACTGCTCCCATGGTCTTTCCATCTTCAGGTAGCTGAGGGTACATTAGACTTTCCAATGAAACAGTGCATTGAATTTGTGTAGCACCTTGAAAAAGTAAATTGCTAAATGTAGCATCAATCATCGTGGTAATTGGCTCCAGTGGCAAACTTCCATTAGCCCAAGGCAATGTTCTGGCAGAGTGGAGAGACAATAATCAGAACCTGCTAGTAATTGGGTGTTTGAGAAATTGAAGCCAATAATGATGATGGATGATGAAATCAGAGAGTGATAGAGTAATACACCGTGGAAACAGGCCCACCTCCATATCCCTCTAAACTTTTGCCATCCATATACCTGTCTAAATGTCTTTTAAATGTACCTGCCACAACTACCCCCTTTGGCAGCTTGTTCCATCCATGCAAATAAACTCCTTTGGCTTCACTGCTAAATCTCAACCAATGTAAACAGAGTTTCCTGGGCACAAACTATTCCAACTGTTGCTATATAAATGAGTTAAAGAAGGAACTGCAGATGCTGGAGAATTGAGGGTTACACAAAAAGCTGGAGAAACTCAGCGGGTGCAGCAGCATCTAAGGAGCGAAGGACAGGCGACGTTTCGGGTCGAGACCCTTCTTCAGACTCAAGTCTGAAGAAGGGTCTCGACCCGAAACGTCGCCCATCTCCTTCGCTCCTTAGATGCTGCTGCACCCGCTGAGTTTCTCCAGCTTTTTGTGTAAACCGCTATATAAATGAGGTTCCTCGTGTCCATGTATTGATTCATGTATTGATTCATTATACTGAAGAAATCTCATTGATTCTAACTCATGGGTGAATTCTGTAGATTTCACTGCTGCCCTTGGGTCTGGTTCAAAGCAGATCTCAAGTTATGCTAAGGATGCAAACTGCAACTGGAATAAGAAAGTGAGCTGACTAATCTTAATAGTCCAACTCATGCTGTTAATGTGAGGTTTAAAAAAAATAGAAGAGTAAGGCAGTAAATCTGGTGCCAGAAGTGGCAGGCCTGAGTTGAGGCTAAGCAAATGTAAATAAAGAGTAAAACACAAGATGCTAGAATAACATGTCGGTCAGGCAACATCTATGGAAGAAATGAATAGGTAACATTTTCAGACTCATTGAAGAGGTCAAGCAGAAGAAGAGTACCGGCCCAAAATATAGCATGTCCATTCCCTCCACAAATGCTGCCTGAGCAGCTGAGTTACTTCAGCACTTTGCGCTTTGCTCAAGATTTCAGCATCTGTAGTTCCTTGTGTCTTTATAAATAAAGTCCATTTCCATTCCTCCATTCTCTTTACTCCATATTTTCTCAATATGGCGAGACCATATGAGAAAGCACAAATAATCACAAATAAGTGAGTGAACAGGGGCTGGGGGAAGGCATGAATAGGTAAACACCAAACTACATTACATCCATCACAAACCTTTAAAAAGCAGTCATGAAACCCCTTTCTGTGGCATGATGTGAAATTGTCTCAAGCTTTTCTTTGATTGTAATCTTGTTAACTGCATTGGGAAGACTTTCATTATGTCAAGAGTTACTATACAAAGGTAAGTTGTTGTAGTTAAATGATTTTCCAGTTTTGTGCATTGAGGTAGAGCAGATGGAGTGACAAGGATAGTTTAGTGTAGTTTAAAGAAATATGGAAATATGCCCTTCGACCCCCACTCCCCCCGAGTCCACGCTGACCAATGATCGTCCATACATTAGCTTACCAAACCGTTACACTTTACAAAACCCAATTACCTACAAACCTGCACTTCTTTGGAGTGTGGGAAAACCGGAGCACCCAGAGAAAACCCATGCAGCGACAGGGAGAACTTGCAAACTCTGTATGGACAGCACCCGTAGTCAACATCAAACCCTGGTCTCTGGCACTGTAAGGCAGCAAATCTACCGCTGCACCTCTGTGCCGTCTTTTAGTAAATTTAGTAAACTTTACTAAGTTTACTAAATAAACAACATAACGTTGAAAATTGGAAATGGGTTTAATTTTAAGTGAGCTCGCTAATGAAGTCTGAGGTTCATGTCGTTTAGACTCTGCAATATATATTTTCAATCACATGGTACAACATGCAACAAAGCAAATTATAGTAGCAGTATCACCCAGATTTAAATACAATCTGGTTAACTTTCTTTAAAGCAACTTAATTTGTCTCAAAATCATACCAATGCCACTCTATCGTCTCCTCAAGCATTTTCCTACAGGGAGATGAACTGGCAGCGTTAGTTTTCTACCTGAATGTGCCAGCTTTCTTGTAGAAGTTGCCTGCCCGAAGTTGCATCTAATTCCTCCATCCTGATAACCTCCTTAAGCTGGTCACAGACACTTCTCTGTAACACCTGCCTCAGGCGAACCACCATCTCCCTTTGGGCATTTCCAGAAGCTTCTTCGTGTGTCACCAATTGCGAGTACTTTAACTGATCCTGTTCAAAAGTGTGCAATTGTTCCAGATCCTTCTTCCACTGCACGGCAACCTGAGCAGATATCAAAGCAAATCTTTAAAAGCATTGTAATCCTATCTCGTTCACAATCCCACTGATCTGATACTTTCATTATTCCCTTGCAAGGGTGTTCTTTGTTCTGCTGAGCATGACCAATATCAAAAGAAAATTAAGGTGCACATGCAGCAGCTCTATAACAGAGGGGGCACATACACACAATTTCTGAGATCTTTTACAACCAATAAAATCATGAAATAAGCGGTAGCACCATTATTTTTTGATGCACCTCATTAAATATATGATACCTTGGGCAAGCAGCTTTATTAATAATAATATTAAATAATAAAGAAAGGAAACTCATCAATAGAGAACTTAAAAAGTATACTGATTTAAGCCTTGCTAGTGGTATGATGAAAACCTCTAAAATGCTGTCCCTGTAATATATTTTCTATGCTGTTTAGTGTGGTGGCTTAATTTTAATTTTCTTAGATATTTCTTCAGAATTTGTTCCGTGTGTTCCGCTGATAAGGCAGGTGAGTTGTGGAAACAAAGAACTGCAGATTCTGCCTAAGACTGAAAGAAGAGTCTCGACCCAAAATGTCACCAGTCCGTGTTCTCCAGGGCAGCTGCCTGGCCTGCCGAGTTATTCCAGCTATTTGTGTCCTTTTGAGGCAGGTGAGTTGGTAGTTTGAGAAGTTCTGTGCTCTCTCTGCTATTTATACAGGGTGCCTGTCATGTGATAGGATCATGGACCTAATCCCTTCGGCTCACTGAGTCCATGTCAGTCATTCAATTAATGTAATCACAAATTTGTCATCACAAATGTCCTCGTTCTTCAGAGAACGGGGTTTCCCCTCCCCCACTATAGATGAGGCTCGCACCAGGGTTCCTCCATACCCCACAACACTGCCCTCTCTCCCCATTCCCCCACTCACAACAAGGGCCGAGTCCCCCTGGTCCTCACCTTTCACCCCACCAGACAGCGCATACAACAGATAGTCCTCCGCCAGTTTCGCCACCTCCAACGTGACCCCTCCACTCGCCACATCTTCCCATCTCCCCCCCTGTCTGCCTTCCGCAAAGGCTGCTCCCTCCGCAACTCCCTCGTCAATTCTTCCCTTCCCTCCCGCTCCACTCCTTCCCCGGGCACTTTCCCTTGCAACCACAAGAGATGCTACACTTGTCCCTTCACCTCCCCCATCCACTCCTTTCAGGGACCCAAGCAGTCATTCCAAGTCCGACAAAGGTTCACCTGCACCTCCTCCAACCTCATCTACTGCATCCGTTGCTCCAGATGCCAGCTGATCTACATCGGTGAGACCAAGCGGAGGCTGGGCGATCGTTTCGCCGAACACCTCCGCTCGGTCCGCAATAACCAACCGGACCTCCCGGTGGCTCAGCACTTCAACTCCCCCTCCCATTCCGTATCCGACCTCTCGGTCCTGGGCCTCCTCCACGGCCAGAGTGAGCAACACCGCAAGTTGGAGGAACAGCACCTCATATTCCGCTTGGGGAGTCTGCATCCTCTGGGCTTAAACATTGAGTTTTCTCAATTCTGTTAACCCAGACTGCCCCCTCCCCTCCCCTCCCCACCTCTCCCTCAGCCCTCGGGCCCTGACATTCCTTCTCCATCTCCCCCCCCCCCCACCCCAGTCGCACTAGCTTCTCATTTTCACACCACAAACAGCTTACAATGGCCTGTTTCCCTTATCATCAATACTTTTTTGCATATCTTTCATTCATTGTTCTTTATCTCTCCACATCACTGTTTATATCTCTCATTTCCCTGATCCCTGACCAGTCTGAAGAAGGGTCTCAACCCGAAATGTCGCCTATCTCCTTCGCTCCTTAGATGCTGCTGCACCCGCTGAGTTTCTCCAGCCTTTTGTGTAACATTCAATTAATGTAACTTCCACCAACCCTCAACCCTATGCAATTCTCTATTCCCGCAGCCGTGATAATCTTTCCCCTTGAAGTAATTACTCAATTCACCATTGAAAGTTTATATTTCTGTCACTGTCACCTTTTTGTTTCTGCATTCCAGGCCATAACTACATGCTGCATGGAAATGTTATTATCCCATCATAGAGGAATAAGACAAAATAATGTTTACATTCTTAAATTGCAGATCATGAGAGGAATAGATCAGGTAGACACACAGAGTCTCTTGCCCAGAGTAGGGGAATCAAGAACCAGAGGACATAGGTTTAAGATGAGGGGGAAAAAATGTATTAGGAGGTAACTTTTTCACACAAAGGTGATTGGTGTATGGAACGAGCTGCCGGAGCAGGTAATTGCAACGTTTAAGAAACATTTATACAGATACATGGATAAAGAAGCTATAAAGTTTAAGCATGACTTCTTTGACCTTCACCCAATTGTATTAATGTCATTCTGCAGTAAACGTCATCTGCTTTGAGCTCAACCTGTTCACCAAAATAGCCCAGTGTCTTCGATATGAGACTATCTTCCCTCATTGCTTCTGACAGTTTTGATTTTTAAAACTTGGAATTTTGCCCATTATATCCAAGTTCAGGTGATCAATATATATATATATACATAAAGAGCTGCTATCCTTCTACCCAATCCTGGGAGACACTCTAAACCTCCCTCCCATCTTTTGCATTCATGTAACCACAGTATCTTCATTCTCATGGGCTTTAATTTTGCCAACAAGTCTGTTATGTGCCATCAAATCTTTCCTGCTTTTGAAAAACCTCATATACATCAATTGTTACTTCATCAAAGCACTCAATCAAACATGATTTGCTTTTCAAAAGATCTTTCATATACAGATTCATACTTTTCCAGATGCCAATTAATTTTTGTCCCGGGGGCATCGCACGATGGCTGCCTCACCAACAGTCTGTCTTTGTCTTTTCCTTCTTTTGTGTTTTCAGTTTGTTGTAAAATGTATATTTTAGTTTATTTTTAGTTTTGTATTATGTGAGGGGTGGTGGGGGAAACTTTTTTTATCTCTTTCCTATCATCGTGGAGCTGGCAGCCTCTTGTTTGGGATTTCTAGAGCTCCAAAACCGCGGAGCCTGCAGACTTTAACATCTCGGAGCAGGTGATCCCTTTGCCAGGGGTCAGCCTTTGGTGCTCAAACCAGCAGGAGCTGCGGATTTTAACATCGTGGACCACGCAGTCTCTCGTGAGAGACTGATTTCGGGAACTCCAAGCTGCAGGAGTTCGACCGTCCTGATGCGGGAGCTTTGACGCGGAAGCTCGATTGCCGGTTGCGGATTGTTCGACTCCCCCGATCGCACGAGGAAAGATGATAAGACTTTATTGCCTTCCATCACAGTGAGGAACGTGGAGGAGCAGCTGTGGTGGATGTTTATATCAATTTTTATGTAATTGAGTGACTTGTTGCTTTTTGGGTATGACTGTATGGCAAACTAATTTCCTCACAATGTTGCAAAACATACTTGGCAAATAAATTATGATTATGATTATGATTATTGCCTTCAAAAGTTTAGACAGGCGTGAACTTGTTGAGTTTATCCATCTTTGCTCTTTGGAACAAGGACAATATAACTTTCAATCTTCAAAATCCTGTAACTGACAACTTTTTAAGTACTCCATTTTTATCATTTTTTCCTATATGTCCTGTTTTTTAGTCAATATTTAATTGACCTTTTCCTTTACTGTATTATTGGCAGTTTTTTTTCATTGTAAAGGCAGATGGAGTGTTCCAAACTAATTTTTCTGCCTGGGGCATGGATAGGCAACTTTGCAAGAAAATTTGAATAAAAAAAGTTTAATTAGGCTTCTTCTTCTTTGGACTATACTTTTTTATCTACATTATGGCACAGTAGAGCTGCTGCCTCAAAGCGCCAGAGACCCCGATTCGATCCTGACTTTGGATGTTGTCTGCGTGGAGTTTGCACATTCTACCTGTGACCGTGTGAGTTTTCTCCAGGTATGCTTTTCCTCCCACATCCAAAAGACATGCGGGTTTGTAGGTTGATTGGCCTCTGTAAAGTGACTCTCAGGTTTAAGGAATGGATGTGAAAGTGGTATAACATAGATCTAGTGCGAATGGGTGATCGATGGTCAGCATTCATTCAGTGGGCCGAAGGGGCTGTTTTCTTGCTGTTTGTTTCAATCAATCAATTAAATTGTATTCAATTTTTTCAAATGATTTAAAGAAACAGATGGAAACCAGCCCTTCGGCCCACGCCAACCATCATTCTCTTGTTCACACCAGTTCTATGTTATCTTACTTTTGCATCCACTCCCTGCACACTAGAGCAATTTGCAAAGTCCAATTAACCTACAAACCAGCACATCTTTGTGATTTGTGATGACTGGGATTTTCTTTGGATTAGATCTAAACAAGGCTGGCTCTCTTTGTCCTCTCTTTTCATTTTTCAGTTCCTCTGTCTATCCAGATCCACATATAATTCTTCAATCACTTTGTCTCTATTTGTCAAACTATCCATCAGTCTGGAAAATGGGGCATCAGCCTCTGAATCAACAGTGCTTTTATTTACCTTCCTCTCCAATCAGTTTATCCCAAAAAAGCTTTGTATGTTTTCATGATTCAAATTAAAAGTACTCAAATTGGAAAGAGGAAGAATTAGCTGTTTTCCCAAGATTCCCGGAGTTCTTCAAAAACGGATTATAAAACCACAAATGTAATGTCTCAAATTAACTAAGAAATAAGACATAAAGTAAGGCAGTAAGCTGAACATCTGCTATTGGTAATGTGTTATCCTTTATTAAGTTAGAAGCAGCAAGACATTTAGAAAATAATAATACAATTGTGTAGAATCAGCATGGCTTTCTGAATTGAAATTATATTTGCCAAATTTATCCAAGTCCTTTGAGGATGTAAGCAGTAGGGTTGATACTGAGAAACCAGTAAATATGGTTTTTTTGAATTTCTAAAAAGCACTCAATAAAATGCAGTACATAAGGCTGTTCCCCTAGATGAGAACCCATGGCATTGGAGGTAATATATTTACATGGAGAGTGGGCCTGTTAATCATTGGAAAACTAAGAGTCATGATGAGTTGAAACCTTGTACTTATTGGAGTGTAGCACAAATAAGTGCTAGCACAACAATTTATATTGTGAAAAGAAGCTGCTGCCTCACAGCGCCTGAGATCTGGGTTCATTCCTGACCTCAGGAGCTGTCCGAGTGGAGTTTACACATTCTCCTTGTGAACGTGTGTGTTTCGTCCAGGTGCTCTGCTTTTCCTTCCAAATCCCTGCGGGTTTGTAGGTCAATTGGCCTCTAAATTGTCCCTAGCGTGGAGGGAGTGGATGCAAAAGTGGGATAAGTAGTGTACGGGTGATCGATGGTCAATATGAACCTTGTGGGCTGAAGGGCCTGTTTCTCTAAACTAAAAGAACAAACGAACAGTGTGGTGAACGCACTGCAGGTCAGGCAGAAGCTGGACAGAGAGAAAGTTAATTCTTCAGGTCAAACATTCGCTTCGTCAGATCAGGAAAAGTGAGAAAACAAGTTCAAATCAAAGATGGGGGTGACAGCTGAGGAAAAGGTTGGGATGCCCAGCTACAATTGTGCTGCACTGGTTGTGCTGTAGTCTCAAGGAACTGCAGGGGCTGGAATTTTGTGTAGAACACAAAGTATAAGAGTAACTCAGCAGGTCAGGCAGCATCTCTGGAGGGCATGGATAGGCAACTTTGCAGGTTGGAAGAAGGGTCACCGACCCGAAACGCCATCCATCCACATTCTCCAGAGATGCTGCCTGACCCTCTGAGTTACTCCAGCCTGCTGCACTGTGTATAGTTTTGAAGTCTTTATTTAAAGGGGAATAACTTTGCTTTGTAAGCAAAGCAGAGAAGTTTCACTGGTTGTGATAAAGCTGCCGGGATAAAGTTGATTTCTTACGAGGGATGATTGAGCAAACTACTGTATGCCTCCATTCACTGGTTTCACTACCACAATTCACTATTCATTTTACAAAATTCACTAATTTTCTTTCCTCACAGATTTGTAAATCTTTAGAAATCTCCACACGGGAGAGCAGTGTGAGACTGTCACTGAGCAAAGGTAAGAGATTTTTTTAAATATACAGTGAACTCCAGGTTTAATGGAATAGAAAATGCAGACCCACCACACAACTGCTGAGAGACGGTTAAAGAGTAAAGTCTACTCCTGCAGCTAATTCTTTTGTTTTGTTTTGTGTGCTTGTGCAGTGTTTGTGTGTGAGAGACGCAAGAGAAATTTAAAACTTTCTCACTGTTTTCTGTCAACATAGAAGTGATAATAATGTTTCTTGTTTGAATCACAACATATATATTTCAATTACTCAAGATTAAAATGAGACCCGAGATGCTTTCTTAAATGTTCCGAACATAAAACAGGCCACAGTGCATGTTTCAGAGGTTTAGTTTAGGGATAGAGTAGGGAAACAGGCCCTTCAGACCACCAAGTCCGCACCGACCAGCATTCATCCATACATTAGTTCTATCCTACACACACTTGGGACAATTTACAGAAGACAATTAACATAAAAACCTGCACGTCTTTGGAATGTGGGAGGAAACCGGAGCACCCGGAGAAAAGCCTCATGGTCACAGGGAGAACATACAAACTCCGCACAGCTAGCATCCGTAGTCAGGATCGAGCTAGGATCTCTGACACTGTAAGGCAGCAACTCGCTGCGCCACCATGCTGCCCAAAGTTGATCTCATTAAAACAAGAGTCATGATGGCTAAATTCATGACTTGACTATGTAGATGGAAGGGTAATGTTTCCTTTGATTGTCCTATCTAGATCCAAGAGTACAGTTTCAAAATAGAGCATTGACGATTTCAGTTGGAGATGAGAAGAGATTTTTTAATTCCGTTGGCACTGAATCTTTTGCAACTTTCTACCCAGTAGGCCTGTAGACTCCGGCATTGAGCTCATTCAAGGCAGAGATAAATAGATTTTCCATTTTCAGGCAATCAGCGGATATTAGCTTAGTGCAAGGGAGTGGAGAAAGGCTAAAATATTGCCCATGATCTTACTAAATGGCAGAGCAGACAGAAAGGGCTACTGTTGCTTCTGTTCTCTGTCTAACACTTCAAAGGCTCAGTAGTTTCAGCACACTCTATGGAAATTAACTGAACATGTGCAGACTGTAAAGTCTCCATTCAGCCGAGTCAAAGTCTTTTGCAAATAGCTAGTAAAGGGTCAGGCTCTGCACAAAGTGGACGCTAAAATAAGAAAGACATTCAAAGGCAAGAGGACAGATATATTCTATTCTATTGTTGTGATGCGTTATTGTGAATTTAAAAATATTAAGATAATTTGAGATATGAAAAAGTCAGTTTCTTGTGTGTAATAAACTGATAGATTTGACAGAAACAAGTTATATGCGTACGTTTACATATTTCTTCACAGGATTTGCGCATCAAAACTTATGACTTATCCTTAATTGACCCTCAACCAGTTGGCAGGCTGGGCTAATGAAAGAGTCTGCTAAAATTCAACCACATTATTTTCCTATTCAGATGCTGGACAGACCAGATACAGATAACAGAATCATCTTCTCTGAATTGAACCAAATAGCTTTTCAAACAGTCCAGTTCATGGTTCCCATTACTAATACTGTATAATGTTTCTGGGAGCTTTATGGAATCATAGCGATATGAAAAGGCTTCCTCTCAACTAATAAATAGAATTGGTTTTCACTCGCCTCGCGCATAGGTCACAATTTTCCCTTATCTGCATTTATTGTTGTCCCCTTGTTGAGGAAACTTGAAATTAATTCTCCAAGCTTTTCCAAGATAGTGACTCTTTTCTGGGATACAGTTGTATGGGTGCTGTTGACATACTAATTGGACTGTGTAGATTTATAAATAATTTAATGGTCATTTATTGTCACGTGCACCTCTGTACAGTGAATTATATATTTTTTGCATACAGTTAAGTGACAATCCTACATTTGCCACAATCATACTGAGAATCAGAGTGTAAAATAGAAGGTTTCTAGGTAACTGGATATTGAGGGTGTACGTCAATTATTAAGCCTACGGCGTGTCAGAGATTACCTCAATCTTATCCACATGCTATGTCCACACATGCAAATTTCCATTGCTGAGGAGGAATCAACATCAATATTCTTACATATTGAACATATGAGAAATCACAGTGCCGTCCATAATGTTTGGGACAAAGACCCATGATTTATTTATTTGCCTCTGTACTCCACAATTTTAGATTTGTAATAGAAGAAAACACATGTGGTTAAAGTGCACATTGTCAGATTTTAATAAAGGCCATTTTTATACATTTTGGTTTCACCATATAGAAATTGCAGCAGTGTTTATACATATCAGTGGGACACAGCAATGCCATGTAAATGAAAGTAGTCAAGTTTAGTATTTTGTTGCATATACTTTGCATGCAATGACTGGTTGAAGTCTGCAATTCATGGACATCACCAGTTGCTGGGTGTCTTCTCTGGCGATGCTCTGTCAGGCCTGTATTGCAGCCATCTTTAGCTTATGCTTGTTTTGGGGGCTAGTCCCCTTCAGTTTTCTCTTCAGCATATAAAAGGCATGCTCAATTAGGTTCAGATTGGGTGATTGACTTGGCCACTCAAGAATTGACAATTTTTTTGCTTTGAAAAACTCCTTTGTTGCTTTAGCAGTATGTTTGGGATCATTGTCTTGCAGTAGAATGAACTGCCGGCCAATGAGTTTTGAGGCATTTATTTGAACTTGAACAGATAGGATGTGTCTATACACTTCAGAATTCATCATGCTGCTACTATCATCAATTGTATCATCAATGAAGATAAGCGAGCCAGTTCCTTCAGCAGCCATACATGCCCAAGCCATAACATCCCACCACCGTGTTTCACAGATGAGGTGGCCTGCTTTGGATCTTGGGCAGTTCCTTCTCGCCTCCATACTTTGCTCTTGCCATCATTCTGATTTAAGTTAATCTTCATCTCATCTGTCCACAAGACCTTTTTCCAGAACTGTGGTTGTTCTTTTAACTACTTCTTGGCAAACTGTAACCTGGCCAAGCTATTTTTGCAGCTAATCAGTGGTTTGCATCTTGCAGTGTAGCCTCTGTATTTATGTTCATGGCATTGACAAATCCACACCCGACTCCTGAAGAGTGTTTCTGATCTGTTGGACAGGTGTTTTGGGGATTTTTCTTTATTATAGAGAGAATTCTGTCATCAGCTGTGGAGGTCTTCCTTGGCCCGCCAGTCCCTTTGCAATTAGTAAGCTCACCAGTGCTCTATTTCTTCTTAGTGATGTTCCATACAGTTGATTTTGGTACGCCTAAGGTTTGGCTGATGTCTCTAACAGTTCTATTCTTGTTTCTCACTCTCATAATGGCTTCATTGGCACAACTTTGGTCCTCATATTGATAAACAGCAATAAAAGTTTCCAAAGGTGATGGAAAGGCTGGAGGAAAGACTAGGTGCTGAGAGCTCTTATACCTGCATGAAGGAGGCAATTAAACACACCTGAGCCATTCGAAACACCCGTGAAGCCATGTGTCCTAAACATTATGGTGCCCTGAAATGGGGGGGGTTATGTATAAACACAGCTGTGATTCCTACATGGTGAAACCAAAATGTATAAAAATGGCCTTTATTAAAATCTGACAACGTGCACTTTAACCACATGCATTTTTTTATATTACAAATTTCAAATTGTGGAGTACAGAGGCAAATGAATAAATGATGGGCCTTTGTCCCAAACATTATGGAGGGCACTGTAAATTTGTGTTCTCCGCACAAGTCTGTGCATTGACTGGTTAAATGAATTAAATGAGATGGTGAACATTTCCGAGGACGTGACAGGCAATGAGATGATCACAATGTTTACCTTATTATTGCCAACTGGGAATTGTTGCCTTGGCTTGATTTCGGGCTTTGGCATTTAAACACCTTCAAGAACTTGTAAAGGCTTTCTGTGTTGCAAATATTGACAAAGTCTTTGATTAAACACCTGCCATTCATCTCTTCCCTAATGGCTCCACTATCACCTTTCACAATGATCAGATTGTACTAAAGCCTTTGTTTTCCTGTGTAACCCCTTCCAGCAGCTGTCTCCAACCCACCCCTCCCTTGGTTCCATTTGCTTCCTCTTTTTTCTCTCTTATGCCTCCATCTACCTGCCTCTATCTTCCCACTCGATCTCTTACCCTACATGGTTGATCTGTTTATCATCCTTCACCCCTCCTCGGTTCACCAATCATCTTTTGTGTCTGTATCACCATCCACATTACACCGCTGAGCTCCCCTCTCCACTCTCAGTGCTGATGCGGGGTTTCAGCCTGAAACATTGTCCATTCTTTTCCCGCCACAGACCAGCCGAGTTCCTCCAGCAGATTGTTTGCTGCTCCTGATTCCAGCATCTGCAGTGTCTTGTGCCTCCACATAACCAATAATTTAGTGTGACATTCAGAGGAATTAAGATCAGCAGACTGCAAGAGGTTCAGGTCCAGTATAAATGCACTATTCAGAATACAATTTTTTCATTGCACATTTCCCAGTAGTCAACATACTCCATGCTTGGACATTTTCAAATATCTTAACAGTGTTAAAAGAGTGAGCAGCTATAGATGGTTGTTGTTTAAAATTTAGAGTTACAGCTACGAAACAGGGCCCACTGAGTCCACAATGGCCATTGATTGCCCATACATAATAATTCTATATTATCTCACTTTCCATTTCTCACCTTACACAGTAGGGGCAATGTACAGAGGCCAATTAATTTTCAAAACCACAAGTGTCGGGACGTGAGAGGAAACAGGAATACCTGGTGGAAATCCACGAGGACACAGGGATACATGCAAACTCCACACAGACAGCAATGAAGTCAGGATCAAACCCGGGTCTCTGGTGCTATGAGGCAGCAGCTCTACCAGCTGCACCAGAGTGATGTTGTTGGAGTGAGCACAACTAAAATCAGGTCAACAGCTTTTAAATATTGGAAGAATGCTGCTCACTAATAATGGCATCAGGTTAATTGGACACAAGCCCTTCCTTCCCAACTCAACTACAGAATCCAATGCTTCAACACTGCCAATATTCAAGGAAGGAGACGTTATCACGTTATGTGTCACTAGGCAGAACAAGAGTTTTCAAATACAATGGCTGACAATGATGAATTAATTATTATGGAGTAAACCACATATACCTGTGATTGCATTTTAAACTTTTGAATGTGAAATATCCACTGATGGGGGAGCAAAACTGATTACATTTCTAATAAATACCACTTATACAACATTGATTATTGCAGCACAAAATAGTATCTCCTATAAACAATGACAATGTTAGCACAGCATTACTTTTGTAATTAATCCCTGATTTAAAAAAAAGCCATCTACAATCTCATGCATGGTGTGAAATAACATTTGTCTTCAAACACAAAATCAGAACTCTGTAATCCTAATAAGCAAGAGAATAAAAGAGAAATGGAACAGTCATTAAAAAAAATTACAGCTGAAACTTCAATGGGACTTTCTTTCCTGTTATCCTGATAAATCCTGTTATCTTCTCTCAAAGCAAAATCACTTTCATCATTCTGTCAGAAGGACCACAATTAACTCTGATTCACATGTACAAAGAGGATTGTTACTTTCAGAGGTGTGGATTTGATCTAAGATCAGAGAAAGGAAAATTTAGTCTGTAGAATTAATGGGTACAAAATAATATCTCAATTTGTACTCTCGGGGTTAGCCACCTGCACTCTCTACTGAACAGCTGCAGACAATTTGTCAATGAAATTGACTTGGATTTTATGCTGCTGTATTGTTATCTTAGATACAGTGTCACTGGTGGGTGGGGGTCAACCAGAAAGAATGAGGAAGATCGGGACTGTGGTGGGGACTGGAAACGATGGGAAGAGATGCATGAGAATGTGGGGAGGTGAAGTGACAGGATAGGGATAAGCAGCAGACTGATGTTATCAATGGTTTAACATGGCATTTAGCAAAGCCCTGGTGAATCTTCCCCAGGTATGGAAAACATAGAAACTAAGTGCAGGAATAGGCCATTCGGCCCTTCGAACCAGCGCAGCCATTCAATATGATTATGGCTGATCATCCAAAATCAGTACCCTGTTCCTGCTTTTTCACCTTATCCCTTGATTACATTAGCGCTAAGAGTTAATTCTAACTCTGTCTTGAAAGCGTCCGGTGAATTAATTTCCACTGCCTTCTGTGGCAGAGATTTCCACAGATTCCTAACTCGCTGAGTGAAAAAAAAATTCTTGCAATAGCCAGTCTAATCCCTTAAGAATTTTATATGTTTCTATAAGATACCCTCCCATCCTTCTAAACTCCAGTGAATACAAGCCCATCAACCCATTATTTCAGCATACGTCAGTCCCGCCATCCCGGGAATTAACCTGGTGAACCTACACTGCATCCCCTCAATAGCAATAATGTCCTTCCTCAAATTATGAGACCAAAACTGCACACAATACTCCAGGTGCACAATACTCACCAGGGCCCTGTACAATTGCAGTAAGACCTCCTTGCTCCTAAACGCAAATCCTCTTGCAATTAAGGCTAACATGCCATTAGCTTTCTTCACTGCCTGCTGCACCTGCATGCTTACTTTCACTGACTGATGTACAAGAACATCCAGGTCTCGTTGCACCTCCCCTTTTCCTAATCAGACACCATTCCGATAATAATCTGCCTTCCTGTTCTTGCCATCAAAGTGGATAACCTCACATTTCACTTTCAAAGGAGAATGAAATGGAGCCAGGAAGTAATTCTCTGCAGAACTGATAACTAAAAATCTGTACAACCCAAGCTTTTTTGATTTGAATATTCTCTATTTGTTTGAATGCTCATGCATTAACATCACTTTCCTTATACGTAAGAGCATCTGAAATACAACAGGCTATGCAGACCCCTGCACTTGCTCCACATTCAATACTGTCATGATTGATCTTATATCTCAGCTATGCTTTCCTGTGTAAACCCACATCCCTCAATTCCCTTAATATAAAAAAAACATTGAGCTCTGGATTCTGAGAAGATATACGGCTGCTCCTCGACCGAAGGTGGGGTTACGTTCCAATAAACTAATCGAAAAACAAAAATGTCGTAAGTTGAAAACACATTTAATACAATGTGACCGGAAGTGCCGTTGCCGAGTGTTTGCACCATCGTAAAGTCCAGATAGTGTAAGTCGAAGCATCGTAAGTCAGGGAGCATCTGTATATGCATTTGAGTAAGGATCTGAGAGCTAAGTTCAGTTGGGCAAGTAGGCTGAGGAATGGTTAATGGAGTTTAATGCAGATAAGTGCGATGTGCTGCATTTTCGGAAGTTAAACCAGGGCAGAACCACAGTAAATGACAGGAGCCTGGGGAGGGTTGTAGAGCAGAGGGCTCGAGGAGTGCAGGTACATAGTTGAAAGAGGCATCATAAGTAGATAGAGTGATGAAGAAGGCTTTCGGTAGATTGGACTTCATTAGTCAAGACACTGCGTAAAGAAGTTGGGAAGTTATGTTGCAGTTTTACAAGATGTTGGTGTGGCACCCTGCTATATGAAAGATGCCATTACGCTGGAAAGAATATAGAGAAGATTAACGAGGATGTTGCCAGGACTTGAGGGCCTAAACATAGTACATAGGTTTAAGGTGAAATATATATATATATATATATTTTTTAACAAATCAAAAAAGAGAAAGACAACAGAAAAAGCCGCCAGACATAACACTATTGGTGCAATTCATATGGTGCTACACAGTCAGGCATTGCAACAGCACAAGTAAAGAGCACAGGACTACATCGCTGCAGAAAGTATGAAATTATTGGTCTTTGAGATGGTTGATAAATGGTCCCCAAACACTTAAAAAGTTGTTGGGTACCTTGGAGTTGTGGAAGCATATCCTTTCCATCTGTGGGGTGTGGATGATTTTCAGTCTGTTAGGATCATATTCTTGGCTGCCACCATACCAAGCATCAGTGCTTGTTGTTCTTTAGACATGAAGTTCAAAGCAGTCTCTGAGCATCCAAAAAGTGCCAGTTTGAATCAGGGGGAATATCTTTTCCATAGACCCCAACGAACCACTTAAATATTTCAGACCAGTAAATTTGTATATGAGGACAGAGCCAGAAAATGTGTGTTAAAGAACCATCTGCACCTTTGCATCTGTCACATAATGGAGAAATAGATGGATAGGTTCAATGTAATTTGGTCTTTGAGTAATGGAGTCTATGGATGACTTTAAACTGAATCAGTTTATACCTGACATTGATTGATTCTGGTCAAACCTTAATTCCAAATGTCGTCAGACACCTCGAAATTCAGCTCAGTAGACCAGGCTCCTTTCAGATGGTTAGTGGATACGGAGGTGGTGAATAGACGCACAAAGCGTGATATTAGATGTTTGGAGTCCGGAGGAAGCTGCAGGAGCTCGTAGAGTGGGCAACTGTCAGGCATGGTTTGAAAATTTGGAATTTGGTCTTTAATGTAGTGTCTAATTTGGAGATAGCAAAAAGATTGAGAGTTGGAAAAGTTAAATTTTGATTTCAGCTGATTAAACGAAGTAAACTTTTTGTCTATATATAAATCTCTGAAGGTCGCATGGCCGTTGTGCCTCCAGACAAACACCCCATCCATCTGTGATGGCAAAAAGGAGTGGTTGTGACATATGGGGGTGTAAATAGAGACATTTGACAATGTACTGAAACTTCTTATCTGATTTAAAATTTGAATAGAATTTCTTAAAATAAAATCCTCACCAACCAACGTGTGGGGATTGTGTTTTGGGAAAAAAGCAAAGTATAGAGGGAGGAATTTTTCACTGCTGTGCTTTCAATGTTTAGCCACAAGGGGGCATTATTATCATTATTCAAAGGTTCATCTGGGAATCCCCATTGCCAGTAAATCAGAGCTCTAGCATTGGCTGCCCAATAGTAGTGCCTAAATATAGGAAGGCCCATGCCTCCCTCATTTTTTGGCTTGTGAAGATGCGCCTTGTGGCTAAAGGGATCAACTTTCCATGTTCCCCACCTTAATACCCCTGATGTTTGGGTAACTCCTGATACCTATTGCGAGGGGCTCCAGAGCAATATCAAAGAGTAAGGGGGACAGAGGATCCCCGTCTGATCCCACGTTGTAAGTCAAAAGGTCCAGATTTATCATTATTAGTGAGGATGGATGATGTCGGACAAAGATACACCATTTTGACCCATGCAATAAAGGAATCCCCAAACCCAAATCTTTTAAGCGCCTCTAACATATAGGGCCACTCTATCTGGTCGAACACTTTTTCAGCATCTAAGGATAAGATGGCCATTCTGAAAGATTTAATAAGAACCTGAGGAGCAGTTTTCACACCAAAGGTGGTGGGTAGAGGAAGGAGCCGCCAGAGAAGGTAATTGCGGTGGATACTATGACAACATTTAAATGACACTTGGACAGGTAGAGTGATAGGAAAGATTTGGAGGGATATGGGCCAAACGTGGGCAGTTGGGGACTAGTGTAGAGCGGGCACCTTGGTCGTCATGGGCAAGTTAGGCTGAAGGATCGGTTTCTGTGCTGTACGACTCTATGAATATGTTCAGCAAGTGAATTGAATTCTAAAGAATCACCAATTTCTGGATGAATAACATTTTGTTTGTCTGTCCTCTGGTGTGCCAAACCTTTGTTTTGACACTGCGACCCTTGTTTTGGACACCCCAGCCAAGCTTGCAGCTACCCAGTCTATTTGTACCAGGGCCGGATTTACGTATAAGCTTCATAAGCTTAAGCTTAGGGCCTCTAGATCTAGGGGGGGCTCAGCTTCGCTCCGCCAAGGTGCATAAAACTTTTGAAATTGCGGCGTTGTTACAAAACCTACCATCAGTAGCACTATGCGATAGTGGCATTGTTACAAAACCTACCATCGGTGGCGCTGTGCTTGCGATTCCAGAGGCTTTGGTAGTGTGGGGGGGTGGGATTAAAATGCAGGTGAGGTTTATTTGGTCTGAGAGGAATTTGCTCCAAAGATCCTTGGATCTTTAGCATTACCGCCCCACGGAGACCTACCCACCTCGCTGCCGCACCAGGGCCTACTTACCTCGCCGCCCCACTGGGGCCTACCCACCTTGCCGCCGCACACGAGGCCTACTCCCTTGCTGCCTCACCGGGCCCATTGAACATCGCCGTCGCACCGGGCCCACCAAACATCGCCACCACACACAGGGCCTACTCGCGTCACTGGGCCCATCGAACATCGCCTCAGCACCGGGCCCACCGAACATCACCACCTCACTGGGCCCATCGAACATCGCCGCCGCACCGGGCCCATTGAATATCGCCGCTGCTCCGGGCTCGCTGAACCTCGCAGCCACTCTGGGCCCATCGAACATCACCGCCACACCGGGGCCCACTGAACCTCCCCACCCCATCAGGGCCTACTCACCTCACCGCATCACCGGGCCCACCGAAACTCGCCACCCCACCGACCATCCGCCCACTGGGACCTCCCACGATTCACCCGCTGACCCAGACTCCACTCCCCACGGTCTTCCACCATTGACTCCACCGACCCTCGCCAACTCCACCGCTCACCAGCACACTGCAGCCGTCGCCTTACTTGCATCCTGGGCTCAGCACCGGGCCTGAAGTTTCCACGGTGCAGACTCCAACCCCCCTGGGTTTGACTGCACTGGGTCTAGTGCCAGTTCACCCAACTCTGGTAACATCAGTGGCTGTTCCACTGGGTCTTCCCCATCCCCCTCAAACCATGTGACCCCAGCTCTTCCCCTCCCACACTACAGTCCTCATACCCCCCTCCCCCCGTGACCACCCACCACCAGACTTCGCCTCAGTCCTTGCCGTGTATTCATCATCCCCCCCTGACCTCCCCCTCTCAGATACTGAATGGTCTGTCCTCAGCAGAGGTCTCACCTTTGTCCCCCTCCATCCCCACCTCAATGAGTTCCGTGCCCGCCATGATTTGGGGCTCTTCTTCCGCCGCCTCCGCCTCTTAGCGTTCTTCCATGGGAAGGATTCCTCGCCCCCATTATGATCCCTTTTCCCGTGTCCAACGGACACCGTCCTCTCGAGCCCCCCGCAATCGCCACTACGGGTGTCCCGATGCTCAGGCCCTCTCGCCGGGATGATGGAACTTCGACGACGGAACGGAAGACCGGAGACCGTGGCTCCCGAAGTCCACAGGCTGAGCTGGGTGGAGATTCACGCTGGCGGCCCTCTACAAAGTGATCCTAGGGCTCCACAATGTTGAAATCAGCACGGCCCGAGGCTGGGAGCTCCGCAAACCGCAGCTCTGATGTTGAAGCAGCAGGCCCAACACTCCGGAGCTTCAAACAGCGATCCAG
This sequence comes from Raja brachyura, assembly GCA_963514005.1. The sequence continues at coordinate 142,356,918 of OY740781.1, forward strand.
GTAAGGCATTCCCGCTCCACGGTGAATCCAATATGTATTTTAAAACCAACTGTTTAATGACAACATACAGTAGGATCTAAAAGTGTCACGCTGTCACTGTCAGGTAGTCATGGTCCTCTAGTCGTGGGGGTGGGGGATTGGAAGGGGGGAGCCTCACAAGTGAAATAGCCTAGGGCCTCTCTTCATCTAAATCTGGCCCTGATTTGTACACTTAGATTATACCCTTGTAAAGATAGTACAGGCCGAGTCTGCTCAATCTCTCCTCACGTAACACACCAGGAATCAAACCTGTGAACTTGCTCAATTGTGGGCAGTTTTGGTCCCCTAATTTGAGGAAGGACATTCTCGCTATTGAGGGTGTGCAGCGTAGGTTTACCAGGTTAATTCCCGGGATGGCGGGACTGTCATACGCTGAGAGAATGGAGCGGCAGGGCTTGTACACTCTGGAATTTAGAAGGATGAGAGGAGAATAAGGGGTAAGCATTTCAGAATGGAGATGAGGAAACACTTTTTCACACGGAGATTTGTGAGTCTGTGGAATTCTCTGCCTCAGAGGGCAGTGGAGGCCAGTTCTCTAAATACTTTCAAGAGAGAGCTTGATAGGGCTCTTAAAGATAGTGGAGTCAGAGGATATGGGGAGAAGGCAGGAATGGGATACTGATTGTGAATGATCAGCCATGATCACATTGAATGGCGGTGCTGGCTCGAAGGGCCAAATGGCCTACTCCTGCACCTACTGTCTATTGTCTATCACAAGTGTATCCATCCTTAAGTAGGGAGACTAGACTTGTCCACAATGTTCCAGATATGCTCTACCAGAGCCGTCTGAAGATTCAAGTGTGTCCTAAAGACATGTAACATTCTCAGCAACTCCTGGGCATCTCTGGCCCATGAAGACACAGGATGCAAAGATTATGCAGCTCCATCAACAGGGGTCCAATCCTGAACTCTGGTTCTATCTGTGCAGAGTATTCATCTTCTTTTTGTGGCTGAATGAGTGCCCCAAGGATGCTCCTGTTTCCTCCCATGTTCAAAGATAATGCAGATAGGTAAACTGGCTATTCTACATTGCCCCCAGGTGGTCATGGATGGGACAAGCATCCGGGGTGGGGGGGGGGGGGGGGGGGGGGGGGTGGGTGTGATGCTCACGTGGGAATGAATAGGTTACAAGGACATGTGGGGGGAATAGGATTTATGAGATTGCCCCGAGAACTAGCATAGAATTGATGTGTCGAAAAGCCTCCTTCAATATCATAAATGAAATGAAAATGTGTGTTCAAAATGAAGGGTGTCACTGAGTACCATGGGTCCTTGTGACAGGAGCATGCAGAAGCTCAGTTCAAAGAGATTACGTACCCACCAGTCATCTGTGGAAGAGCCTGCAGTTCCCAAAGATTTGGACCTGAAACAAGTCATCCTCGATCCCGCCGACGAAAAGTACAAAGAAGATACAATTTTGCCCTTTAGACTTGCATTTAAATCCTTGTGCAATAAACACCAAAATACCACTTGCCTTTTCAATTACCTGCTAAACCCACATACTGTATTAACTTTCAGTGATTCATGCACTGGGATACACAAGGTCCCTCTGAACACCATGACATTCAACCTCATACAACTTTGAAAAAAAAACCCTGCCTTTGTTCTATCAAACATGATTTTTATAAACAAATAAAGCATTCCAGATTTATTTTGTGTCCTTGTATGCAAATTCTTCAAGAATTAAACCTCTGGCCTGAATGGCAGTGACCACATGGGGAAAAATATATATAAAGGAGCTACTGTGACATTTAGCAGCAAAAGATCATGCAAAAGTGAAAGGTGCCATTCCACGAGCTTTGTCAAGCATATCATTGCAGGCTGTTTTTAAAAACAAGCCCACAGCAATCTAAGGAAACACACATTTCAAGCATTTGTCATGCATCATCTAGCAGCACTTTGACCTTGCCAAGCTAGTGAAGTAAAGCTGAACAGAAATAATACAACAGAGGCCATTGGGAATACTCTACAAATTGGACTGTGCAACATGCATGTTTTTGTGGGCCACCAATCAATTTCAGTGGAAAATAAAATTGTTTTTATGAGTCCTTCATGCGCCTGCCATTAAGTGCACAGAGGATTATAGAAGTGCTTAATGACGCTCGGCAGCCTACAAACCATGTCTGGACATCACTGCTCTAACATTCACTAACATTCATACGCATGAATGGCCATACACGGACAACTCATGCAACAATGATCTAACACCGTTTGACTTATGTTGGGAGTCTGACTCAAGTGGGCCCACGTTAAGGTCAGTCCTTCTGACCACTCAGCCAACAGAATGCCCTTCCTCAAGGCAATCCCTTGTCCCAAATCCACTCACCAATTTGCTGACACAAACTCATTCCTCAACTAACACTTGTTCCTCAATTAACTCCCATAACCACGATTTCCTCCATCCCATTCCTGACTACATTCCAACACACACTTCAATTCATGAGCCCAGTTAATAGGCCCTACCCAAACCCCTTTACAGATTGATCAGCACGAACCCCCAAAAACCCTGCTACTCCCCATCAAGCCTTTTAGCCTTCCCCCCCCTCTCTACCTACTCTCCAGGACTCAAGTCCTTGTCATCCACCTGGCCCCAAGCGCATCTCATTTTCTCCATGCACACTGCAAAGAGGAAACGTGTGCAGTTAAAACCCTTGAACGTGTAAAGAATGTTAAACAGCACACAATGCCTTGGAATGTTACTGTTCTTGTTGTTATAAACCCAATTCCAGGAATATTCAGAGACGTCAGAATCTCCCATCAGAATTTCCCGTCCCAAGTTCATTCACATTGCTAAATATCTAATTGTACAACTACAAAACGAAACACAGGAATACAACATACGGGTCCACCTCCAATATTCTGGCAACTGGTGGTACAGCACCTCCTTTAATCCAGACACAATTATGAGAGTGCACTTAAAATTCCCCTGGATGTCACCCTGAAAATGTGGCCCCCAGTCTAGGTAAGGCGGCCGATCTCGACCTCATCGGGACTAGCGCGGCTGATCGGATTTGCCTCCCTCGACCAGTGCTCTGGAACTCCAGCCCTGTCGAAGCCAGCAGATCCATTCCCATAGCTGACTTTGCAGGTCGATATCTCAGCGGCCTAGGCAGACAGTTCTGGTACCATTGGACTCCTCTTGGAGGCCGTGACCTCTATTAGTCCAGCAAAATGGATAATCCAGAAAGGCTCTGAAACCAAGGGTGCCGGAAAGGCAATGGTGGCTTAGATATCGAAAAAGGAAATCAGCAGCATTTACAGTTTTAAAAAAACCTTGATTTTTCTGTTTTGATAAATAAAATTCAAAATTCACACATGGATTCATATTCTAATTAATATCGCCTTCATGAATTTACTGGCCAGATTAATTTCTAACATTCACGCTCTCAATTACACAGCATAAGATTATGGCTTCTTGACATACCTCATCATCTACATTCTGCAAGAGGAGCTCGGCGTCTCTGTCCTCTTGTTGCTGCTTCTTATAGAGTGCTTCCATCTTATGTCTGGTGTCTTGGTTACTTTGAGCTGCTAATATGGCTAACATCTCTTCATGCGCCATACTCAGCCCGTTCTCCGTCTCTTCAAACTGTTCTCTGAAAATAATTTTGAATCTTTCCTCTAAAAGGGGTGAAAGGTCTTTGTTGTGCTTGAAACTCTTGAGCAACAACAGAATTGCATCCAGGTTCAGTTTTTTGCGATGATATTCCAAATCTGTATCCATTTGTATTGTATTCAGTACATGCAAGCTGTAGGACAGAAACTGAGTGTTATATTGTGTCCAATTTAAATTGTGAGGAATTAAGAAAAGTAAATCAGGAATAAAAATAATTAATACTGGAATATTAAAACATAAATTGAAAAACAATAAATGGGAGACTGCAGTTCCAAGATGCAGCATGGAAACGGGCCCTTTGGCCCACCCAGTCCATGCTGACTATCAATCAGCAGTTCACACCAGTTCTATGTCATCCAACTTTTTCATCCACTCCCTACACACCGGGGGCATTTACAGAGGCCAATTAACCTACAAAAATCCCGCACATCTTTGGGATGTGGGAGGAAACTGGTGCACCTGATGGAAACCCACGCGGTGACAGGGAGAATGTGCGAAATCCGCACAGACAGCAATCGAGGTCAGGATCAAACCCAGATCTCTGGCGCTGTGAGACAGAGGGTCTACCAATTGCACAACTGTCTGAAGGCTTTTGGTGCAGAATGAGTGAATCATATAATTACAGACCAAATACATTACTGCCTGTAAGCTTAATTGGAGCTATCACAAGTACTGGTATGTTGATTTTATATTTTTTCTAACCAGTTGAATATTCTATATTTTTCTAACCAGTTGAATATTAGCAGTGATCTTGATTATTGGTTATTTTAATTCATCTTTACTCGTCTTGAGTAAATTTGGGATTTAACTCAAGGCGAGCATGATTTAATGTTGAGCTTGTTTCCGGGTACAATAGGTTTGCATTGGAAAGTGAAAGGCAAGCAAATGGTTCTGAGGTGGATCAGAAACTCTCAGTGGTAGGAATAGGACTTAATGAAACTTGCTAGGTTTGAAATTCATCCTGGCAGTACAAATGAATGGTGGAACAGTGTTGTATTCTAATTCCGGAATTCTGTTTTACTTTTCGTTATTTATCCATTTTTTAAAATATGTTTTGCCCATATTCTCTTGAATATCTTCTGAGTAAATTGCAATGATGCCAACCATGGGTGGTGTTGAAAGGAGACCAGGCATGTAATTGCAGTGCATTTTAGATAGTAAACAATGTAATGACTATGTGGCAATTCTGAAAGCATTGGATGGTGAATGGGGTAATAATCAAGACGGCTGCTTTAGAAAAAAAGTGTTGGAAGAACTCAGCACAGGCAGAATTTATAGAGGGAAATGGACATTCAACATTTCCATCAGACTGATGGAGTGGAAGGGGGGGAAGAACCTAGAAAAGACTCAAACCTCTTTTTCAGCTTACTCTCCTCTACTGCATTAGTCTGAAGAAGAGTCCTGATCCAAATATTAATTTCCTTCAATTGATGTTGCCTGACCCACTGAGTTCTTCCAGTGCTATGTTTTTTGCACGTTTCTAGCAACTGCATTGTTTCCAAATGTTAGTTTGGTCTGAGTGTACTGAACTTACATTGTATTTTTGGAAACGTATTCATTCAGGTAGGTAAAGAGGATTCCTTCATGCTTCTGACTTGTACCCGGTACATGTTTGGGTCTCAGGTAGCCATGGTTGGGGACAAAAGACCCCAACCTTTTGCCGTGCTTTGTGACTTTGTCAGTGCCGTAGGTGGCTCCTATTTGTATACATTGTGTAGGCAAGCAAAGAATCTCACTGTGCCTCGACGCATGTGGCAATAAAGTATTCCTATTCATGTGACCAATACAGTAATGGTGACCACCCAGAATATTGATGGTGGAGCCTGGGCCATATAATGCTATTGAATAGGTGATCAGACCCCATTTTAGTTGAGATATTAACTGCCTTACACGTTTGCTGCTCTATATATATATATATATATACACACACACACATATATATATATATATACACACACACATATATATATACACACACACACATATATATATATACACACACACACATATATATATACACACACACACATATATATATATACACACACACATATATATATATATACACACACACATATATATATACACACACACACACATATATATATATACACACACATATATATATATATACACACACATATATATATACACACACACACATATATATATACACACACACACATATATATATATATATATATAATATATATGTGTGTGTGGCGGCAAAAGCAAGGAGACGGGGCTATATTTACTGTGAAATTGTGAATGGAACTGAATATCGTGCAATCGGCAGTAAACAAGAAAAATACTGCTTTTACATTTGTTCTATCAAATGCACGTGTTTTAAATGAAAAATATCCCTTTATTTGTATATTTCTGAATTCTTCAGGAATTAATCTTCTGTTCTGTACAGTAGTGACCATATGGATAAATAGGTTAATAGAGTTACTGTGGCATTTTGCAGCGAAATATCACATTAAAGCAAATGGAACCATTGTGAAACATTGTCCAATCATCAGAAAACAATGATTAAAGGAAGATTGGGTCTACGAAGACGCCGGATCAATTTTCAGTGATGTTCCACAGTATATCGCAGATGATTTTGTGCATGTTCAGAGATTAGAATATGTTTAGGTATTAAAGGTATCAAACTGTATCGAATCAGTGTTGGAAGATGGTGCTGAGATGTCATCCATGTTCATGATCTTATTGAATGGTACAGCAGGCACGAGAAATTAATGGGCCTCCTCCTGCTTCTATTTCTTATGTTCTTCCATTTCTTATGTAATTTTTCTTGTATGCCTCATGAAAGAAATATGGACAGATGAAGAGAGCAAATAAAAGAGGCAGGGAGTCAAGAAGAGAGACAAGAAATAGCAAGCAAAACGACTGGATAAACTGCTCTGAATGTGATTTCCTTGTATATCATGGGTTATCAAATATAAGGGTGTTCATTCAATAGTTGTGTGGGGTCAGCTAAAGTGTTGCCTTATAATATTTTACCTCCATGATGTTCTGCTGTTGCATAAAAGCTCAGAATTGAAGTGCATCATCCTTAAAAATAAGATTAATTTTTACCAGCAATTGTACTTTATTCACTGATTTGCTGGAAAGGTTTTTATCTTTCGGGTCAATAGGAATACTGCACTGGAAAGCAGTTGCATTAATGAACAATATGCCACCATGTACGATATGAACAGGATTATATGACCTTGTTCAAGAGTCGAAATAAATGATCTGGGTCTTTTTCAAAATGCACCAATAGCTATATGGACAGACCAAATAATAAATTGAAATACAAAAGCAACAGAGGCCAGAAAAATGAAGTACATGAGTGTGAAAGATACATCTTCTAGATGCGCTGGGACACATCCTCAGTGATGTGACCTGGGGTAAGTTTTTTGGACGTGAATTAACACATAATTTAACACACTACCATTAGCAAACACAGGTACAAATCTATAACAACTAAGCATCCAATTATGGAAAATAGGTCATAGAAGAATGGAATTCAATCATCAGATCTTAGCAAATATTAGTTGAAAAATTTGGTCTTTCAGTACAATTTTTGGGTGTTATTGGAGTTCCGAGGAGGCGTAAATTTGCTATATTTAAGAGGGAGTTAGATGTGGCCCTTGTGGCTAAAGGGATCAGGGGGTATGGAGAGAAGGCAGGTACAGGATACTGAGTTGGATGATCAGCCATGATCATATTGAATGGCGGTGCAGGCTCGAAGGGCCGAATGGCCTACTCCTGCACCTAATTTCTATGTTTCTATGTAAACATTTTTTGTGCCAATTGTGTTGGATGTGTATTTATTGTGGATAGTAGAGTATGAAGAGCAGACAGACAGTATCAGTTAGCCTACAATGCTGACCAGATACTTCCATGTGCAAATTGGGTACAGTACCATAACAATGGAAAGTTGAACCAGAAGGGAGGACTTCTTCCTCTCCATCATCCCTCGTTCTAATCAGGTCTGTGTGTTTTTGATGCCATTCATTGCAATGCTGTGAATGTGCTACCTTAGCGAGTATTATTTAGATATTGTCTGGCTTATGAACAAAATGAATGATAGCAGGAAACGGCACACAAAACTGAGCATGGGAGAGAGACATAGTTTATGAGAGAGGGGGAAAGGGGGATAGACACCAAGAGAAAGCAAGGCGGAGCTAGAGTGCAAAAGAGCGAGAGTGATGCAATGTAACAACGGATTTGAAAATGAATTGATAAATTTTACATTCAGCAAATATTTTTCTTTGAAATATAGCTACATTTGTACTTCAGAAATATCAATTCTGCAAAATTCAACATAATGGATGATGCAATTATCTCCTGCGGTGATGCTTGCTGAAAGATATACATTAGCCAAGGCATCAGTGGGACCACCTATGCTCTTCAACAAACAGCTGGTGGATGTTTTATTTTCTAGCCAAATTCATTCATTACTTCAGCAAGTGATCTGAACTTCAGCAAGTTGTCTCACTACAAAATGGAGGGTGCCCTTGGGCCAAATGATGAATGCGAAAGAGAATTCAAACAGCCAATAGTTTATTTTTCATTTATACAAAGGATCTGATGCCAGCTTCATGCAGGCATAAAGAATCCTCCAGTTAGTTATACCGCACAGAAGCAGGTCCTTCAGCCCATCATGTCCATACCGATCGTTATGCCCATCTACCCACATTCCTTTAATGCCTTTTCTATTTAATTGTGTGTCTAAATATCTCATAGTCACTGTTTCTGACTCCACTTTCTCTGGCAATGTGTTCCAGATATCAACTACTCTGTATGCAGAAATTAGCATATCAGATTCTCTTTATGACTCCCACCCTTCACCTTCAAACAATGCGCTCTTTTTGATACCCTTATCATTGAGAAAATATTTTTGACCATCCACCCCTCATAATCGTATATAATTCTGATACTCTTCAGCCACCTTGGCTCGAGGGAGAAAAAGCCCAGCCTTTCCAATCTCTCCCCATACGTAAAGTGGGAAGTGTACATTATTTTATGTACTCGAGAGAGACTTGTGATGCCTGAGAAATTGGTGTTCAACAGTTCAAAGTTACAACGTTGCTGTCGTTCTGAATTGAAGTGTATTCAGCTGTAATGTGGCACAGGCAAAGATTTATTTGGATGTTTTATGTAATAACTGTTATTCCACAAAATCCTGAATCAAGTTTCTGTGGGACTATAAGCATCAAAATGGTTTCACAGCGGTTCAATAAAAATCAAACTTTTCTTAACTCTGCCTTGTTTTACACACTGCAGCATACATCAAACTGTTGGATTTTGTGATTTAGACTGGAACCAATTAAGTCACCATGAGTTCTCGCACAATTTCTACTGAGTTGGATGGGGCATGATTTAGTTAATGAGATAAGATGTGCGAATGTTTCCCCTAGGGTTGTGCTATTGATTGTGTGCCACGTGAATTGATCTGAAGCCTCCGAGCAACATCATGATTAAAACTGCATCGGCGTCGTCATTATCATCTCTCTTTGGGCCCAAAGGATTAGTACATTTTTCTTAGTCAAACTAAAGAATAATTTGTCACAGAGCATGTTATTTTCCTAAATTTGGCTTCAATTATTAACGTTGTACTGGTCAAAGATTTACTTGGAAATTTCTAATGCAGAACTCTTACTCATTCAATGCACGAGTCATGTTCTGTGGGTCTTCAAGCAGCAAAATGTCAATCACTCTGTCCTGAAGTCGGATATATTCCTTTAAGCTCTTTGCTCCATCATCGGTTACTGAGGAACTTGCATTTGACTGCTTTCTCTTTACCTGTTTAAAAAAGCACAAGTTGCATAATTTAGCACACATCGTGAATGGGAATGGCACACATGATGTAAAAATCTGCCAGTTTTTGATTTGTTGTGTATAGACTAGATCCAGGCAGATTGTAACCTGGTGCACAAGGGCTCCAATCATTTGGGGTGGACACAAAAAGCTGGAGTAACTCAGCGGGTCAGGCAGCATCTTTTTTTTGCAATGCTAAGTACCCTGGGCCCTGATTTTAATGGTGCTGGCAGTGGTGAAGATGAAGGAGAGATGCAAGGGGTAGAGTTACATGCAGGTTGTGAAGAAGACCCAAGGGAATGAGACCTCACATTTGGAGATGGTCTCTGAATCTTGTTCCTCTTGGCCCATGTATGAAAAACTCAACTAATTCTTCAAAAGCTTGCCTGTCTGCATTTCCTCTGGCGCGAGCTTCTTCTCACAACACGTCTCATAGGACAGAAGTGCAAGGCAACAGGTTCAGAAGGTGGTGAACCACCCACCTCAGTTCAGCTGCAACCTTCCACAACAACCCTCTCTTCCAACCACCCCAAATGGGGATTTTTGCCACAAGTTGTACCATTCACCACACATGGACAATTTAAAGTTAAGGCTTTGCCAACAGAAAATCTGCTCTATGCATGACTAAATAAACTTCTCCTCCAGCTGAAAGTGAAACTATTGTGAGTTCTAGAAGTGCATTATATTAGTCTCTCCGTACAAAACCTAATGCAGAACATTATTTTAATGTTTCCTTGAATGACGTACAATTAATGGAACCAAATATCAAAAAGACACAAGGAACTGTGGATGCTTGAGTCTTGAGTAAAACCAAAATTGCTGGAGGAACTCAGTGGGTCAGGCAGCATCTGTGAAGGGATTGATTAGGCGATGCTTCAGGTTGGGACCCTTCTTCAGACTTAAACTACAATATTTTGTCCGAATTGACTGCAATAAATTGATTTAAAGATGCACAGGGAAACAGGCCCTTCAGCTCACCGAGTGCATGCTGACCATCAACCACCCATTCACATGGATTCTATGTTATTCCACTTTTGTATCGACTCCCTACACGCTTGGGGGAAATTAACTAATTCAACAAACTTGCATATCTTTGGGATGTGGGAGGAAATTAAAGCACCCGGAGAAAATCCACAGAGGGAATGTGTAAAATCCATACAGAGAGCACCCAAAGTCAGGATCAAACCCGGGTCCGTACCACTGTGTGTCACTCTAATAAGAGGTCTTGACCTGACATGCTACACAGATGCTGCCTGACTGGTTGAGTTACTCCAGCACTTGCACAGCATAGAATCACTGGTTCCATTTATTGTGAGTCTATAATTCTGCATTAAGGAGAATTTAACAGATTTTAGCTGGAGGACACGAAAATCTGCCTCGGGGATGCTGTAATCCACAATGCAAAGTACACTGTAAAACAATGTGTTCATTAACTGACCTGCTGGAGAGAAGGGATCCTGCCAGTTACCCTTCTGATATGGAAGGCGGTGATGAGAATTAAACACACCAAGGCCAAAGAAACAATGAATGCCACAATAAATCCAGCAAAGTGTATGCCATGATTTGGAGAAACCTGCAGAAAAAAATGTAAAATAAAACAATTTACTCTTTCTTTAACAAAACTGGAGTGGCAAGAAGTGGGGGGGGGGGGGGGAGAGAGAAGTGGGGAGGGGGAGAGAGAAGTGGGGGGGAGAGAGAGGAGGGGGGAGAGAGAGGAGGAGAGAGAGAGGAGGAGAGAGAGAGGAGGAGAGAGAGAGGAGAGAGAGAGAGGAGGAGAGAGAGAGAGAAGGAGAGAGAGAGAGGAGGAGAGAGAGAGAGAGGAGGAGAGAGAGGAGGAGAGAGAGAGGAGGAGAGAGAGAGGAGGAGAGAGAGAGGAGGAGAGAGAGAGGAGGAGAGAGAGAGGAGGAGAGAGAGAGGAGGAGAGAGAGAGAGGAGGAGAGAGAGAGGAGGAGAGAGAGAGGAGGAGAGAGAGAGAGGAGGAGAGAGAGAGGAGAGAGAGGAGGAGAGAGAAGGAGAGAGAGAGAGAAGGAGAGAGAGAGAGAAGGAGAGAGAGAGAGAAGGAGAGAGAGAGAGAAGGAGAGAGAGAGAGAAGGAGAGAGAGAGAGGAGAGAGAGAGAGAGAGAGGAGAGAGAGAGAGAAGGAGAGAGAGAGGAGAGAGAGAGAGGAGGAGAGAGAGAGAGGAGGAGAGAGAGAGAGGAGGAGAGAGAAAGAGGAGGAGAGAGAGAGAGGAGGAGAGAGAGAGAGAAGGAGAGAGAGAGAGAAGGAGAGAGAGAGAGAAGGAGAGAGAGAGAGAAGGAGAGAGGGAGAGAAGGTAGATGGGAGAGAAGGTAGATGGGAGAGAAGGTAGATGGGAGAGAAGGTAGATGGGAGAGAGAAGAGGGGAGTCGGGAGCGTGGGGTTCATTTTCCCACACAAGCCATAGGTGACTGGGCAATCTGAACCCAAGCACCAAGTTGAAAGCGGCCGAAGGTGCGCATCCCTCGGGACAGCCGCCACTCTCCCACGGCCACCCTCCGGGGGCTGTGGGTCGGGTGGAGCGGAGGTGTGGGACAATGTTCATCCCTTCACAGTGATGTGATGGACGCAGGGGTCTGGATCAATCGCTGACAAGTCCCGCCCCCTGGCAGCGTAATGTCCGTTATTGGATCTTTCTGTTGAGCGGCAGTCGGTTTGTTGGCCTGTAGGCGACGCCACCTTTCAGGTAGGTGGCGTTTCGACAGAGTTGCCATTCGGTAAGTTTGCTTTTAGGCGACGCAGCTTTTCGGTTCGTTGGCTTTCAGGCGACGCAGCTTTTCGGTTAGTTCGCATTTAGGCGTTCCACCCTTTCGGTTAGTAGGCGTTTCATCTTCATACTCATTTGGTTTATTGGCGTTTCGGCCTCGTTTCCAATCGGTTCTTTGACTTCGACTTCTTTGCTTCGGCCTCTCGTCAGTAGGCGCCACGTCCGCCACGTCCACACAGAATTTATGCGGCTAATCCTATAAATATTTTGATCACTGGTAATCCTTGGGACATTGGAGATGGAGGACTCGGCAACCATAACACTCTTGAGTCTCAAGATTGGGTGATTAAACTGTCTTTCTGGAGATGGTCTCTGCCTGGCAATTGTGTGGTTTACATGTTACATTCAATTTATCATCCTATTCTGCAATGTTGTTCAGTTCTTGCAGCATGTAGACATAGACTACTTATTTGCTAAGTAATTAAAAATGAAATTGGACATTGCGCAATCACCAGCTGACATCCCAAATTCCGACATGATGAAAATGATTCAATTGTGGGCAGCAAGATAGCTAGAAAACTATTTCTACAAGGTCTTAGGACTGGGATGAATGACCTCCAAAAAACAAATACCTTTCTTTGTACAGGATATGACTTTAATCTCAATTCCCCAAGTGCTTCTGGATCCTCGGATTTGGCAGCCTGTGAAGTCTTGCTTTAAACAAATCAAGCTAATCAAGAATATAAATTCTTGCTCTCAACTTACCTGAGTCGATGCTTTTACCATCAGTATGAAATCTGCCCGAATGGGTCCAATCTGTATTTGATTACCCTGAAAGGCAGGATTTTTGATTTTAATTAACATACTTTACATTTTGGTCAGCTGCAAAGGCGGCAATTCATTCCAAACGCAGTAACAAAATGTTTCCCCAAATGTAATGAGGGGAAGGGAAAGCAAGGAAAAAGATGAGGCAAAAATCAACCTTCCTTCTCATTGGAATGAGCGTGATCTAAGTCCCTAGTTATTCCTAGGTATGGAATTCAAGACAGGCAACAACTGATGCTAGAAGTCCATCATCTAGTGGAAAGGCCTGTGGTCTATCCAGAACTTCTCACTTAAGGGGCTGTACCACTTGGGCGACCTAATCCGCGAGTTCTGGCGAGTTTACCCTCAACATACTCGCAGCATGGTCGACACGAGGCCGTAGGAGGTCTTTGTAACTCTCCTTCATGCTCGAGAGTAGTCCCCGTGCACGCGAGGCCTCAGCTAGGTCGTGGCGTATTTTTCAACATGTTGAAAAATGCCCGCGAGTAAAAAAAGGGCGCCATGGAAAAAAAAAGATACTTTTTTTACTTGAAGGTTTAGTCGTAGTAGGTCGGCATGTTAGTCGTAGGTAATCGAGGGTAGTTGAAGGTAGTCGAAGGTCGTCGTAGATAGTCTTCATCATAGTCGAAGGGAGGTCGAAGGAGATCTTCACTCTCCACTATTCGGTGTCCAATTTTCCCCAAAGTTAATCGTAGCTAGTCGTAGTCCAAGGAGTTTGAAGGAGGACTTCTACATAGTCGAAGGAAGTCTTCAACATGACATTTTTTCAAACTCTCCTGAACTCTTCTAAATTCGCCAATTAGGTCTCCCAGGTGGGCCAGCCCCTTAACTGGCAGAAGGAACTATCCAAGACTGAGGGTCGCTGAATTTGTAGTCCAAGGTCCAATAACAGGAGCTAAAGCTGGACTTTTTCCTGAGGGAGAAGATGTACAATGACTTTGTCCCACCCATTCTCCTTTGCATTAAATGTATGGGGGGTTAGAACCGACAGAGTATTTAACAAAATACAATCATATGACTGTATATGGATTATAAAATGTAGAAAACTTCCACAAAAATATCCAATTAAATTTTCAATAGAAATAAAGTATCTAATTTTGTAGCAAACTGCAATTATTAGGCACAACCATCTTCCCAGCTGGGCAACATAATTTAGAATGAAAAGAACATAGCTCAGTAATATAGAAAACAAACAAAAAAGAACAAACAAAAAAAATGTATTTTGTGTTGCTTTTGGGTACTTTGACTTTTACATTGAAAACAAAGAATATAAGGTCACGTTTAGTAGGTTCCAAGTTGGTGTAAATAATTTATAAGCATGAGCTTACTTGAGGTGTGATTTGTAGTGATGAATTGTTGTGCAGCATCTCATGGGATCTCCAGTCCATGGATGAATGGCTCCTCTGATTAATAAATGAGTAACAAGGGTGTACACTCAGCCAGCTTAAGATGGCTATTGGGAAAGTTAATAGGATTTTTGGCAAAATTGCTAAATTAATAAAATGAAATACAGAGAAGGCTGCTCTTGTTAATAAGATTTTACTTTCCCTGTACTTGGGAGTTTTACTCGATCTCCATACTTGGTGATACTGAAGATTTGGAGGGGGTTCAGAAAACAGCAAGAAAATTAATCAGTTTTTTTTTAATTTTTGAGATGCAGCGGGGAAACAGGCCTTTCGGCACACGCCGACCAACAAGCCCCGCACATTAACACTATCCTACACACACTACGGACAATTTTTTTACATTTACTAAGCCAATTAACCTAGGTTAACCTTCATACAATTAATTTTTGATATTTTAGTTACCAAGGCTGTCTTACAAAACATTAGGATTTGCTCTGTAAAAACAGAATCACCGGTGTTGTGTTTTGAGGTTTCTATGACTGAAGCTCAGCATGTTGCACACCTGAATAATGCTGTATAACTGGTAACCACAACTAGGAAGTAAAAAGTAAATCCGAATCCAGGAGGAAGGAATTATACAGAGGGTGGTGGAGGCAGGTTCTCTGGATGCTTTCAAGAGACAGCTAGATATGGCTCCTAAAAAGAGCGGAGTCAGGGGATATGGGGAGATGGCAGCAACAGGGTACGTATTGTGGATAATCAGCCATGATCACATTGAATGGTGGTGCTGGCTCGAAGGGCCAAATGGCCTACTCCTGCACCTTTGTCTAACGCTAGAACACAAAGTAAGGCTCACTGATCCACTACGTCTGTGCTGGCTTCAAGTACAGCAATTCCATCTGAACCATTCCTCCCTGTGGCCCTCCAATGTATTCTCTCACCTGACCAATTACATATTGAAGGCACCAACAAGAAACCAATTACAGTAGATACAGAGGGCAGTGGGTATGTAAAACGATCTGCCACAGGAGGTAGTTGCTGTGGGTACTATAAGAGATAGGAGAGGTTTAGCAGGACATGGGCCAAGCATGGGCAGGTGACACTGATGCAGATGGGCACGAGAAAACACTTTTTCTCACAGGGAGTTGTGAGTCTGTGAAATTCTCTGCCTCGCAGCGCGGTGGAGGCTGGCTCTCTGGATACGTTCAAGAGAGCTAGAAAGGGCTCTTAAAGATAGCGGAGTCAGGGGATATGGGGAGAAGGCAGGAAAAGGGTACTGATTGGGGATTATCAGCCATGATCAAATTGAATGGCGACGCTGGCTCGAAGGGCCGAATGGCCTACTCCTGCACCTATTGTCTACTGTTGGTCGGCATGGGCACGTTGGGCCGAAGGGCCTGTTCTGTGCTGCATGATGCTATGTCTCTAACCCTAATGAAATTACATGTTCCAGAGTTCTTACACTTGGAATAAATGATTCCCTAATTTTAAATAAAATCTGCAGTCACCATTCATATATGGTAATAGACACTTTCTCTCAGAACTCCTCTTTTACCATGCAGGGACACACACAAGCACCACAGCATCCACCAATGTAATCAAGATTAAAATTTCTTCCATCTAAACAGGGCTGTAAATACCTGTGTTCGACTGCCAATAGTGAGGTAAGCCGGTAATGAAATATTCTTCTCATCCTCGGGCTCAGCCTTTAATACTGCAGTATAATTTATTATGTAGTGTTCACCTGCTGATGAATAAGAAATGAAAAATGCATTTTATCGCAAGATTTCAACACAGGCAAAGGCCATTGACTCAACTGTTAGATCAATGACCTTCCTTCCAAGACAAGTTAGGGATATTCACTGATGATTGAGCAATGTTCAATTCTATTCATAACTCCTCTGAAACCAAAACAGTTCATCTCTGCATGCAGCAAAACCTCAACAACATTCGGGCATGAGCCCAAATGTGGCAGGAACAGTGGCACCATAAAAGTGCCAGGCGTTGACTACCTCAAATGAGAATCTTATCACCTACCACATCATGGACTGATCGATCGATCGATTGGCCCACTGTGTCCATGGTAACCATCAATCAGCGGTTCACACTAGTTCTAAGATATCCCACTTTCACATCCAATCCTAATAAACACTACGGACAATTTATAATTAACCTACAAACCCGTGCATTCAATGGTATTACTCAACCAACATTTTAGGGGTCAACATTGACCAGAAGGTCAACTAGACCAGTTACTTTAATACTACGGTTACAAGTATAGGTCACAGACTGGATATCCTACAGCGCTTGACTCACCCTCTAACACCTTTAAACTTTTTCATTATCTTCAAGACTCAAGTCAGGAGTATGATAGAAGACTCTCCTCCCTCAATAGTCACAATATCATCCAAGTCAAAACAGGACTATTGATTCAGACCCCAAAACACTAATTTCCTCCACCACTAAAGCTTTAATGTGCTGTTTACAAGGTATAATGTAGACACTCACCAAGGTTATGCCATCTGCACCCCACAAACCAACAACCTCTGCCGCCAAGGAGGACACGGGCATCAGGCACACGCGAACATCCCTAACTGCAGGTTCTCCCAAAAGCTGTACTCCATCCCGACTTTACCTTAAGACTATAGAAATACATCACAGAAACCAGCCCTTGGGCCCACCGAGTCCGCGAGACCAGAGATCACCCCATACACACTGGCACTATCTTACACACTAGGGACAATTTACAATTTTACAGAAGCCAATTAACCTACAAATCTGTATGTCTTTGGAGTGTGGGAGAAAACCGGCAAACCTGGAGAAAACCCACGCACCCAAAGAGAGAATGTACAAACTCTATATAGACAGCACCTGTAATCAGGATCAAATCTGGGTCTCTGGCTCTGTAAGGCAGCAACTCTCTTGCTGTGCTCCTGTGTCATGACATGGAAATACACGATCACTCCTTTATCAACACAGGATCTAAATCTTGGAATTTCCTACCAACATCATTGTGCAAGTATTTTCACCAGAAGAAGAGGTGGTTCTAGAAGGTGCTCACCACCACTTCTCAAGGGCAATTATGGATGGTCAGATTTTAAAAAATAATAATTACAAGAAAAGAACTGCCGGGACCTCAAAAATAAATTACAGATACAGTTTAACAAGTTGATATGAACACTCAGCTCAGAGTGTTCACTGTGCTTTATAACACCATTCATATTTGCAAATGGCCAATTTATTTAAATTTTCATTTCATATTGAGCAAGAGGATTAACACTGTCTGCGGTACCTTGGAGAGATTCTTTGGTGTATGTCTGGATCCCCATTTCAGTTTCATTTCCAACGTTACTCAGAATGCTCAGAACGCTAATGGTGTCCTGGATCGTCAGCTGAGAAACATTAAATGACATCTGTACATCCAAATTGGTTATCATCAGTCTTACATTCAATGTTTTTCCATTCACCTAAAAAAAGAGAAGAGCTCGTGTGATCTTATGTATAGTTAAGCCATGCAGTCACCCACACAGTCAGACACGACCGTTCAGTACAGTGGTCTCGGAGTTGTTCTGTGTCTCAAAGGCACATTCAAAAGGGAGATGGTGGTGGGGGTAGGACAGTGGGAGATGACCAGCTTTATAGAACCAAGGAGTTACAATGCTGGTTAATGCACAAAAGGACAAAAAGTGCTGGAATAACTCGACGGGTCAGGCAGCATCTCTGGAGGACATGGATAGGTGACGTTTCATGTCGTGGCCTTTCTTCAGTCTAAAGAAAGGCCTCAACATCAAACGTGATGGGGAAGGTAGGAAAAATCTGGAAGAGAGGTGGGCCAGGACAAAGCCTGGTGAGGGATAGGTAGATGCTGATGAGGTTTTTTTGATACGCAGATGGTTGGGCAAAGGCCAGAGATGAAAGCACAAAAGATGTAGATAAGGTGGAAATTGTGAAGCAAGAGCTAGGTGGAAGAGGAGAGGGGAAAAATGGGTGCTTGTAGGTGGGGCACAGGGAACATGAGGAGGGGGAGGTGGAGTTAAGGAAGGAAGGGTTGTTTGTGGATTAGTTTTCCAAAATTGGAGAATTAAATGTTCATACTGTTAGGTTGTAAGCAACCCAATGGAAGGTGAGGTGCTTTTCCTCCAGTTTGCGTGTTGCCTTATTCTGGCAATAGAGGAGGTCTAGTTCTAGAATGGAATGGTGTTTTAACATGGTTAGCATTCGGTAGATTCAGCAGGCCTCGGCAGACCAAGTGCAAGTGTTTGGTGAAATAGTCACCAAGTGTACGCTTGGTCTCGCCGATTTAAAGGAGGACACATTGGAATCACAGAACCAATTGGTGTGGGTAGGGGGCTAGAGTTTAGACTCATAATAACAAAAAGTTATTTCTCTTGCAGGATTTAACAAAAATAAAGATCTTTTGAATAGCAATAAGTTGATTTTTATTGCTGAAGCTAAAAATAGTAAAGGCTTTATGTTACATTGAGTATCATTGCACAAGTGTCAATAGAAGCAATTGCTTATCATTTTCAACGGCCACCCTCGGCTAAAGTAGCAGCTGTATTATGAAGAGACAATGTTGTCTGATTACTGCAAGGAGACTATTTTTTCTGCTTGTAAATTTTTCCAAAAAATATTTAAACTGGTTCTCTAGTTCCCAATCAAAATCATGTTATAACCAATTTGCCTTGCATAATGCAAATAGCGTTATCGCTCGTGTTATATACTTGTTGTATTCAAGAGAGAGTTAGATTTAGCTCTTAGGGCTAACGGAATCAGGGGAATGGTGAGAAAGCAGGAACAGGGTACTTATTTTGGATGATCAGCCATGATCATATGGAATGGCTGAGCTGACTCAAAGGCCCAAATGGCCTACTCTTGCATCTAGATTCATTGTTTCTATATCCAATTAATCTAATGGAAATGCACATTATAGCAAAACTTTCTGTAGTTTAGTTGCTTTACAAGAAAGATAAAGTTGGAAAACAAATAGCCTCATTCAGTACCAACTTTTCTTTTTGCATAATACCCAATGGTTAAATTCCGACTGTATGTGTTCTAGATTTGGTGGTATGCTGCGCCATCTATTGCTCACAATATGCAGCACAACTTGGCTATCACATGAGAGTCTGGAATTACATATATATATATACACACACACAGAAGCATAGAACCATAGAAACATAGGTGCAGGAGTAGGCCATTCGGCCCTTCGAGCCTGCACCGCCATTCAATATGATCATGGCTGATCATCCAACTCAGTATCCCGTACCTGCCTTCTCTCCATACCCCCTGATCCCTTTAGCCACAAGTGCCACATCTAACGCCCTCTTAAATATAGCCAATGAACTGGCCTCAACTACCTTCTGTGGCAGAGAATTCCAGAGACTCACCACTCTCTGTGTAAAGAATGTTTTCCTCATCTCGGTCCTAAAGGAATTCCCCCTTATCCTTAGACTGTGACCGCTTGTTCCCCAACACCGGGAACAATCTTCCAGCATCTAGCTTGTCCAACCCCTTAAGAATTTTGTAAGTTTCTATAAGATCCCCCCTCAATCTTCTAAATTCCAGCGAGTAGATATATATATATCTATATCTATTGGTTCAAAGGCCTCTCTCAGATGAGGTAAACCAATTACACAGACGTGGTTCATATATTTGCACAACTCAACCACTGATTTGCAAAACCTTGTCTAGTCTGAATGAACAGCTGGCGTATTCTTCCTTGTTAAGCATCGAGATTTTTTTCTCACAATTAATGCGCTCATCATTAATGAGCACAGGAAATAATGCATAACATAGGGCTCAGGAGGTTAGATCATTTGGGTCTGTATTCCTTCGAGATGATAAGAATGAAAGTAAACTAATTCAAACTTATAAGATCATAAACGAGGCCAAACAAGGTTGGCATTGAAAGTCATGAACTAGGGAATATTGTTCCAGAATTAAAGGGCAGTCATTTAATAGGGGAATGAGTAGAAATGTCTCCTCTCAGAGTACAGCAAATCTATTTCACTTGTTTGATGTTGGGGGTGCAGGGTGGGGGGGTTTGGGGGAAACGTTTTTAAACTCTTACCCTGACGGAGATGCGATTTTTTCCCGTATCGTATCTCCGTCCGCTCTGCGGCCTAACACTGAGGAACTAACGGCCTCTGCTGGAGATCGACTTCTGGAGCTCCAGCTGTGGCAGCTTGCGGACTTAACATCGTGGAGCTAGCGATCCCTGTCGGGGATCGACCTCGGTTCTCCAACTAAGGGAGCCAGCGGACTTTAACATCGTGGAGCTCGCGGTCCCTGGTTAGAGACCAACTTCGGGAGCTCCAGGCTGCAGGAACCTCGACCACCTTGACGCAGGTGCTTCGATCGCCCCGACGCGGGGGCTTCGATCGCCCCGACGCAGGGGCTTCAATCGCCAGCTGAGGGAGCTTCGATCGCCACGATTGCGGATGGTTCAACTGCCCCGTCCGTGGGAGAATAAAGAGGGAAGAAGATTTGACTTTATTGCCTACCATCACAATGAGGAATGTGGGAAATCTGCTGTGGTGGATGTTTATGTTAGCTTTTATGTGGTTGTGTGTCTTGGTGCTTTATTTTTAGTATGGCTGTATGGTAAATCGAATATCACTGTACCATAATTGGTACATGTGACAATAAAATACCTTGAACCTTGAACTCAGCCCCAGAGGGTAGATCATTTGATGGGGTGATCAATAAATATTTGAAAGATCAAGGAATTAAGGGGTAGGTACGAGGAACTACCACAGAAGACAAGTTGAGGCCTGCATAGATCAGTTATATCATATTGAATGATGCAACTTGCAGCCTACTCCTGCTCCCATTACCATGTATTCTCCTGTTTAATGCTATCATTGTGGCGAACATTAACTCTACAACACAGTTGTCCTGACAACCCGGATTGTCCAGGATGCTCTGATATATTTCACAATCACTGGTTCTGACTAGTGGTAGCCAGATGAGAGCTGTTCCTAAACTCCCTGCATTTCATTGGAAAAAAACACGTGCCACTTGTTAAGAGTCAAATACAGCATGGAGGCAGGCCCTTAGGCCCAACTTGCCCACGCCCCATCTATACTAGTCCCACCTGCCTGCATTTGGCCCATATAAACCTTTCCTGTCTATGTACCTGTCCAAATGTCTCTTAAATGTTATGGTACTGCCTGGCTCAACTACCACCTCTGGCAGCTCATCCCAGACACCCAACACCCTTTGTGTTGAAGAAGTTGCCCCTCAGGTTCCTATTAAATTGATAATACACCATCTTCCTCGACCACATTAATGCTCGTCTCAAAACTATCAGGTTAGTCCTATCCATGTTCTCCAGAGATGCTGCCTCACCTGCTGAGTTACTCCAGCACTTAGTGACTTCTTTCTACTCTAATGTTTACATTTCACACCATGTGTTAAAGCTCTAGTGAATAGAGTTTACTCCAGGAGATAGCACAGTATTAAGGCGTCAGTCACAGATTAAAAAAACTACTTCCCCAAGTTTTCAACTGCTCATGTATTATCAATAAATATCTAACATTATTTTATTGTGATTTCAATCACTTCAAACTTAATTCCCACAATATCCTGCTTACCCAACTTTGTTTATGATAACTGCCAACTAAAGGTTAATGAAACATATTTGGATTTCATAATTAGATCATGACAAATCCAAATGAATTGTAGATGGCAATACGAGTGTGGCCAATGATCGAGTCCACATATGTGACTATAACAAACTATTTAGTCCCACTTTCATTCCCCTGCACTAAACACTTCTAAGCGACAGTTGTTCTCACCTTCAACATCTTTTGACTCCTCTCGTTCTTAAATGTAAAGGTACAGTATAGACATGGACACTCATAAGAGCCCCTGTTATGCTGCCTTTAATGGTTTACATTGAATAATCCTTGTTCCCAATATTCACTGGCAACATTCCCAACTCTTTATCCATTCAGTTGACGACTTCATTGGAGCTGCCTCTTGCACCCATGCAGAATTTCATTAAACTCGTTGATTTCATTAATTTTATCACTAACTTTCACCCTACCCTCAAATCTGCCTGGACGATGACACCAGTCTCCCCTTTCTTGATCTCTCTGTGAACATACCAACTTCCACAATAATCTGGACTACACCCCCCCCCCGACCCTGCCTCTTGCAATGACGCCTTCATGGGCATCTCAAATTTCTCCATCTAGGACATTTTTCCATTCTGGGACATCTTCTCTTCCCAGTGACCCACCTGTTTCTGTACTCTCTGACTCTTTGCCTCTATCTGCTCCAGGCCTAATTCCCTCTACTGTACCAGTTACCCATTGGTTTCAAATCCCAGATGGTTCAAAAATGTATCTACATCCTATTTAAAAATGCCCTAATGATCCAGGCTGGGGGTTTATATTTCTAGAGAATCAACATTCTCTGTGATAAGGAGTTCCTATGTACCTCAGTTTTAAATGACCACCCATTAATCTTAACTTCATCCCTTTGTTTGAAATGGTCCCACTAGAAACATCCCAACATCTATCCAATCTGCTTGCTAAGGATCTTATCTTTCCATAATATATTCCCTTATTTTTCTATTCTCCAAGTGATAAAGATATCATTTCTAATGACAGGACAACCTTCTCATTCCTGTAATTAGCCAAGTGAATCTCCTTGGGATTTCCTCCAGTGCTGGTTTATCTTTTCAGTAATAAGACCAATATTGTGTGCAACACTCCAAGGATGGGCCTAACTGGTGTCCTCCATAGTTGTAACATTATTTCCCTCTTGTAATAAAGGCCAATGTACCATGTACCTTCCTAACCACTTGTCACACCTGCTTGCTAACCTTCTGTGATTCATGCACAAGAACATTTATATCCCTCTGAACTTCATCTGAAATCTAGATAATAGTCTGCCTTTTGATTCCTCTTACAAAATACATAACCTCACACTTTGTCACATTACGCTCATTTGACAAGATTTTGCCCACTGAATCAACCTCCCTATATCCAGCTGGAGAGTCCTAATAAAGAAAATACACAGTTAATGGCAAGACTCTCAACAACATTGATATACAGAAGGATCTTGGGGTCCTTGTCCTTAGCTCCCTGAAATTGGCAACAAAAGTAGACAGAGTAGGAAAGAAAGCATAAGGTACAGAGTATGCTTTCCTTCATCAGTTAGATTTAAGATGGGTTTATTGTCACATGTACCATAAGGTGCAGTGACATTTGAGTTACCATACGGCCACACCGAGTGAAAAGCAGTGAGACGCACAACCACATAAAATAAAATGTAACATAAACATCCACCACAGGGGCTCCCCACATTCCTCACTGTGATAGAAGGCAATAAAGTCCAATCTCTCCCTCTTTCCTCTCCATGGTCGGGGCTGACGACCCATCCGCGGTCGGGGTCAACAAAGCTCCTGCAACAGGCGATCCGAAGCCCTCGCGTCAGGGTGATTGAAATTCCTTCGTCGAGACAGTTGAAACTCACCATGGTTTGGAGCCCTGACTCAGTCTCTAACCAGGGACCGTGATGTTTAGACCAGGCTCCACGATGTTAAAGTCCACAGGGCCGTGGTTGGAGCTCTCCGCAGTCAATCCCCGGCAAGGGGATCGCAGCTCCACAATGGTAAGTCCGCGCCGCGCCTGCGTTGAAGCGCCGGGTCGGTTTCCAGGAAAGGTCGAGCCACTCCACAATGTTGGGCCGCGATTTGGGGCGGAGATACAACACAGAAAAAAACCACAACCTCATCGAGGTGAGATTGAAAAAAGTTCCCCCCAGACCCCCGCCCCCCCCCCCCCCTACACAAAACAGACCAAGAAACACAGAAACATACTTTTAACACATACTTAAAATTTAAAAATCTGGAAAGACAGACAGACCATTGGCTAGGCAGCCACCATCGGCGCCCCCCAGTTCAGTTGCAGTTTTATAGGTCACCGGGAGATCATCTTAACCCAGACCCGTTACCATAGCCACGTTTGCTTTCTCGGAACCACCAACCTGATCTCCCGGTGGCTCAGCACTTCAACTCTCCCTCCCATTCCAAATCCGACCTTTCTGTCCTGGGCCTCCTCCATGGCCAGAGTGAGGTCCACTGCAAATTGGAGGAGCAGCACCTCATATTTCGCTTGGGTAGTTTGCACCCCAGGGGTATGAACATTGACTTTTCCAATTTCAGGTAGTCCTTGCTTTCTCCCTCTTTCCCTTCCCCTTCCCAGCTCTCCCACAGCCCACTGTCTCCGCCTCTTCTTTTCTTCTTCCCGCCCCCCTCACATCAGTCTGAAGAAGGATGTCAACCCGAAACGTCACCTATTCCTTCGCTCCATAGATGCTGCCTCACCTGCTGAGTTTCTCCAGCATTTTTGCCTACCTTCGATTTATCCAGCATCTGCAGTTCTTTCTTAAACATCAAGCATTTGCTATATTATTTGAATGAGTGATTTTTAACTCAGGCCACATGCCAGCTTACAGACCCATCATTCCATCAGCTCTGCATATGCTTTGCGTGCAACTCAAATTGGTTGGGAATGAAATGGCACACCACCAGTGTATGACATGGTATAGTGACAGAAATTCACACTAGAGGGCAGTAGAAGCCAACAATTGTTCATACATTAAAAAAGTGAAACACCTTTCGTCACATTCAATTACACTTTGATGTTCCAATATTTACATAACCATAAAACTTTAAAAATTTGGTTTTTCTCCCTCTCTTTCCCTCTCTTTCCCTCTTTCTCTCTCTAAGTGACAGTAAAACACAAATCCTCTATGCTGTGTTCAGAGGTGGCTTGGTTTACTTATTCATTGAGTGAATTAACCACACAAATGACTCGTAAGCTCCTTTATACCTTCTCTTCTGTTGAATCCAATGTTCCCTACTTGCACAAGTATTTAAAAACCAGCCTTATAAAAACTTTGTTAGAGGCACATGTTCCCAGCTTGTCTCCTAAGTTATATACAAAAATCTGGAGTAACTCAGCGGGACAGGCAGCATCTCTGGAGAGAAGGAATGGGTGATGTTTTGGGTCGAGACCCTTCTTTAGACTGGTTAGGGATAAGGGAAAAATGAGAGATATAGACTATGACGTAGAGAGATAAAGAACAATGAATGAAAGATATGCAAAAAAGTAATGATGATAAAGGTAACAGGCCATTGTAAGCTGTTTGTAGGGTGAAAACAAGAAGCTAGTGCGACTTGGGTGGGGGAGGGAGAAAGAGAGAGGGAATGCCGGGGTTATTTGATGTTAGAGAAATCAATATTCATACCACTGGGCTGTACGCTGCCCAAGCTAAATATGCGATGTTGTTCCTCCAATTTGCATTTAGCCTCACTCTGACAATGGAGGAGACCTAGGACAAAGGTCTGTGTGGGAATGAGAAGGAGAATTAAAGTGTTTAGCAACAGGGAGATCAGGTAGGTTCAGGTGGGCAGAGTGAAGGTGTCCAGCGAAATTATTGCCCAGTCTGCTCTTGGTCTTGCTGATGTATAAGTCCACATCTTGAACAACAGATACAGTAGATGAGGTTGGTGGAGGAGCAAGTGAACCTCTGCCTAACCTGGGAGGACTGTCGGGGTCCCTGAACAGAGTCGAGGGAGGAGGTATAGGGACAGGTGTTGCATCTTCTGTGGTTGCAGGGGAAGGTACCTGGGGAGGGGGTGGTTTGGGTGGGAAGAGATGAGTTAACCAGGGAGTCGTGGAGAGAACGGCTTCTGCGGAAGGTGGAACGAGGTGGTGATATAGTGTTGGAATCCTGTTGGAGGTGGCGAAAATTAAGGAGGATTATATGGTGCTTGCGAAGGCTGATGGGGTGAAAGGTCAGGACTAGGGGGACTCTGTCTCTGTTGTGACTGGGGGGAGGGGGAGCAAGGGCAGAGCTGCGGGGTACCAAGGAGATCCTATTGAGGGCCTCATCTATGACGGGAGAGGGGAACCGCCGTTCCCTAAAGCATGAGAACATTTCAGATGTCGTGGTATGGAACACCTCATCTTGAGTGCAGATGTGGCATAGACGGAGGAATTGGGAGTAGGGGATACAATCTTTGCTGAAAGCAGGGTGGGAAGAAGTTTAGTCGAGATAGTTGTGGGAGGCGGTTTGATGGAAATAGACATCGGTGTTAGAACTCCGATAGTCTATTTCCTGTGATGGAGACTGAGGTCAAGAAAATGCAGGGAGGTGTCGGAGATGGTCCAAGTAAATTTAAGTGCAGGATGGAAATTGGTAGTGAAGTTGATGAAATCCATGATTCTGCAGGGGTGCAGGAGGTAGCACCAATGCAGTCATCAATGTAACGGAGATAGAGTTTGGGGATAGGGTCAGTGTACGCCTGGAACAGGGACTGTTCAATGTACCCTACAAAGAGGCAGGCACAGCTGGGGCCCATGTGGGCCATAGCTACGCCTTGGAGGAAGTGGGAGGATTCGAAGGAGTTGAGGGAGGAGTCATAGGAAAAGTTGTTGAGGCTAGGCGGAGTAGAGTGTTAGCAGAAGGAAACTGGATGTTTCTGCGGTCGAGAAAGAAACGGAGGGCTTTAAGGCCTTCCTGGTGGGGAATGGTGTAGAGTGATTAAACATCCATGTAAAGATGCGGGGGTTGGGGGCTTGGAAAGCAGAAGTCGTCAAAGAGACAAAGGGCATGTGAGGCATCTTGGATATACCTGTAGATCGGGAGAGATTGGACCATGGTGGATAGGATGTAGTCGAGGTACATGGAAATCATTTCAGTGGGACAGGAGCAGGCAGAAAGAATGGTCTGCCAGGGCAGTTGTGTTTATGGATTTTGGGGAGAAGGTAAAACTGGGCTGTGCGGGGGATGGGAAACGATAAGGTTGGAGGCTGTGGAAGGCAGACAAGCCAGAAGTGATGAAATCAGAAATGGTCTGTGTGAATATGGCCTGGTGCTCATCAGTGGGATCATGGTCCAAGGGTAGGTAGGAGGAGGTGTCAGAGAGCTGGTGCCTGGCCAGAGTGCGGTAGAGGTCAGCGCGCCAGACTTTTTCCACTAAATGTTCCATCACAAATTACCTGCCATGCCGCACCACACTAGCTATCTCAGCATGAGACAAATTGCTGGATGAACGCAGGCAGCATTTGAGGAATGAACGGACAGATAACGTTTCAGGTCTGATGAAGAATCCCCACCCAAATCTTCCCAGTCCAATCGCTCCTGAGATGTTCCTGCTAAGTTCCTCCAGCACCTTATATTTTGTACTCCAGCACTTTGTGTCCTACTTGAAATTTCATATTTGTTAAATCGTGTAAATTTGTGAGTATTTTGATCCTGCAAATATTACCTCTATTTGCTTCCAGAGCGCAGAAGGAATCACGTTTGAAAAAACAGCTTACCTCTGCGCATTTCTGAAAAGTCACGTTGAATGCTGAAGATCCTGTTGCCTTGATTGTGTTTTCATTGTACTGAAAATATACAATGTAACTTCACTGTCATGGGTAACAACAACAAAAATCTCAGAAGTTCAAATAGGAAAATAATGTAAATATTCAGCCTGCTGGCATGAGTCTATGGAGGGAGAAACAGATGATATTTCAGGTTGATGACATTTATTACATGGAAATGTTGACTCGGTTTTTCTCTCCACAGATGCTGCCTGACCTGCTGAGTACTTCTAACATTTTCTATTTTTCACTTCAGATGTTTGGTGGCTGCAGCAATGTGATTCACATTAACCCCTTCTTTACGCGAGACTGCTTTCCCAGAAACAGTTCATATACCTGCTTTTTGGAATGTTCTGCGCTTGGTTCAAGAAACACATGTTGAACATTACATTTTGCATTCTTTTTTTTTTAAATCCCGTAAATTCCATGAATGAATTTTTTTGCCTTTATTAAATTTTTGGGTCGTGATGTGTGAATTCTGTAAGGACACATTTCTGTTACTTAATGACGCTTGCTTGTACAACACAGCAAATCTCTAAATACCAGTTTATTACATTGCACTATGTTTGTAGCTGAGGCTCGGTCTCTTTCAAATGCTTTACAAAAGTCGGCGCAGGCAGGCGCCATCTTGGAAGTTTTCCCCCCTGGAGCTGAAAAGACTACAAAAAATAGTAAACACTGCCCAGTCCATCATCGGTTCTGACCTCCCTTTCATCGAGGGGATCTATCGCAGTCGCTGCCTCAAAAAGGCTGGCGGTATCATCAAGGACCCACACCATCCTGGCCACACACCCATCTCCCTGCTACCTTCAGGTAGAAGGTACAGGAGCCTGAAGACTGCAACGACCAGGTTCAGGAATAGCAACTTCCCCACAGTCATCAGGCTATTAAACTCTGCTCAGACAAAACTCTGAACATTAATAGCCCATTATCTGTTTATTTGCACTTAATCAGTTTATTTATTCATGTGTGTATATATTTATATAATGGTATATGGACACACTGATCTGTTCTGTAGTCATGCCTACTATGTTCTGTTGTGCTGAAGCAAAGCAAGAATTTCATTGTCCTATCAGGGACACATGGCAATAAACTCTCTTGAATCGTGAAATGCTAGTTGATTCTATATTCTTCTTGTGCTCCATAGCAACTGAATCATCAATGTTGCATGTCAAATTACTGGTAACCAATACTCCATTTGCTCTGTGGACTTCACCTGCTCTAGAATCTACTATTAAATCAAAGGTTGCTTCACCACATTGCCTGCCATTTCCAAAATATGACAAAAACTGCTCAAAATAGAATATTAATTTTACAATCTGTACAGATAATCAGCAATGGAGATAAATTAATTGAATGTGCAGCCTCAAGGTGGCAGCATCATGAATCCTCACCATCCAATCCATGCCCTCTTCATGCTGATGGTGTCAGGCAGTGGTAACAGAAGCCTTAAGTCCCACAGCGCCATTCAAGAACAGCTACTTTCCTTCAACTATTAGGTCTTGAACCGGCCGTCTCAACCGTAATCCTACCTCAGCAATGGAACACTGTCGACAACCTCTTGTACCATTGTCAACTTGTTTTTGAATTGTGTTTTACACTAATGTCTTGTTTCTTTTCCACAGTCTTACCCTTTTCACTGTCTTGTAGAATTTATATGTAATTTATGTATTAGTTAGGTTTTTGTTTGTTGGCTGAGTCGATCTGCTTGGGGCGTTGCTACAAACAAGACATTCATTGTACCTGAACATCACCGTATTTTTGCATATGACAATAAACTCGACTTCCAATACTGACCTTCTGTTCCACTTTAGCAAATAGCATACATAAAATTCCATT
Organism: Raja brachyura; assembly: GCA_963514005.1. Next base: position 142,386,510 of record OY740781.1, read on the forward strand.
TATAAAGCAGAGTTAAATCATCTTACAACAGTAAAATAATTATTTGGGTTGCTTCTAGATGCAGTGTACCAATACATTTGTAAATTATTCTGCAACATCTGGAAATTCTACAGAAACAGAATTTCCAATTTACTAATCAGCAGTGCTCTGATACAATGTAACTAATATTTTTCTATTCCCAGTTCTCAATAAGAATTTTTGACCCAAAATGCTCTCTCTGTTTCACGTTCCAGAGTTGCTACCAAACCTGCATCTGTTTTTTTAATGTTTAGTTGAATGTTAAGTTCAATGAACCCTCTTTAATATAAACACTAGGAGGAGATATTGTAATATGCGTTTTCAACAAACATAGCCATGAACCACAAAAACAGATTATCTGGATATTACTGCATTGCTGTGTGTGTGGGTTTGTATCAACAGACTGGTTGCCGCTCTCTCTAGCATAAAGAATTATCACTCCATCATGCATAATCCCCCCACCCAACCAGCCTCACACCTTTACTGCAACAAGTGAATCAAAGTAAAAATGTGTAGGAAGGTCTCGACCCAGAAATTCACCCATTCCTTCTATCCAAAGATGCTGCCTGTCCCTAACTACACTGATTACTCTAATTTTTTGTGTCTATCTTTGAATCAAAGTACATCGGGGAACCAGCCCTAACAACATTAAGGGCACTGCTTCTTCAAATCCCTGAACATTGGTAGATTTTCAATCCATTGGGTATGCAAGCAAAGAATTTCACTGTGCCTAGTCACACATGACAATAAAGTATTCCATTCCATTGACATACAACTTTGCTGCACTGACCTTCAATAGGTTCTGTGGTACTTCCCTTTTCCTTGGGGATTGAAATGGTTTGCTCCATGTCAAAAGTGAGAACAGCAATGACTGGCTCCAAGTGCTGCCTGAGGCTGCTGAAGATAGAGGATGGTTCAGATGCTCCTGTGATGAAATCCCTAACTCTGCCATGGAAGAAATATATCAGTTGATACAACAGATTTAGAACACATACTGAATAATGAATAGCTTAAATTGCCAAAATGCTATAAAATTAATATGCCAATAAAAGGATTTCTGCTGACAGTCCCAGCACAGTGGTGACGTTTCTGTCAAGATTCTGTGTACCTCATGTAATACAAACAATTGAAAGATGGGTAAGAAACATTATTTGACTTTGATAATTGATCAATCAAGTGAAAACAAAGCCATTCCACAACTTTAGAGCTTCACTACAGATCTGTTACCAGAAGCACAAGCAGAAATGTGTAGGAATCTCTCAACCCTGAACAATATGTGTAGCTGTGTGATTTTAAAATGAATCTTGGCAGAACCTGGGAACCAGTTATCACATTGCAAATTGGGAGAATTCTAGCCAAAGATGTAAAGCCAAAATAATATTCCTATATCCACTCAACATAATTTAATAATTGGGGGCGATTTAAATTGCACTTTGGATAACTACTTAGACAGATCCTCAACAAAAAGGAAAGCTATTTCTAATTCAAGTAAACTTATAAATTCTTTCATTAACTCAACTAACGTTAAGGATATTTGGAGATTAGAGAACCCATCCGGACGAGAATATTCTTTTTTCTCGCCCGTATTCGGAACCTACTCGAGGATAGATTACTTTTTAATAGACTCAAAACTGCTTCCCTTTACGTACAATGCAAAATATCACAATATTATTATTTCAGATCATGCACCATTAACATTTAAGATAAAACTAAAAGATATATCTAATAAAACTATGACTTGGAGATTTAATCCTCAGATACTGAAGGACAAGGATTGTTGTAATCATGTGACAGAACAGATTAAATTATTCTTTGAGACAAACGACACACCTGAAATTTCACCATTGTTACTTTGGGATACATTTAAGGCATTCATGCGTGGTGCAATAATATCGGCACAAGCATATTTTAATAAAGAAAACCGAAAGAGGGAACAGAAGTTAGAAATGGAGATAAAACAACTAGACAATGAGAATATAAAACACCCTTCTAAGGAGTTAAGTAATAAAATTGCAATAGCAAAGTATAGACTAAATAAAATATACTCTAATCAAGTCATCAAACTTTTTCAACAAACCAAACAAGTGCATTTTGAATTTGGAGATAAACCGCATAAATTGCTAGCACGACAATTAAGAAAATTAGACGATGAAAAAACGATACATGGAATCAGATCAATGCAAGGAAATATACTGACCATACCAAAAGATATTAATGATAGATTTTTACAATATTACCAAAATCTTTACTCATCAAAATTAACAGGACAAACAGATGGAATGGAAACATTTCTACAAGAATGTCAAATTAAGAGTTTAGATCAGGAAGGGAGACATTTGTTAAATGCTGAAATATCAGTGAAAGATATCGCAGAATCAATTGGTTCATTAAAGAATGGAAAAGCTGCGGGGCCTGACGGCCTGAGTGCAGAATTTTATAAAAAATTTCAAGATCTGATCTCTCCAAGACTACATACAGTGTATAGACATGCATATGAACAAGGAAAATTACCAGACTCTTTAAATGAATCCACAATTACACTCATACCTAAGGTAGATAAAGATCTGGAAGATCCTGGTTCATATAGAGCGATTGCCCTTCTAAATACAGACCAAAAAATATTAGCTAAAGTTTTATCTAGGAGACTAAGTTTGGTGATTTCTAAATTAATACATTATGATCAAACAGGTTTTATTCCAAAACGCTATTCATCTCATAATTTAAGACGCCTGTTTAATATTATATATTCTAAAAGAATACGAGATACGGAATTAGCAGTCATATCGTTAGACGCAGAAAAAGCATTTGACCAGGTGGAATGGTTATATCTATTTAATATAATGGAAAAGTTTCAATTGGTGGATCAATTTTGTAAATGGGTAAGAATCCTATACTCAGATCCTACTGCAAGAATTCTAACTAATCAAATACTATCAGTTAAATTTAAACTCTTTAGGGGATGTAGACAAGGATGTCCGTTATCGCCTTTATTATTTGCCTTGGCGATAGAGCCTTTGGCGGAAAGAATTAGATCAGAACCTGAAATATACGGTTATAATACTGACACAACAACTAATAAAATATCCTTATATGCAGATGATGTTTTGATTTACATCACAAAACCTGAAATTAGTATTCCAATGTTGTTTGATGTTATAAATAAATTTAGTACATTTTCTGGATATAGGATTAATTGGAATAAAAGTGATATTATGCCAATAACTAATATAAATTTAAACATATTACAACAATATCCATTATCAATAGTTACTGACAAAATTAAATATTTAGGAATTAATGTATCTAAATCTCACAATTCATTAATTAGATCGAATTATCCTCAATTATTAGATAAACTTAAAAAAAATATTTTATATTGGAAAACACTGCCTATATCTTTGATTGGTAGAATAAATGCTATAAAGATGGTTTTTCTACCACAATTATTATATCTGTTTCAAGCTATCCCTTTTTTCCTTCCGAAAACCTTTTTTAAAAAAATTGATAATATTGTTAATAGTTTTATCTGGGATTATAAAAATCATAGAATAAGTAAAAAACATTTATGTAAGTCAAAGATAAACGGAGGATTAGCACTTCCAAATTTTCTATACTACTTCTGGGCAGTACAGATTAAGAATATGAATTTTTGGTGGGTAAATACGGACCTGGAACCAACGTGGCTAAAGATAGAAAAGGAAGATTGTTTGCCTTTCAACGTAGATTCAATTATTTTTGCCCCAAAGGAAGTTCAAAAAAAAAATTATAGGGACAATCCAATCATTTATAATAATAGACGTATTTGGAAACAAATAGTCAAGACTTTACAATTAGACAACCTTTCATTTAGATTACCAATTATGAATAACCCATTATTTAAGCCCTCCACATTGGATGGAGGGTTCAGACATTGGGATAATTTAGGAATTACAAGGGTAGAGCACCTCTATAGAAATGGAAAATTTCTTTCATTTCAGGAATTACAAGATATCTACGGATTGTCTTCACAGCATTTGTTTAGGTATTTCCAAATTAGAGATTATATTAAATCTAATACACAGGATTTTAAAAATAAGGAACCAGGATTATTAGATGAATCGTTTAACTGGCATCCAACCACAGAAAAATTAATAGCTTATATATATAACATCATTATGGATAAGGAGAATCCAATAACTGAAACATATCGTCAAGCATGGGAAAATGAAATTGGATCACCTATAACCAAAGAAAATTGGGAAGAAAGTCTACAACGAATACACCGGTGCTCGTAAAATGCTAGACATATATTAATACAATTTAAAGTATTATACAGATTACATTATTCGAAAACCAAATTAAATAGTATATTTCCTAATCTCTCCTCTATTTGTGATAAATGTAAGAATTTAGAAGCAAATTTAACACACAGTTTTGTTACATGTCCTAAATTGAATTATTATTGGACAGAAATTTTTAAAGTTATTTCTGAAGTTCTTAAGGTTAAATTAGAACCTGACCCAAAGCTAATAATACTGGGAATTCCAGAGGCTAATTTGATATTTACACTAGATCAAAGAAATTTCCTTGATTATTGTTTGATATTAGGGAAAAAAATAATATTGAAATTTTGGAAGGGAACATTATCCCCAACAATTAAAATGTGGGCATCAGAGATGTTGGAGACGTTGCAGTTGGAAAGAATCAGATTTGTCCTTTTGGACGAGTATAATTCTTTTCAACAGATATGGTCTCCATATATACAGTACTTAGAGAAGTAGCTGTTCTTGGCATCACGGCTCGACTGACACCCTGCGGGATTTGATGAAAATAATGTATTGGTATACCAGGATATATGAATGTCTTTACTGATATTATTATTTGTAGTTGTTTCATTTATAATATATTGTGTGGCTTTTAATTGATATATATACATAATATGTCTTTTTTCTTTTTCTTCATTTTTTCTTTTTCTTTTATACCAAATAATTATTAAGGAATTATAATTTTATTGATTAATAATGGTATTTCTCTTTACCCACTTTTATTTTCAAAAAAAAAAAAGATAATAATCATTAGAGTACAAATATTGATTTAAGTTGATGTTTATAACTCAGTTTTAAACATTGAGAATTGTTTATTGCTAATAAAAAAATTATTCAAAAAAAAACAAAGATGTGGTTGTTCAATGGAAATCACTGCCTATCAGTAATGATTCCAAACAAAAGGTTGAATCTATCATGGGCTTCAGTAGCAGCACCCTGTATTGGTGTGATACCCCAATTCTCCAGCATTGGTGGAATAACCCAGCATATTGGAATATCTCACATTCTGAATTTATCAAGTTTGGCCTGGCACAAGATCAGAGACACCATTAATTGCAAGCAGGATTACAGGCACATCGCCCTTTATGCAGGGCTTACGTGCTTTAAAAACGGCATGCAATTAAAAAATCCATAACTTAAGCATATACGCGACTACACTGTCAGCAGTAAATTTAACCACGTTATTCCAAAAATTCCAAAGTTATTCCAAAATACGAGCATAATAATCTTTATGCGACTTTAATAATCAAGGTTTGGTATTAAAGGAACAAGCACATTATTTAAAAAATGCATAAATCGAGCACACATGAAAGGCAAGGTGCCTGTGCTGGGTTTTTGATTAACACAATGGAGAATTTAACTAACTTTTAATAATTATTTTTCATTGGTTTAAAATGTAATATATATTTTTTTTAATTATCCTTCTTTTATTCTTTTAATTCAATATCATTCGTTTTCAGTGTTGCCGAGCATCAGTGACATTTAAAAAACTAAAGTTTCCCACAGTTCTTACAGACAGCTATTACGAGCTGTCGGGGCATCCGAGGATGGAACATCCTTATTGTGCTGCCAGAAGTGGCTAGATTCTAGGATGCAAAGAGCAAGAGAGATTTAAGGGCCTGTCCTACCAGCATCCGACTCCATGCAATGAGCGCGATCAAACTAGAAGCGGGGGCCGCGCGGAGGTCGGGTGATCCCCTGTACATGGCCGTTCCAACCAGCATGCGCCTGCATGCGGCAAGCGCGACCAAACCGGCAGCGAGGGCGGTGAGTGGCGAAACGCAGCGCAAAGTGAGGCGAACTTAAAGGTAAGTTCGCCAGGACAGAGAGGGGCACACAGAGAGGGACACACAGGCACACACACAGAGGGCCACGGAGCCACACACATAGAGGGTCACGGAGGCACAACGGCGAGACGGTGTGTAATGCATCGAGGCGACTGCGAGCCGACAAGCCGTTGCCGCGCGGAATCTTTGAACATAGTCAGTTTTTCGGAGCCCCGCGCGATGTCGGGACGAACTCCGCACAATTCCGCATGGCTCCGGCGATCGAAATGGGACCCGCCCCGCTACGCCGGACGGCTCAAGCCACCACGTTAGGTCCCGCTCATCGCATAGAGTTGCATGCTGGTGGGACAGGCCTTTAACTCTCTGCATCTGGACCAGGTAATGTTGGGGAGATAGTGTGTAGCTATTATAGACTGAGTATATTAGGCTGAAAAGACCCAGCTCAATATGGTTTGATCACCACTGGAATCTCTCTAATAGGACATGGCCTTCTTGCTTCGTATTTTTGACCTGCTCTCTCTAACCATGCATCCTTCCTCTTGCTTTCTTCCATTCCATCATCAGATCTCTTCTCCCCAATCTCAGTCTGTTGGTAGATTAGCAATTGAAATGTTATCAAGTCATTCCATATTGCATTGGCTTTAAATTGATCTCAATGTGGAAATGATGTCAAGGGAGTACATCCTGTGCCTCAATGTCCATATATTTTGTTGAATCCACTTCAATCTAGAATATTTTGACTCATGAAGATCATGCTCAGTAGTTTTCTTAGAGACAGCTAACACAGTATTGCTCAAGGTAATAGACTGAAACAAGCTCATGTAGTCAGAAATTGTTGGACTGGGATTCACATGACGCTTATACAAATTCCTTCTATGTTGTGTTTCCTCCCACTACAATGTCGTCATGGCACCTGGATTTTAAATCAATCATGCCCATAATTTAATCTTTAATTTCCAAGCATTGTTGTCATAATTAGAGCATTCAACACAATACTAAGATTGCATGTTAAACGTTATCCTTCTCATTTGCACAAACTTAAATAGAAGTTTACACTATGAACTTCCTGGATATGGTGTAGCATTACAAATTAGCCAAACAGGCTGTGGGAGATACAAGAGCAAACTAGTAGGCAATTTTTTGATGCACATGAGCATCAGATGAGAAAGAGTAATTACCAATTACCCAAACATTAACTGGGATATAGACTGTGTCAATAAATAACACGGGGAGACATAGAAGGGGAAACAGGTGGATGACACAGAATTCCTAAAGTGCATTCAGGAGAACCTTTTTATCCAGCAGTTGGCAACAAGGGAGGGACAATTCTAGATTTGTTTTCAGGAAATAAACTATTTTGGTGGAAGAAATATCAATGGACCATTTTGGTTGCGATAATCAAAATTTGGTTAGATTTACAATTGCTATTCAGTAGAATAAAAACAGAAAACATAAAAGAAATAAAGATTCTAAATTGGTAAGGCCACATTTTTGAGATGGTGGAAAGATTTAGCAGAGTGAACTGAAAACAGCTACTTGATGGTAAATGTCCAGGAGCAATAGGAAGCAATTTAGAAATGTTAAGTTGTTAAGTAAACAAGGAAGGGTGGGACAACCAAATTTAGAGATCCTTGGTTAACAAGCTGCTTTGAGGGCAAGAAAAAGTAAGAAAGGGAAACATTAAGATGGACACCAAATGCTGGAGACATCTCTGGAGAGAAGGAATGCGTGATGTTTCAGGTCATTTGTCAGACACCAAAAGCTTAATATACCAGAAAGCCTAAAAGTACAAATAAGGATAACATAGTTAAGATGAACGAGTGTGAAATATTGGGTGGGACAAACATGGGTAGAGGAAAAGCTAAGGGCTTAAATCATTTTTGAAAATAGATAACTCACAAGGTCCATGTTGATAAAGGAAGCAAGGGAGAAATTGTAGAGACTCTGATCACAATTTCTCAATGGCTTCAGTAGAAGTGTCAGAGAATTGAAGGACTATTAGAAATGGTGTTATATTTGTATCAGGATGGTGTGCATCTGCATTGAGAACCTGGTGACCAGTGTTTTCTGATGAGCCTCCTGTTATTCTTGGTGATACCGTTCATAGATTTAGGAAATGTTGGCAGAGTGAACTATGTAAGTAAAGGCAGTGCATTTTGTACATGGCTCATACTGCTGTCATAGTGTGTGGATGATGAAGAAAGTATATGTTTAGGGTTGTGATTTTAGGATCCCATTCAAGCAAGCTGTTTTTGGAGTTTAGGTTGGAACTACACTCATCCAGGCAGAGAGAATGGTTTCCACGACGTGTAAAAGCTTTGAGGTATCAGGAGATGGACCACAATCTGTTCCAACACATAATGTTTTGTAATAGTTCATAACAAACCATAATGCTAAATTGAGATTACAGTTTTTAATTTTTAAGGGTGCATAAATCCTTCACATTAAACAGCATTCAACCAGAAGGTATAAAAAGAACGATTATAGATCACAGCAGAAAGGCAACCAGGAAATGTTATGGTAATGGGACCCATGCAAAACGATTACAAATTCACTCACCTGGATTTGTGTGTGTAGTGTCATACAAGTTTAAACCCGGTGAATCTGCTGTCGGCCCATACTGTAGGCAGCTCCGAACTTCCAAACACTTCAAAATTAAAGTGGAAGTACATTATTACTCTGTGGTTCCAAATCTTGTTAGACGCGTTAAAAACTTTCCCGTCAACGACATTAGATTTAAGTGTATTAACGGATTATTGTAGGAGTAAAATGAACCGTTGAAGCTCTAATAAAGCGAGTGCGTGGGCGCAAATATGTGTACTGTACAAACTAGTTACAATAACATGCAATAAATTATTTAATGGAAAATCTTGAGAAATAACAGGAGATTAAAACTATCCAGACAACACACTTCCGAACGAGGAGCTATTTCCAATTTCGCATCTGCTGTAATCAGATAAGAAATATCTTGATGGACACCCAACAGAGGACATGCTACCTTGTGATCAGTGTCAAGGCCAGCGAGGGGCGCACACTGTTGTCCCCTGGACCGAAGACCAAGAAGGTTGTTCTGCTCCGGGAAATGGAGTGAACTTGGTTTTGGAAGTTCTTGCAACACCTTTTCAATTCTTCCATTCACCTGGAACGTCGGTGAAGGTGGCTTGAAAGCATTCGTCAGCGAATGCATGGTACCCGCCATCGCTGAAATGTGCAGAGTGTGGCTGAGTGCAGTAAACAGGAGTAGCGAGACATTGATTTTCATGACACACGGCTCTCTCGATTAAAGTACCATTGCATGGTCCACACAGCACAGCTCAGCGGGAGGGCAGTGGCAAACTTGCCGTGAGATTAAAGTAAATCCCCGAAACACACATCAGGCCAGACAGTGACAGAAGTAGAGTTCAGGTCACAAGCCATTATGAAGTTGCCAAGTCCTCAGCATTTCCCCAGACACTGGTCCCAATGGTGAATGAAACATCCCGCATACAGTTGCACATGTGGGTCCTGGGCAGCCTTGCAGTTTAGATCGAGTGCATTTTGTCCTCGGGTTCCTCCTCCTGCACTGAGGAGTGATGCTGGGCACCAGCGGCCTCGCTAAAACCCACCACTGCTAGTTGTGCACACACCGCTTCATCCCGGGCTTGTGCACAATGCAGCCATTGCCTGGTCCCAGAGGCGCTAGGTCACGCCCCTCCCACACAGCGATTGGTTGCATCCCCCAATCCGCCATTGTGATTGGTTGCCAGCTGCGCCTTGTGTATGGCCAGGCTGGCTGTCAATTGACTGGCCGCAGAGGGTTCTGGGTGATGTAGTCCTAGTTCTCGGGATTGTGTGTATGTTCCTATTGGGCAGAGCGAGGGAATGACTGCAGCCCCCAGCAGGCATTGCCTGCCGCTGGAAGTTGGGACAAACTGCAGTTGCGGAATGTCCTGGTGATTATGAATCGCTCGCAATTTTCTCTTTTTTGGACGGGTGGGTGGTTGCATGTGGCTGGTGCAACGATTTTTTTATTTCACACGCAGTGGAGAATATAAATGATGTGATTCTATTTTCGTTTGGAATGAAGAAAAACAAAACAAGACCACCCAAGAGGATTTTTCACGCTGATTACAGATGTATGTAGATGCGAGGCTGGGCGGCCGCAGAGAGCGGAGAAATGTCGAGTGAAAGGGGGGGGAAAACACCCCGAAGATCCCAAAGCTTTTAGATATGCATAGGAAAACATTTGCATTTATATCGTGCCTTTCACGTCCCTTCTCTGGACGTCCCATATCGGACGTCAGGCAATTAAGTAGTTCTGTTTCTACGAAATTCGACTCATTCCAGTGTTTATTTTGTGTCAGGCGTCGTCACGGCTGTGGATAATAACAGGGCTGTTGAGAGTTTCAGCTCCTAGAGTGAAGGGCAGTCCTTGCCATTCAATGTGTCGGAAGGAACTGCAGTTGCTGGTTTACACCGAAGATAGACACAACGTGCTGGAGTATCTCTGGAGAATCTCCAGACAGCATCTCTGGAGAAAAGGAATAGGTGACGTTTCGGGTGGAGACCCTTCTTCAGAGCATTCAATGTTGCAATGTCTCGGACCAACTCTGGCCTCGGTTCCTGTGCGGTGCGAACGGTTCTTGCTGCCGCGTCCAGCGAGGTGCAGTTTGACACCGGGTTACTGGCGACGGCTGTGGTGCTGGGCATCATCCTGGGTGCCATTGGGGCAGTTCTGTTTTACTTGTTTGTTTTGGAATCCGTCTTGCAAAGAAAGGTAATACTCTCCTCATTTAAAAAATATATATAAAAGGTTATGAATGCGTTAAGCAACAGTTTACTCAATTACAAAGGAATGGTGAAGTCAGTCAGCATTTTAGACTGATAGAACAGTACAGTAACAGGAACGGACCCTCTCGCCCACAATGTTTGTACTGAGCATGATACCAAGTTAAACTGATCTCCACTGCCTGTAAGTGATCCATATCCCTCATGTGCCATTCCCTTCATGTGCCTATCTAAAAGTCTCTAAAAGGAAGAGGGACGTAAGCTAACTACGTTCCAAGAAGCTCTCTTTAATTATGGTTTAATAACAGCAAAAAAACGTATACTTAAATTTTGGAAAAACGCATCCACGCCAACGTTTAAAATGTGGATTTCAAATATGTCGGAAACGCTCCATCTTGAAGAAATGAGATTCCTCCAAGGCAAAGTAGACCAATTCTTAATGATTTGGACTCCCTTTATTGACTTCTTACAACATATGGTGCAACCTTGGAAATTAAATGGTTCAGAACTGGGTGACAGATGGTAAAGATATTAAATAGGTATATCTCTCCTAATTTCTTTTCCTTTTTTTTCAATCTCATTAGCTTCTTATTTCTTCTTTCTGTCTCTCTCGCTATTCGTTTCTACTCTTGTCTATCTATCTCGACACTCTCTATTTTCTTCAATCTATCACTGCTCATTTATTATTAAATTAAAAATAAGAAGTTGTACAAGAATTGTCTGTATGCATCAGGTACTTAAGTACCACATTACTGTACTTACCTCTAACAAAAATAAATAAATAGAGATTTTAAAAGTAAATAAATAAAAGCCTCTTAATCGGCAGTATTGTACCTGCCTCCATTACCACCCCAAGCAAAGCGTTCCAGCCTGCACCACAATCTGTTCAAAAAGATTTGCCCCACACATCTTCAAATTTTGCCCCTCTCACCATGAAGCTGTGCCCTCTAGACTTTGATGTTTCCATCTTGAGGGGGGGGGGGGGGGGGTTCTGTTTACCTTATCTACGCCTCTCATCATTTGATATACTTCTATCAAGTCTCCCCTCAACTCAACTGAAGTCCAGAGAAAATAATCCAAGTCTACCCTCTCCCTGTAGCTGAAACCCTCCAATCCTGGCAGCATTCTGATGAACCTCCTCTGTACCTCTCCAATTCCGCATCTTTCCTGTAGTAGAGAAATCAAACCTGCATGCGTTACTTGAAATGCTGCCTACCAAAGTCATATAAAGTAGCATCATGAGTTCCTGACCCTTATACTTAATGCCCCTGGCAATGAGGGCAAGCATACTATATGCCACCTTTACCACCCTATCTACTTGTGCTGTTACCTTCAGTAAGCTATGAACTCGGACTCCGAGATCCGTCTGCACATCAATCCTGTTAAGGATCGTGCCAATCACTGTATACTTCTGACTTGCATTCAACCCAAAGTGCAACACCTCACATTTGCTCGGGTTAAACTCCATCTGCCATTTCTCTACCCATTTCTTCAGCTGATTTATATTTCACTATCTCCTGACAGCATTCCTCACTATCTGGCACCCCTTTAATTTTGGTGTCAACAGCAAAAGTACTTGTCAACCTATCTACGACTATGATGTTTATGTACATCGCAAACAGCCGAGGTCCCAGCAGAAATCCCTGCGGAGCTCTATTGGTCACAAACGTCCAGCCAGAACATCCTCTTGCCACCAAAACCCTCTATCTTCTATGAATAAGCCAGATCCGAATCCATACAACCAAGTCATTGCGAATCCCATCATAGAAACATAGAAAATAGATGCAGGAAAAGGCCATTCAGACCTTCGAGCCAGCACCGCCATTCAATATGATCATGGCTGATCATCCAAAATCAGTACCCCATTCTGTTTTTTTCCCCAAATCCCCTGATTCCATTTGCCCTAAGAGCTACAGTGGTTTGCAAAAGTTTTCATACCCCTTGAACTTTTCCGCATATTGTCACGTTACAACCACAAACGTAAATGTATTTTATTGGGATTTTATGTGATAGACCAACACAAAGTGGCGCATAATTGTGAAGTGGAAGGAAAATGATACATGGTTTTCAATTTTTTTTTCAAAAGTGTGTTGTGCAAAAGTATTCAGCCCCCTTTACTCTGATACCCCTAAATAAAATCCAGTGCAACCAATTGCCTTCAGAAGTCACCTAATTAGTAAATAGAGTCCACTTGTGTGTAATCTAATCTCAGTATAAATACAGCTGTTCTGTTAAGGGCTTAGAAGTTTGTTGGAGAACAATAGTGAACAAACAGCATCACGAAGCCCAAGGAACACACCAGACAGGTCAGGGATAAAGTTGTGGAGAAGTTTAAAGCAGGGTTAGGTTATAAAAAAATATCCCAAGCTTTGAACATCTCACAGAGCACTGTTCAATCCATCATCCGAAAATGGAAAGAGTATGGCACAACTGCAAACCTACCAAGACATGGCCGTCCACCTAAACTGACAGGCCGGGCAAGGAGAGCATTGATCAGAGAAGCAGCCAAGAGGCCCATGGTAACTCTAAAGGAGCTGCAGAGATCCACAGCTAAGGTGGGAGAATCTGTCCACAGGACAACTATTAGTCGTGCACTCCACAAATCGGGCCTTTATGGAAGAGTGGCAAGAAGAAAGCATTGTTGAAACAAAGCCATAAGGAGTCCCTCAGCGGGTGCAGCAGCATCTAAGGAGCGAAGGAGATAGGCGACGTTTCGGGTCCAGACCCTTCTTCAGACTTCTTCTGGACCCGAAACGTCGCCTATCTCCTTCGCTCCTTACATGCTGCTGCACCCGCTGAGTTTCTCCAGCTTTTTGTGTAACCCTCGATTCTCCAGCATCTGCAGTTCATTCTTTAACACCATAAGGAGTCCCGTTTGCAGTTTGCCACAAGCCATGTGGGGGACACAGCAAACGTGGAGGAGGGTGCTCTGGTCCGATGAGACCAAAATTGAAGTTTTTGGCCTAAATGCAAAACGCTATGTGTGGCGGAAAACTAAAACTGCACATCACCCTGAACACACCATCCCCACTGTGAAACATGGTGGTAGCAGCATCATGCTGTGGGGATGCTTTTCTTCAGCAGGGACAGAGAAGCTGGTCAGAGTTGATGGGAAGATGGATGGTGCCAAATACAGGGCAATCGTGGAAGAAAACCTGTTAGAGTCTGCAAAAGACTTGAGATTGGGGCGGAGGTTCACCTTCCAGCAGGACAATGACCCTAAACATACAGCCAGAGCTACAATGGAATGGTTTATATCAAAGCATATTCATGTGTTAGAATGGCCCAGTCAAAGTCCAGACCTAAATCCAATTGAGAATCTTTGGCAAGACTTGAAAATTGCTGTTCACAGACGCTCTCCATCCAATCTGACTGAGCTTGAGCTATTTTGGAAAGAAGAATGGGCAAAAATTTCAGTCTCTAGATGTGCAAAGCAAGTAGAGACATACCCCAAAAGACACAGCTGTAATTGCAGTGAAAGGTGGTTCTACAAAGTATTGACTCAGTGGGGTGGAAGACGTTTGCATGCTACACTTTTCAGTTTTTTATTTGTAATAAAATTTGGAAACCATGTATCATTTTCCTTCCACTTCACAATTATGCACCACTTTGTGTTGGTCTATCACATAAAATCCCAATAAAACACATTTACGTTTGTGGTTGTAACGTGACAAAATGTGGACAAGTTCAAAGGGTATGAAAACTTTTGCAAGCCACTGTAAATCTTTATATATATTTTTTAATTTATTTTTATTAGAAGTAATGTACATTACAGTAGTATAAGCCAACATAATACATTTCATGTACCACTTCTTGTTTTAAACTTTAATAATAGGAAAGTGACAGAAGGAAGAAAAAGAGAAATAGAGATAGTTAGATAAGATATGGAGTACGTGAGAAAGTGAAAATAAAGAGCCCGTAAAGACATAGAACGCGAGAAAGAATAATACATTTTTTAAAAAAAAAGGAAAATATAAGAAAATAAGATAAGATAAAAGGGATGTACCTACTTCATATCTTTACACACCCCTCAGCAGGACCTGAAACCGTTTATTTCCAAAGTTATGTTGCACCCTATGCTTGTAATAATTCGATAAATGGAGACCAAATCTTTAAGAGTTGGTCTGATTTGCCTGCCAGGACGAATCTCATGTCGTCGAGGTGTAACATTTCGGACATATTTGAAATCCACATTTTTAATGTTGGTGTGGGTGCATTTTTCCAAAATTTAAGTATGAGTTTTTTTGCCGTTATTAAGCCATAATTAAGGAAATTCTTTTGGAACGATGTTAGCTCAAAGCCTACTTCCATTGTTCCAAAAATAATAAATTCTGCATTAGGTTTTAATTTGATTTTAAATAATTTTGTAAAAATGTCAAAGATTTCATTCCAAAATTTTGGATTTTTATGCAAAAAACAAAGGAATGTGCTATAGTTGCATCTTGAGATAAACATTTATCACAAGTGGGGGAAACATTTGGAATGATTTTACTTAGTTTAGTTTTCGAATAATATTATCTGTAGGATTTTGAATTGGATTAAAATATGTCTTACATTGATCGAGCATTTGTGCACATATAGCAAGTGTTTATCCCAACTCTCTTTCGAGATTTTTATAGATGGTTCTTGTTCCCAATCTCTTCTAATTCTATCGGATGATGGTATTTCTATATTTAGAATGATATTATACAAGTATGATATTAAGTTAGTTGAGTCCGCCTTTCTGTTCATAGCTTCATCTAATAGGTCTGGAGTCAAAGTTTGGTATTCTTGTGTATGTTTTTTCAAATAATCACGGATTTGAAGATGTTTAAAATATTGATTACTTCTCAGATTGTATTTAAGTTGTAGTTGTTGGAATGATAAAAAAATTCCAATTTCATACATGTCTCCAAAGGTTTTAATTCCTATTCTTTCCCAATGTGCAAATGATTAATCAATAATGGATGATTTAAACGACGGATTATTAACTATAGGAGCGAGAAGCGATAGGTTTCTTAATTTAAGGGTTAATTTTATTTGTTTCCAAATTCTAACAGTACCATGAATAATTGGATTTTTCTTGTATATTGTATTATTCGGTTTTATTGGTGAGAGAAGGATCGCTCCTATATTAAAAGGGGAACAATCCTCTCTCTCCATTACTATCCACTACTGCTGAAAGCACGGGACTCGGCTTTCAGGTCAGGCGATGCCCAAGCCTATAGTTAATCGAGGGACGATCTGAAGAGGGGTATCAAGAACGCCAAACACAGATACAAGCTGCGGATCGAGGAGCACTTCGACAGCAACGCCGACCCCCGACGCATGTGGCATGGCATCCAGGCCATCACTGACTACAGAGCCACCAACTCCACCCCCACTTCCAGCGACGCATCCTTCCTCGAGGAACTCAATCACTTTTATGGCCGCTTGGAAAGGGACAACCAAGAGTTGGCCATCAAGACTGGGCTCCCCGATGACCACCAGCCCCTCACACTCAACCCCTACAACGTGCACGTGGCACTGAGTAGGATCAATGTACGTAAGGCTGCCAGCCCTGACGACATCCCCGGCCACGGCCTCAGGACCTGTGCTGCACAGCTGACAGACGTCTGGACTGACATCTTCAACCTGTCCCTTGCCCAGGCAGTTGTTCCCACGTGCCTTAAAACTACCTCCATCGTGCCAGTGCCAAAACACTCCACTGCTGCGAGCATCAACGACTTCCGCCCAGTTGCACTCACCCCTATCATCGCCAAGTGCTTTGAAAGGCTGGTCATGGCACACCTCAAATGCTGCCTACCTCCCACGCTGGACCCCTACTAGTTTGCGTACCGCAAGAACAGGAGCACGGAGGATGCCATCTCAACGGCACGCCACTCTGCCCTCTCCCACCTCGACAACAGAAACACTTATGTGAGAATGCTGTTCATCGACTACAGCTCAGCGTTCAACACCATTATCCCCTCTAAATTGATCGCCAAACTCGATGACCTGGGCATCAACCCCTCCCTCTGCAATTGGTTACTGGACTTTCTAACCAACAGACCACAGTCTGTTAGGTTGGATAACCATTCCTCCTCTACCCTCACCTTGAACACTGGCGTACCCCAGGGCCGCGTGCTGAGCCCCCTCCTCTACTCCCTGTTCACCTACGACTGCATACCCATACATGGTACCAACACCATCATCAAGTATGCAGATGACACAATGGTGATTGGCCTCATCAGCGACAACGATGAGTCGGCCTACAGGGAGGAGGTTCAGCTCCTAACAGCATGGTGTGCCGACAATAACCTGGCCCTCAACTCCAAGAAGACCAGGGAGCTCATTGTGGACTTCAGGAGATCGAGAGGCTGCACGCACAACCCCATCCATATCAATGGGACGGAGGTGGAACGTATCTCCAGCTTCAGGTTCCTGGGGGTCAATATCTCCGATGACCTCTCCTGGACCCAGAACACATCCTCGCTGATCAAGAAGGCTCACCAGCATCTCTTCTTCCTGAGGAGACTTAAGAAGGTCCACCTGTCTCCCCCGATTCTGGTGAACTTCTACCGCTGCACCATCGAGAGCATCCTTACCAACTGCATCACAGTATGGTATGGTAACTGCTCTGTCATTGACCGGAAAGCTCTGCAGAGGGTGGTGAAGATCGCCCAACGCATCATAGGCTCCTCACTCCCCTCCATTGAGTCTGTCCATAGTAAATGATGCCTGCACAGGGCGCACAGTATCGCCAGGGACAGCTCACACCCCGACCATAGACTGTTTACCCTCCTCCCATCCGGGAGATGCTACAGGTCCCTCCGCTGCCGTACCAGCAGGCTCAAGAACAGCTTCTTCCCTGCGGCTGTCACACTTCTCAACGCTGCACCTCAATGACTGCCTGTCTCCACCCCCCCCCCCCCCCCCGGACTATCCAATCACCAGCAAATTGCACAAATACTACTGTATATGTATAGATGTATATACTCATACTACTGCGCAATTACTTGTTTATTCGTAAGTTCGCCCTTCGGAGATACCAACTGCATTTCGTTGTCTCTGTATTGCACACTGCACAATGACAATTAAAGATTGAATTGAATTGAATCCACCCGTTGGGCAGAATTGTCCAACAGGTGAATTACATTTTTGACATTTACTGCCCAATAATAACACAAAAAATTAGGGAGTGTTAATCCACCAAATTCTTTAGCTTTACACAAGTGTCTTCTTTGAATTCTATGGGATTTATAGTCCCATATAAAATTTGTGATATTTTTTTTAAACCTTTTAGGTAAGTATATTGGTATTGATTGAAATAAATATAACATTTGTGGTAAATCTAAGAGCTAAATCTAACACTCTCTTGAACACAGCCAGTGAATTGGCCTCCACTGCCTTCTGTGGCAAAGAATTCTACAGATTCGCAACTCTCTGGGTGAAAAAGTATTTCCTCATTGCAGTCATAAATGGCCTATCCTTAATTCTTAATCATTAATCCTGTTAACATTCTGGATCAGCCTACCATGAGGGACTTTATTAAAAGACTTACTAAAATCCACATACAGTATACAACATCCACTGCTGTACCTTCATGAATCTTTGTTTACATAACAAATTTTGGTCCATTTTGTCTTTTTTTTCCAGCAAATGTGCTCAGATGGACTTGAGGACAGTTCCGATTCTGAAGATATCCAGAGTTATGACAGTAACTCCGAGACACCAATGGAAAGAACAAAAGCAGGAGCTTCTGTTCTTCAAGAGGTGGGATGCTTCTCTTCCATTTTTTCCTCTTCTCCATTTGCTATCCTGTTGAGGAATTATTTGATGCTTTATATAGCATGAGTATTTTGCTGTAATTCAATATCCAAAGCAATGAGAGGACATCCTTATCTTTTGCTTACCAATGATAATTTTGCGACTGAGTTCTTGTTCCCATCGGCCAGCCAGAAAGTAGATCTGCCAGGGTGTGGGTGGGTCGAGGCATGATTAACTTGGACCCTATGCATAGCGCCCCAATCAGTCCTAAAATGTTATTGTAAAATAACTTTCTAAAATAAATTAAAACATTCGGCACGGTGGCCCAGCAGTAGAGTTGCTGCCTTGCAGCAGCAGAGACCGGGGTTTGATTCTGACTATGGGTGCTGTTTGTATCGTGACTGAGTGGAATTTCTCCAGGTGTTATGGTTTGCTCCCACATTCCAAAGACATACAGGATTGTAGGTTAATTGGCTTTGATTAAAACAAAAGTAAATTGGTCCTAGTGTGTAGGTGGGCTGAAGGGCCTGTTTCTAAGCTGTATCTCTAAACTAAACAAAATTAAATCTGCAATGAATTCCTTTATAAATTCATAGCAAATACATTAATTAATTATTTAAACAGCTAAATTATCAAAATAGGACCATTGTGCAAAGACTGGCATGTTATTTTTAAAATGGAGTCTATTCCTCGGTGATGTCAAGTTGCTGATGGCCTGGGATTTAGGGAAATAATTACATTTGTTGGAATATACAATTGTAGTCTGGAGATATAGAATTTTCTTGATGCTGTGGCTGTACTCAATGATTATATAATGATTACTAAATTCCGTTGGCATTCACAAACTAAGCTATTATCAATGTAATGCGAACATTTGCTTATATTATTAGGTATGTTACAAAACTTACCTTCAGCGACGCTGCAGTTTTGTCACTGGTCGTATGCGCGACTTTGGCGCCTTTGAGAGGGGGGCGGGTTTAAAATGCATTTTTTCTTCAGACTATTCAAATCGATTATGAACAGGCTGTTTAGTTGCTGAAGAAAAATCGCTTTGACTGCCGTTTTATTAAGTTTATTAAAATTAGCGCTGGATAATTTATAAGCAGGATTAAAATTAAAATCATCTTCTAATGCCGTCAACGGGACGGATCACACATTGGGGACAAGGCAAGGTACACCGTTTATTTTTTAATATAAACTTGCTTCTTAGGATGCCTTTAATCAAAATTTCACATTGCGAAAAGGTGATTTAGGACCCATACGAACTGGCAGTATTTTTCCTGCCGATATGGGGTTTAAATTCACCGCAACCCTAACGTTCAAAATGATCGCGTTCCACAAAATCCCACTCGCAAGATGATTAAAATGGCCATTAATTTACGGGAATTAAACACTAAATTCCTTCTATTTGGCCTATAAATTCATGACAATGAGATTTAAAAATCATGTTATATTGTGAATTCTTGTGTGAATGTTATTTGGACACTTAGGCTTTTAAAAAATGTTAACTTTTTCTTAAGAAATGGATAGATGTTTAGATCTAGTAATTGAATTTTGTAATTAGCTACAATTAGGTAACTAACTAAGTATATGCTTTAATTTCAGGTCATCCAAGTAAGATTGTTTCATATTTGTTTCAGAATGCTTCAATCTATAATAACTAAACATTTCATTCAGTTCTCTTAATTTTTAAGAAAGTTATGGGCTTTTGTCCTTGATCACAGCTTTTGTGTTAAGTCAATTGGAAAAGCAATAGGGAACAAGATGCTAATTTCCGAGTATGAAAATGGCCATAACATTTTTAATACTGAAGATATGAAAGTAAATTAGGTGTCAAATTAAACTTCTTTTTATGCTTTATCTGATGGGATACATTGCAGACTTGATTTTCAAAATCTAAACATTCTGTAACATTGCTAATATTATAATTATAGCTTGCGTAATCTTTATAATATCCAAAAAGGTTGGTGCAAAGATAAGAAATTAAAACCTTCAACAGTAGAATGTATGATGATATGCTTATTTTACTCTACAGGAAGATGAATTATCAATCAACAGTAATATAGCTGCTTTTGCACTGAAAGCAAGAGTCATATATCCCATTAATCAAAAATTTAGGGTAAGTGATGCAGTTGTTATAAACAATAATAAATATTGCCATTCAACAAGTATCTGCATGTTCTTTTACTGTGCATTCATTTATAGGAATGGTTATCTTTGTTATATTGTAGACTGATAATCTACTTTTACTCCAAGAATAGGTTGTTCGGAAATCTGCGTACACAATTAGTTAATTTATATTTGACCTAAATTTGAAATAATCATAATGAACAGCCTGATTTTCCAAGTAAAATGGTGAAAACTCAAAAATGGAAACCAGAAAATAGGAGAAATAAGCTCTCCAATCCATCAATCCTGCTGTTGCAATTTAATATATTCAAATATCATCCTCTATTCCAATACCATATTATAATTCTTTCCCCTTATCCCTCAATGCCTTTCATGTTTAGAAATTAATCTATTTTTAATAACCTGGAAACATGTGAGAAAGAAGTCCATCGATTTGCCAACCTCTGAGTAAAGAGATTTCTCATCCATTCAAACCACATGGAATAACTTTTTATTTCATAATAAGTTTTCCTAATTTTTTTTAAGATTATTAATTTATCACCATGTTGCACTAATGACACACTTAATTATTAATAACCATGCAATTTATTGCAGCCCCTAGCAGATGGATCATCCAACCCTTCTCTATTAGAGAACTTGAAACAGAAAGGTCATGGCAAAATGATGAAAGATATTGCTTTAACTAAATCGGAGTCACCCAGTCAAATGGATGAAAGAGATCATTATTACTATCAAAGGAATTATTCACCGCATGATCCTAAAGCATATAATGAGGATGAAACGGTTTTGATGGTAAATTTTTTTCCAGAAATACTGGCCTATTCAAGGTAAATATTTTATATGTTTACTCAGTATAAATGTGTGGCTGCAGTCAGGCATTAAATGAGGATGTGCAAGTTTAGTCTTGAAGTGGAACAGAGTTGGGCAATGCTGATATGATTTGGTCCTCAAGTTGACTAAATTGTATTATAGATTCTACTTTAAGGTGAAGAAAACGTAGAAGGACATGGATTAATTAAAACACAAAGTAATGGAGTAAAGACCCTGTCCCACTTACGTGTCCTTGGCATGCAAATTACGCGACCTCGTAGTCGCGTTGAGGCGCACGGGCATCGTGTGGCTGCGTGGGCGCCGGTCCCACTGAGAAGCGCAGAGAGGTATGGAGTTGTGCGCGGTATCGCGCTCCAGGATTTTGTACCGAACTAAATCTTCGTGTGCCACCGGCCTGTCGCGTAACTGACGGCCAAAGTGGGATAGGCCCAAGACCCTGGTGCGACGCAACGTCTCACCTTCAACAGCAGCAGAAGCAGGCAAACGATCGTCGAGCTCAGACTGGGGCTCACGTCCGTTGCGGATCCGGATCCGCCCCCACTTCTACTCCCAGAGCGGGGCCAAGAAAATAGAAGATATACACAAAATGCAGGAGTAACTCAGCGGGACCGGCAGCCTATCCGGAGAGAAGGAATGGATGACGCTTCGGGTCAAGACCCTTCTTTCAGACTGAAAAAGGGTCTCGACCCGAAACATCATCCATTGCTTCTCTCCAGAGATGCTGCCGGTCCCGCTGAGTTACTTCTGCATTTTGTGGCCATCTTCAAATGACATCACGCGCTCCAGATGGCTGTGCGGGCGCATGATGACGCGCGTGACTCGCGGGACCGTCGCGCCTCAATGCGTCGACGAGGTTGCGTAATTAGCGTGCCAAGGACACGTAAGTGGGACAAGGGCTTAACTCAGCGAGTCGGGCAACAACTCTGGAAGACACGAATAGGTAATGTTTTGAGTCATAGAAAATAGATAATACAGCACAGGAATGGACCCTTCAGCCCACAATGTGTGTGCACTGCACATCTCTGGCAAACATTTCCCCTCTCACCTTATACCTATGCTCTTCAGTGTTGGACATTTCCACCCTGGAAGAAAGGCTCTGACTGTCTACCCTATCCATGCCTCATCATTTTACATACTTTTATCAAGTCTCGCCTCAATCTCTGACATTCCAAAGAAAACAATCCGTTTATGCAACCTCCGCCTGTAGCTGAAACCCTCTAATCCGGGCAGCACTTTGGTAAACCTCGACTGAAGCTTCTCCAAAGTCTTACATCTTTCCTATAATGGGGTGATCTGATCTGCACACAATATTCCAAATGCTTCCTAACCAATCCTATAGAGTTCCATCATGACATCCTGACTCTTATATTCAATGCCGTTCACCCAGAAGGTAAGCAAACTGTATGCTACCTGTATGCAAACTTTATGCCACCCTATCTACTTGTGCTGCCACCTTCAATGGACATTGAACAGACTCCAAGATTTCTCTGTACGTCAATGCTTTTAAGGGTCTTGCCATTAACTGTATACTTTACCCTTACATTCAACCTCCCAAAGGCAACATCTCACACTTGTCACTAAACTCCATCTGTCATTTCTCCGCCCATTCTGCAGTTGATCAATATCCCGCTGTATCTTCTGACAGCCACTGTCTGCAATTCCTGCAATTTTATGGTTGTCAGCAAACCTACTCCCCAACCCATCTACATTTATGTCCATATATATGTGTATACAGTGGCTTGCAAAGGTTTTCATACCCCTTGAACTTTTCCACATTTTGTCACATTACAACCACAAACGTAAATGTATTTTATTGGGATTTTATGTGATAGACCAACACAAAGTGGTGCATAATTGTGAAGTGGAAGGAAAATGATACATGGTTTCCAAATTTTATTACAAATAAAAAACTGAAAAGTGTGGCGTGCAAAAGTATTCTGCCCCCGAGTCAATACTTTGTAGAACCACCTTTTGCTGCAATTACAGCTGCAAGTCTTTTGGGGTATGTCTCTACCTGCTTTGCACATCTAGGACTGAAATTCTTGCCCATTCTTCTTTGCAAAATAGCTCAAGCTCAGTCAGATTGGATGGAGAGCGTCTGTGAACAACAATTTTCTAGTCTTGCCAGAGATTCTCAATTGGATTTAGGTCTGGACTTTGGGCCTTTCTAACACATGAATATGCTTTGATCTAAACCATTCCATTGTAGCTCTGGCTGTATGTTTAGGGTCGTTGTCCTGCTGGAAGGTGAACCTCCGCCCCAGTCTCAAGTCTTTTGCAGACTCTAACAGGTTTTCTTCCAAGATTGTCCTGTATTTGGCTCCATCCATCTTCCCATCAACTCTGATCAGCTTCCCAGTCCCTGTTGATGAAAAGCATCCCCACAGCATGATGCTGCCACCACCATGTTTCACAGTGGGGATGGTGTGTTCAGGGTGATGTGCAGTGTTAGTTTTCCGCCACACATTGTGTTTTGCATTTAGGCCAAAAACTTCAATTTTGGTCTCATAAGACCAGAGCACCTTCCTCCACATGTTTGCTGTGTCCCCCACATGGCTTGTGCCAAACTGCAAATGAGACTTCTTATGGCTTTGTTTCAACAATGGCTTTCTTCTTGCCACTCTTCCATGAAGGCCTGATTTGTGGAGTGCACGACTAATAGTTGTCCTGTGGACAGATTCTCCCAACTGAGCTGTGGATCTCTGCAGCTCCTCCAGAGTTACCATGGGCCTCTTGGCTGCTTCTCTGATCAATGCTTTCCTTGCCCGGCCTGTCCGTTTAGGTGGACGGCCATGTCTTGGTAGGTTTGCAGTTGTGCCATACTCTTTCCATTTTCGGATGATGGATTGAACAATGCTCCGTGAGATGTTCAAAGCTTGGGATTTTTTTAATAAACCTAACCCTGCTTTAAACTTCTACACAACTTTTTCCCTGACCTGTCTGGTGTGTTCCTTGGGCTTCATGATGCTGTTTGTTCACTAATGTTCTCTAACAAACCTCTGAGGCCTTCACAGAACAGCTGTATTTATACTGAGGTTAGATTACACACAAGTGTACTCTTTTTACTAATTAGGTGACTTCTGAAGGCAATTGGTTGCACTGGATTTTATTTAGGGGTATCAGAGTAAAGGGGGCTGAATACTTTTGCACGCCACACTTTTCAGTTTTTTATTTGTAAAAAAAATTGAAAATCATGTATCATTTTCCTTCCACTTCACAATTATGCGCCACTTTGTGTTGGTCTATCACATAAAATCCCAATAAAATTAATTTACGTTTGTGGTTGTAACGTGACAAAATGTGGAAAAGTTCAAGGGATATGAAAACTTTTGCAAGCCACTGTATGTATATATATGTATATATATCACACACAGCAGCAGTCCCAGTCACAGATCTCCAGCTAGAATATCTCCCTTCCACCACAATCCCCTACCTTCTATGAATAGAGTCGGAACCCTTTTGACCAAAAATATCAGTCTGAAGTGGGGTCCTGACTTGGAAAGCCACCTATCCATGTCTTCTAGAAATGCTGCCTGACCTGCTGAGTTACTCCAGCACATTGTGTGTTTTCTTTACAAATCAGCATCTACAGTTCCTTGTGTATGGATTCATTCAAAGTTGTGCTGACTTGTTTAATGGAGCCTTCATTTTTAAGTAATGGAGGAGACATTCCACCAAAATCTGACAAAATTATCTGGGCTAATCCCTAAAAGGAGTGCGTGGCTCAGATTTCTACTTGCCAGAGGTCCTATTCATGATGGGCTGATAGGTGGCACCAACTTCCCTAGATCTTCCCGCCCTTGGGTTGAGAAATTTGTCCAGTGAACTTGCAACTGGCCATTGGGTCCATTGAATTCAGTCAGAGAAATTGGTTGATAAGAAAAAGATGGCTCAAATTATTATATTTATTTAATTGTCCTTGAATGTGCGTGTCATATTCTTTTGATATTTAAATTTGTTCAGTCATTTCAATTACAACTTGCACTAGTTATGTGTATTATCTTTTTGAGTATTTGTGAATGCTGAAATATATGACTATCAGTGACAGCCTTGAGAACTGGATGTAGCACCACACCAGTTTTTGTTGCTCTTGAATTCAACATGAGCATCACATGACTCGGGCTGCCCTAAGTCATGTGATGTGCTAGCAAATGGGTTCTAAGTCTCAGGTTTTGACTGCCCCTCAAACCATGATGTAGAAACAGTATGATCTAGGGGTGGACTGTTAATAAACTTGAAATTAACTCCATGGGAAGGTTTCTAGCTGTTCAGAATTTATTTAATATTCAGTGTTGTTTATTTTCTTCATATTTGACAGTCCTCAGGCTGACCTTGGTCTGCACAGACTTAGCCTGCAAGATCTGAGACAATTAGATGCAGAAATGTATCAAGAAAAATGTTCGGTATGTATGTCTTCATTTTGCATGGTTTGTAAAGTGAAAGTTAAATATCTAAACAAACAAAAAATGTAATGATTGCATTGGTTAAAATGAAATATGGCAAACTCCTCGCTGGGTCTTATCATTCCAGATTCCTGGACAGAAATATTGCCATAACAATGCTCTTGGATTTCACCCTATAGAGCTGAAAGACAACTTGTTACAGGGTCCCATCATGTTTAACCAACTGTGATTATGTAGTAACCTCTCGCACAACATTCTAGACTGCAATGCTCTGTGTGTATATATGGCAATTTAGATTGCACCACAAGTTACACTGCACAGTCAGATTGTATATAGGAAAAACTGATTCACAGATGCCACTATTGTATATGTCAAATCTTTACTACTCTAGAGCTCTGAATTCAACAATCTCTTTTCTTTAGATGTTTCTTCAGTTATTAAGAATAGAACTGAATAATTTGTATCTAAGGGAGAAAATTGATGAAAATTTCTACAGGGATTTTCTTTCCAAGCAAGAGAAGGTAATGTTCAATCATACAATTTATGTTAGCTTTATCAGAGTGAATAGCCATTAATTATTTGTTTTAAGGTACGAGTGCAGCATTGTGTGTGTATGTATAATCTGTATGTATATATGTGTGTGTGTGTGTGTGTGTGTGTGTGTGTGTGTGTGTGTGTGTGTGTGTATATGTGTGTATGTATTTATGCACTTGCCTATATATATAGGCAAGTGCATAAGTACATACACACATATATACTTTATATGTTTGTGGCTAGCGTCCTGTTAATTCAATTGAAATGTTTTATTCCCAGCTGCTCTGTTTTAATTAGATTAAAATAATTCTTTTCACAGTATTATAATACATTCTCCACTGCGACTAGCAAGTCTCAGGGGAGCAGATGAACTTGGGTTATGGTGACTCTTGGGGGAATGGGAACCATGTCCTGATAAATCTTAAGGGAGAATGTTACCCAGTGAATCGGATGTCAAACCATCGAGATTTCCAAACTGACACACAGCCCATTATCAGAGTTTTGCAGTACTCCAGCTGTGGCCTAACAAAAGTTGCACCAAAGCTCTCTGTTCTTGCATTCTACACTGGCTAATGATTGCAAGTATCCCGCTGGCCTTTTTCACTATCTCATCTATTGCCATCTTTAATACTAGGCCTCATCCATTCATAATGAATGACCTATCATGAAACTCAGTCATGGTCACTGCCCAATCTCTAAACTCACTATGTACTGGCTTAAAAATATCTCCTGGGTGTCCTTAAAAATTCCACGGAGGAAGTTGAAATTCCTTACTACTGTAAGGCTTATGTGATTTGTGAACGTATCTGTTCCTGTTTTTCCTGCTGACTATTGTGAAGCAAATATATCCTGAGGAAAGTGATCACCCCCAGTTTGTTCTTAAACGGGAAGTTTCTTGATCCGAGAACAGGGTGAAATAGTGTAAAGTGGAGATTAACATAATTTTAGACATAATTAGATCAGTCAATATTATAAGGAATCTATTGTAGCTAAGAAAACAAACTTGAAGTAACTTATTTTGTTTGATGGATGAGTTTTTCAGTTCTTCAGAGATGGGCCAAATGCACCCAGTAACAATTGATTAAAACCATTCTAATTGAAAGGAACTGAAAGAACTGATGAAGAAACATCAGCCAATGTTGCCAAATGCAGCTGACGAGAAAGACTCTGAGCACCATTGTACTTTGGAAGAAACTGAAAGGGATGAACATGATTATTTTCAGTGTGCCATACAACAGGTAATACTTGCATGTGCACAGGTAGTTTCATAATGCAGGAATTGGATCACTATACCATCTGTGCAAGATAAGTGTGATGACTTGCCTGTATGAGATTGGGTTATTTAATTAATTTGAACATTCTTCCGGCATACACAACAGATGCATGAGGAATGGCCATCTAATAGGATATATCTTCTTTCATAGAACATAGTACAGTGTAGCACAGGATTGTGCCCTATGACCCACAATGTCTGTGGCGAACATAATGCCAAGATAAACTAATCTCACCTGCCTGCACATGATCCAGACCCATCCATTCCCTGCATTACCAAGTGCCTATCTTGGCATTGGTTAACATTTTCGTCACTAAAAATTTGTCAGTCTTTGCAAGTCTGCCTTGGAAAAACAGTTAGCAGAAAACAGAAAATACCTATCTTGCCTATTTAGACAAAAGGAATCTGTGGGTAAATCGCAGGGGAACATGATTTCCAAACCCCTTTATGTTTCCACTAGTGGACCACTAGGACTAGAGGTCATGGTCTCAGAATTAAAGGACATTCTTTTAGGAAAGAGATGAAGAGGAATTTCTTTAGTCAGAGGGTGGTGAATCTGTGGAATTCTTTGCCACAGAAGGCTGTGGAGACAAAGTCAGTGGATATAATGTATTTAAGGCAGAGATAGATAGATTCTTAATTAGTATGGGTGTCAAGGATTATCGGGAGTAGGCGGGAGAATGGGTTAGGAAGGAGAGATAGATCAGCCATGATTGAATGGCGGAGTAGACTTGATGGGCTGAATGGCCTAATTCTGTTCCTATCACATGATCTTTATCATGGTAAATCAGCAGCACAAATGCAAATGCTACTTTTGGAACTCCAGTTCATGCAGCTTCTAAGTCATATTTTCCCATGATGTACAGATAATTTAAGGATTCATTTATCATTATTTGTCTGACCCTCAGATGACTGGATTCTTCCAGCAAACCGAACGCGCCCATTTCTTCCTGCTCAATCATTCTGGGCTTCCTAAAGTCACAGTGGAGGCAGTAATGGAGAACGTACGTGAAAAAATGTCACAGGTGGAGAGTCTGTTAACTGATGTTCTGACTTTGCAAGTTACGGTATGTGGAAATAATGAATTATCCCAATATATGGAAGTTTTAATCCTTAGTTTTGCAGCAACGACAGGTTCACCTGCAACCTTTAAGCAGGCTGTGAATTCACAGAGATGTTTTCCCTGTGACTTGACCTATGCATGGTGTTGTAAACCTGAGAGTGCACAATAAAACAAGCCCTAGGAAAATTGACGAAGAGAAATTTTGTGGACCAGGAAGAATAGGATATCTCCTCTTGTTTATCCATTTGTGCAAGAATGCTGCTGTTAACTGCTCCTCTCCACTAATGCTGTGCCCAAGGAAAAGCATGTCATCCTGTTAAAGTTCTTTAAGCCCTTGATAGCAAAACTGTTGGTCATGAGCAATTAATTTATCACTTGATACGCACGTGGGCTAGGATTGTCTGTGTGGCACGTCTATGGGGCTGACTTGGAGTAACCAAAGCTAACCTTTTCTCTGCATAAAATATTGAACAAATGTATTAAATGTAAAGAAAACATAACTCCGCAGGTCAGGCAGCATCTGTGGATGGAATGGACAAATGATGTTTTGTGTGTCAGGACCCTTCTTCAGTCCGAAACGTCATCAGTCCATCACCTCTCCAGATGCTGCCTGACCCACTGAGTTCCTCCATCACTTTGTGCAGAGCATCAGCAAGTAAGTCGAATGAAAGCATTGCTAATCTTTCCATCACTTTAAGTCATACTGACCTTTATGTAAGGAAAGTGGAGCATTGTGTTCTTATTTGGAGCTGGTAAAATGCTTACCTTTGATGTAATTTACTAACCTAAAAAAAAACATATTTGAAATACCTGTTACAGTTACTCAATTTAAAGTTTTAATTTGGAGATGACTGCCAGCAATAGTTGGGTAAAATATTGCTAGACCACTCTAGGTTGTGGTCTTAGAAAAGTTTTAGAAACAATACTGCAACCACCTTAGCTCAGCAGCTAATTAAGGAATTCCTAGCTAAGGAATAATCCTTATTCAACAATGTAATCCTTATAAACAATGTTGCATAACCATATGCTTGATACAGATTTATATGATGTGCATCACAAGTTAAACTCTATTCCAATCATCTAGCTACGCTTCATTTGGTACATTATCTTTATGTAGAGATACAGCAGAGAAACTGGTTCTTTGGCCCACCGAGTCTGCACCAACAATATCCTACACACTAATTTACAATCATACCAAGTTAATTAACCTACAAACCTGTGCTTCTTTGGAGTGTGGGAGGAAACCGGAGATGCTGAGAAAACCCACGCAGGTCACGGGGAGAACGTACAAACTACGTGCAGACAAACACTCGTAGTCAGGTTGGAACCCGGGTCCCTGGCGCTGTAAGGCAGCAACTGTACCGCTGCACCATCGTGCCGCCTTTGTAATGTTGTTTGTAGTTATGTACGCTAATGTTATGTCTTCTAATAGGTTATTCTGGATAAGCTGATGCGTTGGAAATTCATGGCAAAAAGCCTTCAATTACTCAAGTGGCTTGCTCAGCAGGAAAGCAAAATCAAATTGAAGATGGTGACATCTGTCCTGGACACTCTCGCCAGAGATGGTAAATTGGCATCATGGCAAAAAGAAGAGATAGCAGCCAGATTACAAAATTTGTTTCAGGGTTATGTGAACACTTTAAATAATGGTAAGTCTACGCTGGGACTCTGATTAATATATTTAAATCTTTGTTGGCCAGAGATAAGATACCTGATGTTTCTTGCACCCTTATTCAAAAAGGACAGCAAGGATAAGTCAGGTAATTACAGGCCAGCGTGTCTGACGTAAGTGGTAGGGAAGTTATTGGTGAAAACATCCTAAGGATAAGGATCAACTTACAATTGGAGAAACAGATACTTTTATCAAGTTGAGTTTATTCTGTGCAAAAATAAGGCAAGATTACAGGTACAATGAAAATCTTGATTGCAGCAGCATCAGAGGTACATAGACTCAGACAACACACAAACGTTAATGGAGTTTATCTTGCACTAAATGTTTTTCAAGTTATTCCCTTTATTGTGTATTTGTACACTGTAGATGACTCGATTGTAATCATGTATTTTCTTTCTGCTGGTAGACACAAATTGCTGGAGTAACTCAGTGGGACAGGCAGCATCTCTGGAGAGAAGGAATGAGTGACAATAGGTGCAGGAATAGGCCATTTGGCCTGTTTTGGGTCGAGACCTTTCTTCAGACTGATGTCAGGGGAGTGGGTGGGACAGAGATAGAATGTAGTTGGAGACAGTAAAGGGGCTGTTCCACTGTGGCGACCTAATTGGCAAGTTTAAAAGAGTTTGCGCTTGACTCATACTTGCAGCATGGTCGACACGAGGTCCTAGGAGGTCTTTGTGACTCTACTTCATGCTCGAGAGTACTCCTCGCGTACTCGAGGCCTCAGCCTCTGAGTAAAAAAAGGTTGCCATGGAAAAAATTGATATTTGTTTTACTCATAGGTTTAGTCAAAGTAGGTCGTAGTAGGTCGGCATGTTATTCGTAGGTAATTGAGAGCAGTCGTAGATAGTCTTCAACATAGTCGAAGGAGGTCTTCAACATGACACTTTTTCAAAATCTCCTTAACTCTTCTAAACTCACCAATTAGGTTGTCACAGTCGGACAGCCCCTTAAGACTGGTGGGAGAACTGGGGAGGGGATGGAGAGAGAGGGAAAGCAAGGGCTATTTGAAGTAAGGGAAGTCAGTGTTCATACCGCTGGGATGTAAGCTAAGCAAGCGAAATATGAGGTGTTTTTGCTCAAATTTGCGCTGGGCCTCACCCTGGCTATTGAGGCCCAGGACAGAAAGGTCAGATTGGGAATGGGAGGGGGAAGTTGAAGTGCTGAGCAACCGGGTAATCAGGTAAGTTAAGATGGACTGAGCGGAGGTGTTCAGCGAAATGATTGCCAAACCTGCGCTTGGTCTTGCCTATGTAGAGAAGTTGACTTTCGGCTGACTGGTTAGCACGCAACAAAAGCTTTTCACTGTACCTGTGACAATAAACTAAACTCAAAACATAAATATTACATAAACATATATTATGCAAAACTGTGAAAGAAAAATTGCAATGGATGTTTTAGTTTAGCTTATTTTCACATATACCGAGGTACAGTGAAAAGCTTTTGTTGTGTGCTAACCAGTCAGCAGAAAGACAATACATGATTACAATCAAGCCATTCACAGTCTACAGATGCATGATAAAGGGAATAACATGAATAACGATTCGTGCAAGATAAAGCCAGAAAAGTCCTATCAAAAATAGTCTCCAATGAGGTAGATAGAAGTTCAGGACCCCTATCTGGTTGCGGTAGGATGGTTCAGTTGCCTGATAACAGCTGGAAAGAAACTGACCCTGCATCTGGAGGTGTGAATTTTAACACTTCTATACCTTTTGCCTGATGGGGAGAGGGGAGAAGAAGGAGTGGCCAGAGTGCGACTCGTTCTTGATTATGCTGCTGGCCTTGCTGAGGCAGCATGAGGTATAAATGGAGTCAATGGAAGGGAGGTTGGTTTGTGTTATGGTCTGGGCTGGGTTCACAATTCTCTGTAATTTCTTGCAGCCTTGGGTGGAGCTGTTCCCATACCATGCTGTGCTGCATCCCGATAAATCGCTCTCTATGGTGCATCTGTGGAAGTTGGTGAGAGTTGTTGGGGACATGCCAAACTTCCTAAGCCTTCTAAGGAAAAGAGTAGAGATATTAGTGAAAAACAATTCTACAGCAAGTTCATGTAGTGCAAGAGGTGGTCTGTAGTGTTCTGTTATCGTGACAGGATAAATCCAGGATATAAAGGGCTTGGTATTTCCACTGTGCTTATGATTTATTTTTGTTGTGAAGAGGCCTTATCTGACGACTGGTTGTTTTAGCTTTTTAAACCATTGTATCTGAGACTTCTGCTTGTATCGTTCCAGTAGTACAGAAATTGCAAAGAAAATAACCTTTGCTCCTTAAAACAGTTGTGTGACCTTGCAACTGCATATTCCTTTTAGAATTTGCCAAGCAAGCCAAGGGCATCGTATCAGGAATGAAGAGACGACGCAGGACTCTAATGAAGAGACTTGAAGAGACACAAAGCGAAGATGCTAGGATTCAGATGGACAGAGCGAGGCAAATAATTGCTCCAGATGATTTTATTAAGGTCAGACTGTAAATAGATTTGAAATTAAAAACAGCGTTGATTCAACTTTGTTTGCAGCATGGAAGAGGTAAACTGGTGCAGCAAAGGAATCATGTTCTAATACACTCCATCAGCAAGTTCCCTTTTTATTTATTCACTGATTGAATCCACATATTTAGCGATTCACCTAATACTGTCCTTGCCAAACTGTCCCATTTGCAAAATGCAAAATATTGACTCTAGAACATATCCAATAATCAATTGATGACTCGGATGTGAGGGTGGCTATCCCATGTTAGCGATTGTATAATTTGGAAAGCAGAAATGGTTGAGTTCCCATGACACAAAGGGAGTCAGAAACTCTTGGTTCACCCTATGTTCCGTGTTGAGTGTCTTCTGAACAGTTCCTGTGAGCTGTGGTTCCCTGCTGGTAAGTCCACCGGCTGGCAAAGGAAGAATAGGAAGGGAACAAGCGTGAAGCTGCAGCAGCCTTCCACATTACTGTGGTCCACACTTCCAAGTTTGGCAGCTGCTTGTTAGAAAGCAGAAAATTGTATAAAACTGGAAGAACAGTCCTAAAGCATGCATTCAGCAATTTCTATGTTCTAGGTGCAGTCATGGTAGGAAATGTAATTTCATTTCGGAGTCACGTGAGTGACTTCGTGAAGAGCCCGCCGGCGCGCATGCTCGACATATCGTCGTATCGCGTTGCTGCGACGGCTGACGGAGGAGCGAGCTCCTCGCCAGCCCTTCATAAGGGAACCACGCAGGTAAGTATGCTACCTTAAGTTGGTGGTTCTTGTTGTGTTTGCTTCACAGCAAGAACATGGATGGGAGAGGCCGGAGTTCGAGGAGAAGTCGCCGGCCAGCAGTTCCGGAGCGAGAGTTGTCGGGGGTACCTGCAACGCAGACCGGAACGAGGGCGGAGATGTCGGTGAGCTCTGTATTTTCAGGTCCGGACCCGCCCGCACACCACAGCTCGGAGGAGTCCGACGAGGAGGAGTGTGGTGTGCCGCCAGAGCAGGACGACTCTGCCATGGCAGCCAGGTCGTCAGCAGGCTTGCTGACGGCTTCGAGCAGAAGGGTCCGTGCGGCTGCACGGCCCGTTTCACGCAGCCCTCTGAGAAGGGGAAGGGCAGGAGCCCAGCAGCCTAACCCTGTCGGGGCTAAGGCTCTGCCTGCCGCCAAGGAGCGGTCAGGTTCCAGGACGGGACCCGGGGCAGCTGTGAGGTCCAGCCGTCGCCCCCCAACTTTCGACGCCGGGACGAGTCAGTTGGGGGTCCCGTCACGGTCGCCGAGCCCCCCATGGATGGGTGGGCGAGACCATGCGTCGGCAAGGTCCACGATGTGGGCAGCTGGCAAGCCTGCACGGGCCCAAGGTATCCAGGCTTCGGCTGGTGCCGACACCATGCCGCACCTGTCCATAGAGGCAACGGCTTCCGCTCCCGCTAAACGGAGGCGGTTGAACACGCCCGTGCAGGAATCGCGCAGTTTCGCCTCGGCGGCTGTCGACGACAACTACCGGCACCGGCAGGGCCTCGACGAGGTGCGGGCCGATGACAGGAGCCCCGGCCAATTTTCAGAGCCGGAGGACTCCGACCACCTGAGTGTTCAGGGTGAAGGGCGTATTGACCGGATGGAGCGGCTGCTGGAGCTTCTCCTACAAGGTCAACAACAACAGGCATCCAGCAGCGACAGGCACAGGGCTTCATCACCAGCTTCGTACACCAGCCTGGAGCAGCAGGACGAGGAGGCCGTGGTTGACCCCATCCCACCCCCGCCTGAATTACCGGCGGAGGACCTCCTCGATGTGGCTACCAAATTTGCAGCCCCTCATTCGTTGGGGCTTCCCATTAATACGAAGTTGGCAGCCACAGTGGACTTCCTAAATAATCACCAGCTTCAGGAGGAAGTCCTACTACAAGCCATGAGCCGTCACAAGGCTCCATCAAACTGCAATTCCCTCAACGTGCCTGTGGTCAATACGCCAATATGGGGCAACATCAGTGCGGCTATCCGTCAGCAGGAGCTGAAAATTCAGCGGATCCTGAAACTCCTCATGGCCGGGATTACTGCCTTTGTGCGGTCGGTCGACGGAGAGGAGCTTAATTTGGACCAGGAGGATGCTCTGGCGCTTCTGTGCGCTACTCAAAACGAAATAAACGGCTTTCGGAAAAACAGCATCCGCCCAGCGCTCAACCCTAAGTTTGCAGGGTTGTGCAAACCACCGCCGCCGCCGCCGCCCCGTCAGCTCTTTGGCGAAGACCTCTCCAAAAGGGTCAGAGAGCTGGATGAACAAGCCAAGACCGTGGGGCTCATGCGCTCTCACAGTGCCCCCACGCCATCAAGCTCGAAAGCCCCACTTGGCCGTTCACGAGGGTCTGTCAGCACTTCCACCAGGAATTACCCTCCAGCTCCAAACCGATATCAGCCACCCCAACCCCAGGGGTCTTTTTTAGGACAGGCTCGGCAGAAGCCGAGGTGGAAAATGAGGACGCCACGACCTCAAACCAACCCAGCACCTCCACGACCACCCACTCGTGTCAGGGACCGCCGGTAACCACAGAGGTGAGGCGATCTGGTTCTCTTTTTTCTCTTTGTTTAACTCCACATGTTGGTGGGCGTTTGCGGTTGTTTGCGGGTGCATGGGGTGACATTACCAGCGATGAGTATGTGTTACGGAATATTCAGGGCCATAGTATTGAGTTTATTAATGGGGACATCCCTCCACCTCAGCATAGACCGGGTCGTACTTTCAAACTAACGGCTGCGGAACAGTCAGTAGGCTATAAGGAAATTTTAAGGTTGGAACAGAAAGGGGTCATAGAGAGAACGGTTCATGAGCCCGTTGAATTTGTTTCCAATATTTTCACTAGACCTAAGAAGGATGGAGGCTGTAGAGTCATTATTGATCTAACCACTCTGAATAACTTTGTAACATATACTCATTTTAAAATGGACACGTTTGAAACGGCCAAATCATTGATTTCACAAGGGTGCTTTATGGCATGCATTGATTTACAGGATGCGTACTATACCGTACCTATGAAAAAATATTACAGAAGGTTTTTAAAATTTATCTGGATGGATCAGCTGTGGCAATATAGGGCGTTGCCTAATGGGCTCACCACAGCCCCTCGCTTATTTACTAAATTGGAGAAGCCAATTATGGCTTATTTAAGACAAAGACATCATATTGTTATGGCCTATTTAGATGATATTTTAATTGTCGGCCACACCTTGGAATTAGCACAACAAGGGGTGGCAGCTGCGGTCAATTTGTTCCAACAGCTTGGGTTCATTGTTCATCCAGAAAAATCTAAGTTCTGCCCCACCCAGGTAATTAATTATCTGGGGTTCCAGGTGAATTCCATTAGCATGAGAGTCACCATACCAATTAACAAAATTGAGGAGGTAACACAGGTGTGTACAGACTTGATTAATACTCGTATACCATCGATTCGTCACACAGCTACTGTCATTGGCAAGATTGTGGCTTTGTTTCCGGCAGCCCGGTATGGACCTCTGCATTATCAAAACTTGCAGAGAGCCAAGATCGCTGCGTTGCGACGGCATGCTGGTCATTATGATCGATCAATGCGGCTGCCGCCTGCAGCATTGGATGAATTACGATGGTGGGTTTGCCACATTAGTAAATCGTTCAAAACTATTATTGAGGCGAAACCGATGATATACTTACAAACTGATGCGAGCTCTGATGGCTGGGGAGCTACGAATCAATTCTCTAGTTATGGGGGCCGATGGGATACCCTTGAGAATACGATGTTGGTATCACAAGGGATCAACTATTTGGAGCTGCTTGCAGCGTTTCACGGACTTCGTGCATATTGTTCCAAGATCATTGGAGCACATGTCCGGCTCCAAATAGACAATACCACAGCGGTGGCATATTTAAACCACATGGGCGGTACCAGGTCAGTTTCATGTGATAAATTGGCTAATTCAATTTGGCTCTGGTGTGTCAAGAGAGACATTTGGATTTCAGCTACCTATTTGCCAGGTGAGCTTAATATTGTGGCGGACGCCAGGTCACGCAAGTTCATTGATAATATTGAATGGATGTTACATCCTGAAATTTTTGCAAAAATCACAGCCAAATTTGGGAAACCGGACATTGACCTTTTTGCGTCCCGGTTGAACCATCAGGTACCAACCTACGTCGCGTGGGAACCAGATCCAGGGGCTATAGCGTTAGATGCATTCTCGCTAGACTGGGGGAATTGCTTTTTCTATGCATTCCCCCCGTTTTGCCTCATCAGTCGGGTATTACGTAAAATTCAGATGGACGGTGCCAAGGGCATCCTTATCATACCCGACTGGCCTACACAGCCGTGGTATCCGATGGTCTTTGACACGCTCAGTGAACCTTGGGTCCGTTTGCAGGGTAGCCCAGAATTAGTTACTCACCCTGTTTCAGGGGAGCCACATCCCTGCCATGGCTATTTAAATTTGTTGGCTTGCAGATTCTGAATCGGCCTTTAGAACAATATGGCCTGTCTACCCGGACCATGGATACCATTGCGGCGTCGTGCCGAGAGTCTACAAGGCGAAGATACCGCTCTCACATCAGGAAGTGGGAAGCCTTCTGCAGCCGCTCTCGCATCACGTACGATGCCGTGACTATAACCGACGTCCTGGAATTCCTTGCGGGGTTGCACCATGATGAACACTTAAGCTACAGTGCCATCAACAGCGCCAGGAGCGCTCTATCATTCTATCTCAATATTGAGGTGGGATCCAACAGGCTAGTGTCCAGGCTCATGCGGGGTATTTTCAATACGAATCCGCCTACACCACGTTACAATGTCACCTGGGATGTCAGGGACGTTTTAACTCTGCTCAGGACGTGGTCCCCCATGGAAGGGCTCCAGCTGGACAAACTCACCATGAAGCTGGTGATGTTACTAGCGCTGACTTCAGCACAGAGGGTACAGACACTCCACAAACTACGTGTCGACAGAATGATGTCTACCCCCACAGAAGTAGTTTTCTTTGTTGACGAGCTACTAAAGCAACACAGACCTAGGTGCACAGGGCTGCAGCTGAAGTTCCCGGCATACCCCGCCGATGCTAGGCTATGCTTAGCCTCCCATATCCGTTACTACGTCAAGGTGACGGCAAGCATCAGAGGAATGGAGAGATACCTGCTTGTCACTCATAAGAGACCTCACCATCGAGTGACAACACAGACGATATCCAGGTGGCTTCGAGTCGTCTTGGGTAAGTCAGGTATCGACACTAATGTGTTCAAATCTCATTCCACCAGGGCTGCATCGACGTCGGCGGCGAGGGTCATGGAGGTGCCCATGGACCATATTCTCGCCACAGCAGGATGGGCTAATGAGACGGCGTTCCAGCGGTTCTACAACCGGCCCGTTGCTGCGCCTCTACAGTTCGCAGAAGCCGTGCTAGATGCGGGGCAAGAACGTGGAGATGTCCCCGAATGAGGGGTTTTGATTTGTTTGTTAATAAATATGCTTTGTTTTGCAGTATGGACTAGTCAGCAAGTTATTCCTCCCATCCATCCCTGGTAGTGGTGTGACAGCATGGACGTGGTCCAGGGCGTGTCATCACAGAAGCTTTGAAGTCTTCACGAAGTCACTCACGTGACTCCGAAATGAAATAGTAAGATTGAACGAGAACTTACCAGTTCGAAGGTTGATCATTATTTCATGAGGAGTCGAAGTGAGGGATTTCGTGCCCTCCTCGCCCAACCCTCAATCACCTTCAGCTGGTAATCTTAGTCGTTTCATTCTTACTATGTGAAGTCATTTCTTGATTGGTTTCTGTGATTCCACGCCGCTACTTTGAAGTATGTCGAGCATGCGCGCCGGCGGGCTCTTCACGAAATCCCTCACTTCGACTCCTCATGAAATAATGATCAACCTTCGAACTGGTAAGTTCTCGTTCAATCTTACTATTCTTATTCCATTTTGTCTTGGGGGCTGATGGTTGTGCATGGAGAGCTGCCTGGTTGTGAGATTATCACCTGAAACTAATGTGGCATGGGATGAACTTGGGTTGAAGGATATAAGTCACTACTCTGTGAAATTGGTACTTTCCCCCCCTGCTTTGTGCCATAGACAGGCAAACATAGACCACTCTCAGCCCCTTGCATCTGTGTCGTAATTCCCTAATTATGCCTTTTCTTCACCATTTGCTGGTTGTTGATCGTGTTATGTATGCCTTTGTGATCATATGCAGACAAATGTAAACTCTCATTTTCCCAGCATTTATTAATGCAGAATACTCATGTAACCAGCAAACAATTCAAAGCAATTTGTGAAATTTCATAAAACGTTTAGCTGTTTTGTCTTGCAAAAGAGTCCAAAGAGTGAATTTACTTTTGTATTATTCAAAATGAGTGTAGAAATATATTTTTAGTGTATACATTTACATGAGGGCAGTGCACCTGTATGCTGATTATCAGCAATTCTTTTTGAAGATTGACGCAGCATGTAAGAGGAAATAGTCATTTGATTTGTTATTGTGGTTTTTTATGTTAATACTGTCTAGCCAAAAAATAACGAATTGCACTCTAAAAATATTGTTGAAAGAATAAGGAGCTGGTATGTAGTTTGGCAATTTATTTAAAGGCTAATGCATATAATACTATTGTGCGATGTAGTTACATTTTTGGAGCAATTCTCATGCAATCAGCTACACTCTATTCCACATGGATGCCAGGCTGCTGTAGGTCATGATTCCTAATGTTAATTATTCCATGTGAAGGAGAATTACAATATATTAGTGAAACTAGTAGTAAAATCTAATCCTCCAATTCATTTGTTCGCAAGCAGAAAAGGTCAAAGTAGAAAGGTGAAGGTGGTGTTTGTCATTCTTGTTTATGTGCAGGATTTAATTCTTTAAAAAGGGACAGCATTTTCATTTGTGTGTGTATCTGCTAGTTCTGCTGAGGTATTATTGATGCCGTTTTAAAAAGGTAATACCCATTCATTAGTTTAATTCTGCATGTGGTTCTTGTACAAATGCTATATATTTGATTAGCAAGTAGGTTGAATGAAAGTAGTGGAATAGTGTAGTGCAGCACATAATAATATAACTTTGGACTTGATAGAGTTATCATGAACTTGAGGACCGCCACAGGCAGAGCCGTTGTGAAGTGGAGGATGAAGAAGATCATAAAGGTGCCAAGGCAGTTACTGAGCTATGGAAGGTGAGACTCCAATGCATGCACTTACACCTCTAATTAATATGGTTCTCACTTTTTGGTACATCTTTCTAAAATATTTAGAGGTTTAATTGTAGAACAGTTATAGTTTAATTATGAGGATCTTTTGTTGCAGAAGCCTGAAAAGATTTTAAGTTTGGAGGGAAACATTTGTGATTAAAGAGGGAAGGTTATTGCAATTTTATTTTTCTCCAGTGGGAGAAGCTGAAGGAATCGCGGCTCT
Source organism: Raja brachyura (assembly GCA_963514005.1). Next base: position 142,426,893 of record OY740781.1, read on the forward strand.
TCGCGTCTCTTGACTTCAATGCCTATTCAATGTGTATTATATTTTCATTTTTTCATATATTTGATTAAATGCTTGCAAACTGATAGCCGTAATAAATTTTAAAAATTGGAAATACGCAGCAGTTCACAAACCATCTTTGGAAACAAAATTAACATTTCATGTCAATTACCTTTCATCAGAACTAGGATAAGATGGAAATTAAACATGTTTTAAATTGCAGAGAACTGGAGGTGAAGCATGCGTGTGTGATGGTTGTTCATGACAGGATGGAGTTTGAGAGATACTGCATGGCATAAATGATGCTGGCTGAGAATGTGTGGAAGGCTCGTCAATCTCAAATCTGTTTTGAGAAAATGGAACTGTAGAGAGATGAATGAGGAGAGAGGAAAAAGTACAGGAACTATCAGTTTTTAATAAAATACTGCAGTTGCCAAGAATCTGAAATGAAAGAATTGTTAGAAATACCCAGGGGTCTGTCAGCATCCATGGGGAAAGAAAACTGAGTTAACATTACACTAGAAACGGCCAGTTCTAATATAGACTGTATAGGTTGGTTATCTGAATTTATTGTTGGGTCTGAGTATTGTAACAAGGCTAACTGGAAGGTGAGATGGCAGTAGACCTCATGTAGTTATCTTTCTGTAATTGATCTTGAAGTAGTCTTAGGGGTTCACGTTATTGTATGATTTTAATCAGTTGTAGTCTTGTCACTGATTGCATAGCACACAACAAAACTTTTTACCGTACCTCTGTACACATGACAATAATAAACTAAATATCACCATGTCTAAAATCAACCACTGTCATTATTGATCATGCAGCAGGAAGATTCTAATCCTCTGTACTTAGAAACATAGAAAATAGGTGCAGGAGTAGGCCATTCGGCCCTTCGAGCCTGCACCTACTTAAGGGATGTTGTCATATTGTTTATCCATGCTTGTGCTTATATAGATTATGTTTATTCATTCAAGAATAATTGGATAACTTTTTAATTACTGACAGAATCATATTTTCTCAAAGCTCAGCAAAAACAAACTCCTTATATCTGAATCAAAGAGAGGGCAAAATCTGGAGCAGACAATGTTGGTGCAGTTCATATAGACGTTGATTCAGTCCCTCACACCCTAACCCTAATTAGGTCAAACAACACAATAAATTGCTGAAGGAACTCAGCAGGTCAGGCTGTATCTGTGGAGGAAATGGACAGATGCCATTTTTATCTGAAGAAGAGTCTTGACCCAAAGTGTTATGTCCATTCCCTCCATACTGGGAATCTGGGACTGGGACTGATGGGTTCCTCCATCAGTTTTCTTTAATCAAATTTCCAGTATCTGCAGCTGTGTTTCCAGTTAGTTTAAATATATCTGCATGGTGCATTCACAAGGCTCCTTTAAATAAAAAAAACAATCTCTGTTGTTGTAGCCTACAGATAGAGGTATGAATGAGTTTGAAGAATGTATATTTCAAATTGCAAATAATTTGAGCAGATGTAATTGGTGTGTTATCACAAACACAAGGAACTGCAGATGCTGGTTTACAAAAAAGACACAAAATGCTGGAGTACCTCAGTGGGTCTGAAGAAGGTTCCCAACCAAAACATTGCCAATTCATGTTCTCCAGAAATGCTGCCCAACTCACTGTGTTACTTTTGCACTTTTTTCTGCCTTTTTGTGTTTTTGCTCTTTAGCTGCAGCTGCACTGGTATGGAACTGACATGGCCTCAGTAAACTTTTCACATTGTTTCAAACAGAACCTGCAATTTGCCTCATCGTGCACTATGGACAAATTGATCGAGGAGCTTTTTTCAGAAACTCTGCCCGATGTTATTGAGGTATCCTCATCTGCCATGGAAACCCTGAGAAACCAAATGCAGCAAGAGCTAAGTGCAAGCAAACAGGCAGCGGAAGAGGAAAGAAAATGGCATTTGACATTATCCCAAGAAAAACTGGTCCAAATGAAGCAGGTATGTGAACTAAATGATTTGCAGCCTTGGATGCAACTGTGGTCCTGGATTTCTGCCTGTACTGCTTTTTCTAACCGCCTCTAAGTATTAAATTATTTAAGTATTGTCTCTTAAAGTTGTCTGGAATGATAATACGGTTGGTTTCATTTAACAATGGCAAAATCCAGGCATAGAACCTCCCTTGATCTTTGCATCCCACATGTAGTTTTTTGATAAACAAGAAATAATGAGATATTCAGTCTGAAAGCAAATGGATTAACTGACTATAACTGCTGAGTTGCAACTCATTTTGGAAAATGTTTTCTTTATAACATTTATACCTCATATTGCAAAATTCAGGAATGGCTAAACGAACAAGCACTTAATTCAGCTAAACAGAAGCATCTGGTTGATTATCAGGAACAGATTATTCAAAATTTCCTATTGAAGCAGACTGTACTAGATGAGAAGTGAGTATGAATTATTCAAACTTGCCTACAGTAAACATGGTGAAATAACAGAAATTTTCTACATTATTCACTTACTATATTTTTGTCTCTTTAAATATTTCCTGTGTGCTTGAGACATAATTGTAGAATGTGCATTGACACTCTAATTCTTGCTGGCTACTTCAGATAGCAAAGCAGTGTTCTTGGCTGTGAACTTGGAACTTCTTTGCTCTTCTTTTGCAGCATCTTGCAGCATCCATTGTCTTGTAGGTGCTTCCTCCTCGGGCTACAATCTTCATCGCCATCTCTCGCTGCCAGTGTTTCCAAGACTCGAGACAGATGTCCAACAACCAATACTTAGTGCCTGTCTACCTGTTCTACATATATGACGGACCCAACCACATTTTGCCCCTGGTTGTTGCCAACTCCAAGCCTGATGTTGTCTAACCCACCCTTATTGATCTATAACTTGCCTAACTTCCCTGCTTCTTCAATAGTACAGAGCCAGAAGAGTAGAGGTCTTATACCATAGAAGTGGCATTTGTTTTTAGTGATTGATCAAAAAAAAATTAAAAGCTGATGATGCCTTGGGACTTGTGAGGCATCCACTGTAAAGAGTCATTGCGCAAAATTAGGGTATGTCACCTTTTCAGGCAAAGTATTCCATCCCTTGCAAACATATACAAGTTTTGCTTAACAACTCTGTTATGACCATCTTCATGTTTTTTTGCCTATTACAGCTGTTTATAGTTACTTTTGTTTTTCTTTTAAACCTATCCCACTGATATACCATTTGACACACTCTAATGTTGTGACTTCCATTCACGTTTGACTGCGTACTCCATGAAGTTCAAAGAATGAGATACTATTGATCATGCCCTCAATCTGTCTCTTTGCTTCACACTCAATAAATCTTGAAAATCAGGTCTCTGTTAACTTGAGAGAAAACAAAAAAGTGGGATAACATATGATGAACGTTTGGCAAAACTGGGCCTGTACTCATTGAAGTTTAGAAGAATGAGGTGGGACCTCATTGAAACATACAGAACAGTGAAATGTTTGGATACAGTGAATGTGGAGAGGATGTTCTACTAGTGGGAGTTTAGGACTAGAGGTCATAGCCTCAGAATGAAAACACATTCATTTAGGATGGAGATGAGGAGGAATTTCTTGATTAGTACAGGTTATGGGGAGAAGTCAGGAGAATGGGGTTTAGGAGGGAGAGATTGATCAGCCATGATTGAATTGTGGTGTAGATTTAATGGGCCGAATGGGCTAATTCTGCTCCTCTTATGACCTTTTAAATGTTGACTAGGCCATGTGAGAACATCCTTACTTATTTTTTTCCAAATGGAAGATTGTAAGATCATTTCATTTGTCCAAACAAGATATGAGACCTTAATTTTTACATTAAATCTGAAAGATGATACACCAATCTTTGTACATACTGTTGAATGTATAGTCCTAGTTTGTACTGCAGCCTAGGTTTGGAGCAAGCAGCCAACAACTAAGATGCATCACCCATGGTCAGTCATGACCGAGGGGGGCCTACGATGAGTTTGTAGTCTCAAGTCTGGAAATTAATTTTGACTTCACTTCCTTCAATTGTGAGACAAATTGCTTCTGTTTCTCTTATGAATTATTTGGAACTAGCTGCCCTCTTCCCTGTTCACAAAATAAATATCTTGATTATTTCCCCACTTGTGCTGATCCTGACCTGAATGGCTTTATTCATTCAAGTCACAAGAGTAGTTCGGTAAAATAAAATAAATAAAAATTTGTCTGAAAAATCTGCATAGATGTAACTGTTTTTCATGTTTAATACTTTAGGATGTCTAACCACATTGTGCTGGAGCAGAATACAGCTTTACAGTCTGTGGTTAGACAGTTAACTGTGAGACATCTTAGTCTAATGACACTCAAGGAAATGAAGCTTTACAAGATGAAATGTCAGCTGGATGAATTAGGGGAACAGCAATTGAAAGAACCTCACATTTGGGACGAACATGAAGATGAAAGCAAGAAATTAATGGATAATCTGGTACCAAAACCTGCTCATCAAACCTACCACAGATAAATATTTCATATTTTCTGCCATACTTTAATTTAAGATTATCTTCTTTGTAATATTTAGGTCTATTTTAAAATTAAAGTATGTTATTGTCAGTACATTCTACATTAAACTAGAATAGATTCTGGTCTAGAGAATCATTGTTTACAGGCAGGCACGTGCCGTGAGTAATTACTCAGGGTAGGCACTCACTTCGTTTAAAAAAAAATTAAACCGCGCATGCGCGGATTGTTCGCTCCGTTAAATAAATAAATAAATAAATAAATAAAAACGATGATATTTCAATTTGCCCAAGGCTTCCTAGTCCTAGACCAATTGGGGTAACAGTTCCTTTCACAGCGTGTGGAGAGTCTGTGCCAGGGGTAAAGTTGTGGGGAGGGCACGAGTGTTGATAAGGAGGTTGTCGGGGATACTGCCAGTAACTCACTCACTCACCACTGCCGCAACTCTCCGGGCGCGAAGCCACGCACTGTAGCTGGGGATAGAAGCAGCTCGGGAGCTGCGAGCGGCCACTGGAATCCGACAGCAGAACTGGCCGCCACTTCAGCGCCTTCTGCCGGCCCGCTCACCTTTGGCAGTGCTCTCCGTCGGAACACCTGTCACCTGTCACCTGCCGTTCGCCGACATCGCTCATGTCAGCGGCTTCCTGCAAATCCTTAAATTCCCACAGCCGAGTAACCTCAATCGCGTTGTCGGAATTTAAGGACATGAGTGAGGCCAGTGAGCGGCAGGAGAGAGGTTTGCAGACCGAGAGCTGCCAGAGGTGAGCGGGGACCGGCAGAAGGAGCTAAGGTGGCGTCTGGTTCCGCTGTCCAGCCCGGCGACCGCTCAGCCACCCAAACTACTTCTCTCCAACCCCCCGCCCCCCCCCCCCCCGCCTCAATGCGGTGGTATTGCACGCCTCCGTGCAAGGAGCGTCGCAAGTGGCATTATTCCAATCCCCTCATTCACAACATTAGTGCCCTCCCCGCAACTTTACCCCGGGCCAGACTCCCCAAACGCTGTGAAAGGAGCTCTCCCCCCACCCCCACACCCCGGGAAATACACTATTTAAAAACATAACACAAAATGTACTTACCACATTATTGGTACACAAACTCCATTCTTCTCTTTTTGTTACCTAACATACACTTAAAATATTGACAAAACATATTTGAAAACACTGCCAAGAAACTTGCGCTGCGCATGCGCAGTAGACCGATGCGCATGCGCAGTGCTGCAAAGGCAGAATTTCTGCTGCCTTCAACCCTGCTTGAAAGTGACGGCTTCAGGCAGCGCTGACGGCACGTGGGCTGCACAGAGCTTCTCGTGTTACAAGCGCTGCGGATGAAAGGCACAGAGAATTATGCCTACTTAAGAGATCGATCTCTTACATGGGCATAATTCTCCCACGTCTTTATTATTTATATTTAATTATTACTATGTTATAATTTTAGTCAGGGTAGGCAGTGCCTACCTTGCCTACCCTGACGGCACGTGCCTGTTTACAGGAGAGATTGGATGATGTTTTCACTAAAGCAAAGGATACCGAGGGGAATGTAATTAAGAAATATAATTTTGAGAGGCTTTGGCAGGTTAACAGTAAGGGTTTTGTTTCCTTAGCAGAGTGACCAGTAACTGGACAAAATGTACTTCAAAATAATTGGCATAAAGATTAGCAGTGAGTATAGAAAGATGTATTTCACTCAAGATGGTGAAGATCTAAGGCATAGAGGTTTAAGCACTCACCACAAAGTAGCTGGATGAAAAGATGCAGGGAGGTGGGATTGAAATGAAGTCCATTTTTGTATTTAAAATTCCATTGTCCACAAATTGAAAGAGAACCTAAGATGATATCACTTTTAGCTGTAAGATAATTGCATTCAATATGTTCTGCATCCTACGTATGTTCTGATAGGTGTCCAGATTGTCAAAAGAGAAGGAGAAGTTGTGCCAAGAGACCGAGTCACTCCTTCACCAGCAACTCAATGCAGAATCCCAGGCACTCATGGATCTGTTGCAGCATCACATGGTTCAAGTGATAGGCCATGCTTTAGTCCAGCAAACTAGAATCAACTCAGCCAAGCAGAATCACAAAGACAACACAGATAAACTCAAGGTAATATTCCTGAGAAGCAAACATTAGTCTTAAAATCCAATCTAAGCTAAATGTAATTGGAAATGTATACTCTGTTGCAGCCAATGTACGGTTATTTGTATTGTGCTGGAGAAGTTAAGTCAATTTTATTTCTATAGCACATTTAAAAACAACTCTCGTTGACCAAAGTGCTTTACATTGGTGCAGGTACTAACGTCCTACAAACAGTGGTACATAGATCAACAATACATACATAGATACATACATACAGCGCTCCCTCAGAGGACCTGAGGAAAGGCTTGAGAGTAGAAATAAGTTTTAAGTCTAGGCTTAAAAGAATCGATGGAGGGGGCAGTTCTGATGGGAAGATGGATGCTGTTCCATAGTCTAGGAGCTGCAACCGTTAGCTTATGCTTAGACCGCGGGATGGTCAGTAACCCCAAGTCGGCCGATCTGAGGGACCTGGAGGTGGTGTGGTGGGTAAGCAGATTTTTGATGTAGGTGGGGGCAAGCCTGTTAAGGGCTTTGTGTACATAAAGAAGGAGCTTGAAGCCGATTCGGAACCGCACAGGGAGCCAGTGGAGAGAGGCCAGAATCGGGGTGATGTGGTCCCTTTTTCGGGTGCCCGCCAGGAGTCTCGCTGCGGCGTTTTGGACCAATTGCAGGCGGGACAGAGATGATTGGCTGATGCCAGTGGAAAGGGAGTTGCAGTAACCAAGGTGGGAGGAGATAAAAGAGTGGATGATCTTTTCGAGGCCGTCAAATTGGAGGAATTGTTTTATTTTAGCTTAGAAGGTCTTGGAATCTTTATGTTGAGGTAATTTTATCATATTATTTTAGGGTGAATTTTAGTCTTTCCTAGAGGGTTAATGATGAGTGGGAAAATGAATATATGTTGCACAGATGAAAGGCAGCAGGCTGACCTGAGGCACATGTATGCTAACACATTACCTTGTGTTTTTAGCTTAAATATCTACTACTAAAATATCTGTGCAGTAGAGGGCGCCCTTGTGCATTATACCTCAGAGATTATTCAAGCTTTAACAAAAAGGATAAAATTGGTAACCGGTATCCAAGTCATTTGGAAAAATAAGCAAGAACAGCCAATTTAACTCCAACCATCTTGCATGATTGCAAAATGGTTAATTCCTATACATTTTGGTATCTACATGCTTCCCGATCCACACTATGGTATAATATGGTACAATATGGTATGATAGAATGTGGTATAGTCAAGATGGTTTTACGACAGCTCAATATTTCATCTCTAGTAAAAATAGATATCAACTTTGCATGAGAGAAACAGCAGGGATGTGTAGTGAGTATAATTAATTCAAAACTTCCAAAATAAACTGGGTAGAGACTTGAGGGAACGAAGCTTGTGGGGCTATGAGGATGGAGTAGAGGCATGAGACTAACTGGCTAATTCTGCATATGACTGTTTGTGGTTAGCTTTAACACCAGAGAATTTGGTGTTGAATTTATTTGATACTGCAGGATTTTCATATAACAGAGTCCACAGGCAGTGCACCGTGCTGAAACTGCAACAGTAAAAACAAAAATGACCTTGTATCAAGGAATTTTGCATTTTCCATGAAATGACCTCATTGGTTTTGGAGGGGTCTCGACCCGAAACGTCACCCATTCCTTCTCTCCAGAGATGCTGCCTGTCCCGCTGAGTTACTCCAGCATTTTGTGTCTACCTTCACTAGTTTTCTTTTTGCTTTAAATTATTTACTACAAAGTGTGTTTAATCTGAGCAACTAAATGTAAAAGTCTGTTAAAAAATGTCAATGCAATAACTGTGGAGCCAAAACATCTCTTAATCTCTAGCTTTGACCAGGAGGGTTTCTCCACAAAACTAGAAAATAATTGATCTGATCAAATTGGTGTGTTTGATTATATTTTAGAATCTATTGGTAGAGAGAGCGACAGAGAGTGTCTATGTGACCATGGAAGGTGCAACTGGACTGATCCAGAATTATTACCGACAGATAGAAGAAATTGTGGAGCTCTACAGAAAAGACAAAAGGAATCAGCTGCGATCGCTGCAAGGTGGGTCTAATTGTGTTTCCTTTTTATTTCCTGTCCAAGTGTGGTGTTGAGTTGGGTACTTATGTTATACTGACGTGACAACTTGTAAAGTATTTTCCTTTACATTTGATTGCTTTGACTTGCAGGTTGGGCACATGTACTGTTATATTATTGTGACTAGCATTCCCAGAAAAACCTGAGCATAATGGAGAGGAAATGTTGACCGGCCACAGTAAATCAATGGGAGTTAGCGAGCATTGCATGCAACAGCATTAAGAAAGCAAAACCAACAACATTGTGAAATGGTTGATGACTATTTTAACATTTTTACTCATTTTAAAACCTGTAATTTTGTGCCTGGCAGCTGTGTCAGTTGAGTATATGAGGATAATCTTGGCATGTTGAGATTTCCTATATTCTTGTTTAAATGTAAACATCAATTTAAACATTGTTTAACACATCAAACAATGTTTTAAATATTGACATTCATAGAATCATAGAATAATAGAAAATAGGTGCAGGAGTAGGCCATTCGGCCCTTCGAGCCTGCAGTATCAAATATTAAAAACTTTGGGTATTTTTCTACAGTCAGTGTTTAGGAACCTGCTTGCCGAATAAAGCATATAATGCATTGGAACACTGCTGCTAATGTAGAACTGGTAATTACATGCATATACTTAAAACAACATGTACAGGGGTGGGGAAAAGGTGAGGTTGAGTAACTCAGAAGGTTGGGCAGCGTTCCTGGAGAAGTGACATTTTGAATCTGGACCCTTCTTCAGACTAACAACTTAAAGTTTGCCTCAGACTTAGTCAGTTGAAGCAGGATCCTGACCCGAAACGTCACCTGTTTGTGTTCTCCAGAGATGCTATCTGACCTGAATTACTCTCGCACTTTGTCTTTTTTTTGTAAACCAGCATTTGCAGTTCCTTGTTTCTACATATACAGAAGTGGCTTTGTACCTGGTCCTGTACTGTTACTAATGGAATCCTGAATGTTCTATCCATCCCAATCCACAATCTCACATAACATCAAGATTTATCAATTAGAGTAGATAGTGGTGATGTTACGTTGACACCTGTTGTGGAAAAATTGAATAAACTGTTAAAGACATAATAGAAGGGAACTCAGGAAAAATCTATGTAATTCAATTAAGGTACGTGGATAAGATAGATTTAGAGGGATATGGGCCAAATGCAGGCAGGTGGGACTATGGTAGATGGGCCATGTTGGGCCAAAAGGCCCATTTCAACACTGTATTACTCGTAGTCCATAATGTGGCAAACTCAATAAGATTTTGTGGAAAGAATTTAGATTTGAATTCTTTGAATAAATAATTTTTCTCTGTTTAAAATGAAGCTAGTGGACGTGCTATTCTTACATTTACAATAAGCAATTGGTAAGATGCTGTATCGAATGTTATTGTGGAAATGGAAATCTCATGGAGTAGGAGATAACATTAGCATGGACCAGATCGCTGACTAATGGGAAACAGTAGGAATAGATGGCTCTTTTTCTGATTTGCAAGATGTACTGTGTTATGTGCCATAGGGATCAGTGCTGGATTTAATTTTTTTTCACAATTTGTATAAATTACTTAGATGAAAGAACCAAGGGTTGGTTAATACATTTGAAGATGGCACATTTACACGTTTCAGGATTTTAATTGTTAATTGTGTAAGAGTTTGCAGCATTTTTGATCAACATTAATTGAAACATTGTGGAAACAGAGACTTATAAAAGGAATAAAATGATTAAGGAGAGGATGACGGAAGAAAATCTTAATGCAGACATGGCTAATGTGAAGACAAAGCGCTTTACTTCAACAAGGATTCAACACAAGTGAGTATGATAAAATTACGATTTAGTTTCTGCCACGATGTAACAAACACCAAACAATGCAATTCGAATCTACTTGAAGGCTAATATCTGCTCAAGCATAATACTACTTTTAATTTGGACATGTGAATAAATTCACTGCCAAAGATATATTGTCACCATGCTATTTACAATGTGTTAATATTCTAATTAAATATATAAACTAAACCAATGTTAGAACGAATTGGGTTGAAAATGTTATGCTAAATGGTCTGTTTTATCACTAACTTGCTCAAACCTCATTCTTTTAAAGCTTCTCAAAAGCAACCTCTTTGATTAAGCTATTTGTCACGTGGCTTGTATCTCACACGGCTTAACGTGAAACTTGATGCATTTTATTGGTAAATTTTACTGTATGAATAAGTCCTTATTACCATTGAATGTTTTGGGGATAATTGGGATGTGTAATAGACCAGTAATTTCATATTAATACTGAATTATTTAATGTCTGCACTATTTGTCTACCTGAAGCTGAATGGGAAGAATATTTAATACTTATGTAGACATTCCTCTGTCTCATTGACTGATAGGATGATGCTTCAGCAGAGGAAGATTAGGTCCTTGCTTTCCCTTGAAGAGGATGCCAATATGGAGTTCCTAAAACAGAGAGCAGAGCTGATCCATCAATCGAAAGAGCAGCTTGATAAACACCTGAAGGTATAATATTAGTCATTTAAAAATTGTCACTCACCTTTTGAGTTGGATAGGAAATTTGAATGCGATTTACTATCCACCATTTAAGGAGGAAGGTTAATAGTTAAAAGTAAAAAGGCAAAAATAGCTGTGCTAAAATAACAGGTATCAGACATTTAGAAACAAGACAAAATGTTGCAAATGCTTTTTGATACAATGCCTGCATTTGACTTGTCGGTAAGATTATAAAACTGCTTCCTCTCCATTTCCTACACGCCTGATCTAACTCCACTCCTCCAAGACAAGGGTGGGTTTCCCTTGTCCCAACCTCTCACACTGCCAGTCTCCATATTCAGAGAATTATTCTCCACAATTTCTGCTACCTTCAGCAGGATTTCACCAATGGATACACTCCACTTTCAGCATTCCAAAGGGTGCATTCTCTCTTTAACTGCTTGCTTGATTTTTCCATCTCTGTCTACCATTCTGCAAATGGTGACGATTGCTCAAGTAACTGCTTGTTCTCCAGCAACAGAACCTCCCATATATTTGTGCTCCAATCCCAAAACTGCTACATAATTAGTAACTGTGCTTTCCTTTGGAGACCTAAACGGCCTGTTACACTAACGCGACTTTTCAACTACTGTCTTCGACCTTCAAGCTCGAGGGCATTCGCCTGAAAAACCTCGAGCTGGATCGACCGTCAGCGATGAAAAACACACACACACAAACACATTGCAAAGGCGGGGGCCAGGGAAAGCGGGGGAGCGCTGTCTGAAGTTCACACCCACGATGAACAGGAAGGTAAAAGACGGCTGCCACTGTGTACGGTAAGTCCTTTAGAGAATGCGGAGGGGGAAGGGGGGGGAGAGAGAGAAGGGGAGGGAAGAAGGAGTGGAGACACATTTAAGAAGCCAGACAACATATAATAAAGTTTAACGGGTATTTTACATGACCGGTCGGTTTTCCTTGGTCCTGAAAATTCCAATGAGCCAATTAAAATGCCCGGTCAGCAAAGAAGATTGCCTACGGCTACCCTTGACTACCTATAACTACATAGCGACCCCACTCCACTGCACTACGAGTTCAAAAGAACCATGCCGACCAATATTTACTCACAGAAATTTTTTCAGCATGTAGAAAAATTTTCCTCAATCAAACTGAGGCCACGGGTATGCGGGAACTTCCCTTGAGCATGAAGGAGAGTTCCAGTGACCTCATAGGACCTCCTAGGACCACGTGTCGACCATGCTGCGAGTTTGAGTCGAGAGCAAACTCTTCTAAACTCGCAAATTAGGTCACCGCAGTGCGACAGGCCCTTAAAGCTTTGCATTTTCTTCTTGTTTGCTTTCCTGCTGGAAAGTTAGTTTGGTGTCCATTCTTTCTCCATCTGCCATAATTTTCTATGGTTTGTCATCAAATTTTATTTGATAGCAATCCTGGAAAATATCTTGGGCTTTAGTTTATAAATTCTTTAGTGCAGTAAAACAATTTGATTTTTATTTAAATGTGAAAATAGTTATAATTCCAGTATTTTGTCACAGCATGAATGAATGGTCGTGTTAGTGTTTGAAGAGGAATAATCCTGCCAACAATATTCTTTTGCATAGACCTCTAAATGGCACCTGCTATTTTACTCAAGTATGTTCCGCTTACTCCACCATTCTTGAGATTAGATTGTCCATGTAATTTGCAAGTAATGTCACGTCGGTAGTGAATTCTGCCTAATTTAATAAAATGTCTATAGTCTGACTGATTTCTTAAGGAAATAACCAAAATGTAATGTTGTTCGTTTTAATCTCACTAAGATGGCAGAAGAAAAATTCATATCGCAGCTTGCAGGTTTAGCAAGAGTTTCACAAGCAGAATGGAAGACCCTGGAGAATGAATTTCTTGCAGGTAGGGGATCAACATTTTATTTAAACAAACAGAAACTGATCTGGATTATATTCAGAAAGATGATTGTAAACTATAGTCGGCAAAATTTTACAATAATGTTTCTACAGTATTTTTTTTACAACCAACCCATCTTTTATAATATCCAAGATTATACCTCCAACAACCACTGTCTGATCAAACTTAGTCAACAAAACTAATTCACAAATCATTTACGGCCTTGTAGCCAAACCATTCCATTCTCATCAAAACCCATTACCTCCAATGGAATTCTCAATAAACATTTAGACGTGGAGGCATTATGAAACATTTTCCACTCCTCGACTCTTAGCTCTTAAAAAAAATAATCTGAGATTGCATCCTACTCTCTTATCTGGAAAGTCTACAACACTTTCCTTCACATCCTTCAGCAAGAAGCAAGTCGTATACCCATCAGAAACGTATCTTTGCTTTATTTAGATAGTAACTGGTTATTTGAGCATAACTTTCTTCATCATATTAAGTTGAAAATATGTCATCCAACATATTTCCTCTTAACATCATCACTAATGTACGAAGTTCAATTTCATTATATTGTTTGCTACTCAAGTATTCTTTTGCAAGATGTGAAATGCAAAACTCAGTTTTTCAAAACAATGCTTGCTAATACAAATTTCTGGATTACCTTCATAGTTTTGGTGAATTCTTCAAATTTGGTCCTTTACCTACATTTCACAATATAATAAAAGTGAGAAGAAAATCTTTAGCTCCAAAAGGAGGCAAATTCAAACCTTACTCATTACCTTCACAATGGAATTTGTGACAGTGCAGACAGAAATACTTTTGAATGTAGGGAATACATCATAAAATATACACTAAGAATGGTAAAACATTTTAAATAGCGGGAATGTCTCAAAAGTCCATGAATGTGTACATTTTGGCTATAAATGATGCTGTTTGACTTTTCATGCACTTTGACCGACACTACTTTAATCTGGGTTGCCATCTCACAAAATACTTATTCTTTGATCTGTCCATTTCACGCCATACATTCTCTTTGTACTCTTCCTTATCATCAGTTTCCCTCACCCCTGACTGCCGGAAGAAGGGTCTCGACCCGAACCATCACCCATTCCTTCTCTCCAGAGATGGTGCCTGTCCCACTGAGTTAGTCCAGCATTGTGGCCATCTTCACAAAATATAAGATTGTTTAGGAATTTAAACCTAACTCCAAATCCATGCTCTAAAATCATGCAGACATAAGGAACTGCAGGTGCTGGTATACATAAAGAGAGACAAAGTGCTGGAGTAATTCATTGAGTCAGGCAAGATCTCTGGAAAATGGGAATAGGTGGTGTTTTAGGTTAGGATCCGTCTTTGGGCCGATTGTGGTTGGAGGCGGTGAGAAAGTTGGAAAGGAAGGGCAGGACAGCGCTTGGCAAGTGGAAGGTGGACACAGTGGGGGGGGGGGTTATTTGATAGGCAGACAAGGACAGTAGTGAGAATTGTTAAGATAGAGAAATGGGGGGGGGAAGAAAAAAGGTGTTTGTATATTGGTTACCTAAATTTGGATAATTCATTGTTCATACCATTGGGTGTAAACTATCCAAGTGGAAATGAGGTAATGTTCTTCCAGTTTGCAAGTGGCCTCACTCTGGCAATGTAGGCCACCTACGACAGAAAGTTCAGCGCAGGAATAGGAGAGGGCTTTAAAATTGTTAGCAGCCAGGAGATCCAGCAAGCCTTGGCAGACAAGAGCAAGTGTGTGGCTAAACGGTCGCTAAATCGATGCTTATGCTGAGAGAATGGAGCGGCTTGTACACTCTGGAATTTAGAAGGATGAGAGGGGATCTTATTGAAACATATAAGATTATTAAGGGTTTGGACACGCTAGAGGCAAGAAAAATGTTCCCGATGTTGGGGGAGACAAGAACCAGGAGCCACAGTTCAAGAATAATAGACAATAGGTGCACGAGTAGGCCATTCGGCCCTTCGTGCCAGCACTGTCATTCAATGTGATTATTGCTGATCATCCCCAATCAGTACCCCATTCATGCCTTCTTCCCATATCCCCTGACTCCGCTATCTTTAAGAGCCCTATCTAGCTCTCTCTTGAAAGTATCCAGAGAACAAGCCTCCACCACCCTCTGAAGCAGAGAATTCCACAGACTCACAACTCTCTGTGTGAAAAAGTGTTTCCTCATCTCCATTCTAAATGGCTTACCCCTTATTCTTAAACTGTGACTCCTGGTTCTGGACTCCCCCAGCATCGGGAACACGTTTCCTGCCTCTAGCGTGTCCAAACCCTTAATAATCTTATATGTTTTAAATAAGATCCCACTCATCCTTCTAAACTCCAGAGTATACAAGCCCAGCCGCTCCATTCTCTCAGCATATAACAGTCCCGCCATCCCGGGAATTAACCTTGTAAACCTACATTTCCTTCAGTTCCTCTGTCACCCCAGATCCTCTGGCCACTACTATATCAGGAAGATTGGATCTGGCTTCACTAAGGAGGACACAAACAAAGTACCTATTCAACTCATCTGCTATTTCCTTGTTCCCCATAATAAATTCACCTTTTTCAGTCTTCAAGGGTCCAACTTTGGTCTTAACTAATTTTTCCCCCTTCACATACCTAAAGAAGCTTTTACAATCCTCCTTTATATTCTTGGCTACCTTCGTACCTCATCCTTTCTCCCCGTATTGCCTTTTTTGTTATCTTCTGCTGCTCTTTAAACATTACCCAATCCTCTTGCTTCCCGTTCATCTTTGCTATTATGTACTTCTTCTCTTTTATGTTTATACTGTCCCTGACGTCCCTTGTCAGCCACGGTCGCCCCTTACTCCCCTTGGAATCTTTCTTCCTCTTTGGAATGAACTGATCTTGCACCGTCTGTATTATTCCCAGAAATACCTGCCATTGTTGTTCCACTGTCATCCCTGCTAGTGTATCTTTCCAGTCAACTTTGGCAAGCTCCTCCCTCATGGCTCCATAATCACCTGTTCAACTGTAACACTGACACCTCCGATTTACCCTTCTCCCTCCAATTGTAGGTTAAACTTGACCATATTATGGTCACTGCCTCCTAATGGCTACATAACCTCAAGGTCCTTTCCCAAATCTGGTTTATTACATAACACAAAATCCAGAATTGCCTTCTCCCTGCTAGGCTCCAATACAAGCTGCTCTAATAATCCATCACGGAGGCATTCCACAAACTCCCTTTCTTGTGGTCCAGTACCAACCTGATATTCCCAGTCTACCTGCATGTTGAAATCTCCCATAACAACCGTAGCATTACCTTTAATACATGCCAATTTTAACTCCTAATTCAACTAGCACCCTATATCCAGGCTACTGTTTGGGGACCTGTAGATAAGTTCCATTAGGGTCTTTTTACCCTTACAATTCCTTAGTTCTATCCATATTGACTACACATCTCCTGTTTCAATGTCACCCCTTGCAAAGGTCTGAATTTTATTCCTCACCAACAGAGCTACCCCAACCCCTCTGCCCACCTGTCTGTCTTTTTGAAAGGGGTAAGCCATTTAGAACCGAGATGAGGAAACACCTTTTCACACGGAGAGTTAAGTCTGTGGAATTCTCTGCCTCAGAGGGCGTTGGAGGCCAGTTCTCTTGGTGCTTTCATGAGAGAGCTAGATAGGGCTCTTAAAGATAGTGAAGTCAGGGGATATGGGGAGAAGGCAGGAACAGGGTACTGATTGCGGATGATCAGCCATGATCACATTGAATGGCGGTGCTGGCTTGAAGTGCTAAATGGCCTACTCCTGCAACTAATGTCGATTGTCACATGTAAAGGAGGTCACATCGGGAATACTGAATACAGTAGATGGCATTAGAGGAAGTACCTCGGTCTCATCTGGAAAGACTGCTGGAGTCCCTGGATGGATACAAGGGAACAGTTGTTGCATGTCCTGCAGTTGCAGGGGAAGTACCTGGGGAGGGGGTAGTTTGGGTGAGAAGTTGTTTGAGTGCACCAAAATGTGGAGGGAGTGGTCTATGCAGCAAGTGGAGATGGGAAGATGTGACTGATAGAAACATAGAAAAATAGATGCAGGAGTAGGCCATTCGGTCCTTCAAGCCTGCACCGCCATTCAATGTGATCATGGCTGATCATCCAACTCAGTATCCCGTACCTGCCTTCTCTCCATACCCCCGATCCCTTTAGCCACACGTGCCACATCTAACGCCCTCTTAAATATAGCCAATGAACTGGCCTCAACTACCTTCTGTGGCAGAGAATTCCAGTGACTCACCACTCTCTGTGTAAAGAATGTTTTCCTCATCTCGGTCCTAAAGGAACTCCCCCTTAGGTGATGATGGGATCACGATAAAGGTGACGTAAATGTGGAGGATGAATGTAAAGTGAAATTCATGTAATTTTGTGTTAACAAAATAAGCTAGAAATAAATTGAATTTACTAACTTCTGCTTTTCTGAAAACCTTCATCCAACTTAATTTCATTGTTTCAGAACGGATAGGCTGAGGACGTTGTTCGTCATGATTTTAGTTCTATAAGTACTATTTTACTGCTCTGCTAATAAAACATGAATGCCGATTAAAATGTCCCTGGTTCTGAATTTCTTTCACTGCAGGAAAGAATCCATCTTGCACTCAAAAACGATACAGAACAACTGTCTAAAATCTAAGCCGCAAGAGCAAGAAATTGAGCATGACTCCAGCTATTGATGCCAGTAAAGAATATAATCTTTGTTTCATGATTATGTTGTACATAAAGATATCATCTAGCTTTGAATTTAAAAAAGGCTTGCCTGTTTTATTTCTGACAGCTTGCAAGGAACTGAATATATGGCCAAGAGCACAGATCCATAGTTGTCAATTAGATTTGTTGCCACATGAACCAAATTACCAAACACCAACAGGATACTTGAATCCCAAAATAACAGTTCAATTTTAGTTACCTCTTAAACCATTGAAGCAATTTACATATAGAAAGGTGAAAACACGTTCAAATATTTTTTCGTGTCAGTGAATCTGTAAATAAACAGCAGAATACAAAATGTAAATAATAATTACTTTGCTCTATATTTTGCTGGATTTACATTAAAATATTGTGTGTCACCTGAATGCCCCATAGACATATAACCAACACGTTGACACATTATTTGGATATACAAGTTGTAGATTTATGGACATCATCTGCTGCATTAGTCATGAACCTCAAACTAAGACGACTTGAATTCTTCCTTGAGTTATTCCAAGATATATTGACTGGTTATTCACCCCGAAAGAGAACTGTGCTTATCACAAGTCCCTGCCAGTGAATAACTTTCAGTTTACAAAAGCAAAACTAAATTAGCTCTTGACATTAGTACTAAGAATTGTGCACTAAGTGCTGATCGATAATAAATCAATGGTCAAAATCAGCAGAATGCAACTTTGAGGCATAATTTATTCACAGCCTTCAGGCTCAAGTGTACAGTCACAACACCAGAGTATTCAGTTTGAGATATTAAGTACAAATGTATATGAATACAAAGGATGCATCGGTATCAAAAAGTTAAAAAAATGTCACAGTAGCTTAAGACTGAAAGGTGGCTCAAATCCATGATGTAGTTAGTGGTTGTCACCCTTCATTGATGGGACATTTCTTACACTTACACGACAATTCAAATAAAACAACTCAACTCTATTATGCTAAAACTCCCTTTCTTAAGCTTGTTCTGAATCATTGAAAAATGACAAGAAATGGTAAAGCTTAATAGCAAAACAAAGGAGGATGAAACAATGTCTCATGATTACAAGTTAAAGTCGCTACATAAACTCCAAAACGATTAAGACTTTTGTTGTCAGTTTCACTCCCTATTAACATGTGAGGTAACTATAACTGCATATCTAACTCTTTATGTGTGTGCTTCAATGTCTATGCTATGATAAGACTGACTTCAACTGAAGCCAGTAAGAAAGTAAACTTTGCACATTCATAGAAATATTTCAGTTTTCCTATTCCTGATTATTTTTCCTGGCAATTCAACGTACTGTGCCAGAAATCCACACCACAAAGATTTCTGGCTATATTCTCCACAGTTTCGTCAAAAGAGTTTTCATTACTCTTTGCACAAAACAGAAATTACATTTCTGAAGATCATGCACTAACATATCATAACAGCTAAAATGTGCAAAGAATCCTTATTAAATTACAAGGAGCATCTCTAAACCGGTTCATTAAGGGCTATGCTAATGGAAGCAGCATGCTAAGTGGCATGAATCACAACTGCATGATGGCCAATGCCAAGCAAAAACACATCACATAATTCACCTCATTCTATAGAACAAACACACACATACATACGCACACTTTGTTTTGTTTCTTTCACTGAAATACCGGAGTAAATTGGTTTTCATAACACTGAATTCCCCAGTAGGTAGATAAACTGCCTGCAGCAGCTACCAGCAGCTCCACCTTCCAGTCTTGGTCACCCTAAGCTGGTGATATTAGAACGGCCACCTGGAGGATTGACAATACGATGTCCAGACCGACGAGGAATGTTGTCATCAAACTGCGCACCTGATGCACATAAACATAGGGACCGGTTAAAATTAATCATACTTCATTAGAATATAGAACAGTGGCCATGCTATACATGATGTCAAGGTTAAACTAATCTTATCTGCGTGCATGTAATCCATAAGCGTCCATTTCATGCGTATCCATGTGCCCAGCTCAAAGTCTCCAAAACATCTATGGATATAGAGGAGTGCCATCCACTCCATGGACATCTGTTGCTAACATGCATCACAGGGCATGAGAAGCCATGCATGCAATCATTAAGTGAATTTCCAAAAAGGCAGCAGTGATTTTTTTACTTTTTAGTTACAGTATAGAAACAGGTCCTTTGGCTGACTGAGTCCATGCCGACCATCGATCACCTGTCACACCAGTTCTATGTTATCCAACTTTTGCTTCCACTCCCAATACACTAGGGGCAATATATAGCAGCCAATTAATGTACAAACCCACATGTCTTTGGGATGTGAGAAAAAACTGACACTGTCGCAGGGGGAACTGCTAACTCTACACAGACAACACCCATGGCCAAGATCAAACCGGGGTTTCTGGTGCTGCGAGGAATCAGCTGTATCAGCTGCACCACTGTTATTGGTTCTTAAATCTATCTTACAATCATAGAATCATAGAAAATAGGTGCAGGAGTAGGCCATTCAGCCCTTCGAGCCTGCACTGCCATTCAATATCTTCTCATCTCGGTCCTAAAAGATTTCCCCCTTATCCTTAAACTGTGACCCCTTGTTCTGGACTTCCCCAACATCAGGAACAATCTTCCTGCATCTAGCCTGTCCAACCCCTTAAGAATTTTGTAAGTCTCTATAAGATTCCCCCCTCAATCTCCTAAATTCCAGCTAGTTCAAGCCGAGGCTATCCAGTCTTTCTTCATATGGAAGTCCTGCCATCCCAGGAATCAGTCTGGTGAACCTTCTCTATATTCCCTCTATGGCAAGAATGTCTTTCCTCAGATTAGGAGACCAGAACTGTACGCAATACTCCAGGTGTGGCCTCACCAAGACCCTGTACAACTGTAGAACCTCCCTGCTCTTGTACTCAAATCCTTTTGCAATGAATGCCAACATACCATTCACTTTCTTCACAGCCTGCTGCACCTGCATGCCTACTTTCAATGATTGGTGTACCATGACACCCAGGTCTTGTTGCATCTCCCCTTTTCCTAATCGGCCACCGTTCAAATAATAGTCTACCCTCCTGTTTTTGCCGCCAAAGTGGATAACCTCACATTTATCCACATTATACTGCATCTGCCATGCATTTGCCCACTACCCCAACCTATCCAAGTCACCTTGCAGCCTTCTAGCATCCTCCTCACAGCTAACACTGCCCCCCAGCTTCGTGTCATCCGCAAACTTGGAGATGTTGCATTCAATTCTCTCATCCAGATCATTAATATATATTGTAAATAGCTGGGGTCCCAGCACTGAGGCTTGCGGTACCCCACTAGTCACTGCCTGCCAGTCTGAAAATGACCCGTTTACTCCTACTCTTTGCTTCCTGTCTGCCAGCCAGTTCTCTATCCACATCAACACTGAACCCCCAACACCATGTGCTTTAAGTTTGAATGCTAATCTCTTATGTGGGACCTTGTCGAAAGTCTTCTGAAAGTCCAGATACAACACATCCACATGTTCTCCCTTATCCACTCTACTAGTTACATCCTCGAAAAATTCTATAAGATTCATCAGACATGATTTACCTTTCATAAATCCATGCTGACTTTGTCCAATGATTGCACCACTTTCCAAATGTGCTGCTATCCCATCGTTAATAACTGACTCTAGCATTTTCCCCCACTACCGATGTTAGACTAACTGGTCTGTAATTCCCCGTTTTCTCTCTCCCTCCCTTTTTAAATGTGGGGTTACATTAGCTACCCTCCAATCCTCAGGAACTACTCCAGAATCTAAAGAGTTTTTAAAAATTATCACTAATGCATCCACTATTTCCGAGGCCACTTCCTTAAGTACTCTGGGATGCAGCCTATCTGGCCCTGGGGATTTATCGGCCTTTAATCCATTCAATTTACCTAACACCACTTCCCAGCTAACCTGAATTTCACTTAGTTCCTCCATCTCATTTGACCCCTGGTTCCCTGCTATTTCCAGCAGATTATTTATGTCTTCCTTAGTGAAGACAGAACCAAAGTAGTTATTCAATTGGTCTGCCATGTCCTTGTTCACCATGATCAATTCACCAGTTTCTGACTGCAAGGGACCTACATTTGTTTTAACTAACTTTTTTCTCTTCACATATCTATAAAAACTTCTGCAGTCCGTTTTTATGTTCCCTGCCAGGTTTCTTTCATAATCTATTTTCCTTTTCCTAATTAAGCACTTTGTCCTCCTCTTCTGGACTCTGAATTTCTCCCAGTCCTCTGGTAGGCTGCTTTTTCTGGCTAATTTGTACGCTTCATCTTTTGCTTTGATACTATCCCTGATTTCCCTTGTTATCCATGGATGCACTACCTTCCCTGATGCATTCTTTTGCCAAACTGGGATGAACAATTGTTGTAGTTCATCCATGTAGTCTTTAAATGCCTTCCATTGCATATCCACCGTCAACCCTTTAAGAATCATTTGCCAGTCTATCTTGGCCAATTCATGTCTCATACCCTCAAAGTTACCTTTCTTTAAGTTCAAAACCCTTGTTTCTGAATTAACAATGTCACTCTCCATCCCAATGAAGAACTCAACCATATTATGGTACTCTTGCCCAAGGGGCCACGCACAACAAGACTGCTAACTAACCCTTCCTCATTACTCAGTACCCAGTCTAGAATAGCCTGCTCTCTCGTTGGTTCCTCTACATGTTGGTTTAGAAAACTATCCCGCATACATTCCAAGAAATCCTCTTCCTCAGTACCCCTGCCAATTTGATCCACCCAATCTATATGTAGATTGAAGTCACCCATTATAACTGTTTTATCTTTGTTACACACATTTCTAATTTCATGTTTGATGCCATCCCCAACTCCACTACTACTGTTAGATGGCCTGTACACAACTCCCACTAGCGTTTTCTGCCCCTTAGTGTTTCGCAGCTCTACCCATATCGATTCCACATCCTCCAAGCTAATGTCTTTCCTTTCTATTGTGTTAATGTCCTCTCTAACCAGCAACGCTACTCCACCTCATTTTCCTTTCTGTCTATCCCTCCTGAATATTGAATATCCCTGGATGTTCAGCTCCCAGCCTTGGTCACCCTGGAGCCATGTCTCCGTGATCCCAACTAAATCATATTCATTAATAACTATCTGCACATGCAACTCATCCACCTTATTACAAATGCTCCTTACATTGAGACAAAGCCTTCAGGCTTGTTTTTACAATACTCTTACCCCTTATACAATTATGTTGAAAAGTGGCCCTTTTTGATTTTTGCCTTGGATTTTTCTGCCTGCCACTTTTACTTTTCACCTTACTACCTATTGCTTCTACCCTCATTTTACATCCTTCTGTCTCTCTGCTCATGCTCCCATCCCACTGCCACATTAGTTTAAATCCTCCCTGACAGCACTAGCAAACACACCCCCAAGGACATTGGTTCCCTTCAAGCCCAGGTGCAGACTGTCCTGTTTGTATTGGTCCCACTTCCCCCAGAATGGTTCCAAAGCCCGAGAAATGTGAATCCCTCCCTCTTGCACCATATTTCAAGCCACGTATTAATCTGCAATATCCTCTTATTTCCACTCTGACTAGCATGTGGCACTGGTAGGAGTCCAGAGATTATTACCTCTGGAGAGGTCCTACTTTTAAGTTTATCTCCTAGCTCCCTAACTTCGCCTTGTAGGACCTCATACCGTTTTTTACCTATATCGTTGGTGCCAATGTGCACCACAACAGCTGGCTGTTCACCCTCCCCCTCCAGAATGTTCTGCAGCCGTTCAGTAACATCCCTGACCCTTGCACCAGGGAGCCAACATACCATCCTGGAGTCTCGTTTGCGGCCGCAGAAATGCCTATCTATTCCCCTTACTATTGAATCCCCTATTACAATAGCCCTTCCACTCTTCTTTCTCCCCTCCAGTGCCGCAGAGCCACCAATGGTGCCATGAACTTGGCTGCTGCTGCTTTCCCCTGATGAGCCTTCTCCCCCAACAGTATCCAAAATGGTATATCTGCTTAGGAGGGAGATGACTGCAGGGGACTATTGCACCACCTGCCTTCTGCTACGCTGGCTAATGGCCACCCGTTCCCTTTCTGTCCGCTTAACCGGCGGTGTGACCAACTCACTGTACGTGCTATTCACGAGCTTCTCAGCATCATGGATGCACCAGTATGAATCCAACTGCAGCTCCAATCGTTCAATGCGGACTGCCAGGAGCTGCAGCTGGACACACTTCCTGTAAACGTAGTCACCAGGGACACCAACCATATCCCTGATCTCTCATATGTTGCAGGATGAGCAAACCATGGAGCCAATCTCAAATGACATGGCTTGCTCCCAAATTAAATCAACTCACTCACACTAAAAAAATCTTAATTCTTTAAACTAACCTTCACTAAAAAGCACTGTACCCTTAGCTCACTGAACCCTTTTGATCACTGAACCCTTTAGCTCACTTTACCTTTAACTCACTTTACCTTTAATGCAAACCAGGGGTTGCACCCAATCAGCGGCTTCCATTAGCGGATTCCTTTAACAAATTAGCTGGGAGCAGGTCTATGACTCTCTCCACCTCAAGATGATTACTGATTAACATTGTGACTAAGGTGATAGTGACTTCAACTGTTCATTCCCATTTACTGTGTATAACTTTTCACCCTCAACTGCCCACCACTTGTGCATCAACTATCTACCTTTAGTTTATTCTATTTTAGAGATACAGCATTGAAACATTGACCAATGATCACCGTTCTAGTTCTATCCTACAAACTAGGGACAATTTACCAAGGCCACTGAACCTACAAACCTGGACATCTTTGGAATGTGGTAGGAAACCAGGGCAACCGGAAAAACCCACATGGTCACAGGGAGACCGCACAAACTTTGTACAGTCTGCACCGATAGTTAGGATGAAACCCGGGTCTCTAGCAATGTAGGGCAGCAACTGCACCACTGTGTTTAGCTAAAACATTTCTAAAGGCTTTCAGAATGTTTGCCTTTGATTATGACCCTCTTTAATTGCACCCACCCTTCCTCGTGTACAATTTTCCACTCACGTATGTTCTCCCTTAACGGAGCCTGTACCTGAACAAGAACACCAGGAATAGAAACAACAGTCGGCAATTTGGCCCTATGAACCGGCTCCACATTTCACCAAGGTCACAATTGATCTTCCTCCTCAACGCCATTTCCCGGCACTTTCCAGGTGTTCCTCGTATTTTAGAAGAGCCAGAAATTCATTGATCTGTTTGGAATGAGAGAGCCTCCACAGCATTCTGGGCAAGAGAATTCTCAAGGCTCACTCTCTTTGTGAAGAAATTTCTCCTCACTTCACTCCCACATAAAGATCCATGAACAATGCAAATAAGAAGGTCTCACAAAACTGCTGGTTCAGAACTTGTCGGAGACACTTCATTTGGAAAGATTAAGACTTGTCCTCTCGGACAGGCTAGACCAGTTTAGAGGAACATGGTCTCCATTTATTGATTATCTAAAGGGACAAATTGGCTTGGTTCGAGGGCCTGACTGAAACCTGAACGAGGAATGGATGAAGAATCATATATAATAGATCACTGATATATCTCCAATGAAGTATAGAATGTTTAAAACTCACATTATTGATTTTCTATTTTTACTCTTATTTTAATTTCCTTTATTATTTCTTTATATTAATTTCTTTCTGTATTAAAAATAATAAAAAATATAGAAGTTCAAACAAGAATGACTGTAAATTTTAAAAATATTAAGAATGTATGTGATGAATAGCATATTCTTTTGTTTTTTTTTCTCACATTTTAAATTGTCTTAATATGTATTTACTTCTAATAAAAAATATTAACAAAAAAAAGAACTTGGGCAGGAGTAGCACTACTTTGTGTTGAACATGGAAGAACTTTGGTCCCATTTTTACCCCATCTTCACTCATCAACTGAGGGCAAGCAAATAACTTGTTCTAACAAAAAACAAATACATAATTATCCACTGGCAATTAATTCTCCCTAGTGCATGATATAATTTCTTCTTGCATAAACATACACAAACACTAGTGTTGGATAGAACTAGTGATTGGTGATTGGCTCAGACTCGGTGGACCGAAGGACCTGTTTCACGCTGGATCTCTAAACTAAAGATAGATAGATATTTGATGCACAAGGAATGGGGGAGATGAGGGTGAAAGAATACCCACAGAAAACAAGCGATACCCTTGCTTCAGGCAGGATTGCATTTGAAGTCACCATGATGGATATCAATCACCCAGCTCGTGTTCCATCTTCGTTCATGTTAATACATCTCACCTGATAAACTAAACCCGGACTGATGCAGGTTCCGCAGCGGTGGAGGGTTCACTTTTGTTGGGGATGACTTGGTTGAAGGAGCTGGCGTGGCAAACTTAGGAGTAATTGGGAGCTCATACACAGGGCCGTCATACATCCCTCGAGACACAGGATGCAATTCCGTCGACTTGGTAAAGGACATCCATGAGCAGATCAATTGAAATACAGGAGCATAGAAAGATGGGAGAGATTAGCAACATCACTTACAATTCCCGCTCTTTGCCAAATGATACTCACATACTGTCTCTCTATGCATATTAATGCATAGATTTCAATCATTGGAATAAAATGTTCAAATTTGTACCAAAAAATTTAAATGATAAAATATTAGAAATGTAAAGTGATGTATTGTGGGAGGAGGAATGAGGGGAAGTAAAATGCACAAAATCTGACTACCAGCTTCCACCTCCATAACTATAGGACGTGGATGGGTGGCGTTTCGGGTCGAGACCCTTCTTCAGACTGATTGTAAGGGGTCTGCAGAAGTCAAAGTCAAAAAGTCAAAGTCAAAAGAGTTTATTGTCATGTGTCCCTGACAGGACAATGAAAATCTTTCTTTGCATAGCACAACAGAACATAGAAGGCATTGACTACAATTCTATACATAAATACACCCATGAATTAATAAATTAATAAAGTGCAAATAACAGATGGAGGGATATTAATGTTCAGAGTTCCGAGCCAGGTTTAATAGCTGATGGCTGTGGGGAAGTAGCTATTCCTAAACCGGGTTGTTGCAGTCTTCAGGCTCCTGTACCTTCTACCCAAAGGTAGCAGGGAGATGAGTGAGTGGTCAGGGTGGTGTGGGTCCTTGATGATGCTGCCAGCCTTTTTGAGGCAGCGACTGTGATAAATCCCCTCGATGGAAGGAAGGTCAGAGCAGGTGATGCACTGGGCAGTGTTTACTACTTTTTGTAGTCTTTTCCTCTCCAGGGCGCTCAAGTTGCCGAACCAAGCCACGATGCAACCAGTCAGCAAGCTCTCTACTGTACACCTGTAGAAGTTAGAGAGAGTCCTCCTTGACAGACCAACTCTCCGTAATCTTCTCAGGAAGTAGAGGCGCTGATGAGCTTTCTTAATAATTGCATCTGTGTTCTCGGACCAGGAAAGATCTTCACAGATGTGCACGCCCAGGAATTTGAAGCTCTTGACCCTTTCAACCATCGACCCGTTGATATAAACAGGACTGTGGGTCCCCATTCTACTCCTTCCAAAGTCCACAATCAGTTCCTTGGTTTTGCTGGTGTTGAGGGCCAGGTTGTTGTGCTGGCACCATATGGACAGTTGCTCGATCTCTCTTCTATACTCGGACTCATCCCCATCAGTGATACGTCCCACAACAGTGGTGTCGTCAGCGAACTTGATGATGTAGTTCGCGCAGAAGGATCTCGACCTGAAACATTACCCATCCATGTTCTCCAAAGGTGCTGTCTGACCTGCTGAGTTACTCCAGCACTTTGTGTCCTTTCGTGTGTTAACCAGCATTTGCTGTTCTCTGTTTCGCCACCTGCATAACAGTGCCCGACTCTATCATGTGCTTCCCTGCTCTTAACTCACTTCAAGACAAGTTCGCCAGCTGACTTACACTTATTCCTGGTTTGTCCAGATCTTCTATGACTTTCCTCCTAGGATCTGAAACACAAGCCCACCCACCCATCTGAAAAGCTTCTTCCAGCCCAAAAATCCCTCTGCAACTCTGCACTCAAAAAATGATAGGTGTTGGGCACACTAGCACTAAAAACTGAGAGGCAATGAGTCCCATTCAGCTGTTTTCCATTTAGCTACAGTGGCTTGCAAAAGTATTCATACCCCTTGAACTTTTCCACATTTTGTCATGTTACAACCACAAACGTAAATATATTTTATTGGGATTTTATGTGATAGACCAACACAAAGTGGTGCATAATTGTGAAGTGGAAGAAAAATTATACATGGTTTCCAAATTTTATTACAAATAAAAAAACTGAAAAGTGGGGCGTGCAAAAGTATTCAGCCCCTCTGAGTCAATACTTTGTAGAACCACCTTTCGCTGCAATTACAGCTACAAGTCTTTTGGGGTATGTCTCTACCAGCTTTGCACATCTCGAGACTGACATTTTTGCCCATTCTTCTTTTCAAAATAGCTCAAGCTCAGTCAGATTGGATGGAGAGCATCTGTGAACAGCAATTTTCAAGTCTTGCCAGAGATTCTCAATTGGATTTAGGTCTGGACTTTGACTGGGCCATTCTAACACATGAATATGCTTTGATCTAAACCATTCCATTGTAGCTCTGGCTGTATGTTTAGGGTCGTTGTCCTGCTGGAAGGTGAACCTCCGCCCCAGTCTCAAGTCTTTTGCAGACTCTAACAGGTTTTCTTCCAAGATTGCCCAGTATTTGGCTCCATCCATCTTCCCATCAACTCTGACCAGCTTCCCTGTCCCTGCTGAAGAAAAGCATCCCCACAGCATGATGCTGCCACCACCATGTTTCACAGTGGGGATGGTGTGTTCAGGGTGATGTGCAGTGTTAGTTTTCTGCCACACATAGCGTTTTGCATTTAGGCCAAAAACTTCCATTTTTGTCTCATCAGACCAGAGCACCCTCCTCCACATGTTTGCTGTGTCCCCCACATGGCTTGTGGCAAACTGCAAACGGGACTTCTTATGGCTTTGTTTCAACAATGCTTTCTTCTTGCCACTCTTCCATAAAGGCCCGATTTGTGGAGTGCATGACTAATAGTTGTGCTGTGGACAGATTCTCCCACCTTAGCTGTGGATCTCTGCAGCTCCTCCAGAGTTACCATGGGCCTCTTGGCTGCTTCTCTGATCAATGCTCTCCTTGCCCGGCCT
Source organism: Raja brachyura (assembly GCA_963514005.1). Next base: position 142,455,696 of record OY740781.1, read on the forward strand.
GTCAGTTTAGATGGACGGCCATGTCTTGGTAAGTTTGCAGTTGTGCCATACTCTTTCCATGGATTGAACAGTGCTCCGTGAGATGTTCAAAGTTTGGATTTTTTTTTATAACCTAACCCTGCTATAAACATCTCTACAACTTTATCCCTGACCTGTCTGGTGAGTTCCTTGGGCTTCGTGATGCTGTTTGTTCACTAATGTTCTCTAACAAACCTCTGAGGCCTTCACAGAACAGCAGTATTTATACTGAGATTAGATTACACACAAGTGGACTCTATTTACTAATTAGGTGACTTCTGAAGGCAATTGGTTGCACTGGGTTATATTCAGGGGTATCAAAGAAAAGGGGGCTGAATACTTTTGCACACCACACTTTTCAGTTTTTTATTTGTAAAAAAATTTGAACACCATGTATCATTTTCCTTCCACTTCACAATTATGTGCTACTTTGCGTTGGTCTATCATATAAAATCCCAATAAAATACATTTACATTTATGGTTGTAACATGACAAAATGTGGAAAGGTTGAAGGGGTATGAATACTTTTGAAAGCCACTGTATATTATGGCTGCTCTATATCTTGACTTCATTCACCTCAATAGATTTGTATCTGCTTATATCACAATTACACTAAATCAATGAATGTGTAGCGATGGTGCACAAGCCAGGCGACTCAGCGTGCTGGTCCCAGATGTGGATCCACAATCATTCATTACAATCACTTCATTGTTTTAAACCACTACTTCCTTTACACTGTGGATGGCTTGATTGTAATCATGAATTGTCTTTCCCCTGATTGGATAGCATGCAACAAAATTAGCTTTTCACTGTACACACATTAAACTAAACTAAATTCAAATTCAGCTCGTTGAAAGAATGGTCCACGTAAGACTCTGAATGGCAGATGGTGTATTACATACTGTATTGGTGTTTTATACGTTGGTTCGCTTCAGGAGGGATTGCGTTTGAAGTCACTGAGATCAGTCATCCTGCTTGAAACTCCTCCTACCCATGCTGACATGCATGCACACATGCATGCACACGTTGACAGCTACTCACCTTGTTGCGGATCTTAATACGCTGGTAGATATATTCAGGGAATGGTTTACGGGGAATGAAGCGACCAGTTCCCTGATTAACGTACAGTTTGCCATCTTCCAGGACAATATTCCCTTGACTGATAACAACCAAGGGAGCACCACGGCATTCCATACCCTCAAATATATTGTATTCCACAGCCTGGCACAGAAATGTTAAAAATCAGATGATAACCAGATGTCACTTTTATTTATTAAAAAATCAAAGTTAAATTCTTACTTATAACAATTTTTAGTTCAGCTTATAGATACAATGTGGAAATAGACCCTTCAGCCCATTGAGTCCATGCTGACCATCGACCACACAATACGCTAACTACATTATCCCTCTTTCGCATCCTAGGATCAATTTACAGAAGCCAATTAATCTACAAACCTGCACATCTTTGGAATGTGGGAGGAAACCAGAGCACCCAGAGAAAACCACGTGGTGACAGGGAGAACATACAAACCCTTGTAGTCAGGATCGGTCCTGGGTCTCTGGCTCTGTGAGGCAACAGCTTTACCACTGCACCAATGTGCTACCCTAACAATTTTACTGGTGCATTTAGGAGAATTCAGCTGGTCACAGCTCACTATTTTATAGAGCATAAACCAAAATCCAATATTGCATCCAATATTTTTGATTAATTTTCCTAATCTCTCGAAACCAACTTTCTCCAAAAACAACAGTAGCATCAGATAATTTAAAGACCATGTTTGATCAACAGTGAAGTACATCCTACTCTACGTAATGTAATAAGACATTACTTACCGAGCGGTGTGTTTTGGCAGAGATTGTTTTAACAGTGTCCGGGTCCCAGATGACGAGGTCAGCATCAGATCCCACAGCTATCCTTCCCTTCCTTGGATAGAGGTTAAAGATTTTGGCAGCATTGGTGCTGGTGACTGCGACAAATTGATTCTCATCCATTTTCCCTGTGGTCTTTGAACAAAACCGAGTTTCAATTCATGATAATGCTGAAAGTGAACTAACAGTCCAGAAACAAATTACTTTAGTCACGTTGGTTCCAAGCATAACCATCCCATCAGTCCCATTCCCTGTCTCTTTACCTAGCACAGCAAATGATTCCCTCTCAAGTGATTCCCACCCCAATTCTCCTTTGATCAATGTATTTTCGACCACTCCTACAGGTAGTAATCTGGTGATACACTATTGGTTAATCAAACTATATCTAATCCATTATTGGTCCATCTTCTCATCCAGGCCACACACAGATGAGTAATTAATCTTCCACTGTATGCATTAAACATGTACTGAGGCTCTACTATAAGTTTGTTTCCATACCACAAAATTGAAATAACACGATTGATGATTTAGCTAACACAGTTTGTATTATGCGGGCAGAAATGGTTTTAATGTGATTTTGATTGGGAGCTAGAGAACTGCCTAAAAGTTACTTTTTGGAAAATGTCAAGCGGAAAAAAAGCTGTCTTGCAAAATCAAAACAATCTAGTGGGAAAAAAAGTTTCTATGTAACTGCCCCCACAGTAATTAGATACGATTGTCTCTTAAGAATAGAGTATGTCAATTTAACGTGTTAAAGAAGGAACTGCAGATGCTGGAAAATTGAGGGTCCACAAAAGACTGGAGAAACTCAGCGGGTGCAGCAGCATCTAAGGAGCGAAGGAGATAGGCAACGTTTCGACCCGAAACGTCGCCTATCTCCTTCGCTCCTTAGATAGCGCTGCACCCGCTGAGTTTCTCCAGCCTTTTGTGTACCCTCGCATGTCAATTCAACTGCAGGTGGCCATTGAAATTGACAAGAATCACTTATTAAATCTAACAAACTTTATTTATTTTAGCTTGCAAAATAAATGTAAAACTATTGAATTTTTTTTTTTTAATTTTAAATTCTAGACGGTGGCGAACGTTATTATGAGTTTGAAATTCTCTTGGCCATTTTTCCTCATTGGTGCAATTGTTTTTCTAACGTGATTTCTGCAATATTAAGTTACTTGGGAACTCAATATCCCTTTATAGCAGAACTACCTGTAATGTGTTGCATTGCACTTTCGTTTAGTTCAGTTTAGAGATACAGAGGGGAAACAGGCCGACCAAGTCTACGCTGACCAGCGATCCCCGCGCGCTAACACTATCGTACACATACTAGGGAGAATTTACAATGCTACCAAACCAATTAATCTACAAACGTGTACATCCTTGACTCACTTCTGAACTTTGGTTACAATGACATTGAGGAATCCAAACTGCAGAAGCAGAAATTGTGTGCTTGTTACTACTTTGAACACCCTACAATCAAATGGGCTTCTTAAATTCAAACTGTTCACAGCTACATTATTGACTGGGATTTGCTCTTAAAGTGATATCATTTATGTCTTTGAGCTCAGTGGCCTCACTTTGGCTGCATTATGTTCAACAGTAAGCTCACATGTACAAGAAATATACATCATCTATTCTATACCATTTTGTCCAATGAAGATGCCTGGCGACCATACGTATGGACACAAAAATATCCAGCAAGGATTAACCCACAGGAAATAGACATCACTTTGTCAGTTGCAATATCATGAGATGTTGCATTGGTGAATGTTCAGGCAACAGGCAAACTCTGATAAGCCACAACTTGCAATGGCTATTCTCTTCCCCACTAATTGCATAAGAGAAACATACAATGTTTCCCAAAAAGAATTAAGGATTGCTTGTCACATTCACGTGAACAGCATCATGTTAGCTAAACCACATGTTATCATGGCTTTCCTGCCCTCCTTTCCTTCCACTTAAATACTCCACCGTCGATGCGTGTCAACTGTACTCAATATTTGAGAATCTGTCACATTTTATTGTTTGCTGCCGTGACAGTGAAGATTAAAAATATATATCCTTATCTCTTCCTGACTGACCTCCAAACTTTGCACTGAAACAACTTACCACAGCTTTCTCCCAGATAATACTCATTCTTTCTTCAATACCATTGGTTCCTTCAGGAATTAAGCAGAAGTTATCTTTTCCAATGGCTTTCTGAGCAGTGGTAAATGTACTGTGTCCACTTCCTGTAACTTGCAGATCTCCACTAGAGCAGGAAATTGCATAATTAGCTGCTTGCAAGGTAATTATGAAGCTTAAAACATTGCAGTTTCTGAATTTGGGGTCTACAGCAAAGAAAGCATTCCACACTTGTAAAGAAAAAAACAACTTCCCACAGGACTTGAATTTTCTATTCATATGCAACTGCAAGTTCAAAGGAACCCTAGTCTGCAAAAGTTGTGATGCAGAAAACTGCATCAAAACGGTGTCAATCACAGACTGTATTCCAGGCAGCACAAAAAACAATTAAAAAATATCTTTTTAAATGCCAGACGAAGTTCTACAAGGAGGCTGAAATAAGAACATATAATTGGACACACAAAGCTGGAGTAACTCAGCGGGACAGGAGAGAGAGAGCGCGAGAGAGAGCGCGAGAGAGAGAGCGAGAGAGAGCGAGAGAGAGAGCGAGAGAGAGAGCGAGAGAGAGAGCGAGAGAGAGAGCGAGAGAGAGAGCGAGAGAGGGAATGGGTGACGTTTCAGGTTGAGACCCTTCTTCAGACTCGAAACGTCTCGACCCAAATTCCTTCTCTCCAGAGATGCTGTCTGTCCCGCTGAGTTACTCCAGCTTTTTGTGTCTATCCGCGGTTTAAAACAGCATCTGCAATTCCTTCTTACCCTAAACATATAATTGGAAATATAAATAAACTTTAAGGAGTTAAAATGAAAATGAACTGTAAACAATAATGTGAGGGATGTGTAATATACATTAATTAGCAAAAAAGACCGCTGGAAGAATCAGCGAGACATGCAGCATCTGTGGAGAAAGAAGGATGATCGACATTTTCCAGTCTCGAGACTCTGCATCAGTCCACAGATGCTGCAGGCTTCTCCAGCCAGTGTGGTTTTTGCTTCACATTGCAACATCTGCAATCCCTTGTGTTTGCACATCAATTAGTGTTTTGGGCCAGATGGCTGGCCAACACCATTAAAATCTTTTTTGAATTGAATTGAATACATTTTATTAGTCAAATATGTATACATATCAAAGAGGGGAGTCAAAGCGGGCACCTAAATACAAATTGTGAGGATTCTGGCTTACTGGTATGCCCACCAGACTATGTAAGTAAGATGAGGCAATAGGGAACAAATGACAGATGATGTGGATATTTATAGGCCAGCTGCTTCATCCTCTCAGCATATGACAGTCCCGCCATGCCGGGAATTAACCTTGTAAACCTATGCTGCGCTCCCTCAATAGCAAGAATATATTTCCTCAAATTAGGAGACTAAAACTGCACACAATACTCCAGGTGTGGTCGCACTAGGGCTCTGTACAACTGCAGAAGGACCTCTTTGCTCCTATATTCGACTCCTCTTGTTATAAAGGTCAACATGCCATTCGCTTTCTTCACTGCCTGCTGTACCTGCATGCTTACTTTCATAGACTGATGAACAAGGACCCCCAGATCCCATTGTACTTCCCCTTTTCCCAACTTGACGCCATTTAGATAGTAATCTGCCTTCCTGTTTTTGCTACCAAAGTGGATAACCTCACATTTATCCGCATTAAACTTCATCTGCCATGCATCTGCCCACTCCCCCAACCAGTCCAAGTCACCCTGCATTCTCATAGCATCCATTCACAGTCCACACTGCCACCCAGCTTTGTGTCATCTGCAACTTTTCTAATGTTACTTTGAATCCCTTCACCCAAATCATTGACGTTTATTGTAAATAGCTGCGGTCCCAGCACCGAGCCTTCGGTACCCCACTAGTCACTGCTTGCCATTCTGAAAGGGAACCGTTATCCCTACTTTTTGTTTCCTGTCTGCCAACCACTTCTCTATCCATGTCAGCATTCTACCCCCAATACCATATGCCCTAACTTTGCCCACTAATCTTCTATGTGGGACCTTATCAAATGTTTTCTGAAGGTCCAGGTACACTACATCCACTGGCTCTCCCTTGTCCATTTTCCTAGTTACATCTTCAAACCAGAAATTAACATTTATCTTCAATAGGTATTAACACTTTAATCTCAATGTTAGTTACTCATGATCACTTTTTCAAGGAGACACAGATCAAAAATCAGGACCAACGTTCCATGCACCATTTATTTCTATCAGGGGACCTGCATAATTACAGAGTGGTGGCTTTAGTAACAAATTGACACTACGTTTCATCTGCAATAATACAACATATATTATCACCTAAATGGGTTTACCTGCCATTAACTTCATCATCTAAGCCAATGATATTTAATTTTGGCAATAATGTAAATCTAGCTCTTCAAAAGTTTACGAGAATGTAAATGTGAGCCAGATTTCCTGGTTCAGACTTCTACATACAGACACCATGTGTGAATGTCAATGGGGATATAATAGCCAAATTTAAGCAGAGACTAGAAGAACAGCACAAAAAATTACCAAAAGGTTTGAGAGCACATGAAACACTTCCAATTCAATATTGTAATAGGGATAAAACCAAACAGAGCATTATCCCTGTTCGTTATGTAGCATCTTCTTGTATTATATCAGGGCTTATACTGACACCAGTAGGCTAAATTACTTACCTATCACAAACTAAATATGCATTTAAATTCAGCATTGTCACTGCACACAATAATTGTTTGATTTTTTTAATTTAAGAAATTGGTCTCTAACTCTAAATGTTAGACTAAACACTAAACGCCAAGTGCACTTGCAAACTGACATAACTCTCCTACCAGGCTAACAGTGAACTCAGGTGGTCAGGTGTTGTGGAGTCAGGACTCAGAGGAGGTGATGCCACAAAGGCCGCAGCCTTGGCCCAGTTTCTGCTCCAATAATGGCTTCCGTCTGTCCCAAGGCTTGCAGTGATCGGCTCTCCAAAAACGACAGCGCCTGTTAATAAAGGAACATACAGAATCTGGCACTGGAGTCCTCCAAGTCTATTTCCTCTTAAACACCACTCAAAGGTTTTACTCTTCAAAAAAAATGCATAACTTCAAAATAATTAAACAGAGTAATTATTATTTGTTTCTGTTTGAATATATAACAGTACAACTTTTTTTTAAATAAAAAGGCAGATTTGTTTTCAGGCGTTCCCTGGAACTCACAAATGATCACAGGTAATTTATTTTTAATGAACTAATCTGACCTTTGAGACAAAAAGAAAACACAAGAAAGTACATGATAAGAAATGTCCATTCAGTTCATCATCCCTCCATCTTTACAAACTATTTATTCTATTGTAAGCTCTAGCTTGGCTGCCTCGTGGGCAGCAGTGGCGCAGCAATAGAGTTTCTGCCTTAGAGTGTCTGGGACTCGGGTTCAATCCTGACTACTGGTGCTATTTGCACAGAGTTTGTACGTTCTCCCTGTGACCGCATGGGTTTTCTCCGGGTACTCTAGTTTTCTCCCACATCCCAAAGACGTGCGGGGGTCGTTTAAATAGCTTGTTTAAATTGTTCATATACTGTATGAGTGATCACTGGTCAGTGTGGACTAATTGGGCCGAAGGGCCTGTTTCCACACTGTATCTCTGAACTTAATTTTTGAGGTAGGATGAGCCCCACCCTCGTGATTTATTTTTAAAATTTAAGGACAAAATAAAGGCTCTCTCTTTAAAAAAGCAACAGTGACACACCTATTATGTTTAGTAGGAGCTATTGAGGCTCTCTCTATTTATCAGGTGGCTGTAAAAGATCATATGGCATTGAAGGATTTTTCATTGGTATCCTGACTAATATTTGTCCTGCAATACAACATTTCTCAAACATATTCATTTGCTGTTGATAAATGTCTATTGGACACATATTGGCGGTTGTCTTTTCTATATTGCAGCACCCATGGTAGTTCAGAAGTGCGACATTTACTGCAAAATACATGCATATGTTCAGGAGGAAAAACAAATGCACATCCATTTTTCAGCTATTTTTCTACTTTAAGGGGGAGGGGCCTGTGTGGGATCCTACCTAAACCAAAACAATATAATTTTAAAGATTTTTCTAAATTTGAAGTTACACATTTCAGAGGGAAACGTGATATGGCAGTTCAAATTGACAGATTACTAAATTGCAGATAAGTAATCAAACAGACAGTAGGAGACTGTTCGAGTTGCGGAGTCCATTATCATACAAAACAAAAACATTCTGACTTGAAGCAGCCTAACAGCATAAAAGGCCTGGAAAAACAGTACTCATAAATAATATGTGTATAGGAGTTTGAGGTAAATGACAGCATTGAAGAGACCTTTGGATTCGGAAATGGATATGCAGGGAATGGAGTGATATACATCACATGTAGGCAGATAAGAGTTGGTCTTGGCATCATGTTCGGCATAGACAGTGTGGGCCAAATGGCCCATGTCCATGCTGTACTGTTCTATGTTCCATGTTATATGTTCTACGTGAATGGAAGGCTGGCTTTTTAACTCGAGGAAACTGGAATACAAAGAGATTACGTTTCAGCTGTATTGGAGAGATGCCCGTCTACAACCAATAGGTACCTCCTATTTGGACAGCGTACCTCAAGGAGGATGCAGTGCCGTTTCATCTAGTTGATGCCAGACATAAAGTTAAATTATGACAATGTGCTGCTTCACTTTGGCTATTATTCCCTTGGCTATGTTTCTTCGAACATTGTGAGATAGACAATGTGGTGTATATGCAGAAAAACAAGCCCCATTTCAACCCTTGAGTGACTCCGTGGGTCACGTAGCATCTCGGAAGAAAAGGAATAGGTGGCTATTTGGGTTGAGACCCTTCTTCAGATGACCTGAAACATCACCTATTCCTTTTCCCCAAAAATGCTGCCTGACCTGCATTTGGTGTCTACAGTGTAAACCAGACCTGTAGTTCCTTCCTACACCCATTTCAACCCAGTCTGCCCTCTGCAATAAAACTGGCTGGATTTTAAATGGCAACTGTGTTTAAACTGGTACAAAGACACCAGTGTTAGATTGATATATGGTGGGGGGGTTTAAACAGATATCCATGATTGTAATCCTATACTGGAACACAATAGCTAACATATTGCAGGGAAGATGATCTGAATTCCACAAAGATAAGATATGGGGGATGTGCACTTTTTACCTTTCTTCCTGGCCTGGGCAATCACATCCGCTGCATTCTTACTCATCACCTTGGTGATGTACAAGGGACAGTTAATCCGATTGGAGATAGTGATAGCACGGTAAACAGCCTCAGCCTCCAGCTTTGAAAAGAGAATCCACAGTGCCAATTATAAAGCAAATTCACAGAATATAAAATAATCAATTTAACCATCTCTTTACCTATAAAAGTCTCATCTTGTGTGCGTGTGTATATGTGTTTTTGTATTTACACCAAAACGCTATACAGTAGCGCTTACATTTTTACATAATTTGAGAGGGGAACATAATTTTTAAAAACTCAATGTCAGAACAACTCTTAAAAGTATGTGCATAGCAATCTGTGGGGTGAATTTGTGGAATGGTCTGGAACAGGAGATAAACTTAACTCAGTTTAAAAAGATGTACAAAAACACTTTTTTAAGGATATTGGGATGAGGATAGGTGATTGTGAGTGGGGTATTTGTTATACTGGTTGTATTGGGAAGGGTGATTACAGGGTGATGGTTTGTATATATGACTAAGAGATACTGTATAGTATATGAGGGTTGTTTCTTTTCTTTTCTCTCTTTTTGTATGGCTTGTAAAATATGATTAGTGTATAAATGTAAATAATTTGGTGTATATATAGCTGCTGGTGTACATATCGCTGCTAAATTTGTATAAGATAATTATAAGCAGTTGAATAAGTGGTGGGAATTAGTAAGCTTTGGTTTCTTCCTGCTCCTTTTCGGACACATACAATTTCATTTATTTATAGATATTGTTTATGACACTTTATATATAATGTTGTTTTGGTTTTTGTATGCTGTTTCACACATGCTTTTTATTCTTTTATTCTGCTCGAAGAATTAAATAAATAAATAAAATTTCTGACACGTTTTTCCCCTTACATAGTGATCAGGCTCACTTAAGATTTGATGCTATATTTCACGACTTATTGGTGATTAAAGTTTAAAAAAGACAAAACTGCCTTTTAAACCAACTTTCACACACAACCTGCTTCGACTAATGGCGTCACAATGAGGTGGGCGACCACGATGGCTCAGCTCAGAGCCCATTTCACACACAGAATATTCCACGAGCTTCGAATGACATCAGGGGGCGGGCCGCATTTAAATTTAAATTAACATTACGCTTTTTCCGACCCGGGCTTCTACCCACGAAGCTTGAAGGTTTTACGCAGCCATCAAATGTCCATATTCCTGCATTTGCTTGTGACATTAAGCATTCAGCTGCCATCCTTTGTACCAAAATATCAGCAGATTTAGACAGCAAATGGTTTGGCTGAATATCCAAGCATAGATGTATTGGGCTTCAAAATGGATTTAATTAATGTCAGGACTCAGATATCCATTATGTCCTGGCACATTTACACTGCAATTGTGAGTTCAAATACTTCAGATAGAGAAGCACCATTCAACTAGATGTTAACTATTTATCTATTGGATCTAGACTTTCTCATCCAGCCAGTTTGAAATGTGTTGTCTGGTAAAGTTATAAATGGCTTTTTAAAAAAATCTTTTACCCTTTTTGCTCGACAGGTTCTAAATAATAACTTTAAAAATTACATCAGCTACTTAATTCATCTAAAATATAAATATGATCATCAAGACATGACGATAGATCTCTACAACTAAAAAAAATACTACAGGCTAGACATCCTGGAGCTGAAACAATACCCAGACGCTGCACTTTCTAGGTACTGAGCAACTGCCTGAGACTGCCCATTGCAGACTTAAAAATTAAACACAGTATCAGGTTATAGCCAACCTACACAAAGAAACCTGGTGTCAAATTCCAGCTTAAATATGTATTCTCTAATATTTATTAATGTGCCCTGTAAGTAGAAACTACAGCAACTGGGTATTGCTTCACATCAGGGATGTTTAGGCTGTAGTCTTTTAGTTATCGAGCTGAGGTAAATCTAGCAGAGCCGAAGTTATTATGTTGAAGCGGAGGAAGCCCGATATTTTGGCAGTGAAGAGCCAGCTGTGTAACTGTGTCACACAGATCAGGAGTGCTCTTCATCATGGGCAAAAGTATAGCTGGAGCCATGGCAAATGTGCAACAGTCAGTGTCAACTTTACTTAGGTGAATGGATGACATAGTTAGTAGAGTTGCTGCCTAACAGCTCCAGTGATCCAAGTTCAATCCCGATTTTGGATGCTGTCTGTGTGGAGTTTGCATATTCTCTCTGTGACGGAGAGAGATTCCTCCGGGTGCTTCAGTTTCTTCTCATAACACATAGACATGAGGGTCGGGAGCTTGCTTAGTTGCTCTAAATTGCCCCTCGTGTTAGAGGAGTAGTAGTAACTAGAGGGAATTGATGAAATGTCTGAAGAAAAATGCGATTAGTGTAAATGGGTGCATGATAGTCAAAATAGACTCGATGGGTCAAAGAGCCTGTTTCACGTTATGTGTCTCCATGAATGAGATGACAAATTAAATATTTTCATAATGGACTATTGTCCACTGACCTCATGGAAAACAAATGGGGCATATAGAGAACATGGTCGTGATTTATCACATCTTTATCTGTTCAGCCCGTTGGGTCTATGCCAGATCTCAGAGCTATCCCATCCCCGATCTATCCCCCCCCCCATCCAAACGCAATTCCTCCAAGACCATTTCTCTTTCACACATGCCCATCAACAGCCATTTGATAATTCTACCAGATATAACACAAGAGGTAATTTACAATGGCCAATTTATGTAACAACAAATGAAACTCGGCAGAAAAAAAAAAGGAAATCATTTGAGTCAAAGAAAAATGGGTAAACTCAACAGACAGGATTGTTGGAATTGAACCCGGGTCGCTGGAGTTGTGAGGATGTTGCACGACCTGCAGCAACTCGCTGATCAACCTTCAGAATTCTCAGGTTTGTGTGGCACTGCCTTAGAGAAAGATCAGTCCAGGGTCCTTTTGCTCCCAGATATCGAGGGGCCGGGTCCGGTGGAGAAACATCTCAAACACAAGGGACACATAAGTGGCAATGGTGCTATGTACTAAAAACAAAGTGGTCACACTACTATGTACAGGGACAACAACACTGAATGTGCAGACTGATCAACATTAACAATGTAAAGAGCTTTGCGCTCTGTCCTTCTTTTGTATCATTTTTTATTGCAAATAAAACTTTTGAAATTTAAAAACCTATTTGGCCTTGTGTCTTTGTGTGGGTGTGTGCACATGTGTGGAGGGGCAGAGGAAATGAAGACTTTACCTCTTCTGGCCTGCTCAACACGTGGCCTTCGGGTCCTGTTATTCCCATTGCCAAGATCCGCTTTTGCTCCTAAAAAATAACATTCATTGTATTGATTAGATTTTTTTTAAGTCAACTTTCTGAAGGGGCTATGCTGCTGACCCCCAAAATAATTATTTCACATTTAACTGTCCAAAAGTGTTGGTATGTCACATTTTAATCAACAGAGAGGCACAAATGAGCACCTAAAAATGTCTATTACTTTAAATGCAGCAAGCAGCTCAGTGGCCAGTGGCCACCATTTAAGAGTCAAGAATGTTTTATTATCATATGTACCAAAACAGAATAATGAAATTCTTACTTGCAGCAGCACAACATATATGTAAACATAGTGCTTTGTAAAACCCATAATTTAAAAAAAAAAGTATATATACAAGAAAAACAAAGATAAATAAATAGCTTTAGCTGGTAGATGCAGATTCACGATACCCATGAACCCACTACACTATTACCATCGGAAACATACATAATACTTCTCTATACATAATACCACAATGACTGCTTTAACGTCGATGCCATTAGCCCTCTTGTTCTACAGAAGAATCCAGAGTGCTAAGAGAGATGCAATACTTACTGACCAGACATTTACGGGTTTGGAAAGATTACACTGAACGTATTCTGCACTACTGATGAATATTTGTAAATTAAAACTACTCCCCTCTTTGGAAGTGACAGCAGAGTGGATCTGGAGCATAGAAACAAGTCCTAATATCACTCCTTGTACTTATCAGCGTATAGTTAGAAAGGTTTATCTGGCAATCTGCCGTTTTGACTCAAGCCAATTATGTGGCAAGTCTGGATACAACAACATCCTTTATGATGGAGTGGAAGGAAACCTTTTAGTAACAGAGTCTCCAGTCCCTTATTGCAAGATGAATGATAAATGATATTGTGGGACTCTGAACTAGTACTTTGTACATCAAACATATAGGGGCTTCACAGCTCAGCAGAAATGATTTTTGTTTAAATCCTGCATATGTTGGAAATCTGGAGTAGAAATAATAAAAATGTACGTAATGTATTAGTACGTAAAATAAATGAGAAATGTATTGATTTGGAGGGGCGGCAAAGACGTAAGAATTTGCGCATAGTAGGTTTGCCTGAGGGACGCGAAGGAAACCATGACCCACGTAAATTCTTTGCTAAACTCCTGAAGGATGTTTTGGATCTGGATGAAGAGCCCCTGTTGGGCCGAGCCCACAGGGCTTTAAGACCGGCTTCTACGAGTGGTGCACCACCAAGACAAGTAATTGTAAAGGTGGTTTATGACGGCGTCTTTGAAGATATGATGAAGATAATAATAAGAAAAAGAAATCTGAAATACGAAGGAGATAACATCAGTATCTTCAGAGACTACCCGGCCGAAGTGGCTAAAAGAAGAGCCCTATTTACAGAAACAAGACGCATCTTGAGAGATATAAAAGGAAAAAAGGAGATCAGATATGGTCTGGTGTACCCGGCAATACTTAGAGTTACCTACGAGAAGAAGGATCTTCGTTTCACCAAGCATACAGCGGCACTGGAATTCGCTCGGAAAATACAGAAGAAGGTAGAAGAAGGAGAAGAAGGAGAGGCAGAGGAAGAAGGAGTAGACCCGATGGGAGTAATTGATGAATGAACTTTATGGACCTGCGGTTATGAACCACTCACTGAGAAAAAGGCGAAATAACGGACATTGAATTGTAGTATTATATTGCTTACTAATTAATTAATAAATACTAATTTGTAATTATTAATTGCTAATTACTAATTAGTTTGATTTCCCTTACTCCACTTATATAGTATTACTAATTATGATACTAATTATAGTTGAAATTAACAACTAAAAACTATTAATATGAATAATAGAAAAAGTTATTAAGAATATAAAGTTAGCACCCCCACCCCAATATATACAGTATTCCAAATAAGAGCTGGAATATTTAACATCTTTTTTTTTTAGAAAACGGAAGTCGCTAGATTAGTAGCCATGTTAGTGTGGCTTTCACCTGTGCACACTACACATTATAAAAGTGTAGTCTCTTTTTTTTCTGATCACCTTTTTATCACCCTTTACTTTTTTTATATTTACACTCGTTATTATTTTTTGTATAACACATACTTGATTTTATATTAGATATTATATAATCATGACTTCTATCTATTTTATATAATCAGATTAAATGGATATGGTTTAATGGAATTGGAAATTCGCATCGGATTGAAGTTGGGGTGTAATGTCGGGCTGGAGGAGCCAAGAAGGCTACTCCAAAAAAAGCCACCCTAACAATAAAATGCAAGATATGAATGTAAGGAATGGGGGTGATGGAATCACCTTCTGTAGTTGGAATGTTAAAGGAATCAATGAACCAATTAAAAGGGGAAAGGTATTAGCTCAGCTGAATAGATTGAAATCTGGAGTTACGTTTCTTCAAGAAACACATCTTAAAAAAGATGCTCAATATAGATTAACAGCTAAATGGATTTCAAAAGTATATCATTCTTCGTTTATACACAAATCTAGAGGGGTTGCAATAATTATTCGTAAAGGTATACCTTTTAAACTTAATTCGATAATAGAGGATAAGGAGGGTAGATATTTAATAATTACAGGGGAACTACATTTTAAAAAAGTAATTCTTATGAATATATACGCACCTAATTTTGATAATCCACTATTTTTTAAGAAAATATTTAATAGTATTCCTATATCCACCCAATATAATTTAATAATTGGAGGTGATTTAAACTGTACTTTAGATAATTATTTGGACAGATCTTCTACAAAAAGTAAGGCTCTTTCTAAATCAAGTAAGCTTATAAATTCTTTTATTAAGACATCGAATGTTAAAGATATTTGGAGATTGGATAATCCAACCGGACGGGAATATTCATTTTTCTCGCCGGTATTCGGAACCTACTCGAGGATAGATTATTTCTTAGTCGACTCAAAATTACTCCCCTTTACGTATGATGCAAAGTATCATAATATTATTATCTCAGATCATGCTCCATTAACATTTAAGATAAAATTAAAAGATATAGTTAATAAAACTAATATTTGGAGATTCAACACACAGATATTAAAGGATAAAGACTGCTGTAACTATGTGGAGAAACAGATTAAATTATTTTTTGAAACTAACGATAAATCTGAGACTTCCCCATTATTATTATGGGATACATTTAAAGCATTTATGCGCGGTGCAATAATATCAGCACAAGCTCATTTTAACAAAGTAAATCGAAAAATGGAGCAAAAGTTAGAAAAAGAGAAAAAACAATTAGATAGTGAAAATATAATACATCCTTCTAAAGAGTTGAGTAATAAAATTGCTATATTAAAATATAGATTAAATAAAATTTACTCTGATCAAGTGATAAAACTATATCAACAAACTAAACAAGTTCATTTTGAATTTGGTGATAAACCTCAAAAATTATTAGCACGACAACTCAGAAGATTAGACGATGAAAAAACTATACATAGTATTAGATCGGTACAGGGAAATACGTTGACTATACCAAAAGACATTAATGACACATTTTTTCAATATTATCAAAATCTTTATTCATCTAAATTAACAGGGCAAACAGATGAAATGGAAACATTTCTAGAAAAATGTCATTTTAATAAGCTAGATTTTGAGAGTAGGCAATTATTAAATGCTGAAATATCGGTAATAGATATCGAAGAATCAATTGGATCGTTAAAAAATGGTAAAACAGCGGGCCCCGATGGCCTGAGTGCAGAATTTTATAAAAAATTTCATGATCTACTTTCATCAAGATTACAAACAGTGTATAGACACACCTATGAGTTAGGAAAGTTACCAGAGTCTTTAAATGAATCTACAATTACATTAATTCCTAAATTAGATAAGGATCTGGAAGATCCTGGATCATATCGAGCGATTGCCCTTTTAAATACTGATCAAAAAATATTAACTAAAGTACTGTCTCGGAGGCTAAGTTTAGTGATTTCCAAAATAATACATTATGATCAAACAGGTTTTATTCCAAAACGTTATTCATCACATAATCTTAGACGCTTGTTTAACATTATATACTCGAGAAGAAGGAGAGATATTGAATTAGCAGTTATATCGTTGGATGCTGAAAAAGCATTCGACCAGGTGGAATGGTCATATTTATTTAATATAATGGAAAAGTATCAACTGGGGGATGGATTTTGTAAATGGGTAAGAATATTATATTCTAACCCTACAGCAAGAATTTTAACTAATCAAATACTATCACCTAAATTTAGACTTTTTAGGGGATGCAGACAGGGATGTCCGTTATCCCCTTTATTATTTGCTTTGGTGATAGAACCTCTGGCCGAAAGAATCAGATCAGAACCCGAAATATATGGGTATAATACTGACACAACAAATAATAAGATATCTTTATATGCAGATGATATTCTGATTTATATTACTAAGCCGGAATGTAGTATTCCCAAGTTATTTAATGTTATAAATGAATTTAGCGTATTTTCAGGATATAGGATTAATTGGAATAAAAGTGACATTATGCCTATAACTGGTATAAATGTAAATATATTACAAAAATACCCACTAAAAATAGTTACAGATAAATTTAAATATTTAGGAATCAATGTGTCTAAATCCTATAAATTATTAATTAAAGCTAATTATTATCAATTATTAGAGAAACTTAAAAAAAACATTTCATATTGGAAAACACTCCCTATATCTATGATCGGTAGGATTAATGCTATAAAGATGATTTTTTTACCACAATTGTTATATTTATTTCAGGCAATTCCTTTTTTTCTCCCAAAAAGTTTTTTTTTAAAAAATTGATACTATAGTTAATAATTTTGTCTGGGATTACAAAAGTCATAGAATAAGTAAAAAACACTTATGTAAGTCTAAGATAAATGGAGGGCTGGCACTTCCAAATTTTCTATATTACTTTTGGGCAGTCCAGATTAAGAATATGAATTTTTGGTGGGTAAATATGGATGTTGAACCAATGTGGTTAAAAATGGAAAAGGAAGACTGTTTACCTTTCAATATAGAGTCGATTATTTTCGCACCAAAGGAAGTACAAAAAAAGACTTATAGGGACAACCCTATAATTCATAATAATAGGCGTATTTGGAAACAGATAGTTAAGACCCTATATCTGGATAATCTTTCTTTTAGGTTACCAATTAGGAATAACCCACTGTTTAAACCCTCAATCTTAGATGCGGGGTTTAGACTGTGGGAGGATTCAGGAATTAAAAGGATAGGACACCTTTATAGAAATGGAAAATTTTTATTATTTGAAGAGTTACAAGATATTTTTGGATTACCTTCACAACACCATTTTAGGTATTTACAAATTAGAGATTTTATTAAATGTAACACACAAGACTATAAAAAAAAAGAACCAGGCTTATTAGATGAGCTGTTTAATTTACATCCAAATACGGATAAGCTTATAGCTTATATATACAATATTATTTTAGATAAAGAGAACCCAACAACTGAAACATATCGTCAAGCATGGGAAAATGAAATTGGATTACCTATAACAAAAGAAACTTGGGAAGAATGCTTACAAAGAATACATTGGTGTTCTTTGAATGCCAGACATACACTGATACAATTTAAAGTTATATATAGATTACACTACTCGAAAACCAAATTAAAAAGTATTTTTCCTAGTCTCTCCTCTATTTGTGATAAATGTAAGAATCTTGAAGCAAATTTAATACATAGTTTGGTAACGTGTCCACGGTTGAATTATTATTGGATTGAAATTTTTAAAGTTATTTCGGAAGTTCTTAAGGTTGAACTCGACCCAGACCCAAAATTAATAATATTCGGAATCCCGGAGCCAAATTTGGTACTCACGGTTAATCAAAGAAATTTTTTTGATTACTGTTTAATAATAGGGAAAAAAATGATACTTAAATTTTGGAAGGGAACATTATCCCCAACAATTAAAATGTGGAAAGCAGAGATGTTGGAGACGTTGAATTTGGAAAGAATTAGATTTGTCCTTTTGGACAGGTATAATTCTTTTGAATCGATATGGTCTCCATATATACAGTATTTAGAAAAGTAGCTATTCTTGGAATCACGGCTCGACGGACACCCTACGGATCCGATGCGAATAACTTACTTATATTTGATATTATTGTGCATTTATTACAGATATTTCTGAATGAAATAGTATTTCGTATAATGACTTTAGTTTTTGTTTATATATATGTAATATTTTTGTTTTTCAAATTTTCCCTTTTTATTTTCTTTTTATTTACGATTGAAGTATGTGGGAAGAATTTTTTATTCCTTTTTATTTACTCTTTTTTCTTTTCTCTTTTATATATCTTTTTCTTTATTTCCAAAAAATAGAAGATATTAAGTATTGATATGTTATTTGTAGTAATATTGAATTAAGGTGTTAGTTTATAAAGTAAGCTTTACATTGTAAACGGTTTACTTCAAATAAAAAAATATTACAAAAAAAAAAAAAAAAAAGAAATAATAAAAATGTCTGGAAACACTCAGTAGGTCAAGTAGCGTCTACTAACATTTCAGAATACAGACGCCATCAAAATTATTCTGAAAGTAGGTCTTTGACGTGTAACGCAAGTTGGTTTTGCTTTCCACAGGTTTGCTGAAACTGAGTGTGGAAAATTGGAACACTTTCATGCAGGGTCCCAGCTATTTGTGACTACTGACCACTGCTTCACCTAAAAGTTCTGTTGAAGTTTTCAGAACAGGCCATTGGAGTGCAGCAATAGAAATAGCGTGGAAAGCTATTTTTTAAAAATGATTAGAAAACATACCTATTTGGATAGTGGCAATTTGGAAACTTCTTCGATAAAGGGAAAATAATTCCATGTCAACTGTTAATTTAACATCTAAAATTGATATGATTCTTTACTAACCAAGAAGAATTAGGATATAATGGAAAGGCCAGTGAGGAGCGCATGTCAACATGATCCCAACAAATGACATGGCTTTCTTGACAGGCTAAAAAGTCAGCTGACCTCCTATTTCCTGTTCTGAAAACTTCTACTGATATTTTAAGTGAAGGCAGTGGTCAGTAGAGGTGTTAACAATCTGGGAGGTGCTGTAGAGTTTCTGTCCACCTCTCAAAAACATGATCAAGATTGAGGGGGGCTGCACCATCCCTCAGTGAGGGGAATCAAAACAACAGCCACTCACCTCTGCAATCAAATCTCCATTTTCTGCATGGACCATGATGACAGCACCCAGGTCCTTTAGGAAACTAAAAGCCTCATAAAGCTGGAAACAGAAAAAGAATACAAATAAATCAACATGATTTCATAGGCTCCAGCCAAGTCAATGGCATGGGTGCCATTGCTATCCACAAGCTGTCAACATGGGGGAAAAAACTAGGCTTCTTTCACGTTGTCATAGTCACACACATGTAAACAGGCCCAATGTCCCAACTAGCCCATGCCGACCAAGATGCTGCATCTATGCTAGCCCCACCTACATGCCTTTGGAACAAAGCTCTCCAGACCTTTCCTATCCATGTACTTGGCCAAATGTCTTTAAGATGATGCTATAGTACTTACATGAACTACTTCCTCGGGCATATTTTGTCTCATTCTAAGTTTTGTTAAGTAAAACAGAAGCTTGAAAGGTAAATATGGGCCCAAGTAGTACTCTTGTTCCAAGAGGCATCCTAAGTGCTAAAAGGGGTACAAGTGGCATAGCAGTGCAGTTGCTGCCTTACAGTGCCAGAGACCCGGGTTCAAACCTTACCACGGGTACTGCCTGTATGGAGGCTGTACATTCACCCTGTGACCGTGTGTGTTATCTCTGGGTACTTGGTTTCCTCCCACAATCCAAAAATGTACAGGATTGTTGGTTAATTTACTTCTGTAAAATTGTCCCTAATATGTAGGCTGGAACTACTTGGGGAATCACTTGTCGACATGGACTCACTGGGCCGAAGGGCCTGTTACCATGCTGTATCTCCAAAGTCTAAACTGCATTACTTACTGATTAGACGTTTAGGGATTAGGGATGATCACACTGAGCTACTGACACAGTTTTGTTCTACTGACACAGGTGGATATTTGTAGGTTAAAACGACTTTCTTCTTTGAAAGCCATAAAATAGAGTACCCAGAGAATAAATACAAGCCAAAATATAACTACTATTACTAGGTATGTTGCAAAACTTACCTTGAGCAGTGCTGCAGTTCTGCCGCTCCCCGTGTGCGCGACTTTGGCGCCTTTCAGAGCGGGGCGGGCTTAAAGTGCCGTTTTTCAACAGACCTGGAAAATCGATGAATGTCGGGCGATTTCGTTGCCGAAGAAAAATCGCTCCGACATTTCATGAATGAAGGAATTTTTAAATTACTCTAACTTATTTATTAACTAGAGTAATTTAAAAATCACCTTCAAAAGCCGTGAGAACCGATAACCGGAAGGATTTTGCGTAGGGGAGAAAAAAAGGTAAATAGTTTATTTTTATATTAAAAGTTGGTTTTTCGGGAGGCTTTAATAATATTTTTATGTTGCGAAATGGGGTCCAAAAAAATGTATGAACAAACAGTATTTTTCATACTGACTTCACCGCTAACCGCAACGTTCCAATCCACCGCATTCCACTAAAACCCACTCGCTAGTTGATTTAAATGGCCATTAATTTACAGGCATTAAACACTAAATTCCTTCCATTTGGCCCAGAAATTCATGAAAATGAGATTTAAAAATTATGTTATATTGTGGATTATTGTGTGAATGTTATTTGGAAACTTAGGCAATTTAAAAAAAGTTTATCTTTTCTTAAGAAATGGATAGATGTTTAGATCTACTCATTGAATTTTGTAATTAGCTACAATTAGATAACTAACTAATTATATGCTTTAATTTCAGGTCATCCAAGTAAGATTGTTTCATATTTGTTTCAGAATGCTTCAATCTATAATAACTGAAAATTTCATTGAGTTCTCTTAATTTTCTTAATACTGAAGATATGAAAGTAAATTAGGTGTCAAATTAAACTTCTTTTTATGCTTTATCTGATGGGATAAATTGCAGACTTGATTTTTTAAATCTCAAAATTTTGTAACATTGCTACTATTACTTATCAGCTAATGGAAGGGTAGGTTCTGGTATTTTATCACTATGACTGCAGGCCAGTATAGAGAAGTACACAAGTATAGAGATGCTAACTGATATTAAAGCAATACTTTGCAAACAATTGAGGCATGGGTATATCAATCCTTCATCAAGGACTATCAACCTGTCAGTCTAAAATGACGTTAATCTAATGCCAACCATCTAAAACACAGCACCTATCAGCCTCTCAATGAGGCTTCTGTCCATACATCTATGGACAGAATTCATTAAATCCAGTAAGTTTTCAGATAAACACAGAATGCTACATTATGTTTCCCGTTTCCCCTGGGTCACAGTGGAATTTACATGTGCCATCTCAAGGGGACCTTGGAGCACATAGATCCTCAAATAAAGAAAGTAATCTTCTCTTTTACCTCGCTGTCTGTCAGCTGGAACATATCCTTATATGCCATGTAAACTTGAAATGAATTGATATCTGTTTTTGAAAAAAAGAGAAAGTATATTTTAGAATTCTCAACCATCTGTTCAACTGAGCAAAGTACATAAATTGAAATATTGTTGTCAAAGTACTCACAGAAATTTATTTCAACAAACTCCAGCATTAAATGAAATTATTTAATTTTAAGGGCTAATGGACACAACTCCAATCACCTCCAATCACCACCAGAGAGCACAGAGGTTAGTTGTAGTCTAGCGTGCCCACAGCCTAGTGGAAACTCTACCATGCAGCAAGCATTGTCTGTGCAGGAACTAGGATTTCTCAGACATCTTTTACCTGAAACTAATTCATTTCATGAGATATTTCAAATTAAAACCGATTTCTCCGATTTTCTCCCCTCTGCTGATGCGTGCTTACATGACAATTAGATCTGCAGACACATTAGGCAAAAACATTCTGCACCTCTCGCTTTTGGCACATGAGATGTACACTGCTGCATACAGCACCAATCCTCGCATCCATCTCCAAGAAGTTGGGCAAAAAAAAATGTGAAGTGTAGCACCATGGCATTTAGCAATTTACATGTTAGTAGCCTCCGGGAGGCAAGTCGGGTTTAAAGTACTCTCCCAGAGACAGCCTCAGTTCGGCAGCAGGGAAGGCTGACCTGGAGGTGAGGCACAACAGGGAGGTTGGGTACATGGCATTTCCCTATGTGGGTGGACATACACCTGTCCTAAACGGGCCCGACTGTCTGGCATGCCATGAATGGCCCCAAACACTGCGACCTGTGGATGATCAAGGGGCCAATTACCAACCCATGCTGCTGGCATTTTTTCAAAAGTCTGTGATCAACAAATTATTTAATATGACACTGGCCATTGGAAAGTGCGGCTGGTATTTATTGTGCACAGTGCATCAATGCGACAGCGCAGACCCTAGTGCTGAGGTCTCATTTCCAAATCTTTCACAACCTGCTCCAAACACTGGATAGTTTACAACCCAATAGTATGAATGTCGATTTTTCCAATTTCAAGTAACTCCTGCATTTCCTAATCCCCACCCTCCTAGTCTTCCTACTAGTTCCACTGTTCGCATCCTTGTATCCCTCGCGTTTGTACATCTTCGCCAGGCTATAATGGACCATCATGGACTCCACCCTTCCCGACCTCATCTGTCGCCAGCCCTGATTTGTTCTGGTCTATTCTTGCCTCCAGTTCCCCTCTCCTCCACCCCACCCCCCTCCTCCTCCCTCCCCACCTCCCAAACAGTGCGAGTCCGAGTCTGCATTAACACCAAAAGTCAGTTTTTTGTCACAAGCTCCATTTTCTGCTCGCAATGGACACACACTGTGTTGCACAACCTGTGACGTTTTGAGCTGCACTAATGACCACCGACAAATCTAAGTGGTGATAAGGTTCATCATAGCCTGAAGTGTTGGGCCAAGTTTCTAGTGATTACTAATCAACCTGAAAATGGTCATCATGATCTAATGTGTGGAAAAGGGTCCATAATGCCTCATAACAACTTGAGTCAGTGCATGTCTTTTTGTAATTTTTGTTATTTTTGGTGTGTTTTTAAAGTTTGTGTTAATGTTCTCTGGTTTGTTTGATGTGGGGGTGGGGGAGGGGGTCGGGGGAAACTGCTGTCAATCTCTTACCTTGCCGGAGATGCGATTGTTTTCCGGATCGTATCTCCGTAGCTCTGTTCCCTGACATTATGAAGCTGGAGGCCTTGCTCGAGACTGACTTTGAGCCCCACCACGGGGTCGTGGACTTGCTGTCGGAGCCCATCCCTTGCCTGGGATCGACGCTCCAACTGCGGCCTGCGGATGGCACCATCGAGGAGCTCGCAGTCTTGGGTAGAGACCGATGTCGGGAAGCTCCAAAATCGCAGAAGGTTCGGCTAGCCCCGATCATGGGTTGATCACCCGGCGCGGGGAGCCAACATCCCACCGATGCAGAAGCATGATCGCCCCGGCGCGGAGGGCCCGACCGCTGGCTACGGGGGCCAAGACCGTCCCGTCATCGGATGGCACGAGGTCCCCGACCGCAGGAGAACAAAGAAGGGAAGAGATTGGACTTTTTTTTTCACCTTCCATCACAGTGAGGAATGTGGAGGAGTCACTGTGGTGGATGTTTATGTTAAAATTTATTTTGTGTGTCTTGTTGCTTTTTATTGGTATGACTAAATCAAATTCCTCGTATGTTGCAAAGCATACTTGGCTAATAAAGTATGATTATGATTAATACATTGTAGACTTCATTATATTTCCTTCGGATAAACTAGTAAGTTTGCAAGGAGACTCCAGAGTTGTTGTTGCACTTTGATTCCTTTTATGAAGAGTCCCCTAAGTTTCAAATACTAATGTGAATATGATACCAGCTTAGGCGATTTAGTCCATGTCCCATTGGCTTGAATTCATGGAGTTATCTATTGAATCTGGATGTGGTAACAATGGGAGATGATGTATAATAACAAGATGGTAGAAAAAGATCATAAGATCATGGAAAAAGATGATGACAAATGATCATATTGAAGTGAGCTGCCTTGCAGAAAAATAGGGAACAAAGATACCAGTAGTGAGGGAGCTGCAGTGAGTTTTTGTTTTCCCTAAAACATTGGTGGACAGGATGAAGCTTAAGGGAAAAGAACAAAGAGGCAAACAGAAATGGCCTTGTTGGCAATCCTGTCTTTCAGCACAGCATGTGAAAGCATCAAAAAGTGTCTCTTTGTTAGATTCAAGAAGATTAATTGGCAATCCAGCTCGATGACAGATGAAGAATGAGAAAAATCGTAAGAGAGGGCACAGGGTGAGGCACAAGAAAATTATATTTAAGTTTAGTTTAGAGATACAGTGCAGAAACAGGTCCATCGACCCACCGAGTCTGCACTGACCAGTGATCTTTGCACATTAACACTACCCTACACACACTAGGGACAGTTTTTACATTTATAGCACGCCAATTAACCCACAAACCTGTACATCTTCGGAGTGTGGGAGGAAACCAAAGATCTCAGAGAAAACCCACATGATCGCGGGGAAAACATACAAACTCCATACAGACGGCACCCGGGTCTCTGGCGCTGAAAGTGCTGTAAGGCAGCAACTCTACCGCTGCGCCACCTTTGGATTTGATGAGGGTTGGTTTGGGTTGATGAACCCACCTCCCTCCAGCAGGCCTGCAGTGCGCAGACAAACACCATATGCAAGACCTCGGGGGCCACCTGAAAGTCCAGTAAGGACCTACACGCCAGCAGCACCTCAACACAACCCAGCAACGACGGAACACCAGAAACCAGAACATCAGGCCCGCCGGTAACCATGGAGGTAAGGGGGTCTGGCTCTCTTGGAAGTGCTGCATGTATAACCTCACAAGTAAGAGGGAGGTTACATACATTCTGGGATGCATGGGTTCTGATTGTCACTATCCCAGGGAACAAAGCAATAGACATAATAGAGGCATGTAACAACCTTGCTTGCACCAGGAAACAGACTATTAGACATACTGCTAATGTAATTGGTAAACTTGTAGCTACATTCCAGGCACATAATTTGGGCCGTTATACTATCGAAGCTTGCAAAAAGCAATAATCTCGGCATTAAAAGCGAATGCTGGACATTTTACGGGCCTATGGAACTGACAATCAAGGCATAAATTGAGCTACAATGGTGGATTTGCAATGGTTGTGATTGTTAAATCCCATCATTACATCAAACCCATTAGTCGTGTTACAAACCGACGCAAGCGTCAAAGGCTGGGGAACTACTGACACCATTCCAATTGGGACGGTAGATGGGATTTGCATATCACAAGGTATAAACTGTTTAGAAATGCTGTGAGCATGTCATGGGCTGTGGGCTCGATGCATAATCTGCAGCATACGTATGTCTGTCTTCAAAATAATAACACTGAGGTGGCATATTTAAAGCTTATGGGTGGTATCAAGTCAATATCTTGTGATGAATTGGAAACATTAATTTGGCTCTGGTGGAATGAAAGAAATATTTGGATATCAGCTACGTACCTTCTGGTTAAGCTCAATACAGTGGCGGACACCAGGTCACAAATATTTAATAACAACATCAAATGGATGTTGAACCTCCAAATATTTGCTAAAATTATAGCCTAATATGGAACACCAGATATCGACCTCCTTGCATCCAGGTTGAACCATAAGTGCCAACATATGTCTCTTGAGAACCAGATCCTGGGGCAGTGTCGATGGACGAGTTCACACTACATTGGGGGAAATGGTTTTCTATGCTTTCCCCATTCTGCTTCATCAGTCACGTGTTGCAGAAAATGCAACCAGGTTCTGCAACATAAAGGACCATGGACGTCATACAGCATCGTGCAGAGAGAGTCCACTAGGCAGCAGTACCTGACCTACATAAGGATATGGGAGGTTTCTGTAGTCGGACCAAGACCACCTACATATCTGCTATGATCTCCAATATGCTGGAATCCCTACGGGTCTTCATTATGATGAGTCCCTCAGTTACAGTGCCGTATACAGTGCCAGGAGTGCACTGTCATCCGATCTCAACATTGGAGTGGGATCTCACCAGCTGGTATCCAAACTATGAGGGGTATGTTCTATCCATCCCTCCCCGACCACGATGTTATATTACCTGAGATATAGGGGTAGTGTTGATCCTACTCAGGAGCTGGTCACCTATGACTGATTTACCACTGGACTTACTCACCTTCAAAGTGGTGATCGTAATGGCACTGAACACGGCACAACAGGTCCAGACTCTACAGGAATTAAACCTGGATAGAATGATCGACCCATAATAAAGTAACTTCTTTATAGAAGAGTTGTTTAAACTACACAGACCTGCGACTACAGGTCTGAAAATGGCCAGCAGGAATATGGAGACGGATCTGTTTCAGCCATGGAAACCCACGTCACAGGGTGATGGTGCAGACTATCTCCAGACGGCTCAAGGTGGTATTCGGTGCAGCAGGTACGACACTAACATTTTAAAATGTCATTCTACCAGGGCTGCATCCACATCAGCGGCGAGGACCATGGAGGTGTTCATGCATCATGTCATTGCAATAGCGGGCTGGGCCAGTTAAACCACATTTCAGTGGTTTTATAACAAACCTGTGGACGCTCCCGCAACGTTTGCGGAGTCAGTTTTAAGTGCTGTTCCCTAAACATTTGTCCCCGAGTTCAGGGGTTTATTGTTGTATTCACAAAAATGTTATTATTTTTCAGCTTGTTCAAGTCTGAAATACGTTAACATACTTCCTCCATCAGTATTACGGCAGTGTGTGAGCATGGACACGATCTAGGGCATGTAATCACAGAGCTTTGAAATCTTCACGAAGTCACTCACGTGACTCCGAAATAAAATAGCAAGATTAAACGAGAACTTAACAGTTTGAAGTTTGATCTTTATTTCATGAGGAGTTGCGATGAGGGATTTCGTGCCCTCCGTTCCCAACCCTCTACTATAAAGTCAGCTGGTAAAAAGAGTCTCTTCAATCTTACTATATTAGTTCATTTCTGGGTAGTTCTGTGATTCCACACCGCTGCTTTGAAGAATGTCGTGCATGCGTGCCTGGCGGGGTCTTCACGAAATCCCTCATCGCAATTCCTCATAAAATAAAGATCAAACTTCAAACTGGTAAGTTCTTGTTTAATCTTACTATTTTCCCTCCCTTAGTAGCTCCCACCTTCCTTCTCTTACAGATCTAAACAAAACCTTCCCTCTTCTCCATTACTCAGTCTCTAGTTTGCTTTACTCCAGTCTCAAATAGCACCTCATCAGTCATTACATTCTACACCTGTCCTGCCCACTCAACAAACCACAAGCAATGTCTTTGGCCGTTACGTTACTTATGAAGCTTGCTGACCTTTCTCTTGTACCAGGATCTCCAGCTCTTCCTTGATTCCTTCATTCCATTGAGGAATATCCACATGGAGGGAGTAGTCACAGCAGGAACGATTATCAGCTGTTTCATGCCATTTTTCGAAGGCAGTCAGCAAAGTAGCATTCTTGTCAGGAACAACATGGTCAACTGCAAAAAGAATATTTACAGAGGAATCAACACCTTGAGAAAGTGAGTTTTTTTAGAATGGCTTTAAGGAACAGGACAATTTACAAGAAAGCACCATAGGTCTATTAACTTCATTTCACTTTAAGAATCTATAAATATTGTTATCTATGTGCCATTCCCTCGAATGCGTTTGGTTAGATAAAAGTGAGGTATTTAAAATGTCTTTACGATTGACAAATTATTTTCAACAATCAATTAAAAGAGAATGAGCTTTGTATAAAAAATGATAATTTAATAAACAAAACTGAAAACAACTGTGTAATAGACATTGAACGATCAGTATTTGTGGAATTGGAGAGCGATTGTTCTGACTTTGGTGGAGTGGGAAAATGAAAGGGACTATTTGATTTGCAGGCTCTCCGTACTCAGCCTCTGGTAAATTATGTTACCCTAGTCTAGGTGTTTCATCTCAATTCTGGACAAGAGAAAAAAAAAACTCTTGGGGCATTCCCAGCAAGGGATAATCTGGACATTTCCAAGTGCCTCCTGATAAGCCCACAAGGAAGAGAGTCTATCAAGAATGGTTGCAATTTCAAAATGTGCCTTGTAATGGACTCAATGATGCACAGAAGTAACTTTCTCAAAATGTTTGATTTCCCATTACTAAATCGCCACCTTATTCCATGGTAAAGGAAAAGGTGAACTTCGCGCCAATTATCTTTAAATATTCTCATGATGCAAAAAGCTGATGAAGTATTAAATTATAATCAATAATTAAGTCATCCCATCAGACCCACAGCATTTTCTCTGAATGCTACTTCTTCCCAAGTCAACTCACTCAGGAAAATGTGCTGGCATTACTAAAGCATTTAGGAGGGCGAAAGTGGTGAGGAGTATAGAAAACAATCTGCTACTGAGATTCTTTGCCTAGGCTAGCAAGTTGGGTGCATAGTTGGGGATTTTACTCATGGAAAGGTTCAATTGAAAGGAATTCTGCAGTGCCACTACAGTAAACCCTGGTTATAATAGACAATGGTTATTGCCGATTGTCCGCTACAATTGAGTAAGGTATTATCATCATTCAAGTAGTAGAAATAAACAACTGTAGTTGCTGGTTAATACACAAAAGGACACAAAGTGCTGGAGTAACCAAGCAGGTCAGGCAGCTTCTCTGGACAACATGGATTGGCGACATTTCGGGTCGAGACACTTCTTCAGAGTCTCAGTTGGGAACTGGGCCTGGGATCCAGATGAGTTGACGGCCCCGGCTTGCTGGCGGTCAGGGGAGATGGAGGATCGGCGGAATCAATGGTCATGGCCCATGGGCGGCCGGAGTGCTGGTAAGGGTCTGCGTTGGCAGTGGAGGTAGCAGCAGCCAGGGAGGTGGCACAAGCCAGGGGTGGTGTGATCATCCGTCGGTAGGTCTGTCCACTGTAAACACTTTGATGCAGGACTGCACTAAAGGTACAGTCTATTTGCAAAAATTCTGAATCCTAAAATCCCTATATTACAATTCGCTTCAAATAATAACCATCAAATATTTACCGAGTAATGTAGAAGCTAATGTAACAAGTTGTCTACTATGTTTGAGGGACAGTAAACCCAATAGAGCTCGACTTTAATTAATTCCAACGAAATTTCTTATTTCAAAAGCACACCTTCATCCAACACAGCCAAAGCTTAATTCAGATACACTGCCCTTCAGCTCACCGAGTCCACACTAACCAGCAATGCTGTACGCTAGTTTTATCCTATACAAAAGGGGCAATTTACTGAAGCCAGTTAACATACAAACCTTCATTTTTGGAACTTTGGACAGCACCCAGAGTCAGGATCAAATCTAGGTCTCTGGCAATACGAGGCAGCAACTCTATGTGCTGCACCACTCATTAATAATGTGTTATTAATAGGTCTCATGGTTATTCCTCACCATTCTGCTTCTAAGAAATATGAGCAGGCCAAGCATAAAATAGACTGTACAATACTGTGAGTAAT
Organism: Raja brachyura; assembly: GCA_963514005.1. The sequence continues at coordinate 142,485,654 of OY740781.1, forward strand.
GTTTCCACCAGAACTTAGTTATCTGTTACATGATAAATAATTGCTTAGACACAAAAAGCTGGAGTATCTCAACAGGACAGGCAGCATTTCTGGAGAGAAGGAATGGGTGACATTTCAGGTCAAGACCTTTCTTGAGTTCAAGACCCTTCAAGTCTGAAGATGGGTCTCAAAATGAAACGTCACCCATTCCTTCTCTCCAGAGATTCTGCCTGTCCTGCAGAAATACTCTAGCATTTTGTGTCTACCTTTGATCTAAACCAGCAGTTCGTTCCTACACATAATAATTGCTTAGTTTAGTTTGTTTAAAGATATAGCATGGAAACAGATCCTGTAGCCCACCAAGTACACCCTGACCATTAATCCGATGTTCCTACTAGTTTCATGCTGTCCCACTTTCTCAACCAATCCCTGCATAATTAGGAGCAATTTACAAAGGCAAATCAACCTACAAACCCATGCGAATGTCCAAGGAAACTGGAGCATCTGGAGGAAACCCATGCAGTCACAGGGAGAACGTGCAATCACCACATAGACACTACCTGAGATCAGGATCAAACCTGGGTTTGTGGGGCTGTGAGATAGCTATGTCATTGTGTCATGCAAAGTGTGTACTTTCTCCCTGTGACCACGTGGGTACACTTGGACGTTCTGGTTTTCTGACACATACCAAAGTTGTGGTTGACACATTGGCTGATGTATATTATCCCTAGCAGAGGTGCCTGGTGGGAGAATCTGTAATTGGTATTTACGGGCATGTGTGGGACAATAGGTCACAGAAATTGTACTGAACTTTATCTTGCACTAAACATTATTTAATTTATCATGTATCTGTACACTGTGGATGGCTCGAATGTAATCACGCATTGTCTTTCTACTGACTGCAACAAAAGCTTACCTCGGTACACATGACAATAAAATAAAATAAACTAAACTTTAAAGCCTCATCTTGCTATCTTAAGTGAGGTAAATTATATATCTCGTAGAATGACCTTAGGCCCGATGGAATGAATTACCTCCTTAACGTCATAAGAAAACAAGCTTTCTTTTTTTTTAGTCTTGTGCATTAATAATACTGGACCATTAAAGATACAAGGCCAGGGATGGAAAATGTACATTAGAAAGGCTCAATTTCTTACTTATCATTGTGGTTCCTCCTGCCAGGGCTGCCTTTGTTCCTTGAAAGAAGTCATCTACACTTGTGGTGTTCATATGGGGCTTCAGCAAGTAGGTGTTTGCATCGATTCCCCCTGGGATAACCAGCCTGCCATTTGCCTCGATGGTTTTCACACCAGTAGGAACTTTTAGATTGTCCCCTATTTGGCTGTAAGATAATAAGAAATGCAAATCGTAATGTACCCAAGCACAAACTGGAATACAATGCAAGGGTAATCCTTGATAAATAAGCACTGGTGACAAAGCATATCGGCTTTGATTTAAAGAAAGGAACAATTATTTTTTTTTGTCATTTGTGATCCTTTGAAATTAACTTGCAACCATTTCCTCAGTTCACATTGCAATGCAACGTTGTGATCAATGTCAGGGCTACAGGTACAAAGTCAGTAAATCACATAAAAGTACTGGTGAATGCAGAAATGGGGCACAAAAATCTCACTGAATATCAGGACTCCTCAAGCAAAACCAGTTGAAAAGCCAAGCAGAGCTTGTGCAGTAACAGTGGGACTCGAGAGTTGGTGCTTGGTCTAATGCCAATCTCAATGCAAATAAAGTTGCAGGCACTTAGCCAATGTAATAGCATTGGAACCAGCACTCATATAACCATATAACAATTACAGCACTGAAACAGGCCTTCTCGGCCCTTGCCATCCATGCCAACCATTTATTTTCCCCTAGTCCCATCTACCTGCACTCAGACCATACCTTTCCATTCCCTTCCTGTCCACATACCTATCCACTTTACTTTTAAATGTTCAAATCGATCCTGCCTCCACCACTTCTGCTGGAAGATCATGCCACACAGCCGCCACTCTCTGAGTAAAGAAGTTCCCCCTCATGTTACCCCTAAACTTCTGTCCCTTAATTCTCATGTCATGCCCTCTTGTTTGAATCTTCCCTACCCTTAATGGGAAAAGCTTATCCACGTCAACTCTGTCTATCCCTTTCATCATTTTAAAGACCTCAATCAAGTCCCCCCTTGACCTTCTGCGCTCAAAGAATAAAGACCTAACTTGTTGAACCTTTCTCTGTAACTTAGTTGCTGGAACCCAGGCAACATTCTGGTAAATCTCCTCTGTACTCTCTCTATATTGTTGACATCCTTCCTAGAATTATGCGACCAAAATTGTGCACAATACTCCAGAATTGGTCTCACCAATGCCTTGTACAATTTTAACATTACTTCCCTACTCCTTTATTCAATGCTCTGATTTATAAAGGCCAGCACACCAAAAGCTTTCTTTACCACCCTATGCAATTCCACCTTCAGAGAACTATGCACAGTTATTCCTAGATCCCTCTGTTCCACAGCATTCCTCAATTCCCTACCACTCTCGTGCATGTACTGACAAAATGCAAAATCAAAGACTTACCGACAGATTCTGAAGACTTAATATGTTAGTTTGCTTCACAACTTGATTCCACATGAAGTCCAATAGCACACATCAGACCTACTAGGATTTGCAGTATAATGCTGCTGAAAGTCTCTTAGATCAGGCACCTGGTGCAGGATATAAAACCTGATTAATTGCAATGGGGAGTAGGGGGCAAAGATTTAGGGAGAAAATAGTTATTTTCTTTAATTATTTTGTTTTAATAAATGCATGTCAATTTTTCATATCTGTTTTAGTTGTCTTTATTTTTGGAAATAATTTACGTCAATTTTTTTTTAATTATTAATTTTGATTAATTTAATTATTTACTACAATGTTAATTCCGAGTGACAAAGAGATGTTAAAATTATTAGGTCAATTGGATCTTTTGCAAGCAGCAATTTTGGGAGCCAGCTGTCAAAGGCTACAGATTAGGTTTGGAGGTGGGGCCTCCTCACTGCACTAGAGGCCTCACCATTGCTGAAGCCATACCACTGGAAGCTTTGTGCTCTGTATCAGAATGACTCGTGGTTAAAGTGGGTCACAGGAGTGAGAACTGGCCCGATAAAAGCCAACCACATTAGATTTCTATCTTAGTGTTACAAATAATACCTGGGGTTACTCATCAACAATCCGAAATGTAATTCTCACGAGTGAGGTTATAACCCCAATCATGATGTTGAACTGGTTAGTTAAGAGATAAAGATTTAAGTATACAGATTTAAGCAATATAAAAGACACAAGGTAATGGAGCAATGACGTTCATAAACTGACCACCCAGTGAAAATTACAGTGCATCACATGTACATAGGCATGAAGCATTATGAAAGAGGAAAAATGAACTAAATTGTGAGTAAAAGTGACATGGTCAAACGTATCCACAGAAGTAAGGCATTTATGTTTATAGGTTTGAAATATGTTTTGAAGAACTGCACAATTTTTTTAAAATCCTAGTTATTTATGTTTGGATTAGGATGCATTTGTAGTATTGTGTGTAGTTCTGGCTGCCCCATTACAGGAAGCATATGGAGGGTTTGGAGAGGGTGCAGAAGGAGGTTTACTAGAATGCTGCCTGCATTAGAGGTTGGACAAGCTTGGATTGTTTCTCTGGAGCGTTGGAGGCTGAAGGGACTATATAAGATTGTGAGAGGCATAGATAGTGTAGACAGTCAGAACCTTTTTCCTAGCGAAAACCAAAGATTAGAGGACAAAGCTGGAAGGGGCAAGATTTATTGGGGACTAGAATTTGGGAGGTGTGGGGGAGGGGGTGTGTGGGGGAGGGGGAGGGAGTGAGGTGGGTGTGGGGGAGGGGGGAGGGGGAGGTGTGGGGGAGGGGGAGGTGTGGGGGAGGGAGGGTGTGTGTGGGGGAGGGGGGGTGTGTGTGGGGGAGGGGGGGTGTGTGTGGGGGAGGGGGGGTGTGTGTGGGGGAGGGGGGGGGTGTGTGGGGGAGGGGGGGGGGTGTGGGGGAGGGGGGGTGTGTGTGGGGGAGGGGGGGGTGTGGGGGAGGGGGGGGTGTGTGGGGGAGGGGGGGGTGTGTGGGGGAGGGGGGGGTGTGTGGGGGAGGGGGGGGGGTGTGATAACATGCAAAGCTCCCGTCCCACTCCAACTTCACTCAGAGACCTCCGGTTCAACTTGATCTCTGCCCGCACGCAGCTCATAGACCGAGCCCTGCATCCAGAGCTTTATTCTCCGCGGGTACCAGAAGGGGCGTTACCTTCATGGTGACCGACAGGCGAGAAGACCAATCTGCTAATCTTACGATTTTTCTTTAAACATTCATAACTTTTTTATTATTTCACTAATCGTAAAAAAATCTTGGGGCGATTGGAGGAGAGGAGGACGGTGAGTAAGATGGCGAAAAAAATCATAACGATATAGGGTAGCGTTTCTTTCTAAAATGTATTTACAACGTAGACAGGAAGTGGTCAAGATGAAACTTTTATTAACAGTAGAGATGTGCAGAACCGGTATTTTGACACAGACAGTGTTGGGTGCCTGGAACACACTGCTAATGGTGGTGGTGGAGGCAGATGAGATAAAGGCATTTAAGAGGCTATTAGAATGGCACACCAATGTGTATCCAGAAGGATATGTATTTATCACAGTCAGAGAAGATTAGTTTAACCTAGCATCATGTTTAGTACAGATTCTGTGGACCAATGGGTCTGCTCCAGTGCTGTACTGTTCTCAATTTTTCAGATGCATTTCATTTCTTTCTCATTCTCCAAGCCAAAGTTCATTTTCCCATGAAAGCAGAGTTAATGGTTAAAACCTTTAGTTAGTAAGCTCTTCATTTAACATTAATATAGTGTCAGACATTGTGCAGAGTGTACTCCATTCTAATTTGCTCCACTGTTGTTTTTTAAGACAAAGAATTTTTGTGCTTAAGTACGTGCAGAAATTTGTTTCCCAGATTCTGCCCCTTGATAAAGTTATAAACAAAAGCTGCAAACTGAACCATTCTCTTTGAATTGTACGAAGTGGGTTTCTTATCAATATCAGGAGGAGGCAAGGACTTACTAGTGCAAAATAAATGCGGCTTAAGCTCAAGCCCACAGGGAAGAGTCAATCAACAGTGCCTACTGAAGGATGCAATGATGCACAGAAGTAACCATTCTCAAAATGTTTGATTTACCATTACTTGTTCCTTGTCCTAAGATCTCACCTGAAATTGAACTGCTTAGAAAATTTACGTACTATGAAATGTTCCAAAGAAATTGATTTATTTTGCTCACTTAAAGACCACGCTTGACATGCATTTATTACCTGAATTGTTATCTAGTGAAAGTGAATGCCTTAGCCATTGTAGAGATGCTCTTAATTTCACTGTTAAGATTACTATGTAGGCACTGAAGGTATTCCCTCTCTCTCCATCCCTCCCCCACCCAAGTCGCACCAGCTTCCTGTTCTCACCTAGCAGACAGCTAACAATGGCCTGTTTCCTTTATCATCATTGTTTTTATCCATATCTTCCATTCATATGTTCTGTATCGTTTACATCTCTGTCTATATCTCTCGTTTCCTTTTCCCCCCACTCTCAGTCTGAAGAAGGGTCTCGACCCAAAACGTCACCCATTCCTTCTCTCCAGAGATGCTGCCTGTCCTGCTGAATTACTCCAGCATTTTGTGAAGGAAGCTATACACTGAGGAAGAATTTAGTTGCCTATGCTCAAATTTCACAGGCAGCATTTAAAACACATTGATATTTTAACAAATCTGGATTTCTGAGATACAATTTTTTTTTTTTTTTTTAAAGAGATTTCATATTCATCCAGATCTTGAAGATTTAATTTGTATTATGAGAAAGTTCAGACTGGATGAAGTAATGATTAAAGGATGATAGCGTACAACTATCTATTCTGTCTAAAAGAACTCTTAAAGAACAACCAATCCAAACATATTATTATCCACACTCTTATTGCAAGGTGAACAACCAGACCAACATGATACCAAACTAAAAGAAAACGTACTTCTTAACTTTGCATAAGGGGGTACATTCTACAGTAATATCATAAGAAAGTTACATTTTCCAAAAAATAAAAGACAATCTACCCACAAACACCATCCGATGCAACTCACAATACACAGGTCTCAGAACTGGCAAAAATCAGCAGTTGAAAGCTTTAGGCATTCTTGCTGTTCCATTAATAATGGAGCAGCAAGAATGGTCTCAACAAGGGATATTTAATATTCACCAGAATTGTGATACCAGCTTGGGTTTAGGTTTAGAAGACAAAATGCTGCTGTAACTCAGCAGGTCAGGCAACATCTCTGGTGAACATGGATAGGCGACATTTTGGTTGGGACCCCTACTTCAGGCTGATTGTGGGTGGGGGTGGGGGGAGCTGAAAGCTGGAAGAGAGGAGGGACAGAACTAAGCCTGGCAGGTAATAGGTTGGTACGGGTGAGGAGGTTTTTTTTTTTTTTTTTATGGCATATGGTTGAACAAAAGCCAGAGATGAAGGGACAGGTGTGAGAAAAAGAATTGAAATGTTGTGAATTACAAAGCTAGAAGGAGGAATGCCAGTGGAAGGGGAGGGCAGAAATAGGTGCATGTCCCGAAGGGTCCTAGAGGGGAGGGGAAGAAAGGGGAATTGTAGGTTCAGCTATCATCGGGTTTAGTTTGAACTATTTACACTTGCTTATTAATATTTCCTTCCCTTTCCTAGTATCTATGTTATTGCAAATCTTCCACTTAACCAGCATACATATTTATTAGCAACTTCATATGGGTATTCTAGATGCGCATTACAAATGTAATAAACAGGCTGCCATGCAATTCTATAATCTTAGTGTAGATAGTTATGAATGCTTTACCTTATAATCCCATCTTCTAGATAAATATCAGCATAGAAGGACCGGTCTTCATTGATGATCCGTCCACCTTTAATAAGAATTCGATCATTCTACAAAAGGAAGTACAAGGTTGAGTAAAGGACAACATTTAAATAATGTAGCATTTGCAAATCAAATCAAAAGCAATAACAAAAGCTTTGCATTAAGTAAACATAAATGCAATGATACCCTTTACTGAAAGATACATTGATGTACAGTTGAAGAGAATTTACATAAAGTACATTTAGAGCCAAACTGTGTCTGAATTTGATTAGACTCAGCTGTGATTGCTGTACAATGTTACAGCCAGAAGGTCCTTGTTATTAACACACATCCATGACAAAATGATCACTTGGAACCAGTACAGAAAAGAGCAAGGTCTGAATTAAAATGTCCAGAGCATGAATCTACGCAAGATCCTGTACAAACTCAAATATATTTGTTTCAAGCAATCTCAATATATATTTCAAAATATTTTATCGAAGAACTAGATTCTAATATCACTAATTTTATATGGGATGATAGAGCACATAGAATTCCACGTAAGCATCTGTGTAAACCTGTCCTGAAAACAGATGTGGCCTCATCAGCATCAGCCAATTTTCTTACATAATGCAATAATCACCAGTTTATTTACTCACTAGCATGGCAATACCGTACATTATTCACCTGGTTGAAAATGCCAACAAAAACTCATCTTGCTACGAGGAAGCTAGAAGAGGGAAGCTAGGAGGAGGAATGAAGGTAGAAATGTATACAAGTCCAGGTAGGGCATGGCACTTGTGGCTAAAGGGATCAGGGGGTATGGAGAGAAGGCAGGTATGGGATACTGAGTTGGATGATCAGCCATGATCACATTGAATGGCGGTGCAGGCTCGAAGGGCCGAATGGCCTACTCCTGCACCTATTGTCTATGTTTCTATATTGTCTATGGGGGTTGGGGGATGGGAAGAGGAGGATTAGGATTGAGGTTTAGCTATTATATTAGGTTTAGGTTTAACTATTTACACATTTTTATAAATATTTCTTTCCCTTTTCTCGTATCTATGTTATTGCAAGTCTTCCACATTGCTTGGATACATATTTCTTAGTGATTTACTATGGGTATTCTAAATGCACTTACACCAAAATGTTTATTACAAATACATTTACAGGCATACCGGTGACTTTAGTATAAGCATGCTGGAGGATCACTCACGTCATCCTGCATTTCTGACTGCTTTATTTTTCATGCCAATAGCTTACACAGCCTCAAATTGAGTGGAAATTTGGGGCAATTTCATTTGCTTTGAAACCATAGCAAATGCTTACGATAGCTTGATGATTTTCCTTGAGAAAACCTTGAAGATGTACCGACCCTCTGTGCCAGCACTGTGTTTGGGCAGCATCCCACACATGTAGCAATGTCCACAAGACATGCTGGTACTGATAATCCTTCCAATAAGACACACGACACAGCGAGAGAAAACAGCAAGAGCTCAACTTATCTAATTAACATTCAAATATGAAGTATGTTTACCTCATATAGCCTGCTGTCCCGGGTTTAAAATTTGCTGATGTAAATCTTTAACCACAACCCAATGGATATCTTTATCTACAGATTTCTGAAGTGAAAATATATAAAATTAATCCCCAATATTTTATTACTGGTTTAGTTATCCCACGGTACATTTAATGAAGTTGATCGGAAAAGGATATATAATTTGGATGTCTTGTGGGATGACTTAGACAGATTTGATTATTTCAAGCTTATCACCATGCAAAACAGTGTACATTGTATTTTTTTCTCATTAAAATATTTAAAACAAAATTCAGTGTCAATGTTAATTTAATTTAGGGATTTGAGTAATGTTTGTCAGTCTGGAGAGCAACTGGAAAACTCAGCTGTAGAGAGCTGTTTAGAAACAGTGCCAGGATCTTAAGAGTATTTGAGATTTAATAGAGAGTTGCAAGGATCTACTTGCATTGGAAGATCGAGCCAAATAATTTTGCTGTCTCAGAACACCAAAATAGATCTTGCAAACTCTTCTTGGTCAATACAGATAGTTGGAAGCACAAGAAACTGCAGGTGCCAAAATCTTTATCAAAAAAACAAACTGCTGGAGGAACTCAACGGGTCAGGCAGCATCTGTGGAGGGAAATGGGCACACAATGTTTCGGGTCAGGATCCTTCTTCAGAGAGCTCGGAAGACGTTCTTAAAGGCTTGGAGTACTTGAATGCATTGTTGATCTGCAAATATCAAGGATTTCATCCAGGCACAAGTAGAGGCTGTTTGGCATTTTGAAAGATTGGCAATGTTTGGGGGAGGGGGTCCCTCAAAATCCTAAAGTGGAAGGAATGGGAGTGGGGATGTCCCCCTTACTTTATTGCCTCCATTACCTTTTCCTACTGGTGTGCTTTAAATTAGTCTGCATATAAACTGATATCCAACAATATTCTTTTCGCTGGGCACCTCATCCCATGTTGAGCCACATAAACTCTATGGGTTTTTTTAAAGGCTAAAGAGCTTGTTAAGTGATAATTATGTAATTACATATTTGAAATATTCATCTTGATCTCATGTAACAAGGCACAACATTTTCAAGGTACTTTGAGCTGAGATTATTTCTCTTCAATGAAATTGACAATTGTTTTCTAACTGGTGGGGAAGATTTAGCCGTCAGAAAATAGCTGAGTAACTCTGGGAATTCTGCGTGGAGTTACGCATTACAAAATTCAAAAGCTGCTGTTTTTTCCTGCTGTACTGGCTGCAAAACGAACCGCAGAACAGGAACAGGCCCTTTGGCCCATAATGTCTGTGCCGAACATGATACCAAGTTAAACTAATTTCCTCTCACGGCGTGTGATCCATATCCTTCCACTCCCTGCATATCTAGTGCCTACCTAACACCCTCGTAAATGCCACTAATGTATCTGTTTTCACCACCACTCCTGGCAACATGTTCCGGGCACCCACTACCCACTGATTAAAAAGCTTGCTCCATACATTTCCTTTAAATTTTGCTACTCTCACTCTAAAACTATGCCCTCTAATCTTTGATATGTCCACCTGGGTTAAAATGTTCTGACAAGTTTCTAAAAGGTTCTATGTATGCCTTTCATAATTTTATGTACTTTTATACGTCTCCCCCTCAGCCTCCGAAGATAGAGAAAACATTCCAGTTTTGTCCAGCCTCTGCTTACAGCTAACACCGTCGCGTCTGGGCAGCATTCGGATAAGCCTCTTCCGCACCCACTCCACATAAGGAAAACACTCATATGTTTCAGCATCATTACCATCAAATGCTTCGGTGTATTTTGCTTGGGAGAAACCTCTGGTTTCCTCCAGAAACGCCAAGGAAGGAAGGACATTAGTAGGATTGGGTTTGAGACATAATGGGAAACATGAGCAGTGGAGAGGTGATGCAGAAGTATCAGTCAGCTTGGGGAGAGAAAAGATTGGTTGACAAAGATCAATGTACAACATGGGACCGAAGATCGACACAAAAAGCTGGAGTAACTCAGCGGGACAGGCAGCATCTCTGGAGAGAAAGAATGGGTGATTTTCCGGTCAAAACACTTCTTCAGACTGGTTAGCGGATAAGGGAAACGAGAGATATAGACGGTGATGTAGAGAGATAAAGAACAACGAATGAACGATATACAAAAAGTAACGATGATAACGGAAACAGGCCATTGTTAGCTGTTTGTTGGGTGAAAATGAGAAGCACGTGCGACTTGGGTTGGGGAGGGATAGAGAGAGAGGGAATGCCAAGGTTACGTGAAGTTAGAAAAATCAAATATTCATACCACTGGGCTGTAATGGTACCTGGGTTTCATGGTACACCAGTCATTGAAATTAGGCATGCAGGTGCAGCAGGCAGTGAAGAAAGCGAATGGTATGTTGGCATTCATAGCAAAAGGATTTGAGTATAGGAGCAGGGAGGTTGTACAGGGTCTTGGTGAGACCACACCTGGAGTATTGCGTACAGTTTTGGTCTCCTACTGAGGAAAAACATTCTTGCCATAGAAGGAGTACAGAGAAGGTTCACCAGACTGATTCCTGGGATGTCAGGACTTTCATATGAAGAAAGACTGGATAGACTCGGCTTTACTCGCTAAAATTTAGATGATTGAGGGGGGGGATCTTATAGAAACTTACAAAATTCTTAAGGGGTTGGATAGGCTAGATGCAGGAAGATTGTTCCCGATGTTGGGGAAGTCCAGAACAAGGGGTCACAATTTAAAGATAAGGGGGAAGTCTTTTAGGACCGAGATGAGAAAAACATTTTTCACACAGACAGTGGTGAATCTCTGGAATTCTCTGCCACAGAAGGTAGTTGAGGCCAGTTCATTGGCTATATTTAAGAGGGAGTTAGATGTGGCCCTTGTGGCTAAGGGGATCAGGGGGCATGGAGAGAAGGCAGGTACCGGATACTGAGTTGGATGATCAGCCATGATCATATTGAGCGGCGGTGCAGGCTCAAAGGCCTGAATGGCCTACTCCTGCACCTATTTTCTATGTTTCTATGTAAGCTACCCAAGCGAAATATGAGATACTGTTCCTCCCATTTGCGTTTAGCCTCACTCTGACAATGGACGAGACCGAGGACAGAAAGGTCAGTGTGGGAATGGGAATTAAAATGTTTAGAAACCGAGAGATCAGGTTGGTTCAGGCGGACTGAGCAAAGGTATTCAGCGAAATGATCGCCCAGTTTGGTCTCGCGGATGTATAAGAGTCCACATCTTGAACAACGGATACAGTAGATGAGGTTGGAGGAGGTGCAAGTGAACCTCTGCCTAACCTGAAAGGACTGTTGGGGTCCCTGGACAGAGTCGAGGGAGGACATAGAGGGACAGGTGCGTCTTCTGCGGTTGCAGTGGAAGGTACCTGGGGAGAGGGTGGGAAGAGATGTTAACCAGGGAGTTGCAGATGGAACGGTCTCTGCGGACGGTGGAAAGGAGTGGAGATGGGAAAGTGTGATTAGTGTTGGGATCCCATTGGAGGTTGTGAACATTTCAGAGGACATGTTGTATGCGACGGCTGATGGGGTGAAAGGCAAGGAGTAGGGGAGTCTCGGTTGCGACTAGGGGGAGCAAGGGCGGAGAAAGGGGTACCGAGGAGACACAAGTGAGGGCCTCGTCTATGATGGGAGAGCATGTCCTCATTCCCGTTCCCGAAAGAATGAGGACATGCCAGATGTCCTTGTATGTAACAACTCACCTTGGGCGCAGATGCAGCATAGACGGAGGGATTTGGAATAGGGGATAGAGTCTTTGCAGGAAGCAGGGTGGGAAGAATTGCAGTCAAGATAGTTGTGGGAGTCAGTGGGTTTGTAATAGATGTCAGTCGATAGTCTATTTTCTACGATGGAGACTGTGAGATCAAGAAAGTGCAGGGAGGCGTCGGAGATGGTCCAAGTAAATTTGAGTGCAGGATGAAAATTGGGGGTGAAGTTGATGAAGTCCATGAATTCTGCATGGATACAACATGGGATTGCACATATAGAATTCAGTGCCGCTGGTGCTAATATCTTCGCAAACCTGTGTACTTGTATTCAAATGCAAATATTTTTCAAAGGCCTTAAGCTAGTGCTACGGTAAACAGCACAACTGCCCTTGGACACTGATTCTTTGTTTAAATTGCAGGAAAATAAAATTAAATCAATACTCATTCTTGGCAAAGTGATGTATTCACTCAGAATCCTTAGCTTGTCTCGAAATACGTAATAGACAAATTCCTTGGACTTTATAGTAATCGTTTCACAGGTAAGGCCACTTCCAACCAACATAATGTTTCCGTAGTTCTGGAAATATTTGCCATGCACATCTGCCATGCACATCCACTGAGGTTACCTCCGACCCCCAAAACCAAAGAAGTTGTACATGCAAAATGTAGTGGCTTGATACAAGGTCAAGTGGCATACTACGTACATCAACTGACCAATTTATAATTTTGCACATTAAATTATTTAGTTCAATAATTGATTAACTGATTGAAAGATATATCATGGAAACTCCTGTTCCCAGGAATGAGTAGGTTAACCTATGATGAGCGTATGTCGGCAAAGAGCCTGTACTCGCTGGAGTTTAGAATTAGGGAGGACCTCATTGAAACATATAGAGCAGTAACAGACTTGGATAGAGTGGATGTGGGGAGAATAGTTCCATGGCGGTCATAGCCTCAGAATAAAAGGAATTTATTTTAGGAAGGAGATGAGGGGGAATTTCTTTAGTCAGAGGGTTGTGAATCTGTGGAGCTCTTTGCCACAGAAGGCTGGAGAGGCCAAGTCAGTGGATATTTTTAAGGCAGAATGAGATAAGATTCTTATTAGTACAGGTGTCAGAGGTTATGGGGAGAAGGCAGGAGAATGGGTTTAGGAGGGAGGGATAGATCAGCTATGATTGAATGGCGGAGTAGACTTGATGTGTCGAATGGTCTAATTCTACTCCTACAACATTATGATCTTATGAAACAGGCCCTGTGGCCAACCAAATCCACTCCAACCATCATGGTTGGACCCTTTCACACTAGTTATATGTTATCCCACTTTTACATCTACTTTCTACTGACTAAGGGCAATTTACAAGGTCAATTGCCCTATAACCCACTTATCTTTGGGATGTCGGAGCACCCGGAGGAACCCACATCGTCACAGTGAGAACGTACTAACTCCAAACGGATACCCGGGCCACAGCACTATCAGCTTAACCATTGTGCTGTCCATAAATATGCAGAAATATTTATGAAGGCTGATTCAAGATGGAACTCTCGTGACTCTTAATATGTCTATAGACAATTATTTGCTAATAGAAATCCCTCAGTTTAGCTTCACCATTATTGCATTAATAATAATTATGTGACTCCTACATTATGCTGAAAAGTTCATAATTAACCCAAAACCAATTAAATTAATAATAATGTGATTGCCTTTCCTTTAATAGCAACAAACAATGCAGCATAGATTCAATTGGCCATTTTAGTCAATTGCCATCCAAGCGATTTGTTTGTGTTCAAAATACCATAATTACAGACTCAGCACAAATTAAACAGCTTGATGATTTGATAAAATCAACTACATCATACAATTTGACAACAGTGTCTATAATGCATTATTTTTTTTACTTCTGAGCATTGCCAGTGGCTTGGAGAACAAGATTGATTTTGAACAGTTATTACCCATATTATATGTTGCAATATTCAATAATTAAATTTGATAGAGCAGATGGCCCAACAATTAAGATTCACTTTATCTCTGGAGAGAGTTTTGCATTAAGCTTTTAATTACAAACATATCGTGTAATGAAAAGACAGGCTTATGTAATCGATTGTAGCCAAGTTTAATGACCGTTGTATCGGAAATGGTGCTATTCTTTAGATAGCTTGGGAAGTATGAGATGTCAGAGTTATTTGAGATTTTTAACTGTTCAACTGTATACAATCATGACAACACCGCCATGTTATACAAATTAACCATGAAACATACAATTATTTTTTCTGTCAAACTCATCTTTCATTAATAGATTCCACTGTAGAGTAAAAATCACAAGGTCCTTCACAGAGAAGTAAATATAAAAATAAAAACTGACGGAGTCAAAAGTTTTAGAAAGTACCATTAAAGGTTTGTTCAAAGAGATGGATTTTAAGACAAGAAATCACATTAACAAACAATTCAATTTAAAGATCACCTTTAGATTATCTCAAGTATTATAGATTTTGAGGGATAGGGAGAGGTACGATATTCAGGGTAGAAGCGGTGGGCGGGGGAGGCGAGGATTAAAACCAATGATGAGGATGATTGAAATTGTAGCATAGCTTAACTGGGAGCTAATGTACGTCAGCAGGCACAAAGTTGAAGGGTCAATTGGACAGTGTGAGGTTGGGCATAGGCTGGACATTTTTCCAGGAGCTTGTAAGGTAGAGCAAGCTCTACTCTCCCTCTGTCCTTCCGACAGGGAGAACAAGGAGGGAAGAGACAAAGCGCAGAGGGAGAACAAGGAGGGAAGAGACAAAGACTTAAGACTTTTGCCTTCCATCACAGTGAGGAGGTGCCTGGTGAACTCACTGTGGTGGATGTTAAATTTGTGGTTTATTGTGTGTTTTATTATATGTATGACTGCAAGGCAACAAAATTTCATTCAGACCAAAAGGATACTTTACTTTACTTACAGCAGGAGTGCATTGAAGTAGTTGCGTTTACAGTTGAAAAGAAAGAATTGATGACGTTTTCAACAGCAGATGAGTTACACAGGACTAGTGCTGATTAACGACAATGAGATAGAAAAGGACATTCGGTGATGGTATAAACCACCACAGAGAGCTGCAATTTTGCACCAGATTGTGAAAGGTTTTGTTCCCTTCAGATGCAGTTGCCGGGGAGGCAGTTTCAAGGGAAGAGACATTGAAGATGATGTTTTCAGTCTTCCCAAAATAGTACAGAACTAAAAGGCCACAACATCTACAGTGCATTGCTGGGATTTGGAAGAAGAGCGAAGCCAAAGGCCTTACAAATGGTCCTTTTATTTGTAATGCTAGTTGGCACAGGAGTCAAATAGGGATGCAGAGTGTCATGCCTAGTGGTTTCATTAGAATAGGAGTTTGAGAGCAATAAAAATTTTAATTAGGCTGCAAAGTATCAAGGTGCGATGTGGATTTTAAAGAATGATAGATGACCTACACTTATTGCAAGGCATTACATGAATAAGTTACAACAAGTTAAACTTCATTCCAGTTGTGTTTTGGGAAAGCATTAAAGAACGTACTGAGAAAGCAAGTCTGTGAATAACACTTGCATGTTTTTGAACAACGAGGTAACATTCGAGAGAATCCATGTGGCAAAAGTGGAAAATAAGCAATGCCAAGCAGGGGTTGATATCATAAAGATTGGAAGTTATTGCTAGAGCTTAAATTGATAAGCCTCATGGGTGCTTGGGTCACACTGCCAGAGGTAGTGCAGGAGACAGATACGACAGTACAATGCAAGAAGCTTTTAAAAAGGGACATGGATATGCAGAGAATGAAGGGATAAGAATCATGCGCGGACAGAAGATTTGATTATCTTGGCATTATGTTCAGCATAAACATTGTGGGCTTAAGGACCCAATTCTGTGCTGTATTGTTCTATGTTCTAATGTTAAGGAAAGCTATCCCCCAAAATAAGCAAGATCTGGTCATGCACAGGCTATTGGACACTATAGAAAGTGATTGTTGCCACAAAATACTGATAGAATCTGGACCGAAACCTTTGAATTGTGTGAAGAAAGCATACTGATAATGAAAAGGAGAAGTAGTCCAATCCTTTGCATATTTCAAACTTTTTTTTTGAAGCAAATTGGCCTGTTGATTCCAAGGTAAATAAAGAAGCAGACTATTCATGGTCTCAAGACTTTTGCACCACTTAATTTGGTAATTTAATTGATATCCTTTGATGCTGTTACTGAACAAATATTTTGAAAGTTCATTCCACATAATTGATTCCACATCCAGGTCCTTTTCGAGGACTATAATTTAATCCAATAAACCTCAGTATCATTCTGGGATTATGTGTTGAAAGGTAACAATTTCAAGGACAGTCCAGTGTTGGTGGATAAATGTGTGATGGTGTTTCTTTGTCAACTTATCACAGGACAAAGCTGTTGCTAACAAGGCCATTGTTAGAATGATTTGAGGCATGACTTGGAGAAGAACTTGGAGATGGTCATCTTCCAGAGTTCACTGCAAATTGTTGCAATGCATCTTATAGATGGCACAGATTGTGAAGAGCATTGGATTAGACTGTGATAGATGGAGCTTTAATCAAATTAATGCTGGGTAGTACCGTGATTGAAGTCTATAAAGAGTTCTTGGAAGACAAGATAAATGCACTGTCGTCACTGTTAAGCAATGAATCATGGGTTAAAGCAACGGAGGGAGTCTTGAGAACAGAACACAATGTCAGTTTAAAGGATTCAAAAGTTTTGAAGGTACTTGCACTGACCAGAATGTTTTCCTTATTTATTAATTTACATGATGTGGGCATTACTGGGAAAGTCAATGTTTATTGATCAACACTAATTGTCTTTGAGAACATAGACATAGAAAACATAGAAAATAGGTGCAGGAATAGGCCATTCGGCCCTTCGAGCCATTCAATATGATCATGGCTGATCATCCAACTCAGTATCCCGTACCTGCCTTCTCTCCATACCCCCTGATCCCTTTAGCCACAAGTGCCACATCTAACACCCTCTTAAATATAGAGAATGAACTGGCCTCAACTACCTTCTGTGGCAGAGAATTCCAGAGACTCACCACTCTCTGTGTAAAGAATGTTTTCCTCATCTCGGTCCTAAAGGAATTCCCCCTTATCCTTAGACTGTGACCCCTTGTTCTGGACTCCCCCAACATTGGGAACAATCTTCCAGCATCTAGCTTGTCCAACCCCTTAAGAATTTTGTAAGTTTCTATAAGATCCCCCCTCAATCTTCTAAATTCTAGCGAGTACATGCCGAGTCTATCCAGTCTTTCTTCATATGAAAGTCCTGCCATCCCAGGAATCAGTCTGGTGAACCTTCTCTGTACTCTCTCTATGGCAAGAATGTCTTTCCTCAGATTTGGAAACCAAAATTGTACGCAATACTCCAGGTGTGGTCTCACCAAGACCCTGTACAACTGCAGTAGAACCTCCCTGCTCCTATACTCAAATCATTTTGCTATGAATGCTAACATACCATTCGCTTTCTTCACTGCCGGCTGCACCTGCATGCCTACTTTCAATGACTGGTGTACCATGACATCCAGGTCTCGTTGCATCTACCCTTTTCCTAATCGGCTACCATTCAGGTAATAGTCTACTTTCCTGTTTTTGCCACCAAAGTGGATAACTTCATATTAACCATATAAACATATAACAATTACAGCACGGAAACAGGCCTTCTTGGCTCTTCCAGTCCATTTATCCACATTATACTACATCTGCCATGCATTTGCTCACTCACCCAGCCTATCCAAGTCACCCTGCAGCCTCCCAGCATCCTCCTCACAGCTAACACTGCCCCCCAGCTTCATGTCATCCACAAACTTGGAGATGTTGTATTCAATTCCCTCGTCCAAATCGTTAATATATATTGTAAATAGCTGGGGTCCTAGCACTGAGCCTTGCCGTACCCCACTAGTCACTGCCTGCCATTCTGAGGACCCGTTTACTCCTACTCTTTGCTTCCTGTCTGCCAGCCAGTTCTCTATCCACATCAATACTGAACCCCCAATACCGTGTGCTTTAAGTTTGTATACTAATCTCTTATGTGGGACCTTGTTGGAAGCCTTCTGAAAGTCCAGATATACCACATCCACTGGTTCTCCCTTATCCACTCTACTAGTTACATCCTCGAAAAATTCAATAAGATTCATCAGATGTGCCGCTATCCCATCTCTAATAACTGACTCTAGCAGTTTCCCCACTACTGATGTTAGACTAACTGGTCTGTAATTCCCTGTTTTTTTCTCTCCCTCCTTTTTTAAAAAGTGGGGTTACATTAGCTACCCTCCAATCCTCAGGAACTACTCCGGAATCTAAAGAGTTTTGAAAAATTATCACTAATGAATCCACTATTTCTGGGGCTACTTCCTTAAGTACTCTGGGATGCAGCCTATCTGGTCCTGGGGATTTATCGGTCTTTAAACCATTCAATTTACCTAACACTTCCCGGTTAACCTGGATTTCACTCAGTTCCTCCATCACATTTGACCCCCGGTCCCCTGCTATTTCCGGCAGATTATTTATGTCTTCCTTAGTGAAGACAGACCAAAGTAGTTATTCAATTGGTCTGCCATGTCCATGATCAATTCACCTGTTTCTGACTGCAAGGGACCTACATTTGTTTTAACTAACCTTTTTCTCACATATCTATAAAAACTCCTGCAGTCCGTTTTTATGTTCCCTGCCAGGTTTCTTTCATAATCTATTTTCCCGTTCCAAATTAAGCCCTTTGTCCTCCTCTGCTGGATTCTGAATTTCTCCCAGTCCTGCTATTTCTGGCAAATTTGTATGCTTCATCTTTAGTTTTGATATGATCCCTGATTTCCCTGGTTATCCACGGATGCACAGCCTTCACTGATTTATTCTTTTACAAAACTGGGATGAACAATTGTTGTAGTTCATCCATGCAGTCTTTAAATGCCTTCAATTGCACATCCACCATCAACCCTTTAAGAATGAATTGCCAGTCTATCTTGGCCAATTCACGTGTCATACCCTCAAAGTTACCTTTCTTTAAGTTCAAAACCCTTGTTTCTGAATTAATTATGTCACTCTCCATCCTAATGAAGAACTCAACCATATTATGTTCACTCTTGCCCAAGGGGCCGCACACAATAAGACTGATAACTAACCCTTCCTCATTACGCAGTCTAGAATAGCCTGCTTTCTCGTTGGTTCCTCTACATGTTGGTTTAGAACTATCCTGCATACATTCCAAGAAATCCTCTTCCTCAGCACCCCTGCCAATTTGATTCACTTAATCTATATGTAGATTGAAGTTACCCATTATAACTGTTTTACCTTTGTTGCACGGTTTTCTAATTTCCTGTTTGATGCCATCCCCAACTCCACCACTACTGTTAGGTGGCCTGTACATAACTCCCACTATCGTTTTCTGCCCCTTAGTGTTTCGCAGCTCTACCCATATCAATTCTACATCCTCCAAGCTAATGTCCTTCCTTTCTATTGCGTTAATCTCCTCTCTAGCCAGCAACGCTACCCCACCTCCTTTTCCTTTCTGTCTATCCCTCCTGAATATTGAATATCCCTGGATGTTCAGCTCCCAGCCTTGGTCACCCTGGAGCTAAGTCTCCGTGATCCCAACTATATCATAGTCATTAATAGCTATCTGCATATTCAACTTATCCACCTTATTACAAATGCTCCTTGCATTGAGACATAAAGCCTTCAGGCTTGTTTTTACAACACTCTTACCCCTTAGACAATTATGTTGAAAAGTGGCCCTTTTTGATTTTTACTTTTAACCTTACTACTTATTGCTTCTACCCTCATTTTACACCCCACTGTCTCTCTGCTCACACATTTAAGAAACCCTCCACCTCTTATTCTCTGTTTATTATTTTTTTTCTTCTTTCCCCCCTACATGTTGGATCTGAGTGCTTCCCTTCTCTGCCTCCTGCCTCACACACGGTCTACTAGCTTTCTCTATTTGAGTCCCTCCCCCCAACCATTCTAGTTTAAAGTCTCCCCAGTAGCTTCCCCAAAGACTGGCAATTGATTCTTAAAGTCTTCCCCAAAAGGTGTGACCTGTACAAAAAGGACAGGTTGTACTTGAACCCGAGGGGGACCAATATTCTGGCGGGGAGATTTGCAAAGGCTACTGGGGAGACTTTAAACTAGAACGTTGGGGGGAGGGACTCAAACATGTAGCTATACCCCATCAGGCAAGTGAAGCATCATACTCCTGATGTACCTTGTAGATGGTGGAAGGTCCGATCCATGTACCAGTCTAAACATTCCAATAGTACCTGTATATCAGTCAGTGTTAGTTGACCTGATCCATGTCATGTTTTACTGCACACCACTGTACACTCAAACAGCCATCTGGTTGAGTGTCTCATATTATCTAGCCTGCTAGTCCAGTCTCTAGTTAGATTAATCATTGAGCTTGAGCTTACAATACCTATGTATTTCAGCTCTGTGTGTTTTTTTTAAATAAACAACTTATACTCATGTACGGATTCTGAGTTATTACACAATCCTATATGGTGTCAGAAGTCACAGGAACACCTTGGATCAACGTCTTCAGTGTTTTGCTGACCTTTCACAGTCTCTGCCATGACTGATTATTTACGTAAACCAGAACTGCTGGTCTTTGATGGGGGCATCGAAGAGAGATGGCGAGTTTTTGAGGTGGACTACGATATCTACATGGCTGCGAAGCACCAAGGCAAGTCAGTTCACACTCAGCATCTATATTCCTCAATCTGGCGGGACATGATGGTGTGCGTTGGGCAAAGTCGTTCCTTTACGCCCCTGCACTATTGGATGCGCAAGGTCAAGAGATTATACCTGCTGAAACAATGTACGACCCTGAATGCCTCAAGAGAAAGATGCGCGAGCTATGCGACCCTCATACCAATCTTATTATGCAGCGACATAAATTATTCACTGCAGCCAAATGCCAGGAGAGCCAGTGGAAATGCATGTATGCTAATTATAACATAGAGCACAGCGCTGCAACTTTGGTGCTCTTTGTGATGAACTTGTTAGGGACAGGCTTGTGTGTGGCATTTTAGATGACAAATTGAAGAAAGAACTTTTACACGATCCTGACCTCATGCTGGCTAGAGCAATCAGGTCTTGTTGAGTTAATGAAGTCACCGAAGCACACACTAAAACACTGACCACACCACAGGCTGCATATAGCATTGATGCTATTCAACTGTGTGTTAGAAGAGATCGACAACCTTATCAGCCTAATGAAACAAAACAGACCCCCTTCTTGCCAGCCTTGTCTAATTTCCCATGGTTACAAATGCAGAAACCATTTCTGGAGATGCTGTAAATCTGGCTTCAGCAAATATGAGACAAAACAAGCAGTCAATGCACTGCATTCAGATCTCCCACATGACATCAGATGGAGCTTCAACAGACTCCACTAGCACGCAAGATAGCCTGCCGGCAGTTGATGGAGTGTCTCTGAGAACATACTCCCTTCGAGAGCAGTTAGTTAAAAACAGAGATCCCATAGTCACGCTTGAAGTAAACAATGTAACCGTGGTGGTGAAAATTGATACAGGTGCTCGTTGTAATGTTATGTCTCTGATGGGTTTTTCGAAGCTGCGGAATGCTGAGAAGATAAAAGTAAGCAGCGCCACATTACACGTTTATGTCAGAAGTGAACTTATTACCATAGGAGTTGCCGGCCTGCAGTGCCACCTAGCGACACAATCATACAAACGGCCGTTTCACATTGTGAAGGGCAAAGTGGTGCCCCTTCAGGGTGTAGATGCTTGCATTGACATGGGGCTGGTTTCATTCTGCAAAGCTGTTCATCAACTAATGCTAACCCCACCACGCTTTTTAGCGGATTACAAAGACCTTTTCAATAATGAACTTGGCAAGCTGTCGCCCACGTATTCAGTAATTCTAGACCTGGATGTTAAGCCTGTTGCTTGCCCTGCTAATTGCGTTCCGGTTGCCATGCAAGTTAAAGCTGAACTCGATAGAATGGTAGCCCTAGGGAGTGATCAAGCCAGTCTCTGAATCCACTGATTGTGTATCCTCGATGGTTGCCGCCACTAAAAAGAACAAGCAAAGCAGGAGATATACATTTGTATCAACCCTAAAGACCTAAATACTGCGTTAGAGACCTCATCACCCCATGCGTACCATGGAAGAGGTGGCTCACATGGCCATGGCTGCTGTGTTCTCTGTGTTGGATGCCCGTTCTGGCAAATTCCTCTTGACAATCAATCATCTCTGCTCACTACTTTCAGCACAGCCTTCAGACACTACAGATTTCTGCACATGCCGTTCGGCATCAATTCAGCCTGTGAAGTATTCCAACACTCGATGAAGCAAATGTTTGACAGATACCCCTGCGCGATCATTGTGGATGATATTATCATAGCGGGTAAAGACCTGCAGGAGCATGATTACAATTTGATAAAGGTGCTTGACCGCGCCAGGGAGGTAAACTTAAAACTTAACCCCAGTAAATGCCGGTTTCGAGTCAACCAAGTTAACTATGTTGGTCATGTTTTCACCAACAACGACCTCAAAGCCGATCCTGCAAAGTAGCAGCCATCAGTGAAATGGCAGCGCCATCCAATGTTGCACGTCTGCAAAGATTTTTAGGCATGGTGAACTACCTGGGCTAGTTTATTTCACACTTCAGCGAGCTCTCAGCCCCGCTACGCGAACTCACTCACAAGGACACTGTTTGGATGTGGCACGAACAGCAGCACCGAGCTTTTGACACTTTAAAATACCAGATATCGTGCCCACCTACTCTGGCGTACTGCAATGTCAACCTGCAATGCCTCCCAGTACGGCCTCGGCATGGCATGCCTCCAAGAAGATCAGCCGATTGCTTATGCCTCACGGACCATGCGGCGGCGGTTCTTTTGCAACCTGGAAGTGCTCTCTCTCTCTCTCGTCAGACAAAACATGACAATTTACAAGCCAAAGCTTCAAAGACTTTACCCAATGCTGGGATTTCAAACGTATTACCAGCAGCCCGGAGTATCCACAGTCACACGTGTTGGCGGAAAGAGCCGTTCGCAGGGCGAAACAGGTGATTGAAAAATCTAAAAAAGAGTGGGGTCTGATGTCTTCCTGGACCTTCTCAACTTATGTAACGTTTTGCGGGACGCAGTGTTAGGTTCACCTGCACAGCGTTTGATGTCCAGACAAACCCGCACTACCCTTCCAGTAGCTAAGCAACTGCTACAACCTCAGGTTCCTGCTCCACTCGCAATCCAGGCCCAACTACAACACAAACGGCAAGTTCAAAAAACATATTACGACCAAACCAGCTGCAGACACTCGCCTTTGTCCGCCTGCAAACACAGAAAGGACATGACCGCATAGGCGTAGTGACCGAAACCTGCCTGGAGCCACGTTCCTATTTAGTCCGTTCCAAAAGAGGAATATACCGGCGCAATAGAAAACATATTTTTCCAGTGAGCGAACCAAGACCATCTCAGTAGTTCTCGTATGGTACGTCAGTGTCCCGGACTTTGTGCCAAAGACTAATGGAGAGGCTGTGGGTTCAAACGTAATGGCTCCCCAATGACAAAGAGCCACCAGCACTATTGGCAAAATCACCTATTAGACCACCAGTGGTGTCACCCGTGAAGTCTCCTACAAAGACTGTTGAACTACCACCAGATTATGATGTCACCTGCCCCTCTAGCAGAGGGCCTGCACCATACCAGTATAGGACAGGTTTGTCGCCCAACCCTAAATACAAAGACTATTAAATACTGATTACAGGCTTCCATTACTTAGGCCATATTGTACTCCTCCTTTTTCATATTCTTCACGGCTTAATCACGATTTATAAAGCAAGGTATCTTCCTACCATACATGGGAAGGTTTAGTTGTCTGCTTATTTAGTTGCATGATTTATTATACTTAAGGAGGAGGATGTAGATCAGTCAGTATTAGTTAACTTGATCCATGTCAAGTTTTACCCATATCCTTGTACACTCAAACAGCCATCTGGTTGAGTGTCTCATTTTATCTAGCCTGCTTGAGCTTACAACACCTATGTATTTGAGCTCTGTGTGTTTTCTAAAATAAACAACTTATACTCATGTACGATTCTGAGTTGTTACACATTCCTATAGTACCCGTCTCTACTACCTCCTCTGGAAGCATGTTCCATACACCCACCACCCTTTGTGTGAAAAAGTTACCCCTCAGGTTCCAATTCAATCTTTCCCCCTTCTCCTTAAGCTTATGTCCTCGACACCAATCATTGGTGCATTTTTCCCTTAATACAAATTGACTTGTTTTACTATGGCTTTTCACTACCACATAAATGAGGCCTTGAAGGCAATCACTTTTACCTCACCTCTGGAATTCAGCTCTTTGGTCTGTGTTTGGACCTAGGCTGAGACCAGATATTGCATCAGGATCCTGGAAAGACCAGGTAACAATATATTCCAAGGCTTAAGAAAATAGATTAAGAAGAGAGTTGAGATACACAGGACTCTCATGGACTCTCTAAGGGATGGAGATTCACATGGACAGGATTCACAGTCATATCCATTGTCTTTAGTGGGAATGTGTAAAATAAATTGAATTATTTCTGAACCATAAACAGCGGTATTTAATGTGGAGCTAGTAGAGGAAGCTATGCGTTCAAGGTTTTGGATCTTGTTTGATCCACTATTTCTTGACATACAGATTTATGAATAAAATTATATTCTCCAAAGGCTGTATCAAGATCTTTCAAGTACATCACTATCCTATTCTATAGCCACCGCTCTGATTATTTTCAACCCATGAACAGTTATTGCGCTTTCAGACTGAGATAGCTCTAAATTAGCAAATAGTGGGCAGAGTAATGGCAGATGGTGTTTAATCCATTAAGGGCAAAGTGTTACAATTTGGGAGATCAAATGCAAGAGGAATGTATAAAGTAAATGGTAGAACCCTTTGGAGCATTGATATACAGGGGGATCTTGGCTTGCATGCCATTCACTCTCTGAAATTGGCAACACGTGGATAGGGTAGTATGCTTGCCTTCATCAATCAGGGCATTGATTATAAAAACCAGAAAGTTGGGCTGCAGCTTTGAGCATTAAACTTTGCTCAAGACGGATTTGGAGTATGGTGTTCAGTCCTGGTTGCTGCATTACAGGAAGAACGTGGAGTCTTTGGAAAGGATGCATACGAGGTAAACGAGGATTTGAGAATATCAACTACAAGGGGAGGGTGGACAAATCTGGTTTGTTTTCTCTGGAACAGAGGTTGAGGGGAGACTTAATAGAAGTGTATACAGAGAGACATAGATGCATAGATAGGGCACATGGTCAGTGTCTTTTTTGTAAGGTGGAAATATCAAATATTAGAGACCTTAAGGTGGGAGGAGGGAGAAATTTAAAGAGATTTGCCAGGCAAGTTATTTTTCCATAGAGGGTGGCAAGTGTCTGGAATGTGCGGACATGGGAAGTGCCGGAAACAAAAACAATTTTACACACACACACACTGGCAGGAAGTAGAGGGATACAGAACACGTGTAGGTAGATGGGATGAAATGGACTGGTATCATGGCCGGCACAGACATGGAGGGTTGAATGGCCTGTATTTGTGTTAACTGTTCTATCTTCTAAATATGTAACCATACCATAGGTTACTCCTCATCATCTTCCTCAATCTCGTTGCAGCCGCTATCCCCAGTTACACCTCGTTTTGTCATCAGCTGGCTTTTACATCATTGTGACAACCTGTTTCAATGTAACTAGTCCACCTCCTTTAGTGGCTCACCTTCCCATGCCCAATTAATTATCTCTGCTCAATATTCCATCTTTGGTCCATATTTCTCATCCATGCGTTACTGGCTGACATTGCCATCCACAAACAAGGCTTAACCTTTGTCTCCCCTCTACCGGCCTCCTTTTCAACACAGCTCCTGCATCATCCAGGAGTTGGCGGGAGAATGGGATTGAGAGGGAAAGATAGAGCAGCCATGATTGAATGGTGGAGTAGACTCAATAGTCCGAATAGCTTAATTATGCTCTTATGACATGAACTTATCCAGCAGTTTGTTTTCATTAAGAGACAAATGAGCTACAACTTCCCGGCACTGATAAATGGACTCAAAGTTAACCGTTCCTCTTTCCTCAGATGTTGGTTGTCCTTAGATTTACTCAGATTTCCAGCATACTTCGGTTTTATTTCAGCTTTCCAGCACCTGCAGGTTTTTGATTTATCATTTTGGCCATAAGTTCATAGGTCATGGGAGTAGAATGAGGCCATTCAGCCCATTGAGTCTACACCATCATTCAATCATGGCTGGCCTATTTTTCTCTCTGAAACCTCATTCTTCTGCCTTCTCCCCATATCCCTCAACAATCACTAATTACTAATTAATTTCTGCTTTGAAAATGCCTACTGACCTCCACGGCTGTCTGTGGCAATTAATTCCACAGAATTACCACTGCAGGCTGAAGAAATTTCTCATGTTTTTTCTAAAGGTACATCCATGGCTGTGCCCTCTGATCCTTACACCTGCCATAAATTAAGTTGCATTTAGCTATCAATTGCTACATCCTAATTTCCAATGAATGGTCCCTGTGCAGCCTTCCATTCTACCCCTTCTAAATCTGATCATGGCATTAGATTGTTATTGTCAAGTGAACGAGATACAATGACATTTTTTCTTTGTGTGCTATCCAGTTAAATTATGCTATTCGAGCCAGTACATGTATAACCAGTAGTGCAAAGAAAAAAAATACCGGAGTGCGGTACTAAGTATTACAGCATCATAGTGCTAGTTGCAGAGAAAATGCAATATTTTTAAGGTACAATCGCCACAAAGAGGTAGGTTGTGAGGTAGGGTCTATACCCTTATCTTATTGCATGCCCTGTGATCTTAGCACCATTAACACAGGGGTTCATTCAACCATCCCACCAACATGTGTAGGCATTCCCTTCCAAAATTCACTATTCAAAATCCTGCCAACTCTTTCCCAACAAAATTATCTTTTTAATTATCTTCAAATTTGCAAGTATATAAAATGGCACCGGAATGTGTTGCTTGCTCAAATTAAATATAGGGTTTTCACTCGTTTTTTTATGACAATTCTGAACCATGAACACAAATGACTTGCAATTTACTCTTTCACTTCATGAATCCTATAACTCACTGAACAATGTTCCAGTATTGTCATCTGCCTGAGAGTGTAAAATTATGTGTGCTCGAAAAATAGGGAAATCTGTGTTCTGGGGACAAATTACTCAATTGAACTGAAAACGGGCGTCGCCCCTGCTGGGAAACCTTCAGGCTCCAGGCCATCGCTAGTCTCCCCATTGTCGTGTCTCAAATTCCCACATCAGTGACTTTATTGATCGCCCAGGCAGAGAATGCAGCATAATAATGCTTCCCTCAAAGAAACTCCAGTACAACTAAATTTCAGATGGCCGTATTACAATTTAGACCAATCATTCACCAAATTATATCAGGCGGAAGAGGGTTTTGTTCCCCTGCCTAGGCAGGTACGGAGACATGTCACCGTGTTGAAAGGCTAATTTCATCTCAAAAGGAGTCTCCACACATCAAAGCGAGAAGCCTACAGCAACATAACAAAGAGCTCCATGTACTAGAATATTAATCATTGTATTTGTGTCTGCCTCTAGCTGTCCGGAACAATCTGCCTTCTAAAGAGTATTATAAATGTCTATATTAAATACCCAAAGTAACCCCACCACAACTTCCGTAGTTGGTGTAATTAGAGTTTGACCTACGAGGTGTATCTCAGTGATGGCGCTTTGTGCTATGAAGGATTTTTTTTTTGTCTGGGTTGAATTGACCATGCCCCGCCCGTCATCTACAAATAAATCTGCCCCTCCATGTACAACCATATTCACTTTTCGTTCGCAATCCAATGCCCAGAGATGCGGCAGTTATTAGCATCTGTTATGCTTGTCTTGCGATTTGGCTGATTAACCCCACTGTTTAAATCAGCCTTCCTTTCTCTGTGAATCTATCAGGTTGCAAGTTATTTGTCCCGGTGCGTATTGATCATTCTATTGATCAGGTCTTTTCACCAGAACAGCCACACCCATGACATTGTCTGAAACCATTTGTTCCTTTATAATTCATCTCTCTGTAAATACCTAGCCCCTTATCAACCCTATCCACCGTTAGAAATAAGAACACATTTTATTTATTTACATTTTAAAGACAAGCTGGTGCTATAGGTGACGGGAATCGTGTTAAAATGAACCTCGCCTCCCCCGGGCCTTTCGCCGCCATAATACCAAAGCCACTCAGCAAAATACGACCCACAAAGTAGATGCAGATCCTATCCTTATCCCCCTTTCCCACAGGCATGAAGCGTGTATATACACACAGACACACACGCACACACAGATAAACATACGTACATACACATACAACTGGGACGCCAGCGCGCCTTTCCCTCTCCCACAGAAAGAGCTTACCGTTCCACGGTGCATGTCCTGGCCGTCTCGGTTGGGCATGTTTGCCTGCACTTTATTGTGAGGGAGGGGAGGGGGGGGGGGGGTAAAGAGCAACGTGTTGGGCTTTAAACTGGGCCGCCAATTGTGACCTTACAAACTCGATGCCTTTTTTTGTGAAAGCAGTTTTTGTTAATGAAAGTGTTTCTGTATGTGCTGTTGAAGGGGGTTGTCTGCAGCCGTCCAAGGGGGAAGCTAGAAAAGAGCTCCTTCTAGAGGCTGCATGCCTAATGGAGACGCGATTCACCTCAGGAAGCACTTCCCACCATTTCTGCACACTGACGAAGTTCAGCGGTACCAATACCCTCAGTGTTTCATCCACGGTCAGTTAAAGCAGGATAACTAGACTTTTCATTTTTATCCTTTGGGTTAATGGGAAAGTCACCTTAAAGTGGCTGGTTAACCCTCGCCATTCCAGCGAACTACCTCCTGCAAACCCATCTTGCAAAGTAGTGTGGAGCACGTCGCCGTTTTCCAGCACCCCGTCCCCACAATGGCAGACGGTCATGATTTCAAAACCCACACATTTTCTCAAAGTAAAATAAAAATAAAATCCCAGCGGGGGCAGTCAACTCAAGGGGAGCTTCTGGTGAACTCGTTCTGTTTTTATTTCTAGAAATCCTCGTCTAAATGTTGGTGGGACGAGGAAAGGAGAGTATTTGTAATATATTACGGAGTGAGAATTTTTTAAGAAAATTAACCACCCGGACGTTAAGATGAGAGAAAGAGCGTGTCATGCTGCCACAGACAATGGCTCCTCAGACAACCGTGGGCGGGTGAATAGTTAAAATAATAAGAGCTCCTATCCAATGTTTCGAGCCGGATGCCGACAGAGGAGTGGGTCTGCAGCTTGAAGCAAAGACGGGTGTGCAGGGTGTGCGTCTCCTCCCCCGGCCGCCTGATTCCAGTTCAATACACACCGAACAAAAGAATCAGTCTACTTTTAACCAGGAATATGTCTGTGCAATGTCTCCTCCATCACGACTTAAAAGCCACACTCTGCATCACTACTTTCAAACAACACAATTCGATTCCCAAGGTACTTAAAATGAAGTATTTTCTTTGACTGCCTTTGACTTTGGAAACTGGACTGAGATAACTCGATTGCAAAAAAATAAATGAGAAGGGACTTTGTTGTGTTGTTGCGTGTGATGTCGGGGCTCGTTTAATGGTAATGATAATGGTGGGGGGTGGAGGTTGGGCTGTACCTTGCCTGGCTCCCAGCCTTGGAGCAGCGCTTTGGCCGTCGCCGGTCTGATCTCCAGCGGGGCCCGCTCCTCCCTCTCGCTGGGAGAACTGATGACCGAGCCGGAGATCTCACTGGTGTCGCTGGCAGTTTCGCTCATCCCATCCGATTCCGGGGACAAGATGTCATGCCGCCTGGCGCTCCGAGCGGCCTTGGAGCTGCGTCGCCCCACGCTGTAGGCATCGAAATCTATTGTCTTACTTTCATACGCACCTTCCACGGTGCAGAACATGCCTCCGTACTTCTGCCGGGGGGTTTGAGCGGTGGTACCTGGCCTGGCCAGGTACACCGGCAGATCCTCCTCATTGTTCCACAGTCTTTTACCATCAGCCAAGCTTCCCGGACGAGCCATGTCTGAGAAAGTGAGAAACGGTTCGCTTTCTCCCACTCAACTCGCCGCAACACTTTCACACCCTTGCACACCCACACAAGCAATCACAAGGAACCAGTGGAACCCAGTCAGCATGCGGCAAGCCTATGAATCCTCTGGTGACAAGCGATTTAATGCAACGCTTCTGACACGGAGGTAATAGCGTCTGCATGGATGCAAAGTGTCGCTGTTCAGCAGGTTTTTTTTGGTGGGGGAGGGAGTGGTCGTTCCTTCCTCTGAGGAGGGGCCTTCTTGGCGTGAATTCCGAGTGGGAATTGGGAGGGGGAGGGGCAGATTGTCTGAAAGCAACACTATTGAAACGATCGATCAAAACGCCGCTGGAATGATCAGCATTCAGTGCACGGGGTGAGCTATCCTTTCAGCACCTCCCGTGCAGACTCAGTCCCACGCTGGTGGGGGCGGGGAGATCAGGAAGGCTGAGGTCAGTATTTGACCGGAGTGCGATAATTGCTTGTTTTCTTGCAAATAAACGGCCTCTCTGCATTACATCTGAGCCGCTTTTGTTGAAAGGAACAAAGTTCAACTGATTACCGCGGGGAGCATTTTTGAAATGTTAACCCGTGGTTGCAAAAACTGAAACACACCCTACGACTGCCTGCCATGAACGCAACTTGGTGGTGTAGTTTGCAAAGTATTCTGAGAACTGGATGTAAGTCAATCTAAAGCGCAGCCCTCGTCAAATCATCGCACGTGTATTTTATGGCTTTACATCTGAGAAGCAACAATTAACCTCCGACCTCCAGCCAATAATAAAGCAGAAGAATTGTACTGGTGTTAAAATAAACATGATACTAACGGGATGAGCAAACTTGTGCCATTCAGTCGCTGGACATGCTGTTTAAGTATTTGCTGGTGGGGCGGGGAGGTCAGGCAACCACGTCGTCAGGCTGACGTCACTCTTTGGAGGGAGAATGGCCGTGGTCTTTGCTGTCTGGCAACAACGAGGTTACTGACAAAAAGGCATTGATAGTGTCAAAATGTTGCAGATTTGGGGAGAAGGTTTCCGTGCAAGATCATTAAGCCCCTTGTGCAACATCTCATTCATGTTTGGTTTCGTTGAAAGATACAGCAGTGAAACAGCCTTCAGCCTACGGAGTACTTGGTGACTATTGATTACCCTAGTTCCATGTTATCCCACTTTCTCATCCACTTTCCTACCCACTAGGGGTAAGTTTACAGAAGCCAAATAACCTGCAAATCTTTGGAATTATAGGAGGAAACTGGAACACCCAGAGGAAACCCACACAAGGACAATATGCAAACTCCACATAGACAACATCTGAGATCAGGGTTAAACCTGGGTGACTTGCGCTGAGAGATAGCAGCTATACCACCGGGATGCCGTTATGTTGATTTAATTTAGCACACGCAATCCATTGGAGTTGCAAGTTAGTTTATCACATATTCCAACAATTCCGCTCAATGCTTTTTTCAGGCTATGATACATTGTTCTACAACAGCGGTTTTGTAGGCTGTGAAACAATACGATATGATAGAACTTTATTTAAGTTGGAAATTGATCTGCCAAGAGTCATAAAAACACAAAATACATGAAATTAAAGTGACGAGTGTAAAGGATTGGGGATGTGCAAAGATGGGGGGGGGGAGGGTTAGAGTCCGTCTCAGTCTACGCCATGACAGAAGGGGGAGGAGTTGTACAGTTTGATAGCCACAGGGAAGAAGGATCATCAGGCACGGAAATTGCTATCAAAATATGAGGGGGACCGGGGGACAGAATTTCCTGGCGGCCACGCGCGCATGCGCACACTCACATACGAGGCTTCGGAGGCTTCAGCCGTGGGCCGTGAACGATAATTACAGCTCAATCCAGCACTCAACCCAGGTCAACTCTGCCTGTCTCACCGGGTTAACCTACAGCCCTGCCTGGAGTCGTGGAGCTAGCGCTGCTTCTCAGCGCTGGCTGGAAGCCTGGGCCAGATTTCCCGTAAGTCCAGGCAGGCTTGTAGGTTAACCTGGCGGGACAGGCAGAGTTGACCTGGGTAAGCGCTGCTTCTCCGCGCTGGCTGTGGGTCTGGGAGCACAGCTCCCGTCTGACTCCCGATGTCTCTGGCCACCCCCAGGCGTGGGGGGGGGGGGGGGGGGGGGGCACTCGGGTGGGGACGGGGATGGTCCAGTGGCGGTTCGGCAGTGATTGCAGCGCCGGAGAGCTGGGATCGCAGGTCTGTGCCGAGATTGTAATCCAGTTCTTATTTGATGCAAATCCACATCGTATAATTTGGCAATAAATGGTCCATTCACAATAAATTGATTTATGGGAGGTGGTCTTGAAAGGGAGGATGCTCCTCAAACTGCAGAGCATCCTGGACAATACAGCTCACCCACTCCATGACTCAATGGGCAACCTGAGGAGTATCTTCAGCAACAGACTGGTTCACCAAGATGCAGGACAGAATGCCACAGGCAGGGGATATGATGTGTTCCTTCTTGAGGATTCATCTCCTTTCTATGTTAATGTACACACTTACATCTGATAATAAAACCCATGCACTAACTTTCGTTGCATTTGAACACTGGAGGCAACAAGTATCCATTTCCAAAATTGAAAGGCAATAAACACATGAAATCCAAAGAACTTCCTAATTTAGTTTTAATACAAAATGCATACATTATACAATATACAAATGTGTAGAAATCATTTATATGTTGCCAGCTTATAAAAATAACCGTACCATTTTATTAACAAGTAAATCAACAGAATTATAAGTACTTTTTAGTGCTATTTAATAAATGTTTTACAAAGGAGTGATGTACATCTATTTAAGAAACATTTGGGACTACGCTACGTG
Organism: Raja brachyura; assembly: GCA_963514005.1. Next base: position 142,518,657 of record OY740781.1, read on the forward strand.
TATTCAGTATTATATACATTAGAAATCTGAGACATTTCCTTTAGCTTCTATTTTAATAAAATGCATATCTAAACTTTATTCCTTTGTTGCTAGGACCTTGTGTACCAAAACAAAAAAAATCTCATCCAAGTCATTTATAGAAACCATAACACATCTTATAAAATAATTTGGCTTGGAGAGACAAAACAAACTTTTTTGGCTTTAAATGAATTCCAGTACAGATATTTGATTCCTGTTTGCCTCTGTAAGGCACTGAAAGATTCAGAAAGTGCAAAATATAATGTTGGTTAAAAATCCAATCCTGGTCAGGGGACCAAATACAATGTACAGCATGATTTGCACAAATATTCAGCTGATATTTCTGTATTTAGTTCAATTGAAATCAATGGAATACATTTCAAAGGAAGATTCCAACACACTGATGCTGCAGTAAAAGAGTGTTAAGTGCAACTGAGCAAGGTGAATTTCTAAGTATGTATGTTTATATACAATGGGGAAAAAAACAAAATGAAAACTTGCTGTGGGTGCTCATATTTACATATACATTTTGTCACACCAATTTAAAAAACGTAAAGATGTGAAGATTGATCCACATCCGCTGGTTTTATGTAAGCAGATTAAAGTTTAGATTTGCGATTTGTCACAAGGCCACCGTACAATATCAATAATTCATGCACCGAAATATCATATTAACAAACATTACAAGAGGTTGGAGGAAAGGGTATGCAAAGGGACAACTTTGTTTGATCCAATCCCTCACTTCAGCAGAACAAGTTTGTCTCATGCACAAAAATATATTGGCTACCATTTTCACATTCTTTACCAGTCAGGTTCTGCATTACGGTCAAATTTTCTTCTGAAACTAAACCTATTTCATTACTGAATAATTGGTGCAGAATACATTTGACATTAATTATGTTTCATTTGATGAGACACATGTTGATTATAAAGTATGGATTAAACTATATGTATGTTAACTTTTCAATACAATAAGCATATACCATTACAGGAGCCTCTGTAAACTAAGGTGTTTGGGGAGAATTCGAACATTGAAAATTTCCAACGTACAATTGTTAATGCATTTCTCAATGGGCTGTCAGAGAATCCTAAAGAATTATTCACGAGTATTTCTAGGCCATTGTGAAAAGAGCTGTCATAATCGTTATTTTATTCTATTGTCAAATACAAAGGTTGTTCATACAGCAGCTATCAATAAACTATCCTTTCAGACACACCGTCTATGTTTTAGAAGGAATTTACTTGCAAGCGCAAATTTAAGAAGTTTTACTTTCATAACTGATCTCTTCATGTTTTCTTATTCAGGTGCAATAGACAACGAATAGTGCAAGCAAGCAGTTTTAAACTGTACATAAAATATACAAATATAGAACAAATGACAAAAAAACACTATTGCCCCCCGAACAGTCCTGAGGTACACTTCAAAAGAAGTGAAATTTTAAACAAATTTGTTTCCCGAAAGCTGTGCTAAAAAAATATTGTTTTTAAAGTGCTGCAAGGAAACCTATGCATGGTATCGTTCCTTCATATTCAGCACACATGCATGGTTCAACACACAGTAGTCGCATAATAACAGAAGTTGCATTTAAACTGTTGAATGGGTTATAAAGTCTTACGACATGTAAATAGGCCCTTCGGCCCAACTTGCCCACACTGGCCAAAATGTCCCATGGACAATAGTCCCACCTGTCTGCATTTGGCCCATGTATCTCTAAACCTGCCCTTTCCAGGTAAATGTTTCTTAAATGTTGCGATAGTACATGCCTCAACTATCTCCTCTGGCAGTTTGTTCCATATACCCATCACCCTATGTGTGAAAAAGGTACCCCTCAGGATCCTATTAAATCTTTCCCCCCACTCACCTAAAACCCATGTACTCTGGTTCTCATTTCCCCTACTCTGGGCAAGAGACTCTGTGCATCTACCAGATCTACCCATTTGTGTAAATTAATTCAACAGGAGGCTCTTTTTTTGTTGTCCACGACATTGATCGTCAATTAAAATACATCAAATATAAGGTGAATATAGCTATACAAAATGTTTAAAACATACTTTGTTTTACAGTGATTCAGTAAGCATAGTTCGGCTATTTCTAAAATACATGTCCTGTTCCCCATCTGTTTTCAGAAGCAGAACAATGGCACTGCAATGCTTTTTTATTCTATTTAGAATAGAGACTGGTTCCATTTTATTTCATGTTTAGTTGGCTGCTACTAACTGTTTTTTCTTTATTCGAAAAAGATGAAAACTGCACCAGGACATTTGACACAAAAGACCAAGTGCAACGATCTGGGAATTTGGCAAGGAATACAAAATTGGAATAAGTTGGAGAGGTAGTAAGATAATGAAATACCTGGCAACAAATTATAGGCAAAGATTAATTCAAGGCTGCATCTTTGTTGGGTTTTAGCACCTAATTGGGAGTGGAGCAAACAAATTCATTCAGCAGAGATTCCCAGCTTGTACTCTGAGGCTGCATCAATTCAAGAAGATTTTCTGAGGAGGCTTCTTTGACAAACAGTGGTGTGTATTTCAACTTTCTAGACAAAACCTGCATCCTTTAAACTTCATACCTGCAAATATTTCAAAAACAAAAAGTAAACACAACTTAATTATTAAATGTGTAAATTTTATAACATGTTGTATATATTGTGCCTAACACAACATTATCCAAAGATTAGAGAGATGGACATACAATGCTGGAGTAACTCAGCGGATGAGGCAGCATCTTGGGTGAAAAGGATTATCCACAGATTAAAGAACTGAGACATAAGGGATAAATCCAAAAGGGGAAGAAGATAGGGCAGGTCTGCAGCTGAGTACTCTACTTTTGGAAAAGTTATGAAGGTTTAAAAAATCGTGCGATCAGCAGATTGGTCTTCTCGCCTGTCAGTTGTCATGAAGGTAACACCCTTCTGGCACCTGCGGAGAATAAACTCCCGGAGGCCGGGTTGAGTGCTGGGCAGAGCAGCGTGCGGGCTGCTTCTGCAGCGACCAGCACAGCGAGCCGGGAGCTTTTAAGGTGAACCGGAAGCCTCTGAGTGACGTCGGAGTGGGACCGGGAGCTGATGCATTAGGCCGAAAGATGAAGGGGCGGGGTGAGCAGAGTGCGGGCTGTGTCTGCAATGACCACCCTCCTCTTTCCTACACCTCCCCCTACCCCCACGCCTCCCCAACCCCCTTGCCCCACCCCCACTTCCCCCATCCCCCCTCCCCTCCTCTTCCCCCAGATCCCCCCTCCCCCACAAACTCCCTCCCCCACACCGCTGCTCCTTATCATTGAAAGACCGACCATTAAAGTACTGAAAGAACAGTTCAATAGCTTTTCCATTCATATTTTGATGGTCTCTATTCACCCAAAGGAATTCAAATTATTGCCAATCGGCCTTCTAAGAAGCCACCATCACATCACATAGTACTCATTTGTAGTTCTCAATGGGGCTAGCTGAGCTAACTAACTGGTTTGATCAGCACACATCTGTATTGTAATTATTTGCACAACCAAAGCATGTGATACATTGAAACATAAATGGTAATGGCATAGAATGTTTCAATCAGTTATCATTCATAAGTTAAACATTTTAATTATTCATCCCCTGGCACTTCTGTCAACATACAATATAGCGGTGGCTATATTCACTTGCACTTGCAGTTCATTTGCAAGAATTGGTGCCTTTCATTGAGTTGAATGGAAGCAAACAATGACAAATTTGCAACGATATGTAGTCGCAAAAAAACATACAACATTCATACTCTTCTGCTCAATAGTCACCTGTTAGAGTTTTGTTTGTGGAGGTGTTCTGAGGAGTTTGTTAGCCTGGGCATCCCATCACATCCTGGAGGTGAACTCACTGACCAGGGCTGGAAAATAAAAGAAGAAGCAAACAACTGGAATAAATCAGCGGGTCATGCAGCATCTAATGAAGGATCCGATCCCAAAAACAGTGTCCATCCATTTGCCTCCACTAAAGCTGCCTGACCAGCAATTCAGCAATTCCTCCAGCAGTTTGTTTGTTTTGTTTAAATTTAGAAGATGTGGAGCAACATTTAATTATTTGATGCAAAATTGAAAAACACTATGAATACCCTAATTTGGGGGAAATATCCTCTTAGTATCCACTCTGTTAATCCCCCTCTGTATCTTATGTTAATAAGATCATCTCTCATCTGAACATAGGCCCTATCTGCTCATCCTCTCTTCAAACATCAACCCATGAATCAACCTAGCAAACTTTCTTGGCCTAGCCTTGAATTCAAGTAAAACCTCCCTTAAATGTGGTTTCCAAGATGGACCTGAATACCCTCGGCACACTCACCAGCACCATGTAAAGTTGCAATCAAACTTTCCTAATTTTATACTCTATACCCCTTGCAATAAAGCTCCACATTCCAATAATCTTATGAATTACTTGCTGTATCTGCATATCAACATTTGGTTTTCATACACCAGAGTCCCCAGATTGCTTTTTACCACAATTTATAATCTTAGTCCATTTAAATAATACTTTTTGCATTTTAATTTGTCCTTCTAAAGTGGATAACCTCACCTTCTCCCTCATGGTATTCCATCGGCTCAGTTCGAGCCCACTCACTTATCGATAGCCCTTGAGGCTTGCAGTGCCATTCTCACAGCTTGGTAATCCAGCTATCATTGCCACATTGGCAAAGTTGGCTGCAGCACAACTCAGTTCCTTCATCCAAGTTATCAATGTACATTGTATGTAGTTGATGGGTTTCACTGATCCCCACGGCACCGATCAAGTTACTAATTGCCATTCCAAGAGTGACCTATTTATTCAGACACCCTGATAGTCGATCATATTGTTTACAGAGTACTATGTTTACATATTCTTTTGGAAGAAATTATAGATGCTGGTTTACACCGAAGATAGACACATAATGCTGGAGTAACTCACCGGGACAGGCAGACAGGATTGTGCCAGTCCCACTAATTACTCCAGCATTTTGTGTCTATCTTCGATGTTTACATATTCTGTTGTGCTGCTACAAGAATGTTATTGTTCTGTCTGGGACATATGGCAATAAAATACTCTTGACTCTATCCAGCCAATATATAATTCTCATCTCTTATCTAACGCTCTATGTGGCACTTTATCAAAATATTTCTGATAAAGCAAATTTGTTATATCCTCGAGGAACTGTAGTGAATTATCAATTAGAGTTTTTTATAAAACAAGTTGATTTCACCTGATTGTTTTCTTTATTGCCCTGCTATTGCCTCCTTGAAAATAGATCCAATATTTTACTAAACATAAATGTTGGCCTAACCGACTATTGTGTCCTTCTTTCCATCTTCTTCCTTGAAAGACAGCGGCATTACATTTGCTGTTCCATGATTTTCTGGGGCTTATCCAGAATCAAGGGAATGTTAGTAAGCAAAATCCTACAGACTTATTCTCACGGCAGCTACTTCCTTTAAGACCCCAGTTTGCAGACTGTCAAGTCCAGAAGAATTGTTGACATTGGCTCCAACAGTTTGTCTAATGTGCAGAACAATGGGGGTAGACAATTCTGTAAAATAAATGACAAAATACATGACCCTTACTGCATTGTGCTTCAATGTTTTTGGCAATCTAATGTTGGTGTCCTCAAGGAAACAGATTGGTACTAGACCATGTCTTCCATTAACCTGCAAATACAGGAAACATTTTAGAATTAGATGCATTCCCTCCCATACTTTGAATGATGGTCACAAGATTTAGAGCTATTGTCATTGAGATAATAACATTCAAGAAGACATTTATATATATATCTACTCCTTATGGGTGAAAATGTAAAGTGATATGGAGAGAAGGACAGAACTGGGTACTGGATTTGGAATTCAGAACCTATTGAAGAAGGGACCAGACCTGAAATGCGAGTCTGAAAAAGGGTCTTGACCCAAAGTATCACCTATCTATGTTCTCTAGAGATGCTGCCTGACCCGCTGATTTACTCCAGCACTTTGTGTCCATTTACTGAATTTGGATGATCGGCCATGATCAAATAGAGCGACACTGCAAGCTCCAAGGGCTGCTTGGCTTATTCCTACCCCTATTTTCTACGTTTCTATTATCATCCTACACTTTCACCAATTTGGACAGAAAAAAATAAACAGACCAGTAATTAGGAAGGCAAGTTGTCAAATATACATTCCAGGCCTATATATTTCCCCTCATTAACTCCATATTATGATTAAAATGTCAGGGTTTTATTGATGCCATTATTAACAAGATGGAATTTTTGAATGGTCCACAAAAATTATATGCAAACTGTTGCAGGGAAACTGATATTATACAGGCAATGTACTAATGCTGAAATTTGCTTCTCTTCCTCAGTTGCAAAACCCTAATCTCACGCCCTTAGAAGCAGCCAGTCATCACCAGCCGAACCTCCATCAGGGGAATACATACAGAACAGAGTATCTGCAAACTACAGAAAATCAACTGGATTGCAGACCTAAACCAAAGGAAAGTACAATACTCAACCTACTACTTATAGGCATTTACCTAATTTAAAAATAATTTCACCAAAACAAAAAAAGACATTTAGTTCGTAGTCTCGACAACAGAGTCAACCTTCACAAAAATGTCAGGATCTGAAGATTTATTTCTGTGCATGTTAGGAGACTGTGAGGATCTGGAGATAGTTACAAAGCATTTGCAGGCAGAAAATGCTTTTTCGTTGATCCTTCCAACCAGTGTTTGGTTAATACAGCTCTTATATTGGCTGGTTTACATACAAAGAACTGACCAAATCATAATCTGAAAAGCTCCATTAGATTCAATGGCTCAAACATTAGAAAGGATCAGAGGAAAATAGAAACCATTATGGTATGGACATCACAGCAAAAAAAGTAATGTTACTATTCTGTATCCTCAGGGGTGGACTGGGAAGGAGAGAGGTGGGATTAACAGCTACTAAACGGAGTGCAGTACATTTTACAGCCAACATCTTTCCATACAGAGCCAGCTTTGTATGTTTGAAATCTTTTTTTAAATGATAAGCTGCATTTTTGGTGCTGCACTCCATCTTTATGGAGATCATCAGCCAAATTCTCAGAAAGACCACACTGGGTCAAACCTGCTACTTGACAATCCTTTCATAAAACACAAGCTCACAAAGAAGAGTTTCAAAATAGTGACACATTGCACAAAAGAGCTGGAAAACCCCCAGCAACATCGGGAAAGCAGATTGTGTCATAATAAATATAGAAAGTCTCTACAGATCCAGGCTTAATTTAAAACTTAGCACTGGGCAAATGTTAATTAACATAACAATGTCTTATTAATAGATATTGATTCAAAGCCGTCATTACTTCATCAATGAGCCAACTCTGTCATGTATTTAAACATTAATGACACATTGCAACTGTGTTGTAACTCTAAATTATAACTGCAATTTGTGTTCTCAGCGGGCTATTTGGAGCATTGGAAATTTAGAGTGCTTTGCTGAAGTGAGTAGGTTTTTTGCAGAACCTCATCAAAGGCCATGCTGAAGTACAGGTACACAATGTTTATGGCCTTTCCCTCATCAGCCTTCTTGGTTACTTTTTCAAAAAACTCAATCAAATTCATAAGATATGATCTATGTACAAAACCATGCTGATTATACCTAATCAGCCCCTGTTTATCGATATGTATATATATCTTAGAAACATTAAAACATAGGTGCAGGAATAGGCCATTCGGCCTCTCGAACCAGCACCGCCATTCAATATGAACTTGGCTGATCATCTCAAACCAGTATCCCATTCCTGCTTTTTCCCCATATACCTTGATTCTGTTAGCCCTAAGAGCTGAATCTAACTCTCTCTTGAAAACATCCAGTGAATTGGCCTCCACTGCCTTCTGTGGCAGAGAATTCCACAGATTCATAACTTTCTGGGTGAAAGAATGTTTCCTCATCTCAGTACTGAATGGCCTATTCCTTATTTTCAAACTGTGACTCCTGGTTCTGGACTCCTCCAACATCGGGAACATTTTTCCTACATCTAGCCTATCTATTCCTTTAAGAATTTTACATGTTTCTATAAGATCCCCTCTTATCCTAAATTCCAGTCAATACAAGCCCATTCTTTCATCATATTTCAGTCCCACCATTTTAGGAATTAATCTGGTGAACCTATGCTACACTCCCTCAATAGCAATAATGTTCTTCCTCAAATTAGGAAACAAACATTACACACAATACTCCAGGTACTGCCTGCTGTACCTGCATGCTTACTTTCAGTGACTGATGTACAAGAACACCCAGGTTTTGTTGCACCTCCCCTTTTTCTAATCTGACACCATTCAGATAATATCTGCCTTTCTGTTCTTGCCCCCAAAGTGGATAACCTCACATTTATCCACAGTATACTGCATCTGCCATGCATCTACCCACTCACCCAACCTACCCAAGTCACCCTGCAGCCTCATATCATCCTCATTGCATGATGTTATCCCTCAGAATCCTCTCCTGTAAATTCCCAACCACATATGATAGGTGCACTGATCTATCTTTGTTCCCAGGCTTTACCTTCTTGAATAGATGTTCAACGTTAGCCACCCTCCTATCATACATCATCTTATCCTGTCTAATGATGATGCATATATTCATTGTTGTATTTATTGCTTAGCCTATGAGCTTCATGCAATCTAGAAATGCCATTGCAACCTGGTGTATATGACAATAAACTAATGTGATCTGATGATTGATTGTTGAAAACAGGAGCTTTGTTACCCATGAACTTTCTAGACACATTGATGAACAATTTTAGAGAATGTATTTGTTGAGAGTTTTTAGTACATCTACAATTATATACTGGTTTACAGCTGAAGAAAAGATGCTTGATGCATGCTTTATTACCCAATGTTTCTAATGGACTAGTTAAGATTTCTATTGCAACAGTTTATTATGGAAGGTTTTCACCTTGTTACCACGGAAATTCAAGTTACTTAAAAGAAAGCACATTCATAAAATATACTTGATAAGGCGGTGGGAGCACTTACTTTCTCTTCTGCTACTCATGTGGGCCATAAATAATATATTTGCGGATTTACAGAACAGTAATTCTGCAAAGAACTGATAATCTACTGGGTTCAAAGATATGAACTTTGGAATGATATCTGCACTGCTCAGTCATTTATTATAGAAATAGGAAAAGGAATACTTGAATGTCACATGTGACTCGGCACAGTGAGATTCTTTGCTTGCATACACAATGTATACAATATATACAATGTATTGGAATAAATACGGTTTGGTGATGTTCTGGTGAGATGGGAGAATGGGTCGAGAATCAGATGCAATGATTATTTAAACACAATACTTTGATTATTGTTTATAGTGAATGCTATGTAATCTTATCCATATACTGTGGATAAATGTGAGGTTATCCACTTTGGGGGCAAGAACAGAAAGGCAGATATTATCTGAATGATTATTTAAATTACGGGTGATTCTTTCCCCCACGAACTGTTATGACTAAAGACACAATAATGTTGTCAAGACACAAATAATTTTTCCAAAGTAAGCATTCCATTGTCAAATATAATTTTGAAGTGGTGCGAGACATACCAGCAAAACCTGTATTTAAATGGCAACTTCAATGTAGAAATATGTAACAAGGCAGATCTAAAAATCATTTACAGACAAAAATGGATAAGATTACATAGCATTCACTATGAACGATAATCAAAGTATTGTGTTTTAAGGAGAAACAAGGAACCGCAGATGCAGGTTTATTAAAAAAGGTGCTGGAGTAAAGGGCCTGTCCCATTTTCATGAGCTAATTCACGATCTTTTTTACTCGTGGACATTTTTCATCGCTGGAAAAAACGCCCCGACCTACATGATGCAACGAGTACCTACAACTAGCATCACGGCCTGCTACGACCTACCTACGACCTCCTATGATCTCCTACGACCTTGTGACGATCATGCTGCGAGTATGAGTCAAGGGCAAACTTGGCAGTGGTCGTGAATTAGGTTGTGTAGGTGGGACAGGCCCTTAACTCAGTGGGTTTGGCAGCATCTCTGGAGGACATGGATTTGGTCCTGACCCGAAACATCATCTATCCATGTCCACCGGAATGCTGCTGATCCAGAATTTAGTGTTTCCGACGTGTTTAGAAGCCAGATTTAGAGTAGACGATAGTAAAAGAACCTACATAAATGTTAAAAAAAAATTCGTACAGAATCTCAGGATGACCCAATTTGGTTCACTGCCAATGAGGTTTTGTTGCAACAGCCGATCAGACAACTTCTCAGCCCCTCATGCAGTAATGAAATAAATGATTGGATGACGCTTAGAAATTGGTGAAGCTTGCACTTAACCAGTGCCGTTCACAGAGTCAGGATGGGTTGGGAGATTGCAACCTTCACGTGGTCCACCCTGTTTTGACTAATGCAATCAAGCCGACGTGCACTAACAAATACTGTAGATCAAATAGAAAAAGTTGACCTACAACTTTAGGCTGTGCACGCCATATGCAAGAAGATAAATAAGTCTCAGGACTTCCCATTGATATCCCTGCGAAGTGTAGTTATAGAGGAAAGACAGCACAACATTAACAACAGTTTTATCAGAAGATAGACACAAAATGCTGCGGTAACTGATGAAGTCTGAAGAAGGGTCTCGACCTGAAACGTCATCCATTCCTTCCCTCCAGAGATGCTGCCTGTCCCGCTGAGTTACTCCAGCATTTTGTGTCTATCTTTAGTTTAAACCAGCATTTGCAGTTCCTTCCTGAACAGATTAACAATGTGGGTTATCGAATATACATTTGCCATCATTTCCTCATTATTCAACATAGTGTCATGGATCATTCCTGTCACACACCTTTCCCTCCAACACTCTCCGGATGCAATACTCAAAAGAATTCCTACCAACAAAATAAAATGTTGAAATTATGATTGCAGATGTTAAAATCATCTTCTTATTGTTATCTGTGGAAAGTTACCCACATATAATTGAGAGGAAACATAACTATAATAAAAAGCTTGCCAACCATGACACAACCCATTTAATTTAGCACATCATTTCTATAATTAGCTGACTTCTCTGATGCATGTCTTTTCATAATGACAATTAAACTGAAAGCAGAAGGAGGCTAGGAATAAATGTAGGTCTGCCAGAGGCAATGAGTAGGATGTGTTTTCCAGCAGTGTGTGAGCTTACTCTGGGTCATGGGCAAGCAATCTTTTGCAGGTGGATGTCAGTAGTTCTGTGTTGCACTGAGGCTCAGTTTGCAGTCAAATAGCACTCTGATGACTCAAAGAATATGGTTCAGCCTTAGATGATGACCAGAACATGTAATGTTTAAAGTTTGTGACCTTTATACTTTTAAAGGAGAGTGTTGAAAAATGTCTAAAAAACTAAATGATAAAAGAGGTTAGCTCAAAATCTACTGTTGATTTGTAAAATTGGTTTCTTTCTCCAATGACGCAGAGGGTCGACCAGCCCCAACGGGGGGTCCGATCGCCGGAGCGGGGGAGCTGACATCCCCCTGATGCAGGAGCTGATTGCCCTGATGCGGAGGGCCCAAATGCCGCCAGCTACGGGAGTCAAGATCGTCCCGTCAACGGAGGGCTCGAGGCCCCCGACCACGGGAGCGCATAGAAGGAAAGGGATTTAACTTTTTTTCACCTTCCACCACAGGGAGGAATGTGTAGGAGTCACTGTGGTGGATGTTTATGTTAAAATATATTTTTGTGTGTTCCGTTGCTTTTTATTGTATGACTGACTTGGCAAATGAAATTCCTCGTATGTTCCAAACGAGGGTAATAATTGGCTAATAAGGTGATTGTGGTTGTAAAGTAGATTAATCCACGTAATGTACATCATTTGGAAGCGTGTATGAATATTCAATGAAAAAGCCATCAGTCTGAAATATTAATTGTTTCACCTTCTACATAGTCAGCATCTGTTGAGCATTTCAGTATTTTCTGTTCTTTACTTCAGACCTATAGCAGGTGGTACATTTTATTGTTGTTTATTTAGTACCATTCACCACAATGACCTGACTTGCATTCTATCACTTTGCCTCTGTAGTTCAACATTTTATTTGCCATGCTGTTTGCTACTCAGAACTGATCAATTAAATTTAAGCACTGAATCTATTGAAAATCTCAGAAATCTTTCAATCTCATTCTTGCAAAATATAAAAATCACATTCTCCCTGCTCCCATTGACCAGAAGGTAAAGAAGCTTGAAAGCCCACATCACCAGACTCAGGAACAGCTTTTGTCCCTTTGTTAACAGGCTTCTGAATGGTCATTCAATTCACCTCCATCCTATCCTAAATTTGGCCTGTAATATTCTGAGTTTTTCTGTCTCTCTGCCGGGAGATTACAATATGGGTGCAGAGTGCACACACAGTTGCACAATGCTGTTTGAATGGGGCACAGAGCTTATTCTGCCTGTATCGTTCCCCGAACTCCGCACCTCTTTCTCCACATCCCTATTACTCTGAAGTCCAATGATTCTTGGTGATGCACAATGCATCAAAATAACATATGTTGCTTACCTCTGCCTCACAGAAGCCATCCCTCCTTTGCTTTCCATACACCCAAATGATATCCCCCTCTTTAAAAGCCAACTCGTGGCTTGGATGAATATTGGGGCTGTCTTGCAATGGATTATAGTCATAAACGGCAATGAACTGAAAAATAGAGAAATAATACCTGCATATTATTTTTACTAATATCCGAGATATGTTCACGTCTGCAGACTTTGCATAATAAAATCCTGACACGTTGAGGCTATGAAGTTTTCAGCTCAGGTGAAAATTGCTGCACCATTTTTCAACATTTCTAGGCAAACATCCATAAAAGCAACTTTGTAATATAAGAACTCTGAAGCAAAAGAAAAACTTTGTAATTTAATTAATTAAATTCTAAAAGGAAGAGTATTAATAGGCAGTTAGATGTAGTTTGGCAAGTCCTAGATTGAGTATTAAATTTAAAAGGAACCTGGTCTATCATGGGGATTGACCTCACTACCACCCAAGGGGTTTATAGCAAACACTGTCTCAAGTTAATGTCTCAATGACAAACTACGACCACACATCTCATCTCACAGTTGCCATCATGAAGTAGACCCAGTTGGCCGAAAGGGCCTGTTTCCGTGCTGTATCTCTACACTAAACTAAAACTAAACTAAACTGATTAAATGAACCGTCTCGCGACATCTCAGGAGCCAGAAATCTTCAATGTCACAGGATTAAACAACTCAGAGATTGACCTACTTTTCTGCACAGGCATTTAGGTCTGGATTTCAACATCATCAAGCCATTACAATGGTGCGTGGCGTGGGTTAAAATTGAAAAGCTCAATGGCTCAATATCCTAACTTAATAAAAGCAAAATAGGTAAATGTCAGAGTATCTGGGTAGATAGGAGCTCCAAAATATCAGATTGGAAATGGTGGAGTTGGTGAGAGGAAGGAGTTTGGGGTAGTGTGTCATAGTATTTGATATTCAAATACCATTGAGTAAGGTTAACATTTGCCCGGTGATGTAATTATTACCGGAGGATGTGGCATCACACACTTTTTCCAGTGACACAGTAAGAGTAGTAGACTGGCCAGGCCAGGTCTCAATATGCATTTGAGATTTACTTGTTGTTGGATAAGAAGAACCTCCAAAAATTGGGTTTCCGCTCTCACCAATGCTGCTGCTGCCCCTTTATCTACCTTGCCTTCTACTGATCCTCCAAACCCACCTTTAGACTGCTCCTCAAACAGTGCTCAATAGTTCCCCAGGGATGACTACGTGTCGAAATTTCCCATTCCCACTCATAAGTTCATAAATGATAAGAGTGTAATTAGGCCATTCGGCCCATCAAGTCTACGCTGCCTTTCAATCATGGCTGATCTATCTCTCCTCCTAACCCCACAGCGGTCACTCAAGGTCCTGCAGGAGCCTGGGGCTCACCTGGATTGGAAACTACTTCAGTAGACTGACCACGTGGGCAGACCAGACTTTTGTCTATGGAAATGGTGCCAAAATATGGCGGCGCCTGCATGTGTAATAAATATGCAAAAATAATTTCCCTGTGCAGTTGTACAAATAAAGCACCATTGGCCAGGGAGTAAATCTGATTACGTGACACAGCGAGGATCCTCACAGGGACGAGTTTCTACCATTAGGATCTCCAGATCCCAAGCTTCCCATGACTCTTCCTTTTGTGCCCTTAATTAGTCCCACAGAATGGAGCTACATTTTGGCAGAGCATGATCCCATTTCAAAAATAACCCAGCACTAATAAGCGAGGATAACCATTATTATTTGAATAGGAATGTTATTCTATTTTTGCTTTGATTACACATTACAGCTATATTCCTTCAGCCGAGCTCCACTGCAACATGCTCTTTTACCTGTTATTATCAACTAATTAGAATAATTACCTCAGATCACGTAATATTTTCCCTGCCCTACAATTTCTGAATAGAAATTACGTCAAGGGTCACACTGAGCCATAAACCACTATCTCTTGGCTGCTTTTATGGGTATAAAAATACAAATTAAAATAATCTGATAAATATATTACTGCTGCATTCATCTGACTAACTAACATTTATTAAATGTAAAGAACAAAATAAATGTCAAGAATTTCTCTGAAGTACATTTGTATTTCAAACCAAATTACTTTGCTCCACAAAGCAGATCTAGCAATTAACATGCTCACACAGATCACTAAAATGTATGCCCATCAATCGACTATTTTAGAGAAAAGTATAAATAGCGAGTTACTCTATCACCATGGGAACGCCGACATGCCATTCATTTTGGGATTTAAGAACAGTTACATTGGTGCACCAATAGGGAAACCAGCTAACAAGCAGTATCACATTCGCCTTGACAATGAAGTGTAATGTAATAGATTGCAGTGGAGAGAAGAACCAGGAAGCCTCAGGGGATTTAATGTCCTGCTTTCCAGATGCAAGGTAATTGCCCAAGTGTCCAATACTGAGGTAGAGCAGCACACTATTTTAACTCTTTCTTTGTGAGATTTTCCATCACTAAATCTTGTTCTTTGGATAGGAGGAGGAAATTGTCCTGCTTTCCCCGTAATCTTTGCTCGCGGATGCATTGACCTTTTAACCAATTTCTGAGTGACTGCTCTGATTGCCTTTTTAATCCTTTTATCATTTGGAATGAATAACCAGTGTTTTTCTTTACTCTTTGTAAGGGTTTTGTGAAAGTTACCCAGACTGTTGCTCTTTAAATCTCATTCCTTGTGCTTCAACGTCAAACTTCTCCTGCGATCCTTCCCAAGAGATTGATGAGATAGCAGGGCTTGCATAGTTGGCTTGTATCCACTGTTGGGATCCAGCTACAAACCTATGCAAAGTATGCATCCACTCACGTTGTGTGTACTGGTCATCACATACACATTGGAGATACAAGAACCTGCAGATGCTGGTTTACAAAAATGAACACAAAGTGCTGGAGTAACTCAGCGGGTCAGGACACATCTCTGGAGGACACGGATAGGCAACATTTCAAGTCAGGATACTTCTTCAAATGGAAGAAGTCGTCTGAAGAAGGGTCATGATCTGACACATCATCTTATCACATAATCCATAGATGTTGCCTGACCTGCTAAAATACTCCAGCACTTTGTGCCTTGGGCACTACCGAGTCCAATGTTTTGAAGGCAAAAGTTAAAAGAAGACTTCAGGTACTTTTTATGGATAGATTTTGTTGTGGCCTTGTTTTTATAGGAACACATTTAAAAACAACAGATAAGTTTATGAGGAAGGTAAGTTAGGTTAGGTTTGTTTCTTTTGGAACCCAGTTCGGGTGAGAGAAATGTAATTGCAAAGAATTTGGAGTTTTAAGTAACCTATAACCTTTGCCACTACTTCTTCCATCAACAGTGATAACACTAATGCATATTCATGTATAGTTACTGAAAGGATGAAAGAGCATCCCAGCTTAGATACATAAAGGGCAGTTGTACTATCTCTTTTTTAGAAGATTAATGAGGGTTGTTAGAAAGGGAGGAAAAAAAGGAACACGCTGACACTGAAATACAGCCACAAGCTGCTGCTGGGATCCTACACTAAAAGGAGAATGGTGGATTTGCCCAGAATTACTATTACAAATTGATTTATCGATCAATTGATTGATTGATAGTTTATTGTCACATGTACGGTACAGTGAAATTCTTTGTTCCCTCCCTCCCACCTCCCACTCTCCTCATCCCACCCCACATGCCGGGTCCCTTTTTGTTATTATGCAACAAAGAGAAATGGGTAACAATACGGCACACCTTGCCAATTCCGAATCAATCAAAAGGAGATGGATAAAGGGCCTGTCGCACTTAGGAGATCTAAACAGCAACCTCTGGTGACCTTGCCCGCCACCCAAAAAAAATATTCAGGTCGAGGTGACCTGCAACCTCCTACCACCTCCCACGCATATGTTGAATACCTTCCTCGACTATGAAGAAAACCCCCTGCGATCTCCTTAGACTATGTTGAAAACTGGCTTTGACCATACACATTTTACTCGAGGATGTTTTCCGTTAAATTGGTCCGTGATTGAACAACACCCCCTTCGACCTCAAAGAACCAAGCTGAAAACCAACAACGACCAGCGTCGACTGGTTACAGCTCAGATGATCACATGATAAAATGATGTCATGAATGCATTTTTTTTCTTACAATAAAAGCCTCCCAGGTTTTTTTTAAATCATTCTGAACCATGCCAGCAGGGAAGGAACTAGTTAGGTGGCTGTTACAAAAAGTACATCTACTGCTGTCAGCAGCAGCCCTTTTGCTTCATCTGTTCTCCTCTTCCAGGGGTCTCTCATGCAGGGCTATCAACTCCTGTGGCATGTCCTCCTGCCACTCCTCCTCCTGGGTGTGCAGCATACGCATGGCAGGCTTTTTGGAGGGTTGTGCCCTACCCCTGCAAGTCTGCCTTTTTGGAGCCATCACTTGTTCAAGTTTCCTCTGCTAAAAGAACTCTCCAACTATGATTGAGCACGCCCAGGAGTGACAGAGGTCACAAGCTTATGTTTACATTGAACAATTTTTTCCACCCCGGAGGTATTATCTTCGACTACCTTCGACCTCCCTTGATACCTTCGGCTAGCGTCGCAACCGGCTTCGACTAGACCTGCGACTAAAAAATTATCGATTATTAAAACGCAACCTATTTTTAGTCGAGGCTGGTTTTAATCATGATGAAATAATAGAAGCGACCTAGATGAAGCCTCGACCGCGCGGAAACCACTTTCGACCATTAGGGAGAGTGACCAAAACCTCCTGTGACCTCGTGAAAATCTTGGGTGGCGGGCAAGGTAGCCAGTGTTTGCTGTTTAGGTCTCCAAAGTGGGACAGGCCCTTAACTATACCACAGATATAGACAATTCTGATCCAATCTGAAGAAGGATAACCTTCTAGCACAATTGGATAACTCTGATCAATTCTGATCCAATCTGAAGATGGGTAACCATACAGCAGATTTGGACAATTCTGATACAATCAGAAGATGCAAGTTATCTCCATGAGATATCTAGTTTGCAATGTGCCCAGATGGAAGAGGAGGTGTTGTTCCGCAAGCTTACGGTGGCCATCGTTGGAACAATGCAGGAGGCCACAGATCAAACGACCACTTTAATTATATATCCCATTTCCACTCTGATCCACCTATCTGCCAATTCAAGCATTGTCTCAGCAAGGCTCAAAGTACGTTCAAGTTTTAGCATCTCATTTTCCATCTGGGAATGCTGCAGTCTGCAGCACTCAGCAATTATAGGACCTTTTAGACTTTAGAGATACAGCGTGGAAACAGGCCCTTCGGCCCACCGAGTCCGTGCCAACCATTGATCACCCCATACACTAACACTATCCTATGCACTCGTTTATTTCGTGCTCAGAAGAGGGGGATGGGATATTTGTCTTTCTTTGAAGGACAAAACTGCACCAATTCTCAAAGTTCATTGTTGCTATGACTACTGATCTATTTATAAACAGAGTGTCTGTCAAGACAGTTTCATTAGTTGAACAAGGCAGTTGCTAAAAGCAAATGATTATATACCTTTCATTGTAATACTGGCCTGATGGATTATCCACCCATTAATTTCTGATAAACATTAAGAAGAAGAAAAAAACAATTTTGATTAATCACTTGGCCATTGCTTTTCCTGATATCCCATAGGACAAGACTACATAATGTTATAAACATCAAAATGATGGACCTATAACAATAGTAAACACATCAATCAATCTGCAAAAGTGGTAACTTTCAATGCAAAATGGAGCAAGGGTCACTCTGACTCTTCTAACCGTCCAGTGATGGTTTGGGCATCCAACTATGAGAGTTAACGTATATAAATTTCAAGAGATTTAGATTTAGCTCTTGGGGCTGAAGGAATCAAGGGATATGGGGAAAAAACAGGAAATGGATACTGATTTTAGATGATCAGCCATGATCATATCGAATGGCGGTGCTGGCCCGAAGGGCCGAATGGCCTACCCCTGCACCTATTTTTCTATGTTTCTAATGGACCAGAGAGAGAATTGACAATTATCATAGAAGATCACGGGATGGCATGGTGGCACAGCAGTAGAGTTGCTGCCTTCCAGCGCCAGAGACCTGGGTTCAATCCTGACTATGGGTGATGTCTTCACAGATTTTGTATGTTCTCCCTGTGAAAGTGTGGGCTTTGTCCGGGTGCTCTCGTTTCCTCCTGCACTCCAAAGGCATACAGGTTTGTAGGTTAATTGGCTTCGATAAAAATTGTAAATTGTCCCTGGTGTGTGTGAATCACTGGTCGTTGCAGACTTAATGGGCCAAAGGGCCTGTTTCCGTGCTGAATCTCCAAACTAAACAAAATTAAATGACAAGGTGTTAATCTAGTATCAGAGGGATCACCATGCCAAAGTGTGATTGAAATTCAACGTAACCTGCTGAGTAGTTCCATTATTTCTATTTTATTTAAGATTTCAAGCACCTACATTATAATAATTTTCGATACATTACTACGGGTTCTCCCCAGTTTAAGAGTGCCTGACTTATGCACAGCCTACACTTATAAACAAGCATTGGGGAAATCATCGGGATGTATTTTCTGGCTGCTATAAGACAGCAAGCATCTGCTATCAGGTAGAAGCTTGGCTCACAGCAACATTTCAGACTCACAAACTGTTCAGGTTATGAACAGTTTTCAGGAATGGAAACCTGCCGTGACCGGGGAAGGACCTGTAGCCTGGATAACAATGCGGCAACCATTTCTTTGTAACGGATCCATCTTAGAACTCAATGGAGTTACAGCGCTTGCTCAGACAAGCAAGAGGTCATGTCTGACATTGATTAATTACCCAGTACTGCAACTCACAGATGCACTGACTGTAATAAAATCTACCAAGAAAAGCCATTCTCAGCAGACCTTATTATGCAAGATCGAAGGGCAGAACATAGGAGTCTCCAGAGAGCTAGATCTGAAAAAGACACACCATGTATTCAGAATCTACAGTTACTCTAGTTAGGGATGACCGCTTTTTCTTCTTCCTCAGCTCCACAAACATTACGGAACATAGAATAATACAACATAGGAAAAGGCAAGCTTTTCAACACTGTGCCTTAGTACATGTGACAAGAAATAATAAACTAAACTTCAGTCCACAATGTCTGTGCTGAACTTGATGCCATATTAAACCAATCTCCTCTGTCCGCACATGATCATATCCATCCATTCCCTGCACATCCATTCCCTGCATATCCATATGTCTATCTAAAAGCCTCTTAAATGCCACGGTTGTATCTGCCTCCACTATCACTCCTGCCAGCGAGTTCCAGGCACCCAACACTCTGTGTAAAAAAGAAACGTGCCCTGCACATTTTTCGACTTTCCCCCTCTCACCTTATGCCCTCTAGTCATGTCCACCCTAGGGAAAAGGTTCTGATTGTCCACCCTACCTGTACCTCCCATCATTTTATAAACTTCCATCAGGTCTCCCCTCAGCCTCCGATGCTCCAGAGAAAATAATCCAACATTGTGGAGATCTGAATGGTGGCCTGGTTATGGTTAACTAACTGCATGGCACAGAAACCAAAATGAGCTTTCTCTCATGGAATCTCATAACTATCACAAGAGTCCCATTACACCTAATAGTCCATTTAGTATTTGAGAACATTAAGTCAAGTATTTGGTTTTGTCTTACCTTCCTCCGTTTAGACTGTGTTGGCAGAAAAAGAGTTTCCTAAAAAGAAAAATGTAAACAAAAAGGCATGTCATTAGCATTGAGGCAAACAATGAGGTAGATCTTCCATTGCCCCAAACCTGCCCCGTGTAGTTTGCTCCAGTGTTGCACTTGGCCCAGTCTTTAATTGGGAGCCTGGCGGTGAGTGTGAAAGAGGCACAGCAGCTGTCACAGGAAAGTCAGCTGTACTCACAGCAGTCACAGCTTTCAGCACAAACTGACTGGACGCTAATGTCTTTGACATTCACAAACAGTAACCCTTTGAGCAATAGAGAAAAATCAATCGGATAAAAGCATTGAAACCATTGTTTTAAACATTTCGAACACTAAAAAACCCATTTACACACCAAGTATGAACTTAACGCATTAAAACTAACTGCCGAATAAGACCATAAGACATTGGAGCAGAATTAGGCCATTTGTCTCATCGAGTCTGCTCCTGCCATTCAATCACGACTGATCTATCTTTCCCTCCCAACCCCATTCTCCTTACCAATCACAAATCTATCAATTTCTGCCTTTTTTTCGAGAATAAAAAAAAGCATAGATATAACTACATTCCATTCTCGCAGCAGTCAATTACTCTCCCTTTTATTCGAATGGGAAACTGCTGCAAATGTGGATCCAGTTTAATCCAGTGGAGGCTCAGAGAACAAATTTGCCAGTCTGAGCTGGTAAATGCCTGGACCATTGTGTTGTCCCAGTGGACTCCTTGAGGAGTCGCTCTTCAGCACAGGGGCAGCTGCGACAGGGCTGAACGTGCTGCCACCACTTTTGACTGATGCCAGGGTTGAAAACCTGGGATTTTCACCAGGTCACCAAGGGGAGCTCTGACGTTTGACATTTCCCTCAATTCACCCTTTTACTTCATTGCTGCTTCTAGATACTTGTGTACACAAATTGGCTGTCACACTTGACTGCATAACAAACATATTTTTGCTCCTTTTGCAAGAAGCATACTTAATATTCTCTGTTAGCTGCAATGAATGCAAATCTTTTTTTTAAGATTACCACAAGTCCACAGTACAGATAAATCAGATGCATATACATGATTTAGCATTTTTTAAATACTCAGTAATATGGTCCTCCTATGGTTTTAAATGTTATTGCAGTAATACTGGTGCCTGATATTCTGATTTATACTCTGTCCACTTGATTAGTGTTCGGAGACCATTAAACTGCTCCCAGAAGTATTCTCTGCCTCTTTGTACTGTTTTTACATCTTCATTAAGGAATGTTCTATCTACTGGCTTAATGTGATACTGGGAGCAGTGCATTATGAAACAGAATAGGAAAGGAAAATAATGAGTGAAGAAATAAAAACACCAATAGCCATAAAATCTTATCAAAGAAAATATCTACAGTCCGATGAATGTGTAATGAGGACACAGCAGAGGAGAGACTCCAGCAGCGGAAAAGAACATTGGTGATAGGAAGAATACATCGCAGAAATGGGATACTGGAGACAGTAAATGATAGCATTAGATATTGTGTATTTAATTATTTAAAACACAAACAAAAATGTTTGCATAGCAGTTTTCTGACTCTCAGCATTCATAGCTAGTGTTACTGCTGCTTCTAACTTACTAAACTTGTATTCTAAAGGCCTAGATTGATTAACCAGAGCCATGAGTTCAAATCCCATCATAGCATCACTGAAAAAAAGTCTAGATTATGCAGTCAAGTCTCAGAATGAAACTTGAACACACAATATTTGCTTCAAAGGCACGAGTTAGTTTATTGTTACGTGTACCAAGGAAGAGTAAAAAGCTTTCCAAGCCACAATTATCAAAATGTTCTATTCCTCCATTTGTTATATGTTCCAGATTAAGTAATACTCATTTCAATATTGCGGGACACAACTCTACCGAATTGTTAAAAAATCAGGTTCACTAATCGCCTTAAATTTACTGACTTTATCAGTGGGACAAAGTGCCTGGTTCCATGCTGTATCTCTAAACTAAAACTAAACATGCCTGAAATTAGATATCAATCCCATACGTGAAATAACGGGGAAATTATATCAGTTTTAGGGTAAATTACACAGTTCAATTTCCTAATTGACAAGATTATTTTCAAAAAAATATGTACAACACTTCAGACTAGGCACTAAACTTGATATGTACCACATATGTATAAAAAAGGTGTATATTTGTAAACATGCCCTATTTCTGACCGTTGCCCACAAACAAACCAGTTGCTGGATATTTCAGTTGTGAGGAAAACCACTGTTCATGCCAGCATTATCTAGCATTATGTTACATCCTAACTCTCTGCTCTGTAACCTTTCGTTTATCACTTTATCCAATTCACTTTATTTTCCAGCAAAATTACTGTGGTTGTGCAGCACCTTTCTATGGTCTATGTCCAATGTTATAGACATTGCTAGCAAAATAACCAGAATTTCATTGTATCCTCTTGGTCAGATTCAGAAACGTAGTTTACTCCAATATTCCCACGAAAAGGAGACTTAAAATGGTAAGTACATGCTGGATGTCATAAGGTCATAAGGAATAGTAGAATTAGTCAATTGGCCCAACAAGTCTACTCTGCCATTCAATCATGGCTGATCTACCTACAGTGCATTCAGAAAGTATTCAGACCCCTTCCATTTTTCCACATTTTGTTACATTACAGCCTTATTTTAAAATGGATTAAATTCATTTTTTGTAATCATCAATCTACACACAATACACCAGAATGAAGAAGTGAAAACAGGTGTTTAGAAGTTTTTGTAAAGTAATTAAAAATAAATAAGTGAAATATCACATTTACAAAAATATTCAGACCCTTTCCTATGACTCAAAATTGAGCTTAGGTTCATCGCATTTCCATTGATTATCCTTGAGAAGTTTTTACAACTTGATTGGAGTCTACCAGTGGTAAATTAAATTGATTGGATGTGATTTGGCAAGGCACACACCTGTTGATATAAGGTCACACGGTTGACAGTGCACGTCAGAGCAAAAACCAAGCAATGAAGACGAAGGAATTGGCCGTAGACCTCCGAGACAGGAGTGTGTTGAGACACAGATCTGGGGAAGGGTATAAAACAATTTCTGCAGCATTGCAGGTCCCATAGAGCACAGAGGCCCCCGTCATTCTTGAATGGAAGGACTTTGGAACCACCAGGACACTTCATAGAGCTGGCCACCCGGCCAAACTGAGCAATTGGGGGAGAAGGGCCTTAGTCAGGTAGGTGACCAAGAACCTGATGGTCACTCTGACAGAGCTCCAGAGTTCCTCTGTGGAGATGGGAGAACCTTCCAGAAGGACAACTATATCTGTAGCACTCCACCAATCAGGCCTTTATGGTAGAGTAGCCAGTCGGAAGCCACTCCTCAGTAGAAGGCACATGACAACCCACTTAGAGATTGCCAAAAGGCACCTAAAGGACTCTCAGACCACGGGAAACAAGATTGAACTCTATGGCCTGAATGCCAAACGTCACGTCTTGACAAAACCAGGCACCGCTCATCACCTGGCCAATACCATGCCTAGGGTGAAGCATGGTGGTGACAGCGTCATGCTATGGGAATGTTTTTCAGTGGCAGGAACTGGGAAACTACAGAGCAAAGTACAGAGAGATCCTTGATGAAAACCTACTCCAGAGCGTTCTGGATTTCAGACTGGGGTAGAGGTTCACCTTCCAACAGGACAATGACCATAAGCACCCAGCCAAGATTAAGGGGTTGGACAGGCTAGAGGCTAGATGCAGGAAGATTGTTCCCGATGTTGGGGAGGTCCAGGACAAGGGGTCACAGCTTAAGGATAAGGGGGAAATCCTTTAGGACCGAGATGAGAAGGACTTTTTTCACACAGAGAGTGGTGGGTCTCTGGAACTCTCTGCCACAGAGGGTAGTTGAGGCCAGTTCATTGGCTATATTTAAGAGGGAGTTAGATGTGGCCCTTGTGGCTAAGGGGATCAGAGGGTATGGAGAGAAGGCAGGTACGGGATACTGAGTTGGATGATCAGCCATGATCATATTGAATGGCGGTGCAGGCTCGAAGGGCCGAATGGCCTACTCCTGCACCGAATTTCTATGTTTCTATAATGCAGGAGTGGCTTTATGACAAGACTGTGAATGTCTTTGAGTGGCCCAGCCAGTGCCCGGACATGAACCCGATCGAACATGTCTGGAGGGACCTGAAAATAGCTGTGCATTGACACTCCCCATCCAACCTAACAGACCTTGAGAGGATCTGTAGAGACAAATGGGAGAAATTACCCAAATACAGGTGTGCTAAGCTTGTAGCATCATACCCAAGAAGACTTGAGGCTGTAATCACTGCCAAAGGTGCCTTAGCAAAGTACTGAGTAAAGGGTCTGAATACTTATGTAAATGTGATATTTCAGTCATTTCTTTTTAATTACTTTGCAAAATTTTCTAAACACCTGTTTTCACTTTTTTATTATGGGGTATAGAGTGTAGATTGGTTATAAAAAAACTGAATTTACTCAATTTTAGAATAAGGCTGTAACGTAACAAAATGTGGAAGGGGTCTGAATATTTTCTGAATGCACTGTATCTCTCCCTCCTAACCCCATTCTCCTGCCTTCTCCCCATAAACGCTGACACCCGCACTAATAAAAAAATTGTTGCAACAGCTGCAATATTGCTATATCATTGCCTTAGAGGCCATGTAGCATTTGATATTATGTAGGAACTATCCTGCAGAACACTGATTACCGTTACAGTTGTTATAGCACCCTTGGTATTGATTGATTGAAAGATAACAAAATGTTCCTTCATTTTGTTTAATTTAAAGATACAGCATGGAAACAGGCCCTTCCCCCTTCCAGGTCTACACTGACCATCAACCGCCCATTCACACTAGTTCTACAATTTCCAACTTTCTCATCCACTCCTTGCACACTGGGAGCATTTTATTTTATAGAAAACAATTAACTTACAATCTCACACGTCTTTTAGATATGGGAGGAAGCTGGAGCACCTGGTAGAAACCCACACAGTCACAAGGAGAACGTGTAAACTCCACACAGACAGCACCCGAGGTTAGGATTGAACCCAGGTCCCTGGCGCCGTAGGGCAGCAGCTCTACCAGTTGTGCATTTGAATGTCCATTTTGGAGTAAGAATGCTTAGGTCTGCTCAGGTTGCACACTGCAGTGCGGGGAACCGCCCCACCATTGTTCCTGCAGTAAGGAGTCACCCATGGCTCAGCATGGAGACTGCTTGTGAGGGTTGGTGTTGTGAGGCCTGGGTGAGTGTTGATGCTGCCCAGAACTGAGATATGTAGTTGTGGGCTGTACACGAGCTGGCACGGTGAGTGTGGGCCATTGCTGTGGACCAATGAGAGACCCACTTACATTTTTTCTCTCACTGCTCAGTCAATACATGCTCCAGCCTCTACGGGCATTCTTTGCAGAACTGAGCCATGGGCAATTGTTTGCTGCAGAAGCACTGGAGGAAGGTGGGCGTTTACATCAGGTCCCTGCAAGGTGGTAATGTTGGCACTGCACCTTTGTAAATATAAACAGTGAACAGTTGGGCTATGGGGAGTGTTGTAGAGCAGAGGGATCTAGGAGTGCAGGTACATAGTTTGTTGGAAGTGGCATCATAGGTAGATAAGGTGGTCAAAAAGGCTTTTGGCATGTTGGCCTTCATCAGTCAGAACACTGAGTATAGAAGTTAGGAGGTCATGTTGCAGTTGTATATGACGTTGTTGAAGCTGCATTTGGAGTATTGTGTCCAGTTTTGGGCACCATGTTATAGGAAAGATGGAAAGGTTGCAAAGGAGATTTGCAAGGATGTTGCCAGGACTTGAGGGCCTGATCTATAGGGAGAGGCTGAGCACGCTAGCACTATATGCCTTGGAGCTCAGGAGGATGAGGGGTAATCTGATAGAGGTGTATAAAATCATGAGATAGATAGATCGGGTAGATACACAGAGTCTCTTGCGCAGAGTAGAGGAAATGAGAACCAGAGGTCACAGGTTTAAGGTGAGGGGGGAAAGAATTAATAAGAATCTGAGGGGTAACTTTTTCACGCAAAGGGTGGCTGGTGTATTGATCGAGTTGCCAGAGCAGGTAGTTGAGGCAGGTGCTGTCGTAACGTTTAAGAAACATTTAGACAAGTACATGGATAGAACAGATTCAGAGGGATGTGGGTCCAACGCAGACAGGTAGGACTAGTGTAGATGGGACATGTTGGCCGGTGTGGGCAAGTTGGACCAAAGGACCTGTTTCCACGCTGTATGACTATGATGTTACACTGATTTAGTGCTGGTGCCATGACTGTTTTTGTTCTTGGGAATGAATCATCAGCATTAAATGAGGATAATTTATTTCACAGATTATCAAACGTGGATAACATTCAAGCTGTACGCTTTGTACCTCTGGTAGCTTCGAGCTCGTGCAAGCCTGAACAGTAGGCGTAAGGCAGGGCTGTACTGATACGGCTTTATGTTGCTGGCAATTCAGAAATGGGACATGAACCTTCCCAGAGACCAGTCCATTGACACCAACAGTCTGGACGCTGACTTGAAATGGCACACTTAAGTCAAGACCTTCCAACACGACCTGTAACGTATCAAGGACACAATTTAAATGCAACAAACAGTCTTTAGGATTAACTCAGCAGGTTGAGCAGCATCTGTGGGGATGGTTTAGCTTTAGCTTAGCACGGAAACAGGCCATTCGGGCCACCGAGTCCACACCGACCAGTAATCCCCACACATTAACACTATCCTACACACACTAGGGACAATTTACATTGATAACCAAGCCAATTTACCTACAAACCTGTATGTCTTTGGAATGTGGGAGGAAACCAAAGTTCTCGGAGAAAACCCACGCAGGTCACAGGGAGAATGTACAAACACCAAACAGACAAGTACCCATTGTCAGGATCGAACCCGGGTCTCTGGCGCTGTAAGGCAGTAGCTCTACTGCTGCGCCACCATACGGCCCACGTGTCCGTGGTGAGGAAAGGGATCATTGAGTTCCTCCAGCAGATTATTTATTGTTCCAGCTTCCAGCATCTGCAGTTCCTTGCGTCTCCAAGTTAATTTAAGTTACATCTTTTTTAATATATGAATGTACTGGCAAAAAAAGCGTATTTAAAACTTTGAAGATGATAGTAAACTCAAAAATGTAGCAAGCAATTAGGATGGTAACATACATTCAGAGCAGATAGCAGTGAAATGGAGACACAAGGAACTGCTGAAATCTTGAACAAATCATAAAGTGCCAGTGCAACTCAATGCAGAGAATTATAAAAGCTCTCTTTTTTAAAAGAAGGGTAAGTTAAGTCATTATGAATCACTTAGCACAATTTTAAAGAGGGCATAGGAAGAGCGAAACCTGGAGATTTATGCAAGTCATTTTTAAATGTTTATGCTACTCAAAACGTGGTATTCACAGCATTAATTATAACTGGATATCTCTAACTGCTTATCAGATATCGTCAAATAATTGACCATAAAATGCACAATACAATGATGTCCCGCCTACTTTATACAGCTAAAGATAGACACAAAAAGCTGGAGTAACTCAGCGGGATAGGCAGCATCTCTGGAGAGAAGGAATGGGTGACGTTTCGGGACGCGACCCTTCTTCAGACCCATTCCTTCTTTTCAGAGATGCTGCCTGTCCTGCTGAATTACTCCAGCTTATTGTGTCTATCTTCAGTTTAAACCAGCATCTGCAGTTCCTTCCTACACGTATACAGCTAACCTGCCCAGTATAAGTTTTCTTTCCACTATGGGACATGTGCACACAGTGCACCAATGTTCAAGTAATCCTTCTAGCCCGAGTACTTTATACAGAGAAGAAACAAACTAAGTAAAGATACCTTGCACATCAATGCACAATGCCTTGGATGCATTGCAAATACCTGAAGATGATAGGACAAGGACAAGAGGATTCTAAGAATTAATCTATGGGTGACCAGTAGGATGCCAGAGAAGTATGGCTTCAGCTATGTGGAGAGACTGCAAAAACTGATTGTTCTTTTTTTACAGCAGAGATTGGTGAGAGCAGATTTATGGAGCTGTTCAAAATCATGAAGGTTTAAATTGAGAAAAGCCATTTGTGCTGGCAAATGAATCAGATATCAGAGATTTTTTAGAAATGAGATGAATGGAGTTAAAGCTACATTGTAACATATAATAATTTAAAATGAACAGAATGAGTAATAATTTGACAGGCAGGAAACCATCCATCTTGATGAGTTGTTTTGTGAAACCCTGTACAATGTTGTCGTTGATTGTTGCAGTCATAGTCTTATAGTCATGTGGCCGTTTGGTCTACTCTGTCTGAATTCTTGCAACCACTCATGGCACAACGGTAGAGTTGCTGCCTTACAGCACTAAAGTCCCATGTTCGATCCTGACTAGTGGTGCTGTCTGTACAGAGTTTGTATGTTCTCCCTGTGACAGCTTGGGTTTCCTCCGGGTGCTCCAGTTTCCTCCCATACTCCAAAGACATGCAGGTTTGAAAGTTAATTGGTTTCTGTAAATTGTCCCTGGTGTGCAGGATAGAATTGGTGTGTGAGCGATTGGCGCGGATTCTGCGGGCCAAATGGCCTGTTTCCACGCTGTATCTCTATAACGAAAAATGAAAATTCTGTGTTGAAAAATCAAAATCTCTCTCGGGGAGATGTCTGGAATATAGACTTCAATTTGAAGACACTTGTCCTGATTAAAATTAAGGCTGAACATCTCTAAGAGACCACACTGCAAAAAATGACCTGAAGTTCAAAGTGAAAGCTGTCGATAGAATTCTTTTTAAATATTCATGCTACGTGGAGGTGGAATCCCCAATATGAAGGCCATAATTGATATCTGTCCCCTTCCGGATGTGTGTGTCTGATATTTCAAAAGGTAAATTAGGACACCATCACTCACTGTTTAATAATTCTTTTCACGGCAGTATTAACTGTCCCAGCTATTCTTCGCAAGAAGAAGGCTAATTTATTTTCTAATCTTCACATGCAGTATCCCTTGCGTTCTCTATCCCTTGTGACCATAATGGAAGAAGATGTTTAATTTATTTTATGTATGTCTACATTGGCTTTTAGCTATTTAACCCTATTCTGCTGCAGTTCTCGATGGTGGGGACAATTAAAAGGCCAGTATAGAATTTTAGAAAGAGCACAATGAAACCAATGGTGCTCATCAGGAATTCATTGAAAATGGGACAAGACCACAGACGAGCTAGGATGCGTGGTCATGCACAAAAACCTAAAGCGCACTCTGAGATGCATAGCTCTGTCTTTTCCTTTGATTTACTCCTCACTGGTTACATTCTATCCACAGATGCTGCCTGACCTGCTGAGTTCCAGCACTTTGGGTTTTGCGCTAGATTCCAACATCTGCAGTTTCTTTTGACTATCTGAAAATTAACACCTGTTCATTTTGGGCCTAAGCACACAGAGTGTTAAATTGTTATCAACTGAACAATGGGATCACACTCTTTTAGATTTGAAAGGACAACATATAAAGCACAATTTTTACCTTCTGCCTGGTTCTGTGTGGAAATAATCATTTTTTCCTCTATTTGTCTCCAACCTTGTATAATAATGGATTTAAACTTCCTTTGCATGCTCTCAATATTGCATTTCCTCTGATTAAATAAAGAGTGCTTAACCTGCTCACTGAGGTGTCAAAAGCCCGATATTAATCTTCACTGTTTTTTATCACCTCACTTTTGCAGCATCTAGCAGTTCCAAATCTTTGCAGTTTCTGTGCAAATATTAGTTTAACAAACAGGTACACTGCAAAATGTTGAATTTGACAATTCTCTTATCCTCTACAAAGTATTAATATATTTTGAAATACAAAACATTAATTTGTAACTACAGTGGTAACGTTTTAGCAACTTATTGTCGTTTCAATCTCTCTTTCAATCCTAATTTTATCAGTAACTTGTTGGGAATGTATTGGAGTTTTAGTAGACTACTATATCAAAAAAATGTATCCATTTTATGCAATAAAGTTGAATTACTTTTTTGTGTGACATTTTGTAAACAAGATATGTGATAGATTGATAAATATTAATAACAAGGGGAAGTATATCCTCTGTTTAGCATAAAAATGATAAATATGCCTAGTTTGGCATCACTTTAAATAAAAAAGGATTCTTCAATATTCTCACGAGAGAAAGGCCTATAAGCCATTCCTACAAATACTTTGGAAATCTCCTGATGACATGGCTAGTTCAAAACGTAACTTTGTACAGCACAGCATTAATGCTTTAGCAAATAATTGAGAGTGACTGGAGTCTGTCACCAGTTATGCCTCAAAACAAGAAGCATAATGAAAAAATGAACAATTCCTTGGAAAGAGGGATTCAAGGTAGCGGGACTGGGAAATGAGTCTCAATTTAAAGAGAAATTTAGGGACGAGACTAAAAAAGAGCATATAGGAAAAATAATTTGAAAATGACAACCATAATGCCTGCAGTCCGTCCTTTCACCCTTTTTTAGTTTTATTTTTAGTCCTGGTAAATCAAAATGTTTGTTGTTGGTCTTCTTTTATGTGGGGGAAGGGGAAGGGGATGGGGGAAACTTTATTTCTGAGGTTTTCCTCCGAATAGTATCTTCGGCCTCTCCGTGCGGCCTACCATTGGACTGGAGCGGCGTTTCCTGCCGGGACCGGCCGGGACTACAGCTTCGGCGGTGGCACAGCGCTGGTTCACCATCACGGAGCGGGTGATGCCTTACCGGGTCGCGTGCGTTAAGCTCCGGAGTGCTGTGACCGCCGACTCCCAACATCGCGGAGCTGTGGCTGTGGGCGTCCAGCCGCGGGCGGCGCTGGATTTAAAACATTGCGGAGCCTGGGATCCGAGATCGCCAGAGTTGGAGCTCCAAACAGCATGGCCTGAGGACTTCGAGAGTCCCGGTCTCCGGGGAGGAAGCGGCCGCTCCAGACATTTCCAAGCTGCTGAGGACTATTTTACCCGACGCCAGTGTTTCTTCTTCCTGGCAGGTGGGCTTAAAACATCGGGCCGCCGTTGTGGCGACTGGCTGCGGAGGCCTCACTTAGGCCCTGACCTCAGGTGGATTATGGGGAGGACTGGACTTTTTGGTGCCTTCCCTCACAGTGGAAAGTGTCGATTCTACTGTTGGAGGGACGTTCATGTTGAATCCTATAGTGTATTGTGTCTTTTTTTCTTCTTTTTTAATTTTATATGGATGTATGATAATCTTTTTTTTCTCTGTAAAGTGCTTTGGCTTCAACATGATTTGATTTAAAAGTGCTATATAAATACAAATTACTTACTACTTACTTATTTACTATAATGGTACAAATAAACTTAGACATGTTTGGACTTCACAGTACCAGGACAGACAAAGATTTAATTAGATCTGGCTAGATAAGATGACAGCTTGTCAGCATATTACTCTGTAATGTATAAAAAAATACTGGATTACTCAATTCCAAACAAGGTTTGTAAGTTTGAAAACCACCATTTAATACTCCTCTTCAGATATAATTTGTATTTTCATTGACTAATGACTTTTGTTAATTATAAATTCAGATATTTTGTATGATGTTGTCCAAAATGTATTTCTGAATATATAATACTTTATATCCAAAAAAGTAGGTCCATAATTATTCTATTATATACTGTAATAATACAGTACAGTTTCAAACTAGTTTATTTTGATGGTGCTTTTATTGAAATTTCACAGCTTTTCTTTGACGGAATAACAGCGCAGAATTGAATGATTGAAATACATTTTAGGAGCACTCTCAGAAATAAATATTTAATTTAAGGATGGAAAAATGGAGCTCTCTTAGACATAACAGTGAGCATGTGGGTGAATATGATAGCTCCTTACCTTTGTGCAAACCGATCTTGTTACTGACTTGTGAAACTCTCTGTCAATGAATATCTGCCAAGGAAAATAAACATCACAGTTTGAAAGAAATTTTAACAACTTATTGCAAGATTGAAAATCACATGTAATGAATGGAGTTCCATGACACAGAACACTGTAGATCGTGAAAAGAGAATAACTCCAGAATTAATTATAAACTCCTAAAAACTTGTGAGGAAAGGAGGGCTGAGGCATTAAACATTTTCAAATTGCTGGGGAAAAAAGGTCGAGTTAACAGACCATGCAATTAATCTTCATTTCAACACATTGAGGAATGCTTGGAAGAGCTAACATGAAGGGGGTAACGTGCAAAAACGGGATAATCGGGAAGAATAGTTAGAGAAAGAAGACCATAATAGTGCTGATATAAAGTCGGCTTGAACGGTTAGAATGATTCTCGATGGTATCCAGCTTAGTATGACTAATTTTGCAACTAAGCATAGACTAACCCTCTTGCGAGGTCCACCAGTCTTGCTTGGGCAGTTGACTTGTATGCCCTCCCAGCTTTGTTTTTTTTAACTATAAGCTACAACCGCTTGCCATTTTCCAAGGTTACATTACTTGGATAAGGTACCAAAGAACTGTGAGTATGAATGGAGATATGCATCAACATGCATCCTAGATCTTTATGAGGGAAGGAATAAGGAGGTCAGATCATGGAGTAATGATCATTTGCCAGGTGGAATGTCACTTCAATCAAGTGGAATGTGCTAGCAGATGCTAATTCACCAACCATTGCTGTAAAAGTCTTTACAACATTAGTTAACCTCTGCAAACCTCGGCACGGCAAGCATAGGAATGATGCAAAGTCATTAATCATGCCCTGGGATCCAAGGAATTTGAAAGACATTTGGACGTAAATGGATAGGAAAGGTTAATAGCTATATGGGTTAAATGTGTCCAAGCTGAGCATCTTGGTCCGCATGGCTCAGTGGGGCTGAAGGGCCTGTTTTTGTGCTGTATACCCCTATGAATCACTGAGCCGATTATTGTCTTCCGAGCAGCTCACAATTTCCATAATCTATACATAATTTTCCCTGCAATAGTTTTAAACAGCACAGGTAATATTTAGACAAAATGATGAAAACTTGCATGTAGTTCTTTCTCAGAACGATAAAGCAACAGGTTTCTACCTCTAGAAAACTAATCTAGTAACATATGGCAACAGGAGTAACTCAGCGGGACAGGGAGCATCTCTGGAGAGAAGGAATGGGTGACGATTTGGCTTGAGACCCTTCTTCAGACTCAAAGTGTTAAAGTTTAATTTTATTTTAAGTTGCCATATTTATGTAAAAAATTTGTACGTAATCTAGCATTTGGCTGGAATATAGCATTTAGGACAAATTGAGATCGGCAACGTAAGATGCATCCTTCTCGGTACAGGCAAAACTCCTACATTATTATGAGCCAGTAACTATTATTATACTGAGCACTGGATCATACCCTAGCTCAAACTTAAACCAAATAAGTTAGTTGTACTGAATTAAAGGTAATCACAAATTGATTTTCATTCTTTAAACATCAACGATCAGAAACACCACAGGTGTGTGAGCTGGTATGACAATAAACTATTTTGACTTTGACTTGACTTTGGTAGAGTTGCTGCTTCACAGTGCCAGAGACCCAGGTGCAACCCTGATCTTGGGTGCTGTATGAAGTCTGCACGTTCTCCCTGGGACCCCGTCAATTTCTTCTGGGTACACCGATTTCCTCCCACATCACAAAAATGTGCAGGTTTGCAGGTTAATTGGCCATTGTAACATTTCTCCAAGTGCTTCAGGAGTGGAAGAGAAAGTGGGATAACATAGAACTAGTGTGAATGGGTGGTTTATCGTCAGTGCAGACGCGGTGGGCTGAAGGCCCTGCAGATCTCTAAACTATCTTTTGCTTTTAAAATACCAAGCAGCATTCAATTATTTTACACATCGCCATCTTGGACGCACCCTGTAACCTTGAACAAATGTTCCATTGCTGCAGCCCATTTCATCCATCGATGGCTTCTCCCAATCAACCAGTAGGCCATTCTGGCCGACTATGCCAATGATACGCACTGAATCAACTGGTGCAGGAGGTTCTGCAGGAAAGAGATGTTAGCACAACATTTATGAATAAAACAGCTGTGCTATTAAACTAGTAAACTGTTCAATACCCAGTTGTCTGAGGAATATTAGAAAAAATATCCACATGATCTCAAGCATTGATCATATTTTCCCAAGCACGTCATTAGTTTGGTCGAGTTTTTGTTCTGTCTGATCCTTTTATCCTAACATAACACCCACCTATTTAATTTACTAGTGTGTGGAGCCAACATCTAGGTGACCCTGCTGGGTTTGCTGGATTAGTGGGGCACTTAAAGTGCAGAGGGGCAGAAAGTGCTCATACCTCCTGAATACTTCTCCAATGCTCATCTGTAATTGCAGAATTAATTAAGGGTGGGGTTGTGCAGCTCAAACACATCTGAAGTGGAAAGGGATCAACATAAAGAAGATAAACATTGATTTCCCAAGGTAGACAGTCAGATTCCATTCTCCAGTTGGAAACATCAAAGAATAGTCATGGAGAGTCAGAATCATACAACACGGAAACAGGCCCTTTGGCCCAATTTGCCCACGTCAACCAACATGCCCCACCTACATTAGTCCCATTTGTCTGCATTTGGCCCATAGCCCTCTAATCCTATCCTATCCATGTACCTGTCTAAATGTTCCTTAAACGTTATGATAGTACCCGCATCAACTACCTCTTCCGGCAGCTCATTCCATACATCCACTACCCTTTATGTGAAAAAGTCACCCCTCAGGTTCCTATTAAATCTTTCCCCCATCACCTGAAACCTATGTCCTCTGGTTCTCGATTCCCCTACTCTGGGCAAGGGACTCTGCTGGTTTATTAATTGATTGACAGAAACGGCACGGAAACATTTCCTTCATTCCATCGAGACCACGCCGGTCATGGATCACCCGTTCACACGAGTTCTATGTGATCCCATATTTGTATCCACTCCCTACACACCAGGGACGATTTGCAGAGGCCGATTAAACTCCAAATACGCACGGGTTTGGGATGTGGATGGAAACTTCACAGACACCACCAGAGATCCTGATCGAACTCAGTTCTCTCGCACTGTGAGGCAACATCTCTACCAGATCGCCACTGTGCCACCCCTATCACCACTGTGCTGCCCCATAAATAACCAATTGGGAATTCCTGGAAATTGCCAAACTAGTTATCAAAAATTAGGAAGTGGTTAGATTATGAAAGCGTTAGAAATATTAAATGTTATCTGAAGATGAGAATGAATCCTTTACCTTGTGCCATCTTTGATGGTCTCCATTTTCCAGATGGACACTTCCTGCTTAGACCTTTAAGATTTAATGCAAATCTATCTGACATTCCCAGATGTATGTCGCTCTCTCCAGAGTTCCTTCTGCTTTTTAAATCACTTGTACAATTGCATGCCTTGGCACATGGGGATTCACTGCAAACCTGGGAAATGCAGTAAAATTGCTCAGCAGATTTTGACGTGCGCAGTTGTTCCTTCACCTTTTCAGTCGCTTGCATTAGGGCCTTAATGTTGGAATGCTCCAATTCATTGTATAAGCTGGACACACTGGGCTGGAAGGCATCACTGTGACTTGCTTCTGCTGAGGCAACCTGCAGAGTGAATATGATTCATATTTGAACTTAAGAAATAGGAGCAAGCTAACTAACTTGTCAAACATGCCATGCCATTCAATAGATGTGTGACTGATCCAGTTTTAGCTCCAACAGAATGTTTCCCCAATCCCCTTGGGCCTTTGGTCAATTAAATAAGATTAACTAAAATAATATTAAGAAGTAATATTAAGTAAGAATATAATCCAACAACAAGATCTTAGTTCCTAACCTGATGGCATTACACATATATGATGCACCTTAAAGATAATTTGTTGCATCAATTAACCATGCCTTGCCTGCTTCAATCAGATAGAGATGGCAACAGTCTTCTTATCCTTGTGAGCACATATGCCTAATTTTAGTCATCATCTTTATTACTTTAGCTGTGTTTACTTGATCAACGTCTGGTGAGGATTTTAATTATCAAGTGGATTTAACAGCCCATCTTTATCTGTGATATCTTGAAGAATTCTTCGGGATGTCCTCACTGCATCATGCTGCAAAAGCTTTTGTTGCATACATTTCAATGGCATCCTGAGGTGCCGTGCAGTAGGAGGTCGTCTCAAGGTGCCACGGCCATTCCTACGAGCAGATTTATCTCACCGCTACAGAACCAGGAACCCGCCTGAAGAGGTAAGCCGCCGAGCCGGGCCCTGCTCGCCACGTGGACCGGAGAGGAGGTAGTCTGAACAGAGGGCCGTTATGCAGACTGGCTGAGGGAGGCAGTGCAGTGCACCTTGACAGTGGGGTGGGGCGCTGGAGGCCTGGCAGCAGCCTGGGGCTCGGCTGGTTTGGCCTCTGAACCAAAAGGCTGAGCGCATGGACCAGTCGCGGCCTGCAGCTGCATGGTGTGGTGGAGCACTTAACACCAACTGGGGCTTGAAAATGGTACCTAATCGGGCGATTCTGGAAACTGTCTCATTATACTATGTTGTACACTTGTACTGTATCTGGGATGCTTATCTAAGATGTGTCTATGTGCTTTTGTATAGTGATTCCTGTTCTGAACTGCTTACAAAACTGAATATCATTGTACCTTGGTACATACATACATAAGTGATAGGAGCGGAATAAGGCTCATTCTGCCCATCAGGTCTACGCCGCCATTCAATCATGGCTGATCTAACTCTCGCCATCAACCCAAATCTCCTGCCTTCTCCCCATAACCCGGACAATCATACTAATCAAGATTTATCTCTAAACATTATCCATTGACAGCGTCAAATTGGGAAAAGGGGAAGTACAACGGGATCTGGGGATCCTTGTACATCATCTATGAAAGTAAGCATGCAGGTACAGCAGGCAGTGAAGAGAGCGAATGGCATATTGGCCTTTATAACAAGAGGAATCGAATATACGAGCAAAGAGGTCCTTCTGCAGTTGTACAGAGCCCTAGTGAGACCACACCTGGAGTATTGTGTGCAGTTTTGGTCCCCTAATTTGAGGAAGGACATTCTGCTATTGAGGGAGTGCAGCGTAGGTTTACAAGGTTAATTCCCAGATGGCAGGACTGTCATATGCTGAGAGAATGGAGCTGGGCTTGTACACTCTGGAGTTTAGAAGAATGAGAGGGAATCTCATTGAAACATATAAGATTGTTAAGGGCTTGGACACGCTCGAGGCAGGAAACATGTTCCCGACGTTGGGGGAGTCCAGAACCAGTGGCCACAGTTTAAGAATAAGGAGTAAGCCATTTAGAACGGAGATGAGGAAACATTTTTTCTCACTGAGAGTGGTGAGTCTGTGGAATTCTCTGCCTCGCGGTGGAGGCAGGTTCTCTGAATGCTTTCAAGAGAGAACTAGATAGGGCTCTTAAAGATAGCGGGGTCAGGGGATATGGGGAGAAGGCAGGAACGGGGTACTGATTGGGAGTCCCGTGTTTCAGCATCTTTATCAAACCTTATCTTGATCAAGCCTAGCATTGCTGTTCTTCCTAACATTCCCTTTCTTATTTCTTCAGCTCATCCCTCCCATTTCTGCCTGCGATGTCCCCCAATACGGTATTTCCACAGTCTCTCTTATCTTCATGCATGAAGCAATGCAAATATTGCGGGTGATGATGATGGAGAGTGTGAGATAAGTGTTGGATTATTCTGGCTAAACTGTAATTCGGAGAAGCCAAAAATAAAAAGTCTGTTGTTGAGATGTCTAAATCGCAGACAAGGACTTTTCTGCTTTCACATCATTCATACAACAACAACAACTATATAATTGTCTTTCACACGTTATTTAATTCCATCCATATGTTAGAATTGCAACTGTGACAACAAACACCATTGTTACTTGTATAACTCTGCACTCTATTTGAACAAGATTTACAGAGGCTAAGACTAATCTCCTGGCAGCCTAGAGTGTAATTGTGGAGACTATTGGGGTCCTGGGACATGGGTTCAGATGCCTCACTGGTCAGCAGGGACCTGCGGTACCCTGCTAAAGCAGTGAAGGGTTTTATATTGACGCAGCGCTTGCTCCACAATCTAGTGATGACGATACGCCTGATCCTTCCATTACAGGAGCTAGGCAACGAGGTGCAGTGTGAAGAAGAAG
The DNA here is from genome assembly GCA_963514005.1 of Raja brachyura. The sequence continues at coordinate 142,556,929 of OY740781.1, forward strand.
AAGTAGAGGGAGACGAGAAGTAGTACAGAGATTTCTGGATAGATGGCCTGCACATAGAACAGAGGGTTTGTTGCCGTAAAATCAATGTGCATTTTTTGACAGATGTAATCTGCCATCTGATCCCATGGCTGCGTGGCTGCAACAGGAGGTCACTTCTGCTGTTTAGGATGCATCAGATAATCCATCATTGATTCTCCATCTTTTGAACATGTTCCCCATGGAGATCACAGTAAACTAAAATAACCAGCTGCATTGCTGTGGAAGAAAATCTCTATACAACTCACAACCAGCATCCATTTTACTTTGTTGTATTTTTCTTCCAAGCTTGAATACTGTAGCACACAAAATGGTCTCCTTGCGGTCCAATTTACTAGTTTAATTATGCGAATAGCTAACCAGCAAAGCCACCCATATATTTATGAAAAGTAAAAATCAGATAAATTAACAAAAAAAAAAATTAAAGTTCCACCTATGCCTTAAAAATTAAAGAAATCTCAGCCTCCAAAGTGGTTCAGTATTAACCTCCAATTGTTCTCTACTTGCCCAGAGAGGGCAGGCCTGTTCAAGCCATGCTAGTGTAATTGGGCACCAATGATTAATGACAAGGTGCGGTCAAGTTGCAGTATTGCAATTTTGTTACGTCCTAAAACAGGGGAGGTGGAGGAAATAAAATGTAAATCCCTCCTTTTCAAACCACATTTGTATTTTTCTTTGTTTATGAAAGGTTTTGACATTGCAGCAAAAATCGTTGGCAAACTACTGACCTGGCAATTGTTGCACTGTGCTTGGAGGAGCTGCTGCCCTTGTGCTTCAGACGTTTCTGGGCGGCCCGTTCTGGGACTGGGTGGGACGTCACTGTGTGGTGTACATAGGTGATGACATTCCTTTATCTCCTCTACAAGTGCAACCGGAACAAAGCCCGGCCTCCCGTTCACTTCAGCGGGATACATCCCATGGCTGTCTGCCTTCCCAGTGACATGCACTATATCTCCAGCAGATAAAGTCAGCTAAAGGAGAAAGATGTTGACATTTTATGGTAGGTCTCATAATAAAAGCCATTATTGTATTCACTGAAATGCATTAAATCTGTATTTGCCAGAGGTTACATTTTATTAAGATCTGTAAGCTGCAGCTGAGAGAAATGGATGTTTCCTTTTGTGGAAAACGAGTCTCATAAAAATGGCTGAAACTTGTTTTGAGAGTCTGAAGAAAAATATCTTCATCGCTCTGAGCAACCCATATGGTTTATGGCTGAATTGGGTGCTGGGAAACGAGGTGTTAATGCAGGATTTGAAACACTGAAGACTGAATTTTAAGAAACTCAGACATAAAGTTATTCTTTCAGGGGGCAAACAATTTTGTGTGAAAGAATCTAATCTAGAAACCCAATCACTAAATCTGAGTTCATTCTTTGGAGAAAAGGGACGGGGTGACATTTCGGCTCAGAACCCTTCTTCATAACCATCCTTTTTCTCCAGAGATGCTGCATGGCCTGCTGAATTACTCCAGCAATTTTGTGTGTATTTTCGGTATAAGCCAGCGTCTGCAGTTCCTTCCTACACATTTTGGTAGCTCATCCTTTGTTTTCAGATTGCGTATATTCCAAAATCTGTCCAAGGCCCTCTGTTTGTACGAGTTGCAAGTGTATGGAGTGCATGGTGGTGTTATGATGACATACACAATACTGATATTCACGTCCTAGGATAGAGAGCAGTACAAGCCATTCACACGTATCCAAGTCTCGGCAGGCTTTACGTAATGAGGGCCAGCCTACCCAGTCTGTGGTGAACAGTTGGGGGCAACAATCTTGTGTGAGATAGGACTCGTTTCATAAACTGTCTTCATCTTCGTTCCACCCTAACTCCCATTCCCACCTGCTGATATTATATGCACCTCCAGGTTATGCCTTCGACATCTTTTTCACTGGATCCTGGCCCAATTGCACTTCTGGTCTTCCCTTAGCACCTTATGTCCCTAACCTCTGAGGTCTTAATCTTCAATCTCCTGACTCTCAATCCATAACTCCTGGTGCTCCTATTCCTCAATGTCCCTGGTGTTTGGTGTTTTGGTAATTACACGTACCCACAATGACGTACTCTTCTGTGCTCTAACCTTCAATGTTCCAAATTTTAATTCACCCATCGTTAATGCCCTGACCTTCAATGCCTCCACCCCCTATGCCCCCACTATCAATGCCCTGGGTTAGAATGCTCAACTCCCTATGTCTAACATCAGCTTCATACCTCACAGAAAAAAAACCACCTAGAACATGTGTTGTTCACCAAAATTGTCAAGACGGGTGCACAGCACAAAGATAGTTAAGTAGTGAAAAGAAAACAAACACTGAACACCCAAGGATAAGATGCTAATCAATTAAATCCAAAATTATTCTCAATAATAACAGTGAATTTTCTGCTGGCTCCTTAACCCCTCCAGTCGTCTTATTAGAGACTGCGTGAATTGTTGTAACAGATTTAAATTTTAGATAACTAACGTACAAACTACACCCTTATTTATTTACTTCCCCATCTTTCCCTTACGCTACAGCTGGTTTTGCACCCATCTCTCTCCTTTATCTCCCTTCCACCAATATTCACACCCCTTCTACCCTTTACTCACACCTTTACTCACACCTTTTGGCCTTTTTCCAAATATCTGCCTTTCAACCTCTCCCCCTCTCAGCTGTATCCACCTATCACTCGCCACTCACTCCTGTCCCACCTCTCTTCCAGCTTTCTCCCCCACCCCACCACATTCAGTCTCAAGAAAGATCCCAGCCCAAAAAGTCACCTATCCATGTTCCCAGTAGATGCTGCCTAACCCGCTGAGTTAATCCAGCACTTTGTACCATTTTTTGTTAACCTGCATCTGCAGTTCCTCGTATCTCAGCTTTTGAACGCTGCAGCCAAAGCACATACACTTACATCAATACAATCTCACAAAAAAAAATTAACAAGGCTCGTTACATTTCACTTATAATCCTTTATAACTATCAAAGAAGCGGCTTCCATTCAATTCTATCTGGGATAGTTCAGAAAGCAAATCCCGGTGAAAGAAGACAGCTACTAATGCATTCACTTTAAGTGTAGAATTAGTCTGACAGCTTAGAAGATAGAGACGTGAGATACGAAAGTTACCACAAAGGTCGGACTTCGATGAATGCTAGCCAAATTTGCAGCTTGATTAATCTTTGTAGGAGAACTTGTTCACACAGCCACTTTTATGATGATCTTGGGAACACTGAAAACTGATATTGCATGAAGAACAATGTTTGCAAAACGTATAACTTTATAGAATTTGGCATTTTAAAATACTTATAAATCAATGCTTTAGCAAATAATATAAAATCTCAAACAAAATAGTAGGAAGTGAGCCAGACCAGAGTTAATTTTAACACCTAATTTGGAAATTGGTAACTAATCGTAATCCTTGTACCTGAACATCTAAACATCAAGTCCCAATAGGTGGTCAATAGAAAGGGGGGAAAAAATAGAGAAAATAAAAATCTTTAAGTTTTAACCTGAGTTACAACAATCTTGCTCAGACTCCAACATTTGCCAATATCAAATTACCAGCATGGCCAAGACAGTTTACAACTCGCACACTAGATTTTCTGTTCTCAAAGGAATATTTTCCGACAATACGAAGAGTGTAGCCATCATTTGTCCCCTTACCATTTCATTTGAGAGGGGTGATCAATGTGCCCCTCTCAAATATTCAACATATTTACGTTGCTCTAGTTGAAAGATAATGGCCCAAAGCTAAAGATTAATAGGTTGCTGTAAATTTCCCTGCAGTAACGGAGGCGAAATGGGAGTAACTGGACGGGACTGCTGGGAGCCAGAATGGTCCTGGTGGTCCAAGTAGCCTCCTCTGGTGCAGTTATAACTTAGGATAGAAGGAAGAAGGAGTTGAGGAAATGGTAAGAGAGAGAGAGTGAAATATTTCAATGCCAAACTTGGACTTACTCACCACTGGCAGCAAGGTTTGGGGCATGTTAGGATTAGGACAATAGTCAGCAATGGCCACACATGATCGGTGGATCAAAGATGCTTTGGATTCAGCAAACCCTTGGTTTCCACTAGTGGGATACCTTGGACAACAAGGACTCAAACCTAAAAAAACATATAAATAACAAACCTTAGTACAAATTCATCTTATTTTTTAATGTTTTCTCCTGCATATTTTCCCTAAATCTTGCTTTGGGTATTAATGAATCAGTTTATTTTATGCATTTAAAATTAATAATGAATTGCTGTCTTCTGCACTTCTAAAGTAAGAAATTTGCTGTACTAAGCATGAAAAATACTAAAGTTACCAATATTTAATGGCTCCCTGAGTATTTTAATCTTAGACAAGACTAGTATTTATGAAACAAATGCTAGAAATCATTCAAGTACATCAAATCTCTCATATATATCAATATGTTGTTTATTTTGGTTACATTTTAACCTTCAAAGTGTCAGAACATAGAAGATAGAAAAGTACAGCACATGAAGAGGTCCTCCGCCCATTATGTCTGTGAGGAACATGATGCCAACACCTTCTCTTGTGTACCACTTCATTGGCTATATTTAAGAGGGAGTTAGATGTGGCCCTTGTGGCTAAGGGGATCAGAGGGTATGGAGAGAAGGCAGGATACTGAGTTGGATGATCAGCCATGATCATATCGAATGGCGGTGCAGGCTCGAAGTGCCAAATGGCCTACTCCTGCACCAAATTTCTATGTTTCTATGTTCCTGTGCTTAATCCATATTCTTCTATTCCTTACAAATCCATATATCTATCCAAAAGTCACTTCAATGCCACTATCATGTCTGCCTCAACCACCAACCCCAGCAGCGCATTCCAGGCACTCATCAACTCTCCATGTAAAAACGTTGGCCCTGTGTAAAAAAAAGTTCTGAACATCTACCCTATCTATGCCTCCATGTAACCAATACCCATTAATCTGGACATCATTCTGATAAATCTCTTCTACACTCTTTCCAAAGCCCCCGCATCCTTCCTGCAGCGGGGCGACCAGAACTGCACACGGTGCTGCAAATGCAGCCCAACCAAAGGGTTTGGAAATGAAAAAAAGCTGACCGTGGATCTGTTAAATGTCTTTCAAATAATATAAGGGCTTCAAAATGCGATGTATGAAATTCCAGTGTGAGAGAATGTAGAACAAATCGCCATAAATACAAGGGATAATGTTAAAAATATTTTTTAACAGAAACAAGTAGCTCCTGCTACAAGTAATTAATTCTGACAAATGATGATGCTCTTGTGCTGTATATAATTAATATCACACTGGGAAATGGATGTGTTCCTGTTTAGGGAGCAAATCAAAGACCCTTAAGTAGTCCAGTATTTCCCAAGGTGACAAAGCACTTTGAGTCACTGACGTTTATGAAAAGATTTTGCAAAGAATATATTTTGATATTTTGGATAAAATCCAGTAATGAAGAAAGAGATGTTTGTGTCAAGTTTAAGGCTTAGTTCTGAAATAATGAAGATACAATCTACACTCTAGCTTCAGACTGATCAAAGATTATTCTGCTTTAAGCTTCACTTAAACAAATGTGCTCATCAGATTTCAAGGAATAGTTTAAAAAGATCTATTCCCTGAACAGTATAGTTGTACAGTATGTCGGCATTTCAACTAACTGATCAGAGAATGATAGAGCCGAACAGATCTGATATTCTTTCATGAACATTTTAATCTGGATGCTGCCACCTACATTCCTTCACTGATAGAGTGAATATCAGTGTCATTACAAAGTGCTCTCACATCGAAGTATGGGTGACTTGAGGGAACAGGTGCCCTCCTGGCTTGGTATTCATAAGATTCTAAGACTTAGGAGCAGAATCAGGTGCTTTGGCATTTCAAGTCCGCTCACCCATTCAATTTTTCCCTCCTTTTATTTTTCCCTCCTGCTTTCTCTCCACAACCTTTGATGATGTTAGACTTTAGATTTTACAGATTAAGCATGGAAACAAGCCCTTCGGCACACCGAGTCTGCGCCAACCAACAATCACTCCGAACATTAAATAATACACAAGGGACATTCTTTTTACAACTTACCGAAGCCAATTAACCTTCAAACATGAGCATCTTTGGAGTTTGGGAAGAAACCGGAACACCCAGAGAAAACCCACGCTGTCACAGGGAGAATGTACAAACTCCATACAGACAACACCTGTAGTCAGGATTGAACCCGGGTCTCTGTGATGTGATCGTGGCAGTAATTGCAGTGAGGGGAGGTCGGGGGGAGTGAGATAGAGAAAAAAATCAGCCACTCACTGTCATTCTCAAGGATGATTTAAGACCCCAATGATTTATTCTGAATTATAACTCTTGATTAAGCTTTTACCTACAGCATGATGATCTTTCTTTATTGCAATTAAAATCCCATTACTGACCTTGATATGCATGGATTCCAGCTGCATTTATATTATTGTTCATGTTCCCCTAAAAGAAAGGACCATAATTAAGTTAGGGAGGTTAGATCTCAAACTGCATTTTTCCAACAAGATTTGGGCGATTTTAGACAGAATTTGGCCCTTTTCCTAATATATCCTGGGTTGATAGGATGTAACTATTACCAAGGAAAAAAAAGGAACTGCATTTACATGGCATCTTATGCATTGTTTTTCCATTACAAAGCACTTTACAGATATGAAACTTTTGAAATGTCAACTATTCTGCCAGATAAAAGATTTATCAGAATGCAAATCTTTCCCCTGGAAACTTGAAAATGAGCAGGATACTATTTACAGTTTTTAAAGCTGTACAGAGGCCATAGACTGCAAAGTGATGCCCGGATTATACTACAGGGAGAAGTTGGACAAACTGGGCTTGTTTTCTCTGGAATGCCAGAGGTTGCTGGAAAACAAGGCAGTAACTAAACAGAGACAATCAGGAAAAGCTACTTCACAGAGTGGGGTGAATGTGGAACTCACTGCCATATGCAATGATTGATGCCGATAGAAATAAGGAATTTAAAGGATCTGCTGACACTGGAATCTTGAGCAAAAGCACAGACTGATGGAGGAACTCAGATGGTCAGAAACCATTTTTGAAGAAATAGACAATGACATTTCAGGTCAGTACCCTACTTCAGGCTTATGGAGTAGGGGGGGAGAAAGATAGAGGAAAAAAAGGGGGATGGGAAAGTCTGGCAAGTGATACGTGGACGTAGGAGAGGTGTCGAGTCTGGGTCAGAACATGGTCAAACAGCAGGAATCACAGAAAGAGCAGTGCAAGGGGGTGTCAAATTCCAGTCAGAGAGAGGGGATGAAATCACTCAATTAAGACAAACCTGGAGGGAAATTTGCAATGGAGCAGTAAAATAATTGGGAGGCATGGCACTTACATTGGGAGATGGAAATAGATGGACGCAATAGCATCGTGGGGTGGTGTTCAGTATGTGAGGAGGCTCTACAAGATAAAATTATTCAAGGATCTGCGTTTGTGCTCCAGATACTTTAAGGAAGAACAGGACAAGCAAGGGCTGAGAGGGCGATTAGAGGGAACTAGGACTGAGGCTCAGCGTGGATGATAGTGGAGGGTGTGATGAGAGGAAGGATGAATGAGACAGGACTTATGGGCCTGTCCCACTTAGGCGACTATGCAAGAAATCGCCTTCAAGGTCGGGTAGTCGCCTTCATGGTTGTGAGGAGTTCCCGCATTCTGGGAACTAGTCACGGCCTCATTATGGTTGCCGAAAATTTTTCAACATGTTGAAGCCGCTATGGGGAGTAGCGAGAATTCGTGCGCTGTAGGTGGGTCGCCAGGAGGTCCTAGTGGGTTCCCAGGAGATCGAAGGTTTTCGTAGGTTGTAGTTGGTGCTGAATGGTGAATTTCATTGGCTCATTGGGAAAAGAAACGTAAGCGGTAGTTTTAAAAACCAAAGATAACCAACCGGTAATGTTAAATGTCCGCTGAGCTTCTCAGCCATGTATCTCTGGCTTCTTAAAAGTTGTCTCCACTCCTTCTCCCCTCTCTTTTAAAGGACTTACTGTACACTGTGCTTTAGCCATCTTAATTACAGTGCCAACCTTCCTGTTCATATGTATGACCTTGGCTTTGCACCATGTGAATTGCACTCATTCAGCGTTCCCCCCGCTTGCCCTGTCCCCTGCATAACAGGCTGGTGAAGGAGGGGGTGGGTGGGGGTGTGTGTGTGTGTGTGTGTGTGTGTGTGTGTGTGTGTGTGTGTGTGTGTGTGTGTGTGTGTGTGTGTGTGTGTGTGTGTGTGTGTGTGTGTGTGTGTGTGTGTGTGTGTGTGTGTGTGTGTGTGTGTTCCACTCTGACAGTCACCATTACAGTTGCAAGTTTTTCAGGCGACTGCCGGCAACTTGACAGTCGCCGACAGTCGCCTGAAAAATCGCCTAAGTCTTAAGGGTGTAAGGGTAAGCAGAATTATTACTGTAGTCTGTGAGAGTTGTGATAGAGGACTGAAGAGAGACGGAAAGCAGTGTGAGAAAGGACCTTCTTGACATGTACAATTCTTTGAATTCTTCAGCGATGTTCTGTGTGAACCAGGTGAAGTGACGTAAAACACATTTCAAGTCATGAACACACTTTACCACACAATAAGGTGGATGAACAAAAATATGGCCAGATTTAAGACAGTTTCTTTTTTGTATTAATCCAAAAAAAACAATGATCACACTGAAGGTGGGCCATTTAGGCATGGCAGATCAGTGATGACATTTACATTGCAATTTGGATCATAAGACTGCTGCTCAATCAATCCCCCTTTCCATCCACGTAGTCATTGAGACCTTGTATCTGCAAAGGGGCCTTCCAAATCAAATTGTGAAAAGCATCATTTAGGATTAAACAGTTGTAGTGGGTTCTAGCGGCAGTCTGAATCTAAAAAGATCTCAAAGGCACTTGAAGTTCACTGAACAACAGCCTGTAACAGACCAAGGCCCATTAACAGGAAATAACCCATGAACAGCAAACAGCAAAGCCAACATTATAGGACTGCTTTATACCCCCAAAATAAACAGGTTTCAACTTTAGAGCTGAACAGAGTTCTAGAGCTCAACTACGGAGCTAAAATATTTTTTTAAAAACTGGTGTTGTCCAATTGTTGCATTGCTAGCTCAGAAGGCTCTCTTTTTGTATTACTTACTCCTGCTGCTCAATCACAATAACTTGAATTTATAATGTGTCTCAAATGACAGGAATAGTTCAGAGAAGAGATGAATACATGCATGTTCAGTCTGAAGAAGGGTCTCGACCCGAAACGTCACCCATTCCTTCTCTCCAGAGATGGTGCCTGTCCTCTGAGTTACTCCAGCATTTTGTGTCTAAATGCATGTTGAAGCCAGGTTGAATGTTCTGTAGAAACAGCCTCCTACCTGTTGGCAATGTGCTGACAGAAACATGTGAGTGTACTCCAGGATCGCAGTGTCATTCAACATATCTTCAGCCTCTTCAATCAGACCCATGTTAGGAAAGCCCTGCGTGTACAGTTCCCTCACTAAATGTATAATCAGGCTGTTCCTGCAAAGGCATTTCTGAATGAGGCAGGACAGTTTTGCCTATAAGCGGAGCACAACAAATGAAAAGTTACATGCATATTTTGAGGGGTTTCCCACCCTACTGCAACATTTTAAATAAAGAATTAACACAAGGAACTGCAGATGCTGGTTTACAAACAAACCCGACAAAGAGCTGCAGTAACTCAGCGGGTCAGGCAGCATATCTGACAGACATACATAGGCAAAACTTTAGGTTGGGACCTTCTTCATACTGATTAGACAGTCCCGAAAAGTCACCTCATGTTTTTGAAGGAAGCCACCTGACCCGTTGAGTCACTCCAACACTGTGGTTTTTTTTGTTGTTTAATTTTTTTTATTAAAGATAATCAATTACGATACCTTAAACAAGTTTACAGATATCAGATAATTCATTTTATCATACATGTAAAACATTAATAATACTTATCTATTATTTTTTTAGAAATAAAGATAAAGAAAAAGTAGCTTATAAATCAATGAGGGTATAGTTAACTAATAATTTGATAATTGTAAAAAAGAAAAGAAGAGAAAAGAACTAAAAAAAAAAATAAATAAATACTGTGGTTTTTTTTAATGTGAAAATAACAGGTTTCACACAATGTAGAATTGTAGGAAAGAAAGTCAGGACAAAATGTACAGAGGAAGAGCAGAGATAAATTAAATAATGTATCTTCTTTCCCTTAGCAAATTAGTTAATGTGATATAAATAAATCTTCATAAATACAAACTGTTTATTGAACTCATGAGATACCTTGAGCGGAGCTATCAGCAGTTTGGCTTTTGCATTTTCACTTTGCAGTCTCTTAAACTGAAAAATAAACATTTGTTTTAAATTGAATTGCTGAATGTTATCTTAATTTATAATATATCTGTAATGTTCCCAATGTGTTGGATAACAACCCATAACACTTGCATACAGAGGAGAGAAAACAAACTGGTCCCTGACCTCAAGCTAATGATACAACAGGGTTGCTACACGTGAAGAAAGGGACAAAGGAGTGCACAGAGAACCAGTTGAACTTGAAATGTCCAGAGAAGTCACTTGTGAAATGGACTAGTTGATTATGGCTGCAGTCTGCAAGGTTACCTTAAATATTTGAGGGGAGTGCAAAGGTAGAAAAGTTTATTATAGGAAAGATTTATATTGTTATCTCACCAAAACAAAATGGGTACAGAACATCATAAATCTTTCTCCTATAATTGAAAGTATCCTCTTGATACAGGCAGTTACAATTTTTTCCACTGATAACAAACAGAGAGAACTTTCCATTAAAAAAAATGCTGCTGGTTGTTGGCCATGTGAATGCCAGAATGATGTGGGGCTTGTGACCTCTCAATGCTTTGGTGAAGCTGTAGTTTATCAATTACTTCCATTCATATTCTGATCTTTACCCCCTCTCAGTTCCCATGCCTCCTTGGTACCTGATTAGCTTGAACTCTCATTTGTGCCAGTCACAGGATCTGGTGTCTTGTTTGATGATTGCTTCTTGAAATTCTATCATTTTCTTTTCAAACCATTTATGATTAATAATTCTCTTCAAAATGGCTTATTGCAAGCATATGCCCCCATACATGGTAGAAATTAAAAACATCTCAAGCCCTCTAAAAATATACTGTAGTAAAGTGAATGTTTTGAAGTGTTCACAACATTTAGCAATGAATCCAGCAAGCAGTATGCATGCAGTAGGGTTGGTGATATGGGTGGATTGCTCCATAAAGAAAGTTTGGAGAGGAGACACTAGGAACGGCAGATGCTGGATTGTTGAGCAAAGCTAACTTCAAGAATTGTGGTGAAGTACATGACCCAATCGGCTCTAAATGGCTTAGGAACAGCATATTTTACAGAGTCCCTCCTTCCCTATGCCCCGAGTGCTCAGGTCTTCTGTCAGCCACTCAATGCCGCAGCAATAAGAAAATTGGTAAAGCAGCCTTTTTCAATTATGCCCCAAGCTGCAGAATACCCTACCCAGGGCTATGAGAGACGCCCACTCGGTTGACATTTTTAAACGAAAGCTAAAAACATACCTTTTTAATCAAGCTTTTAACTGACTTTACTTCCTTTGTCTTTTTACACTCTTAATTTTATATTTTTGTAGACTAAGTGGGACCCGTTGGGTTCCTGTCACATGGGAGGCCTGGTCCCCCAACGCAACCCATTCCCCAACGCAATATTCCACCACTCACCATAGCCCCCACGGGAGGCCTGATCTCCTAACGCAACCCGTTCCCCTTTCTCCAACGCAACCCGATCCCCCAACGCAATATTCCAGCACACACCCATAGCCGACAACTGCACAGGGGCTGCTCATTTCACCTTATTCAGCCTCACTCATTTTTAAACTTAAAAACAAAATGCATTTGCACTTGCTAGCTAGCAGAACACAGTGTACTGTGGCTATTTAATGAAATGCATTTGCACTTGCTAGGGCTAGCAGGACTCGGTGTACTTGGATAGGAACAATGTTGTGAGCAGGGTTAAGCACAGGAAATAAGCAAAAGACAGTTGTTTTTTTCTAAGTTTAGAGATTTTTGAACATTTTCATAAATAACTCGAAAAATAAAGCATACATTTTTCAGATAAGATGATTTTGGACTCCACCGGATAAAACGCAACAGGAATATGTAAAAATGTTACCGTCAGGGCGTTGTTTTATCGAGCAGATGTGATTATACACACACACACACATCCAAGATCAGAGTTTTAATAGTTATAAGATATTTTTATATAGATCTGTGCTTTTATACTATTAATTGCCTATGTCCTTACTGTTTTAAATTATATATTTGTTTAGACCTGTGTTTTTTTCTGGAAAGCACTTTGGGTTGCATTCAATTGTATGAAAATTGCTACATAAATAAAGTTATTATTATTATTATTTTACCATTAATCTTTACAGTTGTTTAAAATTAAAAGATATATGATATATTTAAGCCCACAAACTTAAAGTTCACATTACTGGCTCAAAATTGAAGTTTGAATGTATGTGGTAAACTGGAGTTACCTTCATGTCAAACTGGTTTTGAAGGAGTCCCAGTTTAAAGTGCAATTCCTGCAGCTTCCTTTCCAAAACTGTCTGATCTTTAAGCTGGGAATTCAATGTGAGAATCTGTTGCTGAAGAGTTATGATGTTCTCGGAGCTGAAGTCTGCTATTTGGCCAATGGATTTCACTGGAACACTCTGACAAAGGACAGACAATTTAAAAATAAGCATGGTTTCTTTTTTACTGGTGATAAGCAATATTCATAATCATCCAATTTTCTCCACTGTTGGTTAATGCAGCTCCCAATACACAATGAAACACTCTAAAGAAAAGCATCCTTGTTGAAACAATTATGTAATTTGTCTATGATAGTAATTTAATGGTTTTCAATTTCATGTTGAAGTAATTGTGAACCAGTTCTGACTTGAATGACATACATTGCAGGCATGTATAGCATACATGCATAGCATGTATAACAGACATACATAGGATACATAGCAGGCATGCTAAAGTTGTGAGTTCATTAAGATTGGTGAGCTGACATTGTAAATTGTACACTCTCTGAACAATACCGCAAGTTTGCTCCACAGAAATGCTCAAATGGAAAAGAGAATGAAGAATAAGATCCAGATAAACCAAATAGTTTTATCATTACTAGAGTTTACCAATTTATTACAAAGGGTTTCTTCGTTTTAATACAACTTGATATGATATAATTCATATATTTTGTTTCTTAAGTCATGCATTTTTTTGTTTTGTGGTTTATTACAGGCATGAACTTTATTCTCTTATTCAACATTTTTATATTTTGTGGGCTGGTAGGTTTACTTCAGGAGGACAAATAACGTGACAGCAAAAACATACAGTATGCAACCGATATAGATGAACATCATCATATGTTAAGATATCAGTCTGAAAAAGGGTCTCAACCTGAAACGTCACTCATTCCTTCTCTCCAGAGATGCTGCCTGTCCCGCTGAGTTACTCCAGCATTTTGTGTCTACCATCATATTTTAAGACACCTCAATATAAACACCAGCAACACAGTGCAGGAGTGTATCCAGACTGTGCCTGTGAGCAATGAACATATCTTGTACCTCCCTCTGCTGGATGAATTGTCATAAATATAGTGGTGGTTTAAATACATTCTCAATAATTCACAGATTATTGCTAATGATTAGATTTACATTCTATGGCCATTTACTTTACATGAACATGTGTTTGCTATTACTTAATTATCCATATTATATAATTGTATTTTAAGGTGTAAAAAATTATACATTTCACATTATGCAACAAAGAACTCAAATAGCAACTAAAACAAAATGTTAATCAAAACATCGGTATATACTTATTAAATTCTATGTTTCATGATTATTTAGCAACATTATGATACACTTCACATGTAACGCAGCGGCTATAAAATGCAAAACACATGAAATATCAGGTAATGATAAACTTGTTTGTAAAATTGACTGATTTGATAGTTTATTATATGTGGATGGATGATTTAAAGGATGTCGAGCACCGAGCTGAAGCTTCTCCGTTACAGTAGGTGGGATGGGACATGATTTGTTGTTCTCTGTTTCTAATGAGGTTATCTGAGTTTGTTAATGTTAAAAGCATCTTAAAACAGCGATGTTGCTGTTGATTTCAACTGACTGGAACCAAAGAACATGCACAAAGAAGAAAAGGTACATGATTTGACTATTAACCACACTACTGTTGTGCAACACATTGGGCGCTGGCACTCTGCATTACTGGTGATGATCTGGGAATTGGGAACTGCATTGCATTCTCAGTTAGAACATGGTACCTGACAGGGGGAACCAATTATAGAAAAACACATTTTAATTTAATGGGGATGATCAGGTCACCCAATGCTACGAGTTTAACTTGTATGTAAGGGGTCACCAAATCAGAATTGGTGATTAGTTGGAGCAAAATCAAACTGCTAAGCGGGTCAGTCACGGTGGTGCAGCGGTAGAGTTGCTGCCTTACAGCGAATGCAGCGCCGGAGACTCGGGTTCTATCCTGACTACGGGTGCTTTCTGTACAGAGTTTGTGCGTTCTCCCCGTGATCTGCGTGGATTTTCTCCGAGATCTTCGGTTTCCTCCCACACTCCAAAGAGGTACAGGTTTGGAGATCAATTGGCTTGGTAAATATAAAAAATGTACCTAGTGGGTGAAGGATAGTGTTAATATGCGGGGATCGCTGGGCGGCGGGGACACGGTGGGCCGAAGGGCTTGTTTCCGCACTGTATTTCTAAACTTAACTAAATTAACCCTGTGGAGGAAAATAGACAGTTGGCGATTTGAATCAAGACCCTTCCTTTGCCAGCCTCAACAGATGCTGCCTGACCCACTGAGTTCATCCAGCAGTTTGTTTACTGCACTCCAGCAACTGTAGTTTTGAAGAGCTCCATTGGTCATTAATTGCTTTAGTTAACTATAATGGGGAAGTTGGCGTCTGAGGGTTTCTTGAAAATGCGTCACTACAACAATGCACATATATTTAACAATTGTGAAAGAATGCGGCTTCACTAACCCATGATGACAGGAGAACATTCACAAAAGATGCAATAGATGCATGCAGGGTCAAAATATGAAAACAGAGACACAAGATACTGCAGATATTTAAATCTGGAGTAACAAACAAACTGCTGGAGAAACTCAGCAGGTCAGGCAGCATCTGTGGAAGGAAATGGGCAGACAACCTTTCAGGTGTGAAGAAGGGTCCTGACCCGAAATGTTGCCCATCCAGTTCCCTCCACAGATGCTGCCTGATCTGCAGAGTTCCTCCAGCAGTTTGCTCTTCACTCACAATATGAAATGCAATTTCTATTCTGCCACCCAGATTGTGACAGAGCATCACAGCGGGTAGTTCTGCTGCCCTACAGCTCCAGCAACCCGATTTCAATCCTGACCTTGAGTTTATTAGTTTAGTTTAGAGATACAGTGTTGAAACAGGCCCTCCAGCCCACCAAGTCCCTGCCAGCCAGCGATCCCCATACAGTAGATATTTCCCAACAGACTAAGGACAATTTATAGAAGCAATTAACCTGCAAACCGGCACGTCTTTGGAATTTGAAAAGCCACATGGTCACGGGGAGAACGTGCAAACTCCATACCGACAGCACCCGTAGTCAAGATCGAACCTGTGTCCCTGGTGCTGTAAGGTAGTAACGCTACCGCTGCGTCACTGTACCGACATCCAACACTGGTCTATATATGTCCTCCCTGCGCCAAATGAGATTCCTTTCAGGTGCTCTAATTTCCTCCCACAATTCAAGGATGGACTGTCTGGTAGATTAATTGACTTCTGTAATTACCCTGGGTATAAGCAAGTAGTCAGAGAATCGGGGGTGCTAATAGTTTGTGTGAGAGAATAGATGACCTGGAAATATTTTGGAGCAATGCAATTGAAGGGATTTTTTGAGCTGCCACAGACTCGATGGCCCAAATGGCCTCAGGAAATATCTATATATGTTTTCAACTTATTTTTCAGCAGCAAATAAAAACATTTCATGCGTTTTACTAATCTTAATTTATAAAGTATTTATGTTGTTGTCAGAAACGTAGTAGAACATAGCAGAGTATGCTAAGATTTGAGATTAAGGGATGCAAGAGAAATAGGGTTAGTATAGGAACATGGACTGTAAAGTGAGCCACGATCTTACTTTATGACACAGCAGCTGAATGCGACTCCTATATCTTGTGTTCTTATCGACAGACTTAAACCCCTGTCTCACGGTGCGAGTTGGCCCAGAGTGACCCCAAGTTTTCACTCGTGGTGATCACGTACAACAAACGTAGCGGGAACGTCGGAACTCGCGCGATTAACTTGTCCACTCGTGGCGCTAATGGCAGGTACCTGTGAAACTTGTGAACTCGTGAAAAAAGTCAAACATGTTTGATTTTTTCCACGAGTCAAATTTAGTGTTCAAGTTTAAAATTGAAACATTTAGACTCGTTGTAAGAATGTAGGGCCCGTGCGTTTACCTTAGTGATTCGTGAGTCTACCGTGGGAACTCTTTAAATTATTTCAGTGCCATTCACCCTCGAGTCTTAATCACAAAATTTAATTCACCCTCGACTAAATTTTCTTTGTTTCTTTGGTAATTTTCGTCTTATTTTCCCTTGTGTACAATTTTATATATAATGTATTTTTGTCACATGAGCAAAATACATGAATGAACTCATTTCGTAAGTTTTTATTTTATTCAGCTTTAACATCCTAAAAATATGTTAAGAAAACTAGGAGTGAAAAAAAAGTTTAATTACCACTGGAGTTGGAAAATCATTCTATTAGAATGATTAAAAAAAACATTCCAATGTCTAAACACTGGGCTACAGCCCTATCCTACCCTTTTGGGCTTTGATTACTGCAGTTATTTCTTGGAAAATTAGCTATAAAAACCATGGAGTGTGTGATTTAATATATTTTTCTCCAACTAATATCTTTCTATATCCCTCCCCGAAAGCTCACAAAACCACCAAATATCAACTTTGGTAGCTACATTTCTACACAAAATAACGTTACTGTTCAACAGTTGCATACGGCGATCCTTCAGTATTGCCATTTATAAATGTATGATCACACTAGCTCATCTGGTCTTCCCTAAACGGTTATATTACAGTAAATTTGGGAAATATCCTGTTAGTTTAAAAATTATAAAACCATAGGTATAGATAAAAAAACATATCAAAGTTCCAGCTCAACTGCCATTAAAACCAATGAGCTTACTAACCACTTTAATGGCAATGTCTTTTTTTAAGTATAGAAAACAAAATCTGGATAAATTATGTCATTCACCCTTCACCCACTCCTCTAGTTTCATTAACTCCATAAAATAATTTCATTCGCGCTTGGGTGAGCCATTCACCAGTTTAAGAAGCACATTTAGCGCATTACATCTGTAAACTGAAATCAGACTTCAGGAAGGGTGTCCGAACATCCAGACGGCAAAGGGCCGTGTGTCGCTGCTTTCTGACATGAATCAATGAACGTTGGATTTTCCTGACGCGTAGATTTACAACCAATAGCGATTACAAGATCACAAGTTTCCTGATTTACAGCCTGCAAACGATCACAACCATCACTCGGTCACAGCCCACGTTGATCAGTCCGAACTAACATCATCAGCGTGAATGGAGTATTCACAAAGGGATTTTTTTTCCTCTTCCAAGTACATTCTATAAATCGGTTGCTGGGTTTTCTCCGCTCTATCTTTCGCTCAGGCGCCTTTCCTCCCCTTCCATCAGTTTACGATTCACTTCTCTCCACTATCTTTCCTCTCAGATCACATTCTCGCTCTTTTTTTACTCAACGGGCAGGCAGCATCACCGGAGAGAATGAATTGGTGACGGGGTGACATTGTGCTGTTTGATCGCCCCCTGTCAGCACCAGCTTTTTGTGTCTATCTTCGGTTTAAACCAGCATCTGCAGGCAGTTCCTATCCTACACTTTATTCCTTTCTTGGCATCTTCTGGGCAAATGTTGCCTTCTACACGAACAGTCTTGGATGATATTGTTTGTGTGTGTGAGAGAGAGAAAGAGAGAGAGAGAGAGAGAGAGAATTAATGTGTGTGTGAATAGGCATATTTTCGGAGGGGGCAACGAGCCAAGCGGGGTCTGAACCCTTTCTGAAAACGAGCGCAAAGCGAGAAAAATGTATTGTCAAGCGCTCCAAACGTTGTTTAAAATAAGTAAATGCGACCTTGGCTAATAATTTAAAAAGAAATCCTTATACAAAACCAACACTCTGTCCCTCACGCTGCCTGTTGCCTTGTGGGGAGTGTGTGTCGGAGAGAGGGGGTGTGGGTGTGGAGGGGACCTGATGTGAATGTTACACTATAGGATGGCGAGGTTGGGCTCTGAGCTGCAGTGAGAGAGAGAGAGAGAGAGAGTGAGAGAGTGAGAGAGTGAGAGAGTGAGAGAGTGAGAGAGTGAGAGAGTGAGAGAGTGAGAGAGTGAGAGAGTGAGAGAGTGAGAGAGAGAGAGAGAGAGAGAGAGAGAGAGAGAGCGAGAGAGCGAGAGAGCGAGAGAGCGAGAGAGCGAGAGAGCGAGAGAGCGAGAGAGCGAGAGAGCGAGAGAGCGAGAGAGAGAGAGAGAGAGAGAGAGAGAGAGAGAGAGAGAGAGAGAGAGAGAGAGAGAGAGAGAGAGAGGGAGAGAGAGGGAGAGAGAGGGAGAGAGAGTGCGTGTGCGCGTCAGCAGCAAAGTTATATACAACGGGCTTGTACGTGGTGGCAAGAGAGGTTTCCTTTGTTCTCGTCGGGGGCATCAGAGATATCGGAGAGAATTAAGCCTCCCTCGCACACCACTCCTAACCCAAGAGCCTTGTCACCCCAGACAGATTAATGACACCTCCACCCCCCCCTCCCCAACCTCCCTCCACCTCAACTCATGCCTGGGCACCAAAGCAGCTCAGGAGGCGAACCCTGAGCTCCGTCTCCCAACAATCTGATGTGAAAGAACAGTTATGAAAACATACCTTCATTCACGGTTGGCTCAAGAGTAACGGGAGAGGAACTTGGTAACTCGGGAGAGGAACTTGGAACATCGCATAAATGACATACCCGTGGGAACTCGGTTAAACACTTGATCATAAACTTGAAACCTCGTACACAACCACGAGTCTGTTTTTTTTCTTTCACTTGGGGTCACTCGTGGGTGGACTCACACCGTGAGACCGGCCCTTTAAAGTGTGAATACCCTAAATTTTGATTCTCAAATCTCATTGATGTGTGAGGTGCATAACTAGAACCTACTGTTAACAAGTGTACTGGAATAATATTCCATGATGGATTATGAACCACAGTTCATAAATTCACAGTAGAGGGCACTATTGCTGCAGTAATTGGGACTTATATGAGGAAAACTGCAGATACTGTAGCTGCATTTTACCAATGATAATGGATCATCCAGACATTTTTAAATTAAGTCTTATTTTTAAATGGTGTTGGAGTTCTTCTTGGCACTTTTTCACAATACATAGCACCACTACTATGGTAATTGGTTCTTGAATGAGGAAAATACAAAGCTGCATTTTTATTAATATTAGAGGGAGATCAAGCCATTTTTTAATGAAGCCTTATTTTATTTTCAAATACAGTGCTTTAGAAAGGTACTAGTTATCTAAAAATAAGCATGAATTTACTGCCAAAGATAACTTCAGCATTTCTTACAAAACTCCAATCCATTAAACCAAGTGAATATCAAGACTGCAAAAAAAAACTCATGATATATCTCTCTGAGTTTAACTCTTGACATCCTGATTGAGTTGATTGCATTGCATGCTTGGGTAAACAAATGGAAGTAATGTCCAATGGCATGTTCCTCTGAAATAAAATAGTCTACATAAACCATGCCGGGGTTCACCAAATGTTTGTAAGTCAGATGCATGGATGAACTGCAAGGACTATTACAGATAAACTGCTAGGTACGACAAGTTTTCGTTTACATTTGATACCTTAATGAAATTGAATCCTGCAGCATACAAAATATGTGGTAGCACACTATCCAATTTCTACGCAAAACTCCTTCAACTGACTTAGAATTGTCAGTGAGGAACCATGGCTCAATCTAACCCACATGAAGAGATTTAGTGTAGCTCTAAAAAGCTTTAGAACTTGTGTAAGACAACTTGTCAAAACATTTAAAATGAAAAACAATAATAAGACCAATAATCTTCAGAGGAGGTTTACAAGAATGATCCCAGGAATTAATAGGTTAATCTATGATGAGCGCTGGACAGCACTGGGCCTGTACTCGCTGGAGTTTGGAAGAATGAGGGGGGACCTCATTGAAACATGCAGAATAGTGAAAGACTTGGATAGAGTGGATGTGGAGAGGACATTTCCACTAGTGGGAGAGTCTCGGACTAGAGGTCATTGCCTCAGAATTAAAGGATGTTCTTTTAGGAAGGAGATGAGGAGAAATTTATTTATTCAGAAGGTGGTGAATCTTTGGATTTTTTTGCCACCAAAGGCTGTAGAGGTCAAGTCAGTGGATGTATATATAAGGCATAGATAGATAGGTTGTTAATTAGTACAGGTGTCAGAGGTTATGGGGTGAAAGTAGGAGAATGGGGTGAGGAGGGAGAGATAGATCAGCCATGATCGAATGGCTGATAGGCTGAATGGCCTCATTCTACTCCTATTCGTTAAGACCTTATGACCTAATTTCCTCTGAGGTGGAAACACTGCTGATGTACATTGACTTTTCAGACACTTTCAGAACTGTTACAGCAGTGGAAGGAATTTCCTCACTGGGAAATGAACATTTTGCATTACCTCTTCCATGAGTTTTATTTGCGATTGCAAAGGTCTTTGTTCTCTTGTGGTTCTCCTCAGCTTTTCTATCTCAGTTAGACCTTCTTCAAATCTAGCTTCTGCCAAGCCCACCTTTCCATGCCATTTCTGGGCCTGGAATTAATCACATACAAGTCATATTGTAATAAATAGAAACTGCAGATGATGGTTTATACCAAGGATAGACACAAATTGCTGCAGTAAGTCAGCAGGTCAGGCAGCATCTCTGGAGAAATTGGATAGGTAACGTTTTGGGCCGGGACCCTATAAGGGATTCTTGGTCTTTGCAGAAGAATAAGTATGAAGTCATCGAATAAATAGGGTGGCAGACTGGCCCAGTGGTAGTGCTGCTGCCTCACAGCGCCAAGGACCTGAGCTCGATCCTGATGACGGGTGCTGTCTGTGCAGACTTTGTATGTTCTCTCTGTAACTACACGGGATTTCCTTAGATGCTCCGGTTTCCTTCCACATTCCAAAGTCGTTAGATTAATTAGCTTCAGTAAATTACATCTAGTGTGTAGGATGTGAAAGTGGAATAACATAAAACTAGTGTATGAATGATCGATGTTCGGCGTGGATTCAGTGGGGCGAAGGGGCTGTCTACACACTGTATCTACGCCGTAGCTCTAAGCTAAATTCAATTAAATTCTGTTGGGAATGACAGAATTATCATCCATAAATTGAGTAGAGGAATGAAATTCACCGATGTTGTACCTCAGCCTTCGTCTTGTCCACCTCTTCGTGTTTAGGCTCAAGCTCCAATTCTGCTCTCTCAAGTAAATTCTCAAGTGAATTTTTCCCTTCCACTGAAGTCAGTTGCACCTGAAATTAAAAATAATCATTTTACGAAGGGCGACACAAAATGCTGGAGTAACACAGTGGGACAGGCAACATCTCCTGGTTTCACAGCACTTTAACTCCTCCTCACATTTCCAATCTGACCTTTCTGTCCTGGGTCTCCTCCATTGTCAGAGTGAGGCCCAGCACAAATTGTAGGAATAGTACCTCATATTTTGAATGAAGAAGGGTCTCGACCCGAAACGTCGCCTATTTCCTTCGCTCCATAGACGCTGAGTTTCTCCAGCATTTTTGTCTACCTTCATATTTTGCTTGGATAGCTTACACCCCAGTGGCACGAACATTGACTTATCTAACTTCAAATAGCCCTTGTTTTCCCTCTCTCTCCATCCCCTCCCTCTTGCCAGTTATCCCACCAGTCTTACTGTCCCCGACTACATTCTATCTCTGTCCCGCCCACTCCCCTGATATCAGTCTGAAGAAGAGTCACGACCCAAAATGTCATCCATTCCTTCTCTCCAGAGATGCTGCCTGTGACAATGAGTTATTCCAACATTTTGTGTCTACCTTCGATTTAAACCAGCATCTGCACATCTTTCCTGCACATTTTACAAAAGTCATTGGATTAAGAAAGTGATTGAAGACTATGGTCAACATTTTTGAGGATTCTCTAAATATTTACATTGATGGCAGTTTTTGACCTCAACATCTGGTGATTTCCTTTGTAGGCTGATAATCCCACTGTGGCATTTCCAGGGATGATCCTCTTTCCTTTTAGTGAATGTGGGATTGATAATAATTAAGATATTAATTTATAAAGGAATGCTGGCAATTTTACCACACAGCAAATTATTCTTATTCAGATCTATTCCCTTCAAACTCTTATTTTATTAAAATATTTGGAAAACAGACTAATGATGTAACTGGAAAATAACGGGAATAGCATAATTGATATTTGATTTTAAAAAAAGCATTCTTTTCAGCTTTGTAATTTAGCGAATAATGTCTCCCTCCCACTTTCCCCTCTTAACAATACTTTCTAACAATTTGGTTTTGTCAGAGTAATTAATGGTCTTTAAACCTCATTTTCTTCGCAGCATGTTTCAACGATCAGTCTCGTTCCATCATCGAGTTGGTTTTCATCATCTGCAGTGCCTTTGAGTGCCAAGGTTTTGTAATCATTAGATCTTCCAGCGATGTTCATGGCAGATGTCTCGGTCAATACATCATTAAGTTCAACATTCAGTTCCATCAGGCTTTTGCTTTGTTTCACTTCACACATTTGTTTGTCTTTAAACATCATCTTCCTGTCATCTCCACAGCCAGAATCTTCTTGTAATAAATCATCACTTTGTTGTATTGAAATTGTCTTTAACTCGCCTTGCTTGTTTTTTATCTCAGCATCTCCCTGGGCTTTCAACTCTTTAATTACATTTTCTTTCAAATTCATCAACTTAGTGTTTTCATTTGCTAACTGATTTATTTTGTTTTGTGCTGCAGTGTTCACAGTGAAGTAATCCTCCAGTTCATTTTCCAGTTCTTTGACTTTTCCCAAAAGACTTTCATTCTCTCCTGTTAAATGATGCATTGTTTGGTGAATCCTACTTGCCTTTTCATTCTCCACTTTAATTTTGTTCAGCAGGTGTTCATTACCTTTCATCAATTTTTCAATTTCCTCTTTCATTTCTTCATTTCTGGATTGTACTTCTGATAATCTTCCCTTCATTTCCCCATTTTGCGTGCTCAGTTTTTCAATACTTTGATGACACTCCATTAGTATCTTTGCATTTTCCTGCTGCATTAAGTTAAATTTGTCTTCCATCTTCCTCTTGTCTTCTTCCAGTTGAGCCATTTTCTGCAAACTTTCCTCACTCCTCTCTTCAAACTCTGCTTCCATGTCTCGCTGGCTGGATTCCATTTTTGCAATCTCATTTAGAAGCTCTTTATTTCTCTTCTCCAAAACCTCATTTTCTTTCCTCAAGTTGTTTTTCATCGATTCTTCTTCCTGTATCTTCCCTTTTGCTATCGTTTCAAGTTTCTGAACCAGATGGTTCACTTCTCTTCCTGTGGCATATAATTCATCCTCCAACTTGTTCTTCTCTTCTGCTGCCTCGAGTAACTGATTATTCACACACTGCAAGCGATGATCCATCTCTGCCTTCTCTACCCGAAGTTCTCCTACCTCAGCTTCAAGACGTGCAATCTTTTCTTCAGTCACAGTCTTTGCGACTCCACTCCCGGGTTCTCTTTTCATGCTGCAAGGGGTATTTGGTCGCATGCATTCTGCTGCGTCACTGTTACTGGAATCTGCATGCTTGTGTGCAGGCAGCACATTCAACTTTGCAATTTCCTGGCTCTCCAGCCCCAACTGATCGGACTGTGAATTATTAGTAATGGTATCACCAGGGACGGGAGCATCATCGTCTAATTCCTTGGCCAGGTCTTCACCACTTTGCCTCTTCTCCTGTTTGACTATAAAGGGAGATGATAGGACACAACCTGCCAATTGTCCCACTTCAAGGTCCAGGAGCAGGGCCAGTTCTCTCTGTGTCTCTGGGAGCTGGAGGACTGTTCTGACCTGAGATTAAGACAATGATACATTAAGTAGTGTTCTCACTATAGCAGTGACAACCAGGGGAGAGCACATCATCAACATAAAAAGAGCATTCAACAAATACATATGGGTGATGTAACTTTCCTTCTTGATTTTAAATACCTTTGCAGTTGCACAGTTAAAATGGATTTGGTAGTAGATCTATTTGAAAAAAGGATGCTGTTTTCTTTAAAGAGCACATCAGACTGATCGGCGTGGGGGAACCGCCGTGAGGCAGGGGGAAGAACAATGGAGGACCTGGCGTGTGGGGGACCGCTGTTTGGGGGGGAGGAGGGGGGGGGGGGAGAAGGGGGGAAAGAAATGTGGGCCTGCCGTGGGATATTTTTGTAACTTTGTTAGCACCGTTTATGTTGCGACTATTGCATAAAAGCCTAAGTGTCCAAATAACATTCACACAAGAATTCACAATATAACATGATTTTTAAATCTCATTGTCATGAATTTATAGGCCAAATTGAAGGAATTTAGTGTTTAATTCCCGTAAATTAATGGCCATTTTAATAATCTTGCGAGTGGGTTTTTGTGGAACGCGATCGTTTGGAACGTTGCAGTTTGCGGTGAATTTATCCCCCAGTCGGCAGGAAAAATACTGCCGGTTCGTATATTTTTTAAGTCACATTTTTGCAACATAAAATTTTGATTAGAGGCTTCCTAAGAAGCACGTTTTTATGTAAAAATAAACTGTGTAACTTGTTTTGTCCCCTACGTGAGATCCGTCCCATTGTCGGCGTTCATGGCTTTAGAGGATGATTTTTAAATTACTCATGCTAATAAATAATCCAGCGTAGTTTAAAAGTAACTCCATAAAACAAATGTCGGAGCGATTTCTCTTCAGCAACTAAACCCCCGTAGATTAATCGATTTGAATGGTCTGGAGTAAACGGCATTTTGAACCCGCCCCCCTCTCAAAGGCGCTAAAGTCGCACACACGGGAGTGCAGGAACCAGGACTCCAGTGAGTGTAAGAACACGAGAGAACAGGGTGTATGAAAGGGAGTGTAGGAACCAAGGCCCTGATTTGTGAAATGGAGTATGGGAATCAGCACTGTGTGAGCCGAATGCTAAACCATCAGGATTTACGAGTATCGGATACAGAATTCTACTGTCAGTGCTGGGACTATTGAGGGGAATACGTAGGAAGGAACTGCAGATGCTGCTTTAAATCAAAGATAGACACAAAATGCTGGAGTAATTCAGCAGGACAGGCAGCGTCTCTAAAGAGAAGGAATGGGTGACGTTTCGGGTCGAGACCCTTCTTCAGACATTTTGTGTCTATTGAGGGGAATATGTTAGAGAAGAACAGCAAAACAAGCTTTCTACTTCTGTCTTATTCGTTCATTGTTGAGTTTTTCTTTTTCAGCTGCAGAGTGTACAGTTAGTTGTGTAGCAAAATCCTTCTGAGCTGTAAGCACCAACTCTTCCTCAAATAAATAAACAACATTGATCTACTTTCCATTTTAGTCACTGATTTGAAATGAACACCAGGTCTACATGGTGAAATAGAAAATTCAGCTATAAATACAGTAACTTAAAAAAAACTAAAAATGATACCATAAACACAAATTATACTCTTTATTTAGTTGTTATACTTTGAGAGATGTTCCTCACCTTCTCCACGTCCCCTGTTCTAAGAATCCGAATTAGATCTGCCAATGTACATGAGTTTGCTTCAAGTAGTGGTATAAGACGCCCTTCTTTTACAGCCTCTGATAGTTTAGGGTAACCACAGGCACATTCAGAAACCAGCTCTATTGGAAAGCACATAGAAGATACACTGATGTATTAGCGTATTTGTCAGATTAATTATACTATTTTCTTTCAAAATTTGGTGTCAAGATTTTCACTTTATTTTGATTGGTTAATTTAGAATGAATATCCATGAAATGTTGTTATATATTGTTGGTATATTGTAGTTAAATTGAATTTAGCTCATTTGGAATTAAATCCATAGACCCGGTTGATTTCAAGGAAAGAAGATTAGATCCAGTTGTTGGTTTTCTGGGATCTCAAATCACATTCAGACAGGAAGGTTAAGCAAGATATTCCAGTAGATATTATGCAGGGATGAGAGCAGTGGGAGTGCAGGAGACAGCTGTCAGAAACCTACAACTTGCAGGGCAGTAACAGGGTTAAACGGTAACACAGAGATCTGTGAAAAGTTAAAAAGCTGTCCTTATCAATTCTGCCTGTTTGAGCTTCAACTGTAAATTACAGCTGGCAGATTAAAAATAAAATAGAGGTGCAGATCTCACTTCCAAATTTAACCAAGTATATTCCCTAAAATTTGC
This sequence comes from Raja brachyura, assembly GCA_963514005.1. The sequence continues at coordinate 142,583,445 of OY740781.1, forward strand.
CACATTGAGTAAATTGCAATACCATAATCGGAACATGTGACTGTTTTGTGCCCTCTATGTTTGTAAGGTACTTTATGAAATTCACTCTGAAGAATTCAAACATCTAATGCATATGAAAAAATTAAACATTTGTTCTGAAAAAGCCATGTCTTGGAATTGGAAAATTCAACTTCTAAAAGATGGACCCCCAACATGTGAGGAAATGAGTGAAACTGTGGTGTTCAGATCACGCACTGGATAACGTCATTGGATCACACAGTTTAATGAATGTATGTGAGCAAAAGATCTAAGAAAAATGAATGGCCCAAGGAAATAGAAAATGCAGACTCAAAGCCTACAACACTGACGTAATAGGTAAATTATGGACACCTTAGAAGATTTGTTGCTGCAAACTACACTCCTTTCTGCTTTCCAGGAAGAGAAGCATTGGGTTTAGCTTTTAACGTTGAACATCTCAAATGCACAGAAATAATAACCAAATTACAATATTTACATTACATCTGGAATATATTCCTCTTTCAGTCATACACCAATTATTTCACCTATCAATATACAGTAATGTATACTAGATCATGGTGAACATCTTCCTTTGTCCTGGGTGGTGGTCCATTTTAGCTAGCAGCAGCTTGTGAAAAATCCAAGGCTTCCAAGTATTTAGCTCCTGTATATATTAACTTGTTGGTCATTTGCCATTTCAGCTTTATTTTGCTAGCCTTATCATTCAAATTCAATTTGAGTTTATTTTACGTTGATTTAAATTGAAATGCATTGTGGCGCACTGCTCAAAAATATTCTCGTCGACTGCCCTTCATTATGATCAATATGCAGCTTTTGCTCTATACACACTTATGGGGAATGACTGCAAAACCCAGCGTGTCATTTCAGACCATTCACCATTTCTCTGATTATTGCTCAGACTGATTTCTTTCATGAAAGGAAGGTAAGGCGGCATACATAAGAATTAACATATCGTTGATCTGAGCAAATTGAAGGTACTCATCAAAGCATTATGTTCACTTGATAGTAAAAGATGAGCGAAAATCAAACGGTAGAATCTGGGTCTTTGGTAAAGTACATCGTTACCGGGTGTAATTTTTGACAAAGAAAAATGACTACATTTGTTTAATATATCTGCAAATTCCAAACAGGAAAACTGAACTTAAAAAAATAAATAAAGCATTCATAAGAAATAATATTTTTAACTGATTTATGAGGTATGATTTGCGAATGAATAAATAATTCAGCTGTCTGAACAAATCTGTATGGTAACTCAAATCTCACTGTACCAATAAATGAAACATGAACTTGAACTTGAAATCTGACAACTCTTGCTCCAAAATTCTGACAAGATTGGACATGGTTTTGCTGGTGTCATCTACGTCAATTAAAACAAATTCCTATTGAGTCGTTATCTTTGTCAACAAAAGAGTTACTGAGTAAAGGTATTGTAAAGGTAATGCAATGTCTCACTTGCAAGAATCATGGCTTCTTGAACACATTGTCCAATGGAGGGAGTTTGAGTGTTCTTGTTCCGAGCTGAATCAAACACAGCTGTCCACTTCTGCTGCATTAACTCTTCTCGAAATAAGATGTCTCCGTTCTATTGGGAACCAAAATGTTTGAGTTGATAAATGCATTTTCTCAGAGGTTTAAACTGCACCAATCTTAATTCAAATGTTCTGATCTTACATCAAATGTTCAGCTCACCTAATTAACTCAAATAAATAACACTCAGCTAACACTCAAATGATCAAGAAAATTAGCAATCAGGAACAAAGACTGCACAAAAACAAAACCTAGTCAGTCATTCACTCTTCTTCCAAGAGTCTGCCAGTTTCAATGGCCATCCAACAACCTATCACTCAGTTAAAACTGGTTGGAAACAACTTTAGATATTTCTTAAGTTATGAATATTTGATTTAGAAATTGTCACTGATGACATTGACTTTTTAGTATGCATAACAATAATTAAGCACATTATGTTTTTCCTACAGTAAAGAGCACACTTTAGTCATCTGAAAAATTCCTCCTTTAGTCCTTAGTAATCAACGTCAATGACAATACCAGCAATTATTGCCCTTCCCCAGTTGTCCTTGAGAATCTGGTGGTGGATTACTGTCTTCCTTTTGAACCACTGTTTCATGCTCAGGAAAGCCAATGTCAGTGACAGAATTAATTCTAAATACACAAAAGACTGCAGACGCTGGAAGCTTGAGCAAAAACCAAAGTCCTGGAGGACCACTGGTCAGGCAGCATCCGTGGAGTGAAATGTACAGATGACAATTTGGGTCAGGACCCTTCTTCAGACTGATGGAGTTCGGCTACTCTCCAGAGTTCTCCTCCTTAGTTCCTCAGAGGGGAATTTAATATTCTGACTCTTGTTACTGGCCACTAGACCAGGGAGGGAGAGCAGTCAGACATCCAATAATGGTGGAGTGTGATGCGAAAAATATCACAGAAAAGGTCACGCAATTGACATGATCTTTGAGCAAAACAATATTACAGTAATCTTCCAGATTATCACAAAACCTCTGATTCATTTATATCCCATTACGGGGGAAATCTGTGATCATAACCCAATCTGGCTTAAATGTAACTGTGACCATGACAACGTGGTTGACTCGTAACTGTCTTTGAATAGCTTAGCAAGCTGCTCAGCTGAAGGAACCACCATGAGTAACAATTACACTGGATTAACCACAAGACCCTCTGCCAACCACTGCCCCACCCTGAGTTTTGATCTCAGGATAGGACTCAAAGAAGACACAACTAGACCTGTTAATCAAATAAAAAACATGTCACTGATATATGATTTGCCAACAAAGTAGCCAAGCACCAGTCAGACTTAGCCATTCACACAGAATCATATACTCCAGCCAAACTCACTTATTTATTTATTGTAGTAGCCTGTCTCATCACAGCATAGTTCCAGCAGAGAATAAGGTACGGAGACGTAGTCCTTGAATAACGTACCCTTTGGAACACTGTTCAAAGAATAAGTATCTGTACCATTGAGACAAAAACGGGCAAGGAAACCTCTTACTGGTGACTTTATCATCGCTTACCCATTCTCAGCCGACCGATCAGTATTTTCCCAAGGTGAATGTTCCTTGGTTGAAGCAATGGGATGCCCCAAATGAGGGACAGGAACATAAATAATGGTTGGAAGCATCACCATTCACTGAGGTGGATGGGTGCTCATGGACAAGGCCATCAGCAAGGCATTGTGGGAGCAGTACCTGGAAATGAGATGCCAGCCTATTGAGGGTAGGAGATAAAAGTCCAAGTGTGCTAAGAATGAGCATGACTAATTTGGAATAGAAGATACCATCCTCAAAAAGACAAGGCTGAAGCATCAGCACAGTGGGGCAGCTGGTATAAGCTGTTGCCTCACAATACCACAGACCCGGGATCGATCCTGACTTTGAATGCTGTCTGTGTGGATTCTGCGAGTTCTCCCTGTGACCATGTGGGTTTCTTCCAGGTGCTCTGGTTTCCTTCCACTTTCCAAACACTTGTGGGATCATATGTTAATTGGACTCTGTACACTGCTCCTAGTCTGTGGGGAGTGGATGACAAAGTAGGATAACATAGAACTACTGTGAACGGGTTATCGATTGTCGGCATGCTCAGTGGGCCAAAAGGCCTATTTCAATGCTGCATCACTGAACTAAATTAAACATTCACCACTATCTTTAGCCTCAAGTGGCCGTGGAAATTATCAGCCATGGTTTCCTCCTAAGACTAGCACTTTGACCAATGTCAGTTTAGGCCAATCTGATTCATTTTTAATTGTTATCAAGGATAATCGATAATACATTACGTGTCTGAATTGTTTAAACATGACAAGTGCTTTCTGAAAATTAGAAAGTGCATTGACTGGGTTCAGTGTGGTTTTACCTGGAGCTGAGATCGTAAGTGGGTCAAAGAGTTTTTTAGATCTCTGTATCTGCCGGGTGAGCTCTCATCCTCCTAAGGGTGGAAAGAAACAGAACATCAAATTAACTGACAATTGAATGCTTCACTCCTAATTATTTGCTTTGCAAAAATGGAGTAATATAATTTTGCTCTTCTAGCTTTCTTTCCCCCACCTCTGTAATCAGTCAGAAGAAGGGTCCCAACTGGAAAAGTCACCGATGCATGGTCACCACAGATGCTACCTGACCTGCTGAGTTACTCCAACATTTTGTGTCTTTGCCTGGAGTAATTTTGATGTTTTAATTTAGTTTAGAGTTACAGCGCAGAAACAGGCCCTTTGGTTCGGTACCAAGGCCACACCGATGAATGGTCCCTGTATGCTGGCATTATCCTGCACACTAGGGAAAATTTACAAACTTTACCAAAGCCAATTAACCTAAAAACCTGTACGTCTTTGAAGCGTTAAAGGAAACCGGAGCACCAACAGAAAACGTACAAACTCCATACAGTCTTGTTGTGCGTGGCCCCTTGGGCAAGAGTGACCATAATATGGTTGAGTTCTTCATTAGGATGGAGAGTGACAAAATTAAGTCAGAAACAAGGGTTCTGAACTTGAACAAAGGTAACTTTGAAGGTATGAGATGTGAATTGGCCAAGATAGACTGGCAGGTGATTCTTAAAGGGTTGACAGTGGATGTGCAATGGAAGGTATTTAAAGACTGCATGGATGAAGTACAAAAGTTGTTCATACCAGTTTGGCAAAAGAATAAATCGGGGAAGGTGGTGCATCCATGGATAACAAGGGAAATCAGGGATAGTATAAAAACAAAAGATGAGGCATACAAATTTGCCAGAAAAAGCAGCCTACCGGAGGACTGGGAGAAATTCAGAATCCAGCAGAGGAGGACAAAGGGCTTAATTAGGAAAGGGAAAATAGATTATGAAAGGAAACTGGCAGGGAACATAAAAACTGACTGCAAAAGTTTTTATAGATATGTAAAGAGAAAGAGACTAGTTAAAACAAATGTTGGTCCCTTGCAGTCAGAAACAGGTGAATTGATCATGGGGAACAAGGACATGGCAGACCAATTGAATAACTACTTTGGTTCTGTCTTCACTAAGGAAGACATAAATAATCTGCCGGAAATAGCAGTGGAACGGGGGTCAAATAAGATGGAGGAACTGAGTGAAATCCAGGTTAGCCGGGAGGTGGTGTTGGGTAAATTGAACGGATTGAAGGCCGATAAATCCCCAGGGCCAGATAGTCTGCATCCCAGAGTACTCAAGGAGGTAGCCACAGAAATAGTGGATGCATTAGTGATAATTTTTCAAAATTCCTTAGATTCTGGAGTAGTTCCTGAGGATTGGAGGGTAGCTAATGTAACCCCACTTTTTAAAAAAGGAGGGAGAGAGAAAGCGGGGAATTACAGACCAGTTAGTCTAACATCGGTAGTGGGGAAACTGCTAGAGTCAGTTATTAAAGATGGGATAGCAGCGCATTTGGAAAGTGGTGAAATCATTGGACAAAGTCAGCATGGATTTACGAAAGGTAAATCATGTCTGACAAATCTGATAGAATTTTTCGAGGATGTAACTAGTAGAGTGGATAAGGGAGAACCAGTGGATGTGTTATATCTAGACTTTCAGAAGGCTTTCGACAAGGTCCCGCATAAGAGATTAGCATACAAACTTAAAGCACACGGTATTGGGGGTTCAGTATTGATGTGGATAGAGAACTGGCTAGCAGACAGGAGGCAAAGGGTAGGAGTAAACGGGTCCTTTTCAGAATGGCAGGCAGTGACTAGTGGGGTGCCGCAAGGCTCAGTGCTGGGACCCCAGCTATTTACAATATATATTAATGATTTGGACGAGGGAATTCAATGCAACATCTCCAAATTTGCAGATGATACCAAGCTGGGGGGTATAGTTAGGTGTGAGGAGGATGCTTGGAGGCTGCAGGGTGATTTGGATAGGCTGAGTGAATGGGCAGATGCATGGCAGATGCAGTATAATGTGGATAAATGTGGGGTTATCCACTTTGGTGGCAAAAACATGAGGGTAGACTATTATCTGAATGGTGGCAGATTAGGAAAGGGGGAGATGCAACGAGACCTGGGTGTCATGGTACACCAGTCATTGAAAGTAGGCATGCAGGTGCAGCAGGCAGTGAAGAAAGCAAATGGTATGTTAGCATTCATAGCGAAAGGATTTGAGTATAGGAGCAGGGAGGTTCTACTGCAGTTGTACAGGGTTTTGGTGAGGCCACACCTGGAGTACTGCGTACAGTTTTGGTCTCCAAATCTGAGGAAAGACATCCTTGCCATAGAGGGGGTACAGAGAAGATTCACCAGACTGATTCCTGGGATGTCAGGACTTTCATATGAGGAAAGATTGGATAGACTCGGTTTGTACTCGATGGAATTTAGAAGATTGAGGGGGGATCTTATAGAAACCTACAAAATTCTTAAGGGGTTGGACAAGCTAGATGCTGGAAGATTGTTCCCGATGTTGGGGGAGTCCAGAACAAGGGGTCACAGTCTAAGGATAAGGGGGAATTCCTTTAGGACCGAAATGAGGAAAACATTCTTTACACAGAGAGTGGTGAGTCTCTGGAATTCTCTACCACAGAAGGTAGTTGAGGCCAGTTCATTGGCTATATTTAAGAGGGCGTTAGATGTGGCACTTGTGGCTAAAGGGATCAGGGGGTATGGAGAGAAGGTAGGTACGGGATACTGAGTTGGATGATCAGCCATGATCACATTGAATGGCGGTGCAGGCTCGAAGGGCCGAATGGCCTACTCCTGCACCTATTTTCTATGTTTCTATGTTTCTATACACACAGCACCCATAGTCAGGATCTAACCTGGGTCTCTGGCGCTGTAAGGCAGCAACTCGATGGCTGGCCCACCCTGTTGCCCAATGTTTACATTTTCTTTTGGTCTGATCTATTCAAAGTTTCAGTTATTCTGGAGGAAACATTTGTAAGGCATTATATTAGTGGTAAATACTGATAACTCAGCACAACTCATTAAATATAACTGTGTTTCGACAAGTGGCACAATTTTATAACTTAGAACAGTACAGAACAGGTACAGGCCCTTTGGCCCACAATGTCTGTGCTGAACACAAAAACAGTGTCTGATTGTACTTATTTAAATTCCATGAGAAAGGTACAATGTGAATTAAATTGCTATCTTTATCAATAGTGTGACACTGAGTTGCTTTTAGTAGAAACAGTGAAAATTGGATCATTGGATACAATCTTCTCAAGGGTCTGCCACTTGTACCTAGCACTGCTCCATGTGTTATAGCTGATATATCCGAGGAAGTTTATACCCTTTCTCTCCGAAGATTTTAAACTGCATGTTATTAAACTCATGCTAAGCATTGTTTGAATGTTTACCATATGTTAAAACACTGCGTTGCAAAGACTGCTCAGGTGTTTATACTTTGAAGATGCCTGAAGTGGAAAAAAAAATATTATTTCAATAATTTCTACTAAAACAGAGAGGGTTGTGCTTTCTCACACAGCTCCCTGCGAGAAAATGCTTTACACTTACAAAGCTCATTTTATACATCTATATAAAGCAGCTGTCACTGACTTAAATCAGCAGGACATGAAAGCTTGTTATTGAAATTTGCAACAACCACTCAATGCCACTCATCTCTCAGGTTTAACAACAGCCTAATGATCCAATGGGATCCCAATACTGGCCACATCTTCCCATCTCCACCCCTTTGTGCTTTCCACAGAGACCTTTTCCTCCACAACTCCCTGGTCAACTCGTCCCTTCCCACCCAAACTACCTCCTCCCCAGGTACTTTCCCCTGCAACCGCAGGAGATGCAACACCCGTCCATTTACCTCCCCCCTCGACTCCATCCAAGGACCCTGACAGTCTTTTCAGATGAGGTAGAGGTTCACTTGCACCTCCTCCAACCTCATCTACTGTATCTGCTCTTCCAGATGTCAACCTCTGTACATCGGCGAGACCAAGCACAGGCTCGGCGATCGTTTCGCTGAACGCCTGCGCTCAGTCTGCCTTAACCTACCTGATCTCCCAGTTGCTCAGCACTTTAACTCCCCCTCCCATTCCCAATCTGACCTTTCTGTCCTGGGCCTCCTCCATTGTCAGTGAGGCCCAGCACAAATTGGAGGAACAGCACCTCATGTTTCGCTTGGGTAGCTTACACCCCAGCTGTATGAACGTTGACTTCTCTAACTTCAAATAGCTCTTGCTTTCTCTCTCTCTCCATCCCCTCCCCTTCCTAATTATCCCACCAGTCTTACTATCTCCAACTACATTCTATCTCTGTCCAGCCCCCTCCCCTGACATCAGTCTGAAGAAGGGTCTCGACCCAAAACGTCACCCATTCCTTCTCTCCAGAGATGCTGCCTGTCCCGCTGAGTTACTCCAGCATTTGGTGGCTACCTTCGATTTAAACCAGCATCTGCAGTTCTGTCCTACACAGCCTGAAGAATTCTGTGCTTAACTGGTGACAAGATTGGAAGAGCACAGACAATGAATCTGCTACATCCCTTACTTGCTATAGTCATTCAAGTCGAGTTTATTTTCATGTGCATAAGTACAGTTGGTTTTAAGGAATATCTTAAAGGAGGAAAGAGAGATATAGTGATTTACTGAGGAGGGGATTTTGCTGCTGAAGCGTGGACTGTTCATATTGGAGAGTTTCAAACAGAGTATGTGTAAGAGTTTGAGGAATACAGTATCTTGGAAGATTCTAGACAAGCCAAAGGCAAGATGTAGAAACAAAGAACTGCAGAAGCTGGTCTATACCAAAGATAGACACAAAATGCTGGAGTAACTTAGGGAGTCAGGCAGCATCTCTAGAGAAAACAGATGGGTGATGTTTTGTGTCGGGACCCTTTTTCAGACTGGAGAAAAAGGATGGGTGACATTTCGGGTCGGGGCTCTACTTCGGACAGAGAGTCTAAAAGAGACTGAGAGAGTCTGAAGAAGGGTCCCGACCTGAAATGTCATCCATACCTTTTCGCCAGAGAAGCTGCTTGACCAGCTGAGTTAGTCCAGCACGTTGTGTCTATCACAAGTCAAAGCCAAGTCAGGTTTTTTGTTGTCTGTGCAAGTAATGAAAGGGACGGTGAATAGGCCACTGCGAGGAACTGGCAGCACCTGTGCCACAAGTTGCCAGACCACACGGGCACAAATGTCTCTCATATCACGTCATGTTGGGATGTGAGGGTAGCTGCTCACACTCTCGTTGTTCAGCTGCATGTTCAATGGCCAGCAATCACCATTGAGCCTATTGCTCAGGAGTAGTTTCTGGGCTGGGGAGTGATGAATGATAAAATGAAAAAGACGTGATTAATGCAGGATTCATGGGAATGGGTGGTTGGTGGTGGGCACACACTCAATGGGGCAAAGCACATTCTTCCATGCTGTATGAATCCATGATTCTCTGAGGAATTTCCAACATGATCGAATGGTCTGTTTGTATAAGGAGTAGTCATTGGAATATCTGAGGACATAGGTTCAAGGTGAAAGGGAAAAGATTTAATAGGAATCTGAGGGGTAACTTTTCCACAGAAAGGGTGTATGGAACAAGCTGCCAGAGGTGGTAGTTGAGACAGGGACTATCCCAACATTTAGGAAACAGATAGAAATGGATCGGACAGGTTTGGAGGGATATGGACCAAACGCGGGCAGGTGGGACTAGTGCAGCTGGGACATTGTTGGCCGGTGTGGGCATGTTGGGCTGAAGGACCTGTTTCCACACTGTATCATTCTATGACTGTATAACTATATCTGGGAATGGCTAGCACTCACCATACTGGCTTGGATACACCATTGAGCCCCACATCTCAAAATTAAATTGCCTTGCTTCTTACCCAAGACACGCGGCATGGGCAAATCATTACTGTGGGAATGCCAGGAGAGTGCAACAGTTCATCAGGTTCCCAGCATGTACAATAATAATGGGAAGGGCTGGGGAGCACACCAGGTTCCTGGCTCGGCAGTGATAGACAGAGTGGATGTTGCTTTTATAGGAAATCTTACCCATCACACTGTGGTCAAAAATCACTATTATATATCAGAGTTCTGAAACATCATAAATACCAGTTCCATTACACATGAGTGTAAAGGTTTTTCAATCAATCTCTAAAAAAAAGACACTCTAGGTCATCAGTTGATAAAGAGGATGATTCAGAATCTCAAGAAAGCAAGGATGGTGGATAAATATGAACGGCTACACCTTAACCCTCATGTTATCGAAGGACAGCAGAAAGTCTTTATGACAAGCAAAGAGTTTTCCTCGGTGGCCCAATTATTACTTATCTCACAGTTAACATCATGCAGGATGATCAACTTGAGGTAATTAAACAGTCTGGATTCTCTGATGCCTTAAAAATTGTGCGTTGGCCAATATTAATCCCGCGGTAAACAGCATTTAAACAGATTATTCATATCAGATTATCAGTTGTAGGATAAGATGCCACATTTCCAACTTAGCCGTGCTTTCATTACATGTGCCCTTGATAAACAAGATTGAAAAGCCCTACATAAATATATTTTATATCTTTCATATTGGTGAATAGGAGATATTAAAGCCATTCTTCATTATGGCAGTTTAGACTTCTTCCTGCCGTATTCTATATGTAATTACAGCTCCCAGTGCACATCAGATTTGAAGTTGATCCAAGACACAATCCCTCCCATCTCTTTCTAATATTGTCGAACTGGATAGCATCACAGTAAGATCAACTCACGGACCACATTAAAACTTGCACATCCCAACATTCATTCATGTAGTTTTAAAATGCATATCCTCAATTTCAAATCCACCCATATCCTCTCCTTCCTTCATTCTCTAATTCTCTCCAGCCCTAGAATCTTCCAAAACACCATATTCCATAAACTCTGGCCTCTCGCACATACTCTGTTTGAAACTCCACACTATTAGCAGTCAAGCTTGCAATAACCAAAATCCTATTCTCATTAAATCTCTCCACCTCTCTTTCCTCTTTTAACTCATTCCTTAAAACCAACAAGCATTTTGATCACTTATCCGAATATCTCCTTTTGTGTCTGAATGACGCACATTATCTGACAGTAATCCTGTGAAGGTCCTTGGGGTGTTTAACCACCTTAATTGTGCTTTATAATTGCAAATTGCTCGGATTGTTTAAGCCCATGAAAACATAACTGGAGATTTTGAAAACTGTTATACCCACAATATAATGTGTTTGAACTACACTACCCAATACCAACCACTGGAGCTAGAGATGCAGAAATCCACAAATTAACCTGTCATGGAGAGAAAGAATTGTTAATCATTGGAACCTATTTATACTTGGGAATGCGGAGGAAAGTTTTTCCTCGAGAACATGTAGCAGATTACTTGTGCAGATCAAGAGCAAACAAATGGCAATGTGACAATGAGTATTGGTTTCAGCAAAGGGATAGGTATTCATGTTTATACTTATCGTCAGGATAGGCGTAGAATCCAGACAGCCTAAAGGTTTCCCATGTGACATTGGCATCAGGATAGCGGAAAGAACTACTTTAAATAGAACTGTTCTGTTGTTACATAGATCCATTGCAGTTAAGGTGTTGCTCTTCACATTTAACCAGCATGTTCATTTTAGTCTTGACTTCATGTCTGGCTCATCCAATCAAAAAATTTGTTAAAGGGCTGAATAAATAATTCCATTTACATTATTAACATTTACGGAGCTAAACTTGCAACGCTGAGCTCTGTATTAGAAACAGTAGTGCGAAGTAGGCTTATGGCAAAACTGCAGATTCCCTTACCTTATCCTCAACCTTATTTTCAAGTGACTGAAAATTACAATGTCAGAAGAGTTTCTTGAGTAAAAAAAGACGGGCTAGTTGTTCTCACCTCCAGTATAAAGGCCTCCTCTGGTATTACATCTGAACTGAACTGGAGTTCAGAGTTCTGCTAGAATTTAAAAATAAAATGGCAATATGAAAAATCATCCTTTTCCAGACAGGCAGAATGATTGAGATAGAGGCAGAGATTTGCATGTGTATTGTAAACCTCGCAATTATGCTTCCTTACAAAGGCAGTCCCTCAAAACGGAAAAACGAGAGACTGCAGATGCTGGAATCTTGAGCAAAAAACAAAGTGCTGGAGGAACATCAGCAGGTCAGGCAGCATCTGTAGAGGAAAATGGACAGATGACATTTCGGGTGGTCTGACTGATTGAGAGTGACTTGCTTCCAGCTCCAGATCTGTGAGCTCTGTGGTGGCTGAAAGGTTCTCTGCGGGATAGGCAGGATTTGCCATTGGTGGGGCAGACAGTGTTTGACAGGTAGGTGGGAGATTGCTAGGAGTGTTCTGTACTCCTTTACTGCTCGCACAGGATTTCTGCATGTTCCCACCATATGTGGTCTGTCTTGAATGCTCCTTTTCCAGTCATGGGCCATGGATTTGCATAAGTCAACAAACGGGTCAGTCTTTAACCTCTCCCGTCTTATAATTTACCACTGCTCCAAGACTTGTTTTTTGTGCGACCCATCTTACTCATTGATCTATTGCAGAGTAGGTGCAGGGAAATTACTACAGGGGGATCATCATAGTAAAACAGCATCAGTGGTAGCTTCATGAACCTTTGAATGACGTGTCATTCATTTGTCAATGTATGCTGTTACATTTCCTCTTGTTAAAAATTCCCTTCAAGTTCCAGCCTCATATTTTGACCTTAATTAGTTACAAAATTTGTCTATCCTTCTTCCAGTAAATTATTTTGCTATCCCCTCCTTCTGACAATTTCTGTCACATTCCAACAAACCACGTCGCAATTAAGACATCTTGGTTTTCAGATCCTGTTGCCAAGAAGCTCAAATCTACTCAGGGGCGACATAACGGTGCAGCTCGTCAGGATGGTGCATGGGATGGAGGGAAGAAGATAATACATTAATGCCTTCCATCACAGTGCGCTGTGGTGGATGTTTATGTTGATTTTTACGCGGTTGTGTCAGTCGTTGCTTTTTTGGAATGACTGTATGACAAATCAAAGTCCTTATATGTTTTTACACACTTGGCTAATAAATTAATTACAATTACAATTCACAGCTCTAATGATCTAGATTCAATCCTGAGCTCAGGCGCTGTCTGTGTGGTGTTGGCACCATCTTCCTGTAATCAGGTTTCCTCCCACATCCCAAACACATGCAGGTTGATGGGTTAATTGGCCACTGTAAATTTGTAAATGGCCCTCATGTGTCGAGGTGCGGTGCAATCTGCCATGAGGAGCGGTGTGTTTGGGGGGAATTCGAGGGGGACAATTCATTGAATTGTGGGAATATGACAGAGTAGGATTAAAAGTGAGCCTGAAAAAAATGAACCATATACGCTCTACTTTGGGAGAATCTAATTAGACTAAGCAGATAGACTTATTTTTCACACTGGGGATCTAATTAATCCAGGTTACGTTTTACAACCAAATAAACATTTCCATGTGATTGAGAACTAAATTAAAAATTAAAAATATGTGTTTACCCCAGTTATTTTAAAATTGTATTTACTTAATGTCATTTGAACAAAACAAAACTACTCTAGACTGGGTACGAGAGATACTAGAGGGCATAGCTTTAAGAAAAGAGAGGCAACATTTAAAGGAGATGTGCAGGGCAAGGTTCTCACAGAGGGAGCTGAGTGCCTGGAATGCACTGCTGGGGATGAAGCATATAGGCAAGTGGCTTTTAAAAGACTTTTGGATAGGCATACAGATATGCAGGGAATAGAGGGTATGTAGAAACAAAGAACTGCAAATGCTGGTTACTACACAAAAGGACAAAGTGCTCGAATAGCTAAGCGGGTCAGGCAGCATTTCTGAAAAGCATGGATAGTAATATGGGTTATGTGCAGGTAGATAGGTGCTGGCCTTGGCATTATGTTCAGCACAGGCATTGTTGTCCGAAGGACCTGCTCTTGTGCTGTACTGTTCTAGGTTCCATGTTGCATGAGAACATCCAAGCAAACAGTTTGAACTAAGTTGGCGAATGAACAGGTTCTGGGATGCTATCAAACACCAGGAGCACTACAGCAGGTAATAATCATTTCACAAAGATGAGAGACAGAGAGAAAATACAAAATTGTGAATTTAACTTTTTGGAGTCAAGGCTTCCCTTTATCGTAACAAAAGTTAATTTAAACACATTACAAACAACAACAAATAAATCTTACTTGGAGGTAATTCCCATTTTGCAGCATCGGTACTTACTGATGAGGTTGTATTCATTCCACTCTTGTCCTGCACAATATTCTCCAGTTTATCTTCACCTTCCAGCACATTCAGGTTGTTTTCTTGTTCCTGTAAATCATTCAGTTCTTTTCTGAGCTTCGCATTCTCTTCCTCCAAATCCTCCATCTGCTCCTGCAGGCTGCTCTCCAATAACTTCAGTTCATGGATCCGCGAGCGGAAATCTTCCAGTTTGTGTGTGAGGAAGCTCTCATTGTCTTCGGCACGTTGAAGCCTTTCTAGGAGCTGGTCCTTTTCCTGGTTATTTGCCTCTTCTTTTTCCAAAAGGTTCCTCAGGTCAACCTGGAGGATGAGAATCTGCTCTTTAATTTGGTCTGCTCCACCCAACGGGCAACTTTCCATGTTGTTGAGATCTGGATCGTGCTCTGAAAGATCCTTACTCCTCCTGGAGTGTGCTTTCTCCAGTTTTGTGAACTTTGCTGTAACTTGTTGTAGCTCAGATTTCAGGACAATACTGATAGCACTTAGATCAATTTTCTCCCTCTCCAGTTTGAAGTGCTGGTTCTGCAAGGACTGTTCACGTTCTCTCAGCTTCACCATTAGCTGCTGCTGCCTTTGTTTGTAGTGCTCAAAGTAGTCGGACTGCTTGTTCATCTCATCCTCCTTCATCCTCAACTGGTTCTGCAAACGCCAAACTTTACCCTTTAGAATCTCTTCAGCCCTCTCTTTCTCTGTAAGCTTTAAAGAAGAAGTGCATTATAATTATTGATCATAGAACTCAGCACCAAATATCTGCGGTAAATACTATACAGCATGGAAACAGTCCCCTCACCTCAACTTGCCCACATCAACCATCATGGCCCATCTACATTAGATCCATCTGTTTGCATTGGCCCATATCCCTCTAAATCTGTCCATCCATGTACTTGTCTAAATGTTTCTTAAACTTTGCGATAGTACCTGCCTCAGCTATGAACTACCTACTCTGGCAGTTCCAGACACCAACCACCTTCATGTGAAAAGGTTACCCCTCAGGTTCCTATTAAATCTTTCCCCCTCACTTTAAACCTATGGCCTCGGGTTCTCGATTTCCCGACTGTTGGCAAGAGACTGTGTGTTTACCCGATCTATTCCGCTCGTGATTTCATACACCTCCATAAGATCACCCCTCATCTTCATGCATTTCAAGGAATAGAATCCTAGCCTGCTCAACTTCTCCTGAAAGCACAGGCCCTCAAGTCCTGGCAACATCCTCGTTAATCTTCTCTGCATTCTTTCCAGCTTGACAACATCTTTCCTATAATGTGGTGCCCAAACCTGGACACAATACTACAGATGTGGCCTCACCAATGTCTTATATAACTGCAACATGACCTCCCAACCTTTATACTCATTTTTATACACGTATACATACAGCAATGATACTTTTCATGCTGTCAAGGTACTTTGCCTGCACAAGAACCAAGTGATGATGCCCATTCTTTCAATACTTTCATGAACTGATACAACTGTTCCTTGATTCAGCTTGATTCACTAAGTGAGTCTAACTTACTTATTACAACAGAGGAGAAAATTATTTATTCCAGCAAAACTATCTTATCAGTCCTATTCCCCCTTTCCATTTTTTCAATAGCCCTGCAACCACCAGATGCTCCACCATTTACCCTTTGATTAATTTACCACTGACATACGTTAATTTACAACGGACATTTAACCTATGGAAATGTATTTGGGATGTGCGAGGAAACCGGAGCATTTACATACATTTCCAAAGCCCCAGTAAAAAAACGTGCAAATTCTGCATAGACAGCACCCAGGTCAAGATCAACTCTGCTTCAATGCAGCTGGGAGGCAGCAGTCCTGTTTAGTTATCCTCCCTTTAAGTGAATCACTGCAATTAAAAATCCCAATATGAAACTTTAACCAGACCGTTGATGCTTCAAATAATTACTCACTCAAACAAAACTTCACATGCTCAACATGTTATGACTTTCTATGCCTTTTACATTTGTCTCACCTTTTTAACTTTTTGTTTGTTTAACCTGAGTTACTCCACCACTTTGAGTATTGTATGTAAATCTGCTCACCCCACTGCAGGAAAGATGTGGAGGCTTTGGAAATAAAGAAGATGCTGCCTGGATTAGTGGGCATTACTTATTAGGAGAGGCTGGACAAACTTAAATTATTTTCTCTGAAATGTTAGAGGGTAAAAATAGATCTGATGGAACTATATAAAATTAGGAGAGGCATAGACAAGGCAGACAGTCAGAACATTTTTCCCCAGAGTCAAAGACTAGAGAGCATAGCTTTGTCTTTAATGGGCAAGGTTTAAAAGAGATGTACAGGGCACATTTATTTTAACACAAAGAATGATGGGTGCCTGGGACATGCTGCTATGGGTAGTGGTGGCGACAGATATCATGTGTAGTCTTTCCACCGACTGAATAGCATGCAGCAAAAAAGCTTTTCACTGTACCTCGGTACATGCGACAATAATTAACCAAACAAATAAATCTAAACAAATACAATAGTGATGTGTAGAGGCTTTAGGCAGGTACATGGATGTGCAGGGAAAGGAAGGATATGGATCACATGCAGGCAGAGTAGATTAGTTTAACATGGTATCATGTTTGGCACAAACATTGTGGGGTGAAGGGTGTGTTTCTGTCGTAAGCAGTTTTATCCTATTATTATTGAACTTTGCTTCTGAAGGAACAACCCATGATATTAACAAACCCCAATGTCAGCTGGGCAGTGGGGAGGGACACATATTTTACTGAGTGTGAGCAAGTGAGGTTTTGTTGAAATAAACAGATTGGGAAAGATGAATCACACTGCTTGTCACGATTATTATGAAAACAGCTTCTGATTTATTAAAGCCTTTAAAAGTACTGAGGTTAAAAAGAATGTATGTGCTCATTGTTCCATTTCAACTACCTGGTTACAGGACCTCTTGCAGGGAACATGGAGAAACAACAGACTGCAGATGCTGGAATCTTAAGCAAAGCAAAAACAAAGTGCTGGGGAAATTCAGCAGGTCAGACTGAAAAAGGATCACGACCCAAAACAACGTTTATCCGTTTCCCTCCACAGACGGTGCCTGGACTGCTGAGTTCCTCCGGCACTTCTGAGTTCATGCTCATTAGACTGAGACTAGATTGGCATTGCAGGACAAACATAGAAACATAGAAAAATAGGTGCAGGAGTAGGCCATTTGGCCCTTCGAGCCTGCACCGCCATTCAATGTGATCATGGCTGATCATCCAACTCAGTATCCCGTACCTGCCTTCTCTCCATACCCCCTGATCCCTTTAGCCACAAGTGCCACATCTAACGCCCTCTTAAATATAGCCAATGAACTGGCCTCAACTACCTTCTGTGGCAGAGAATTCCAGAGACTCACCACTCTCTGTGTAAAGAATGTTTTCATCATCTCGGTCCCAAAGGAATTCCCCCTTATCCTTAGACTGTGACCCCTTGTTCTGGACTCCCCCAACATCGGGAACAATCTTCCTGCATCTAGCTTGTCCAACCCCTTAAGAATTTTGTAAGTTTCTATAAGATCCCCCCTCAATCTTCTAAATTCCAGTGAGTACAAGCCGAGTCTATCCAGTGTTTCCTCATATGAAAGTCCTGACATAGATGACAAGCTATTGAATAAGTAATTCAGGCGTTAGAACAATCATCTAGAAATACAGGGCCGAATGGCCTACTGCTGTTGTCTATTGTCTAACTCAATTAATTAAGCAAATCTAGAATTTATTATTTTAAATTCAGTAATGATGACAGATTGTATTAACAGATAACATCAGGTTCTTTGACACCACTTGGAGAATCTTTCCTGGTCTGGCCTGTTTAGGACCCCATGCTTACGTCAATGAACGTCATTTAACCACTCAATCCAAAGGAAATTAAGGGCGACAATGATACTTATCTCATTAATTAATGATATAGACTTTTACTGATTACAATCACATGGAAACAATTTTTTCCCTCTTTTAATTAAATACATTTTCCTCTCCCTTCATAGATTATATGGGCACTTTTTGGTGGTGGCGATGATGGGTTGACCAAATAGAGTTACAATGTTTAGAAGATGAAGCATGATTCTGTGCAAGTTATCCCCCTCGACAGCTGGCATTGAAGAATTCTCACATGGTTCACCGATTGGAGGTAGCGACTGCAATCCAGAAGCATCAAAGCAGCAGTAATACTGAAAGTCAGGATGTACAACCAGCCTTACCTCATTTCTGAGGCTTCTTTCTGAAATCTGCAGACACCGGAGCCTTCCTGTGAGTTGTGAATCATTGGTTGTCGATAGTTGAGACTTAGAAGTCAACTCATTGAGTTTGTCCAGAAGTTTTTGCTTCGACTGCTCCAGATCTCGAATTCTAAATAGTGAAATAGTAGTACCAAACACCATTGAGTCAAGAAACAAATCCAATGCTATGCTAGATATTTATCATTGTACATGGTGGCACTCACTGTAACCATTCTCAGCTGCTGGACAATTGAACCAACTTCTATCATTCTGCCCATTCATAATCTTTCATAATTGCCTTCAAACTGATTGCTTTGCATGGCCATTTCAGAGCGCATTTAAGTATCAACAGCAATGGAGACCCGAGAATCACAAAGAGGTCAAACCAGACTCGATATGGTATATGTGTAAGGAGGAACTGCAGATGCTGGTTTAAACCGAAGATAGACACATAAAGCTGGAGTAACTCAGCGGGACAGGCAGCATCTCTGGAGGGAAGGAATGGGTGACGTTTCGGGTCGAGACCCATCTTCAGACTGGTTAAGAATAAGGGAAACAAAAGATATAGATGGTATTGTGGAGAGATAAAGAACAATGAATGAAAGATAGTAATGATGATAAAGGAAACGGGTCATTGTAAGCTGTTTGTAGGGTGAAAATGAGAAGCTAGTGTGACTTGGCTGGGGGAAGGATGGAGAGAGAGAGGGATGCCAGGGCTACCTGAAGTGAGAGAAATCAATATTCATACCACTGAGCGTAAACTGCCCAAGCTAAATATGAGATGCATTTTGCCTCACTCTGACAATGGAGGAGACAGAGGACAGAAAGGGCGGTGTGGAAATGGGAAGGAGAATTAAAGTGTCCCGCAATTGGAAGATCAGGTTGGTTCAGGCGGACTGAGCGAAGGTGTTCCACGAAACGATCACCCAGTCTACGCTTGGTCTCGCCGGTGTATAAGAGTCCGCATCTTGAACAATGAATGCAGCAGATGAGGTTGGAGGAGGTGCAAGTGAACCTCTGCCTAACCTGACAGGACAGTCGCGGTCCCTGGACAGAGTTGTGGGAGGAGGTATAGCGACAGGTGTTGCATCTTCTATGGTTGTAGGGGAAGGTACCTGGGGAGGGGGTGGTTTAGATGGGAAGGGATGAGTTAACCAGGGAGTTGCGGAGGGAACGGTCTCTGCTGAGACGGAAACAGGTGGAGATAAGAAAATGTGGTAATGGTGGGATCCTATTGGAGGTGGCGGAACATTCGGAGGATTATGTGTTGTATGCGACAGCTGATGGGGTGGAAGATAAGGACGAAGGGGACTGTCTCTGTTGCGATTAGGGGGAGCAAGGGTGAAGATGCTGGGTACCGAAGAGACACAAGGAGCCTTATCTATGATGGGAGAGGGGAACCCCCGTTCCCTAAAGAATGAGGGCATCTCGGAAGTTCTAGTATGGAACACCTCATCTTGGGCGCAGATGCGGTGTAGACAGAGGAATTTGGAGTCTGGGATAGTCTTTGCAGGAAGCAGGGTGGGAAGAAGAGTAGTCAAGATAGTTATGGGAGTTAGTGGGTTTGAAGTAGACAGAAGTAGTTGAGGGTGAGGACCAGCTCCGCTAGGCGAAGTAGTGTGTTAGTAGAGGAAAATTGGATGGTTCTGCGGTCGAGGAAGAAACGGAGGGCTTTAAGTCCTTCCTGGTGGGGGATGGAGATGTAGAGTGACTAAACGTCCATAGTAAAGATGAGGGAGTGGGGGCTCGGAAAGCAAAAGTCTTTAAAGAGTCGAAGAGTGAGGAACTAGATTGGGAGAGATTGGACCGGGGAACCATCCAATTTCCCTCTACTTACACTCTACTCAGCCTCACCCTCAAGAACTTATCTTTTGACTCCTCCCACTTCCTCCAAGTCCAAGGCGTAGCTATGGGCACCGACATGGGCCCCAGCTATGCCTGCCTCTTTGAAGGGTACGTTGAACAATCCCTGTTCCAGGCGTACACTGGCCCTATCCCCGAACTCTATTTCTGTTACATGGATGACTGCATCACTGCTACCTCCTGCACCCATGCAGAACTCATGGACTCCATCAACTTCACCACTAATTTTCAAGCCGCACTCAAATTTACTTGGACCATCTCCGATACCTCCCTCCCCTTTCTTGATCTCACAGTCTCCATCACAGGAAATAAGACTATTGACATCTATTACAAACCCACTGACTCCCACAACTATCTCGACTACACCTCTTCCCACCCTTCTTCCTGCAAAGTCTCTATCCCCTACTCCTAATTCCTCCGTCTACGCCGCACCTGCACCCAAGATGAGGTGTTTCTTACTAGAACATCCGAGATGTTCTCATTCTTAGTGAACGGGGGTTCCCCTCTCCCATCATAGATAAGGCCCTCAATGTTGTCTCCTCCATTCCCACCCCCTCCCCTTGGACCTTCCACTGCAACTGCAGAAGATGCAACACCTGTCGCTATATCTACCCCCTCGACTCAGTCCAGGGACCCCGACAGTCCTTTCAGGTTAGGCAGAGGTTCACTTGCACCTCCTCCAACCTCATCTACTGCATTCATTGTTCAAGATGCAAACTCTTATACATCGGCGAGACCAAAGGCAGACTGGGCGATCGTTTTGTGGAACACCTTTGCTCCGCCCGCCTGATCTCCCGGTTGCTGGACACTTTAATTCTCCTTTCCATTCCTACGCTGACCTTTCTGTCCTCGGTCTCCCCCATTGTCAGAGTGAGGCTAAACGCAAATTGGAGGAACATCATCTCATATTTAGCTTGGGCAGTTTCCAGCCGAGTGGTATGAATATTGATTTCTCTAACTTCAGGTAACCCCGGCATTCCCTCTCTCTCTCTCTATCCTTCCCCCACCCAAGTCACACTAGCTTCACATTTTCACCCTGCAAACAGCTTACAATGGCCCGTTTCCTTTATCATCGTTACTTTTTTGCATTTCTCTCATTCATTGTTCTTTATCTCTCCACATCACCGTCTATATCTCTCATTTCCCTTAACCCTAACAAGTCTGAAGGAGGGTCACGAACCAAAACGCCACCCATTCCTTCCCTCCAGCGATGCTGTCCGTCCCGCTGAGTTATCCCAGCTTTTTGTGTCTATCTTAGAAATGGTATAGTTCTTTGTTGATGAGCATTTATCAACCAGATTGCACACATTTGTCCGGAATGAGTGACACATTGGTGTGGCTGGTATAGCTGCCTCCACTGGGTCAGAGACCCAGGCTCAATCCTGGTCTCAGGTGCTGCCTGTGTCTACAGCTCGGCATTTAATTGACTACAGCTCGGCATTTAATACTATCATCCCCTCCAAGCTGGTTGCCAAGCTCTCAGATCTGGGTCTCTGCGCATCCCTCTTCAATTGGATCCTCGACTTCCTCATTCACAGACCACAGTCTGTCCGTATTGGTGGAAATGTGTCATCCTCGATAACAATCAGCACGGGAGCACCACAAGACTGTGTGCTCAGCCCCCTGCTGTACTCACTCTATACTCATGATTGCATAGCTGGACATAGTGCGAACTCCATCATCAAGTTCGCTGACGACACCACTGTCATGGGACGTATCACTGATGGGGACGAGTCAGAGTACAGAAGCGAGATCGAGCGACTGTCCATATGGTGCCAGCACAATAACCTGGCTCTCAACACCAGCAAAACCAAGGAACTGATTATGGACTTTGGAAGGGGTAGGATGGGGACCCACAATCCCGTTTATATCAACGGGACGATGGTGGAAAGGGTTATGAACTTCTAATTCCTGGTATTCATATTTCTGAAGATCTCTCCTGGTCCCAGAACACTGATGCAATCATAAAGAAAGAACATCAGTGCCTCTTCTTCCTGAGAAGATTACGGAGAGTCCGTACGTCAAGGAGGACTCTTTCGGGCTTCTACCGGTGCACAGTAGAGAGCATGCTGACTGGTTGCATTATGGCTTGGTACGGCAAACTGAGCGTTCAGGAGCAGAAAAGGCTGCAAAAAGTCATAACCACTGCCCAGCCCATGTCGGTTCTGACCTCCCTACCATCGAGGGGATCTATCGCAGTCGCTGCCTCAAAAAGGCTGCCAGCATCATCAAGGACCTACACCATCCTGGCCACACACTCATCTCTCTGCTGCCATCAGGTAAAAGGTACAGGAGCCTGAAATCTGCAACATCCAGATTCAGGAACAGCTTCTTCCCCACAGCGATCAGGCTATTAAACACAACTTCAAACAAACTATGAATTATAACAACCTATTGCACTTTATCTGTTTACTGATGTGTGTGTATATATATATATATATATATATTCTATGGTATATGGACACACTGATCTGATCTGTATTTATGACAACAATATCCTGTTATGCTGCAGCAATACAAGAATGTCATTGTCCTATCTGGGACACATGACAATAAACTCTCTTGACTCTCTTGTTGAGTTTGTAATTTAACTGGGTTTTCTCCGACATCCCAAAGATATGCATATCGCTAGGCTAACTGGCCATTGTAAATTGACCTTAGTGTGTCGGAGAATGCTAGGAATTAAGAGTAAATGGGGAGAATAAAACAATACAAATAAGATGCAATTTGTGTAAAATACATGGTTGAAATGTGAATTCAACAGGCCAAAGGGCGTGTTTCCCTCCTCTGCCACACTATGAATGTGCTGTCCCTGGATCCCTTTTCTATAGGACTCTAATATTTTTGTCCCTGTATATCCCCAGCACTATCCTTCCTTCTGCGATTTCCCGATGTTGGGGGAGTCCAGAACCAGGGGCCACAGTTTAAGAATAAGGGGCAGGCCATTTAGAACGAAGATGAGGAAAATCTTTTTCACGCAGACAGTTGTGAATCTGTGGAATTCTCAGCCTCAGAAGGCAGTGGAGGCCAATTATCTGTATGCTTTCAAGAAAGAGTTATCTGAGATAAAGATAGCGGAGTCAGGAGATATGGTGAGAAGGTAGGAACGGGGCACTGAATGTGGATGATCAGCCATGATCTCACAGTGAATGGCCGGTGCTGGCTTGAAGGGTCGAATGGCCTACTCCTGCACCTATTGTCTATTCCCATTGCCTGCCCCGTGGAGATAGGAACAGTGAAGAATGGTGATCAGAGGAACGGAGGAAATAAACGCAGAAACAGAGAAAAGAATAAAGATAATATAGAAAGTAACAGAGAAGAGGAATGAATATCACAGAGAATGAGAATAGAGAACAAGAGGGAGAGAAGAGATTGTAACATGTGATCTCCGAATCTTTCAGAGGTGCCTGGAGCTTCCAGTGATATAGAAACAT
The DNA here is from genome assembly GCA_963514005.1 of Raja brachyura. Next base: position 142,607,127 of record OY740781.1, read on the forward strand.
GGAACTGCAGATGCTGGTTAACAAAAAAAGATGCAAAGTGCTGGAGTAACTCATCGGGTCAGGCAACATCTCTGGAGAACATGGATAGGCGACTTTGGAAGAAAGGGCCCGATCCAAAACGTCACCTATCCATGCTCTACAGAGATGCTGAGTATCTTTTTTTGCACTTTGTACCTTTTTTGATCTTCCAATGTTTTAAGTTTAGTTTAGAGATACTGCCTGGCAACAGGCCCTCAACATAGGTTAAAGATGATGGGGCAATGATTTAATGGGAACCTGCAGGGTAACTTTTTTTACAAAGAGTGAGGGTGTATGGAACAAGCTGCCGGAGGAAGTAGTTGATGCAGGTACTATCGCAACGTTTAAGTCAAGTCAATTTTATTTCTATAGCACATTTAAAAACAACTCTCGTTGACCAAAATGCTTTACATTAGTGCAGGTACTAACTTGCTACAAACAGTGGTACATAGATCAACAATACATACATAGATACATACAGTGCTCCCTCAGAGGACCTCAAGAAAGGCTTGAGAGAGGTTTAAGAAACATTTAGACAGGTACATGGATAGGATAGCTTCAGAGAGATAAGGGCCAAAATATGGAGGTGGAACTAGTGTAGATGGGACATGTTGGTCGGCATGGGCAAGTTGGACCGAAGGGCCCGTTTCCACTGTACGACTAATTCTTCCACTATTCACCCAACATTAAGTATAGTAGAACAAAGACTGAACTAGCAAACTTTATGACACTAAGCAACGATGCCTGTTGGGGACTATGACCTCCGATTTACAACTAAAATATTCACTACCTCTCAAACTCTCACCATTCCAGTTTTCAGTTAATTCAATTTTTCTAGCTCTGTTCAACCATCTTATTCAGATGAATAGAAAATCTTTGTGCCATCTTGTGTAATTTTAGTTTAGTTTGGAGAAACAGCGCGGAAACAGGCCCTTGGGCCCAACAGATTCGTGCCGACCAGCGATCCCTGCACATTAATACTATCCTACACACACTAGAAACACTTTTTACATTTACCAAGCAAATTAACCTACAAACCTGTACGTCTTTGGAGTGTGGGAGGAAACCGAAGAACTCAGAGAAAACCCACGAGGGTCATGGAGAGAACGTACAAACTCAGTACAGACAGCACCGGTAGTCGGGAGCGAACCCGGGTCTCCGGCGCTGCATTTGCTGTAAGGCAACAACTCTACCACTGCGCCACCATGACCGCCCCATTGTGTCTGACAACTTCACAAAGACATGGAACATAAAGTGCTGGAAGTACTCAGCAGTTCAGGCCTGACCTGCAGATTATTTCCAGCAGTTTCTTACTTTCTTTTTGCTTTCTCGTATCTGCAGTTTAACATTTTTTTTATTGTCCTTTTCTTTCTTTACCTATAATCGTGTTATAGTTACTAAGAATTTCTGCTGGCTTGAGAGATGTTTTGTATATCTCTAACATACACAATATGTTACAATTTGTATTTCAAAGAGTACATAATGTTTGGTTAATTTAGGCAATGCTTAAACTTGGATTCACAAGGTCCAATAGCACGAAACAAGCCTTTCGGCCCGTTGAGTTTGTGGTGATCATTGAGCATTAATTTACACTAACCCTACCTATTTCTGTCCCTATGTTCCCATCAATTCCATCCAGATTCTATATATAGCGATGTGGCAACAGAGTGGTCAATTAACCTGCTAAATCTGAATATTCTTAGGATGCAAGGAAGAATAGAATCACCCCGCGAAATAACACTGTTATAGGGAAAACATGCAAATGCCACACAGACGGTATCAGAGGTCAGGATCAACTGGAGCTGTTGGACAGCTGCTCTTGCAGCTACATTGTAGTGGTTATCTTTGGCATTTTAATATACAAAACCTAAAATTATGCAGAAGAAGGTTATTCAGCCCATTGCATATGTACTAGCTTGATCAACAAGCAGTCCCAGAATATTTATTTCCCCATTTAGTGAAATTGACCTTTGAGTTCATGTATTTTTCATGATATTCTGAAGTTCATTCAGAAAGTTAAGGGCCTGCCCCACTTACGCGACCTTTTCGGCCACTGCCGACACCCGTCATAGGTCATGTTGAAAATTCAGCGGCGACCAGAAAGACGCTACGACTCTTTGGGTGACCAGGAGACCTTTCACGACCATACAGGCGACCCCAGGCGGGGTGTCACCAGGGGGTCGCTAGTATGGTCGTGAGAGGTCGCAGGGGTCGCCTGTATGGTCATGAGAGGTCTCCTAGTCAGCCAAAGAGTCGTAGCGTCTTTCTGGTCACCGCTGAATTTCCAATATGTTGAAACTTTTCGGCGACCTATGACGTGCCGGCAGTTGCCAAAAAGGTCGTGTAAGTGGGATGGCCCTATAAGATTTTCCATGAACAATAATTATTCAAGACATCAGATTTGGTATTAGATTATTCTTTTTGAGAATTCGTTGAGGATAGCGGTCAATGTGATTATATTGATTCCTGGAATCCAGCTTATTGAGTCCCACCACAATCCTGTAAGGGAATTGTGCTAGAAATATCAAGTGAGAATGGTTATGTCATCGGCCTGCTGTCTGCAGCCTAAGGCAGGGAATAGCAACTGAAATTCAAGAGACCTGTTTGCAGCTGTTTCGTTTCCTAACAGCACCAGTCTGAAACTGTCAGAAACAAGAGAAGCAGAATCAGTAATGCAGACGTTTTCATTACCTTCCTTGTAAAGCAGCCTCTGCCTTTATGAAGTTGCTAATGGTTTCTTTGAGTGTTTTCTCAGACTGTGCAAAGTCCTCCAGCCTCTGGTCGATGCCGCCAATTGCTCGATTGTTGGTCTCCCATTCATCTTGGCTTGTCCTTTTCTTCTTTGCCTCCTCCAGGTCCTGCAATTGCCAGGAGGTACCAATGGTTACGTTTACATTCAGTACATCTGTGCCTTCATCCCTAGATGAGATAACGGGATAACTAAACTTTTGCACCTTATCGACGGAGGGCTCCATTTGCAGCTGCAGCAAACTGCTGATGCTTTTACTGCAATCAACTGAACCCAGGAAGGGCTTGAGCTGAGGACTCTCCTGCCACTGAACAGCATGTTATTTTCACACTGAACCAACCTTTGCTAGCATACTGGTAGTCACCTGCTGCTTAAATGCTATCACCAACAAAGGAGGGAAAACGTCCTTTCATTATTGATGACATTTTCAGTTTCATTGGACAAACCAACTTGTGAAATGGATATACCACTCTAATTTAACAGCGCCAGAAACTCCAACAATAACCTTACTAAGAACCTTCACATTACCTTAGCACAAAGGCTTCCATTTTAAATGAATATTACAAACGCACATTTATATATTCCAACCTTCAAAAAAAAGGAATTATTGAAACCCCCACAAGAAAGATTTCAATTCAGCCCTTTTAGTTCTCTCATGTTTTATGCGATCAGTTTCAATATTAAGAACAAAATATCGTTTAGTGACCATCTCCAAACGACATTATTTTTTGGTAAACACAAAATAATGCTGTAAGACGGCAACCAAGAGAGACTGAATGCTGTACTGGAGAGGGGGCAGAGGGGATAAACCAGGATACTACTTTGGATGAAATATTTTAGCTATGATGAGAGTCTGAATTTATTTCCATTGGCAAGGAGAAGATTGCATGTGGACATGATTGAGATATCTATACATAACTAATACTCTGATCTTGTGCCTTTCCAGTTTGCGTGGTTTTTTTATTTGAGCAAAAAAGGTACGTGGTAGCGCTACGATTTTTCATCAGCTCACTCGTTGTTCTCCTGTGCTGTGAGTGCAACAAGTTTCATTCCGATCGGTAGTATATTGTAAAAGTGAGCGAGGTTTAAAAATCGTAAAAACCGCGGGTGCGCAGATTGATCTCCTCTCCTGCCTGTCAGTGCCGCACGGATTGGTCTCGTCTCCTGTCATTCCCCGGGACGGTCCGCCCCTTCCTGTGCCATCGCATCTTTACTGGAACTGAGGGACGCTGTGGGTGGCCAGCGGAAGTCTCCAACCGGACACAATTTTCGGAGGGACCGGAAGCGGCCCGGCCCGGCGCAGAGTCGGAGATGTCACCAAACAGAAAGTCTGATCCTGGCAGAGGAAAGCGTCCAACGCCCGCTGTGAGTCCCAAATGCACTGCCATCGCAACGCCCCGCAGCTCCAGCCCCTGCCCCTCTGGTCCCCCTCGCTGGCTCCGGCCCCCTCCCCTGTGATACCCCCCTTTCCCCCTTGCCTCTTCCCTGTCTTTTCTCTGAGCTCTAAACCCCCCCCCCACCCTGCACTCCACGCTGGCGCGGCTGTAGTTGCTGGCGTTTCCGGGCTGATCCGAGGCCTGGCTCTCAGGGCACCGATGGCTGATGCTCCTCCGGGGCACGCAAGAAGGAAGAGGAGCGGCAACCTCAAGATCCTGGGGAGGGAGAGTGGATGGGGTGAGGGGATAGAGGGAGAGGAGGGGAGTACGGAGGGAAGAGGAGTTATGGAGGGAGGGAGGGAGTGACTGAGGGTAGGGGAATGGAGAGGTGAGGGAGGGAAGGAGGAGAGGGAAAAGAAGAGGAAGGAGGTGAGGAGGGAAAATGGCGGAGGAGGGGGAATAGAGATAGAGGAGGGGTGAGTTGAGGAGACTGGGAGTGGGAGAAGTAGGGAGAGGGGAATAGAGGGAGAGGAGGGAGTGGGGAAGGTGAGGAGGGATAGTGGGGTACGGAGGCGAGAGGAGTTATGGAGGGATGGAGGAAGAGACTTAGGATAGGGGAAAGGAGAGGGAGATAGAGTGAGGGACGGATTGGGGAGGGGAGGAGGAGAGGGGAAAGAAAGAGGGTGAAGAGGAAGGGGAGAGAGTGTTAGGGATGAGGGGAAATGAGCTGCGCCTGTGCAGTTGCGGGCTATGGGTGAGTGGTGGAATATTGCATTGGGGGACCAAGCCTCTTGTGTGACTGGGACCCAAAGGGACCCACTTAGTCTAGTACAATATTATAAGGAGCCGAGATCAAGTCGACAGATGGAACCATATTTCCCGCAGCAGAATTGTCTATAACTGTCCAAGAATTGTCTAAAAATGGGAAGTGATTTACATGCTCAAGTATGACTGCACTGAGACCAAACTACAACATATTATTATCCAATTTTTTATAAGGTATCCGGAAGCTCAGGCATTCCTTCGTCGGTTCGGACTGGGTATCTCATCGCTGGGATAGAGGATCCTCAGCAGAATGAGCAAACTAACAGGACTACAAATAGTCAAAGGGAGTTACTGCACAAAATAGTCAGAGGGAGTTACTGCACGTTACTATAGCCGACTGAATCCATGCTGACCATCACGACATTTTTACACTGATCTTGCTCCCTAAATCATGTTCTCCCACCAACTCCTCCCCACCCCTCTCCCAGGGAAGTGGAAGGAAACTGGAGCACTCAGAGGAACTCCACGCAGTCACAGGAAGAATGTGTAAACTCTACACTGGTAGCTCCAGAGGTTAGGATTGAAACTATGATGAGACTCCACTCACTGTGCCACATCAAATCATACAGCACGGAAACGGGCCCCTTGGGCCAACCTATCCATGCCAACCAAAATGCCCCATCTACAGGAGTTCCACCTGCCCCAATCTCATTAAACCTAACCTATCCATGTACCTGTCCAAATGTGTTTTAAATGGGGGTTGGAGAAGACCAAATGCTTGAGAGAATATTCATCTTTCCAATGTCATTTACAAGCTACGTCATCTCTTCCTGCACCATATGCCTAAACTGAATGTCAGAGCTGTGAGTCTGTAAACCTTGCCCACACTAAGCCCATGGCTGCATTGCATAGGAGACATTTAACTACCTTCCTCACAGGCACCTGGAACCAGCTAGATTGGTCTCCATGGTCCATGTTGATTGCAGGCATCCATAACTCACAATTTGCCACCTTGCGGATTAGAGTCATAGAGTCATACAGCGTGGAAACAGGCCCCATGGCCAAATCTGCTCAAACCGGCCAACATGCCCCATCTTCACTTATCCTATCTGGTTTTGGCACATATCCCTCCAAAACTATCCCCTCCATGTATCTGTCTAAATATTTCTTAAATGTTGTGATAGTACCTGCCCCAACTGACTCCTCTGGCAGCTTGTTCCATATACCTACTGCCCTTTCTTTTACAAAGCTGCCTCTCAGGTTCCTTTTCAATTCCCCCCACCCTCACCTTAAACCCATTTCCTCGGGTTCTTGATTCCCCTATTCTGGGTAAAGGACTGTGCATTTACCCTATCTATTCCTCTCATGATTTTGTACACCTCTTTCAGATCATCCCTCATCCTCTGGCGCTCCAAGGAATAAAGTCCGAGCCTGCTCAAACTCTCCCTGGAGCTCAGGCTCTTGAGTCCAGGCAACATTGTCATACACGCAACATTGTCATAAATCTTCTATGCACCCTTTTTAAGTTACCAACCTTTCCTATAAAAGTGACCAAAACTGAACACATTATTCTAAATGTGGTCTCACCAATGTGCAGGACCACTGTAACATTCCTCCAAATTCTATACTCTGATGAAGGCCAATGTGTCAAAAGCTTTATTGACCACCCTACTACTTACCTGATGATACCACTTTCATGGAACAATGTAGCTGCACTCCTAGATTCCCCTGTTCCACAACACTCCTCAGAGCCCTACCATTCACTCTGTGGGTCCTGCCCTTGTTTGACTTCCCAAAGTACAACAACTCACACTTCTGTGCATTAAAATCATTTAACTATTCCTCAGCTCACCAGCCCAACCGATTAAGATCCTGTGGAATTTTTGATAACCCAACCGATCCCTCGAAATGCCCCTCTGCAACAAATGCAGTATCTAGAGCCATAATTCAATAAGACAACACTCATCTATTTTCAGAAGGCCAGGCTCCAAAGTTTAGATCTGTTCTCCATGCCATTGTTCTCAAAACCCAAATCCTTGGCCCCATAACATCTTGCACCTACCTGTTCTAAATCCTGAATTCTGGCCAGCAACAGTGAGTGCTCCTCCTGCAGTGACCGCAGAGCTGCCTCTTTAGTGTGCAGCTCTCCCGTCAAAGTTTGTGACCGTTGACATTCCTCTTTAACCATGGCCTCCAAAGAGACGGCCAACTGAGACTCTTTGGCGAGCTGGGTTTCAAGTGCTTTATTTTGTTGCTGAAGAGCAGTTACTACTTTCCTTGTTTCACTCCACTTTTCCTCTGCCTCCTCAAGTTTTCCCTTCAGGCTCTTTACATTCGCCTCAGAAACTTCAATTTCTTTTATCCTCTTTTTCAACTGCATTTCGAGATTTTGCTTTGCTGCTTGGCAGATGGACTCTTTGACCTCGAGCTCTTCAATCTTTTTAAGCTCTGCTGTTATATTTGCTTGTTCCTTTTTCTTCAAAATGTCAAACTCATCAAACTCTCTGATTTTCTTTTGAAGTTTTGCCTCCAGATCAGCTTTGGCGGTCTCCAATTCCTTTATCCTGTCTCTCTGACATCGTGTTTGCACTTTAACTTCCCTCTCAAAGTTTTCAAGGCTGGAACACTTTGTTTTCCAACGATGCAGTTCTTCACTCATCCCACGCTGTTTGACACCCAACTCTTCATTGCGTTGGGCCAGCCTTCCCTGTGTCTCTTCCATTGCTTTCAGAAGAGACTCCTGGTTGGAAATCCTTGCCTGAAATTTCTCCTCACTTTCTTCTTTCATAACGAGCAGCTTCTCCATGCGAGTTATTTTTTCTTGTAAGTTCCTGGTCTCTCCTTCCTGCATTTCTCCCGCCAGCTCTTCCAGCATTCTATTTCGTTCCTGCAACTTCCTCTCAGATTCCTTTTGCTGCCTTTGTTGCTCTTGCAGTTCAACAATCTCCTCAGTTAAATGTTCGGCTTCATCTTTTAAGTGATCCAGTTCTTTGCTCTTCGCACTCAGCTCCATTTCAAACCTGCTTCTCATTTTCACGATGAATCCCGCTTGGTCTATTTCAGCCTCAGTCTTTCTGCTCAACTCAGCTTTGAGTTCTGCCTTTTCCATAAGAAATTCCGGAGAGACCTCGTGCCTTTCGTAAACCAGGCTCTCTGCCTTCTTGGCACTTTGCTTCATTTCTTCCATTGACTGCAAGGCTTTTCTTAAAGCTTCATCTTTCTCCACAAGATGTTTCCTCAGAGTCTTAATTTTGCCATTTTGCTTTCCTTCCACTCGCTTGAACTGTTCATTCATTTGCTGCTCAAATTGCTCCCAGTCTCGGACCGTTTTTTCCAGATCTGAACATTGTTTTTTTAACTTTAACTCACAGCTCACTCTCTCTTCCAGATCCCCCTTTAATTTGGCAGTCTTTAATTCAAGTCCTTTTCTGCATTCTGCTAACTCTTCAATTTTCTGAAGCAGATCTCTGTTCATTGCCTCAAGCTGGCCATGAGCATCATCCCGCTCCTTGATCTCATCAAACAAAAGTTTGATTTGCTCCTGGTACTCTTCCTCAGACCTTTCCTTGTCTATCTGTAGTTGCTCCACCTGGTTGTACCTCTCCTCCAGCTTGTGTTCAATATCTTCCTTCTGCTTCGTCAATTGACCCAACTTGGCACAGCGTGAGCTAAGAAGCCTTTGATTCTCCTGGCTTTGCAAAAGTTGGGCTTCAAGATCCTTGATGGTTTCTGTCTGCTCCTTCTCACTCATGTCTTTAAGCTTTAAAAGTCCCTCTAAATTCTTGACTCTTTGAAGAAGCTCTGCTTTGGCACTGTGTTTATCCTGACCTTCCTCGTCACTGCTTTGGGAATCCAGTGATTCTAGCTCCCTCACAGAGGCCAGCTTTCCTTTAAGAGCGTCACACTCAAAATGAAGCTGATGGCATGAAACCTCCATCTCCATCAACTTTTTCCTCAGCGTTGCTGCCTCCTCTTTACTGTCCTCATACTGAATCACATGCTCCTTTAATTTCTCTTCAAGAATTTTCTGATTGTCATCAGCTTCACTCCCTTTGAATTCGGGCTCTGCTAAACATAGTAAATTCATTAATTTTAAAATATAATCTTCAAGTTCTGCTATTCTGTCACCTCTGCATTTGTTTTCCTCTTTCAATTTTATCAGGTACTCTTGTAAAGTTTTTGTATTTAAATCTGCCAATAGTTCCCCTGGAAAAGATCCAGAATGTTCTCTTTTCCCAGGTGATGGGGAAGCCAACAGTTGTTCCTCTGAAGTGTGTAACTCCTGTAATTGTTTCCGGCTCTTGTCTTTAGCATCTTGCTGTTTGTCTTTATCGCTCTGTGTTTTTTTAAGTTTGCTCTCCATCATTCCCAATTCAGAAAATTTGATTTTTTTTTCTAATACTTCTAGGTAGTTTAAAAACGAATTGTTGTCAGAATGGTCTTCCTTCTTATTGAACAGATATGCATTTGAAAAATTTGAATGGAATCTTCCGACGTAGATTTAGCATGTGTGCATATATCGGTTTTCTGCTTGTGTTCCAGTTTGTCTCTAATAGAAGCTCGGAATTTGGACAATGCCTCCACTGCAATGTATTCTTGTTGCTTTGTACACTTTGAGATTTGCTCTGTTGGCTTGGCGTTCCCTCTTGTCGCCTAATCATGGAAAGAATGAAGTACAACACGGGTATTAAATGTATGTCAGCATTTTGAGAGATTCACTTTTTTTGACAAACTGTACATTTTACTCTTTTGAGAATCGGACAGAAAATATTTTAGTTTAGTTTATTAGTTGAGGTGCAGCATGGAAACAGACTCTTCAGCCCACTGAGTTCACTCCAAACAAGGATCACCAATACACTAGCTCTATCCTACACCCTAGGGGCAATTTACAGAAGCCAATTGACCTACAAAGTTGCACATCTTTGGAATGTGGGAGGAAATGTGAGCGCCCAAAGAAAACCCATACAGTCACAGGGCGAACGTACAAACTCCATGCAGACCGCACCCATAGTCAGAATCAAACCCATGTCTCTTGCGCTGCAAGGCAGCAACACTACCACCGTGCCACTATGCTGCCCAAAAGTTCATTCTTCCAAACGTTTATACAGTTTCCTTCTGCAAGTCATGATACAGTAGCAGCTCTTTCAGTGATCTCAATAAAGTGCATTAGCTGTTCCTTTTTTTAATCTGTGACTACGTTAAAGAACGTTCTTAATAGGTACTGATGGAGCTCATTTCTAAATTATGTGATATGGTTCATTTAACTGCACTTAATACAAACCATAAAAGCTTTGCACTGACAATTTAAGATCCCTGATACTTGCATGCAAGAGTGTGTGAGTGGACCAGGAATTTTACAAGTTCAAGGATAAGGATTTCAGAAATATGATCTCCACAATCAGTGGGGGCATTGGTGGTATGTTTAGAAAGGTTGAGGCCAGAGACTTTCTTACAAATCCAGCATCCATTCGGGCTCTTGCTGGCTCCCAGAGTGCTGGAAAAGACATATTCTGTTCAACATTTCACCCTGCTTTCACAGCTCAAGGTGATCAATGAATTGTAATTTGGCTTCTCAAATGAGCATTGGAAAGCTGACTAAGTGTTCAAGTGCTGCACCTCATCATAGTGGGACATTGCATATCCCAGTATCCACTGGCAAATGACTATGAAACTTCTGCACTTTTTGGACATATATTCTTATTGAAGAAAGGTCTTGACCCAACACGTCACACATTCCTTCTATCCAGTGATGCTCCCTGGCCCGCTAAGTTACTCCAGTATTTTGTGTCCATCTTCGGTATACACCAGCATCTGCAGCTCCTTCCTACACACTACATCTTTAGAAGGTTTATTCTGGTTGTGATAATGTAGATCAAGTTCAAAAGGAAAACAATTTAATGGTGCAGCAAATGTTCCAAACTCTATTAATGGTGCCAAAGTGAAAATGATTGATAGCTTCAAGTTTCTTGGTCTGAACATTACCGATGATCTGTCATGGTCAATAGACAACAGACAATAGGTGCAGGAGTAGGCCCTTCGAGCCAGCACCGCCATTCAATGTGATCATGGCTGATCATCCACAATCAGTACCCCGATCCTGCCTTGTCCCCATATCCCTTCACTCCTCTATCTTTAAGAGCTCTATCTAACTCTCTCTTGAAAGCCTCCAAAGAATTGGCCTCCACTGCCTTCAGAGTCAGAATTCCACAGATTCACAACTCTCTGTGTGAAAAACACAGCTGCACTGAAGTGACATCCGACTAGGCGCACCAATGCCTCTACTTCCTTAGGGACTGAGGACATTTGGCATGTTTCCAATGACTCTCACAAATTCCTATGGATGCACCATATAAAGCATACTGTCAGTTTGTATCGGGTTGGGAACATCTCTGCCCAAGACAGCAAGAAATTGCAGAGTTGTGGTGTGCTCTAGTCCACCACACAGACCAGATAGCCACCAATGACTCCATCTACACTACACTGTCTCAGAAAAGCAGCCAACATAATCAAGGATATGTCCCACCCTGGTCATTCATTCTCCCTGCTCTCGTCAGGCAGATGATACAGAAGCTTGAAAGCAAACACCACTTGACTCAAGTACAGCTTCCTCTCCTATGTTATCAGGCTTATGAACTTCTTCCATTAACTGGGGTACTGTACGATTCACCTCTATCACATTGCGAACATTGGACTTGGTCTTTGGAATTGATGCACTTCAATGCTGAGAAATATATTCTGCCCTCTGTATTTTCCCCTTTGCCCTACCTATTGGACTTGTGTTTGACTTGATTGTATTTAAATATATATATTGTTTAATTTTATTGGATGGGATGCAAAGTAAAGTTTTTTTACAAGTTCCTCAGTACTTGTGATAATAATAAACCTGAACATATTGTGTTATGATAAGTAATAGCCACTAACCTGTGCTTCTGAAGACTGGCCTTCAGGGCCAGAGAATAAAAGCTAAGGAGAAAAACAGAAATAAAAACAAAAACTGAAAACATAAACAGAAATCAGAACGTAAAGGTAACAAGTGGGAGAAGGGAGAAGAAAGGTTTAAAGAAGAGAAAAATATTAGTACGAGATGAAAGCCTTCTAATGTAAGTAAACAAACTTTTCTTCCTGCAGACGATAATCGGAGAATATTTTAAAGTTTTAAATAATAGATTTATGCACAATAAAATTACCGCTGAAAAATCCATAAAAAAATTAGCTATTGATTTTATAATAATAAAATTGTAAATTACTATCACAGGCTCACCTTTTCTTCTATTTCTTTGATTTGCCTTTTCTGGATTTCTATCTTGTCTTCCAGTTCTCTAATTCTCTGCAAGAGATATCAACCTGTTAGGAACTACATAGCAGAACCTACAAGTTGCAAATGCAAATATAACAACCAAAAACTGCACCATTACTCCAATAGGTTTACAGGGGGAAATATGTTATAAATTTACAATTTTATATAAAATATATTAATTGTCCATTTTCTACATTAACTGCAAAATAATTGGAGATTTCTCAACAGTAGACTATTAATTTACTTGAGAGGTATATTTCCTTATTCAGAGGTATGAAATGTTGTTATAAACGGCACCAGAATCAATTGTGAGCAAACATTCGGAAATACAGTACCACAAATTAGCCTTCAATATGATCAACACTTTCTTTCTTAAACAGTCTTTTATAAAGACCTTTATATTAGTAATAACAACCAATGCCCAATTTCAAATAAATACCATTTAATTAACAACAGAAAGAGCCAAGGAGCTTGCTACCAGGCAATAACAAAATGCATTACTACCAGGTTAACACAATCGTTGCAGTGCTCTGAAAAATTGGAGATTTTAATAGATAATCTGTCTGGGAACAAAGGCCAGTGCCCTCACCAGCTGCTTAGCTAAAAAACACTCAAGTGTTGAAACAAATGCAATTGTATTTCAAGCCCCTGCGTTTTTTTTCCTTTCTGGGTCTGAAAGCATGCTAATGCCCTGGACAAGTGGAGCAAACATTACAACAACGTGAATAGCAGCTTCTTCAGGCAAAAAGGCCTTGTTTCTTTTCAAGAAACACATCTATCTGTCAGAACAGTTAAACTAACCGACGTTTCTTGTCTGCTTTCGCTCCCTCTGCCTCCAAGACGCGTGTCCAACAATGATTTTGTTGAAACAGACACAAGCACAAAAAAACTCCTCATGTACCTCCGGACCAGGAAGCTCATGTGCACAGAGTTACCATGGGAACACAAGCTTAGAGCAAAGGTAAATAATCACTCTCGCAATTGTTACAGTGCAAGAAATGCACTTGGTCATTATTAAGTTTAATGAGAGGTGTGTTCCCATATTCCTGAAAACAGGCAAGTGCAACACAACAGCAGACTAAGGGTTACAACAATATTTTACTGTAAAATAAGTAAAGAATAACGAATGGTCCTGTTAATATTTCAGATCTGTATTACAGTAATCCTTATGACATACTTTGTTAAAGTCATAGAGTCATAGAGCATGGTAACAGGCCCTTCGTCCCAACTTCTCCACGCTGACCAAGATTGCCTCAGCTACATTAGCCCCACCTGCCTGCATTTGGCCCATATCCTTCTAAACCTCACCTGTCCAAATGTGTTTTAAATGTTGTAATAATACATGCCTCAACTACCTCCTTTGGCAGCTCGTTCCATACACCCACCACCCTTTGTGTAAAAACGTTACCCCTCAGTTTCCAATTAAATCTTTCCCCACTCAACGTAAACCTATGGTTACCCCACTCACTGGAATTTAGAAGATTGAGGGGGGATCTTATAGAAACTTACAAAATTCTTAAGGGGTTGGACAAGCAAGGTACAGGAAGATGAGGAAAACATTCTTTACACAGAGAGTGGTGAGTCTCTGGAATTCTCTGCCACAGAAGGTAGTTGAGGCCAGTTCATTGGCTATATTCAAGAGGGAGTTGGATGTGGCTCTTGTGGCTAAAGGGATCAGGGGGTATGGAGAGTAGGCAGGTATGGGATACTGAGTTGGATGATCAGCCATGATGATATTGAATGGCGGTGCAGGCTCAAAGGGCCGAATGGCCTACTCCTGCACCTATTTTTCTATGTTTCTATGTCGCCTGGTTCTTGATTCCCCTACTCTGGGTACAAGGCTCTATGCATTTACCCTATTATTCCCCTCATGAACTCATACACCTTTATAAGATCACACCTCAACAAGGAACAAAGTCCCACCCTGCTCAACCTCTCTCTATAGCTCAGGCCCTCGAGTCCTGGCAACATCCTTGTATATCTTCTCTGCATCCTTTCCAATGTAACAATATCTTTCCTATAACAGGGTGATCAAAACAGAACACAATACTGTAGCCTCACAAGTGCATTGTCCAGCTGTAACATAACATCCCAGCTTCTATACTCAAAACCCTGACTGATGAAGGTCAAAGTGCCTAAGCCTTCTTTACCACCCTATCTACCTTTGATACCACATTTAAGCAAATATATAATTGTACTCCTGGATCACCCTACTCGACAATGCTCCCAAGAGCCCTGCATTTTACTATGAAGGTCCTTCCCTGGTTTAGATTTCCCAAAATGCAACACCTCACATTTATCTGCATTAGACTATATTAACCATTTCATTGCCCACTAGTCCAACTGACGAAGATCACGCTGTAATCTTTGATAACCATGTTCGCTATCTACAATACTGCTCACTTTAGTAGCAAACTTACTAATCGTACCTTGTACGATCTCATCGTTGATGTAAACCACAATTAGCAATGTTCCCAGCACTGATCCTTCAGGCTCACCACTAGTCACAGGCCTCAAGTCTGTAACACAACCTTCCACCATCACCCTTGGCTCCCTTGCATTAAGCTAATTTTCTATCCAGTCGGCTAGCTCTTCTTGGATCCCATGCGATCGAACCTTCCAGAGCAGCCTACCTTGCAGAACCTTGTCAAATGTCTTGCTGAAATCCACATAGACAATGTCTAGAGCTCTGCCCTCATCGCCTTTTTTTGTTACATCTTCAAAAAACGTAATCAGATTTGTGAGACATGATCGCCCCCGTACAAAACCATGCTGACTATCCCGAATCAGCCCAAGACAATCTCAACTCTGAAATTTAAACTCTGTGCAGGCTTCTCAATAACGTTTCTTTCACATACATGTGTACACCACTAGCAGTAGGATCACCATAAAATATCTGCTTCGTGAAACAGTAAAAATGCGATTTTTAAAATATTTCTTCTTTAATTGGTTTTAATGTGTCTGTATTGTTAACTGTTTTGTCACAGCTGTATTTCCACAAAGAGTGATTTGGAATATTTTCAATGATCACTAAGTCAATCTGACCACTTGCCAACAGAATAATATTTCTCAGCTTCATTTGAAGTACCCACAGGCAAATGAATGTACATTAATATTGTCCTTGGGAGTCAACAGAATCACACTCTGGAAGTCAGTGTCCGCATTACAACTTCACAGTCCAGCTGACAGCAATGCACATTGCAGTTATAAACAGGCCCTTGGCTCACTGTGTACCTGCCAGCTATCAATCCCCCATTTGCACTAATACTGTGTTAATCATGAATCATTTTTATTTGCCCCACCTTCTCATCAGCAATTTACAAAATCCTTTCCAGGTGATAACAGGCAAACACTCAACACAAGCCTTGAATCAAATTTGGGGTTAGCCTGAACTGGACTTAACACTCACTCTTTTCAATGCACCCACCAACCATGTCACTTGGACAGATAGCTTTCAGGCAAACAAAACCAGTTCCCCCAAATAGCACTAAGGTGGTCAAGTGAGCAAAGTATTTTCTCAGGGTATCCCTGTCTCCTGGAATACACACCTGATTTACAACAACACTATTCTGTACCTCTTTAACCATCTCAATGTCACAGTCAATGTTTCATTCGGGAGTCTTCAATTCATTATTAACTTGATGTGTTCTGCTTCATATTGTTAAAGATAATGTCCTCTGTTACCTGACCCTTTTCACTCTCAGTTGAATCAAAATGTTAGTTGCCTTCAATAAAAGTAATCACAGTCATTATTTATCAGATTACAGAAACTGACCTATCCCTCGTCTGTGCTAATCCCCCATAGCCCTCCTCAAATCCATGTATATTTCCTTTGCAGACTTGCAGTATAGTTAAATTAAGTTAGAGGTAAATTCTGAAGTGTTTATGATTTGGTTTAGTTTCTTAAATATCTGTAGTTGTTTTCTTGAACAGCATGCCCCCAAGCACAAAGCGCTGCTGTACACCACTCGGCAGAGCGAACAAGAGAGGCTAAATAATACAACTGGTGATGGTGCTACCTAAGAGAGAGTTGTATTTTGCAGCTGATGTGGCTGGGGATCTTTCATCTGAAAAGTCCATTCAGTTCAGTTTAGTTTAATGTCACACAGTACTGAGGTACAGTAAACAGCTTGTGTTGCGTGTTAACCAGTCAGCAGAAAGACAATACAATTGCAATTTACAGTGTATAAATACATGATAAGGGAATAATGTTTAGTGCAAGGTAAAGCCAGCAAAGTCAAATCAAAGATCGTCCAAGGGTCACCAAAGAGGTAGATAGTAGTTCAGCACTGCTCTCTGGTTGTGGTTGGATGATTTTGTAGCCAGTGTTATTTTTATTCCAGTGTTTTGCATTCTGTCCTTTAACCAATTCCCAGTCCTTTGCAGTATATTCCATGAGCTCTAACCTTTTGTGGGACTTCATTGAAAGCTTTCTGAAAATCTAAATACGTAACATTGCCTGGTTCTCTCCAATCTATTCTA